>OX243826.1:10569800-10829800 GCA_945859605.1 Lumbricus rubellus | reverse complement strand
GATTACTGACTACCAATCATGTGAATTTATGAACAAATCGCTGCACTCTTATGGCACAAAACCTAAAGGCCTAGACTCCTGACATTGCTTTATTTAACATAAACCTACGAAAATGGCTAATAGTTAGGTAACCATAACTGATCTTAAATTTAGTTATCAAATTATTACAAGTGTACTCCTTCAAGGCTCCCGCATTGTGTGTTGGTTTGTTTAGTGCGTCTTAATTGTTTCATCTACTGTTGCTTTTGGTTCATTTTTTCACCTTCTGCATTGTGTGTTTGTTTCCTGTGCCTGCACATTGCTTTGATATCATAGTTGTGTCCCGAGGAACAATCTTCAGAACTCCTTCTGCATTGTGTGTTGGTTTGTTTAGTGTGTCTTAATTGTTTCATCTGCTGTTGCTTTTTTGTAATTTTCTTAATCAATCTGTGGTGTGTATTAATTAAAATGCTTCATAGCTAATTGGGGGCCTACTTAGCGAGATTCCCTCCCTTCTGGGTCTCCATTTGTGTCCTAATTCTGTGCGTTAGAGTTCTCTTTACACACTGGTATAACTCAATCCTATAACCAATGGGTCTAAATAATCTCTTCTTATATATTCCTGGGGGTATTTCCAATCTAGGCCCAGGGTTCATATAATTTGCATTATCTAATTAGTTTTCACTTTGATTATTGCCTGATTAATTTGTTATACTTGTAATGCTTTATCTAACTTTTTCCTGCCTAATATCTTAGTGTGCTTGATACTTACGGACCAATAAAAAATTAATTGATTGATTGATTGATTGATTGAATTGACAAGTAACAGGGCAGGGAGCTATAGTGGCCATGTGGCAGGCCAACGACCATGGCATTTTACCAGGGCATTGCCCTTGCTTGTTCTGCCTTAGTGCAGTTGCTCTGAACTATATTTAAAATATTTAGAACACTATCAAGCAGTTTGTGCTTGTTGTCTGTCTCTGTGTGTGTGTGTGTGTGTGTGTGTGTGTGTGTGTGTGTACATGTTTGTTTGTATTAGTGTTAATTGAAGCAGAGGACTATAGTGTTTTGATCAGAGTTATTTGTCCTATGTACAGTGTATTGTTCTTAAATGCAAGTGCAATCATAATTATGTTGCAAGAGGCATGGTTGTTCATGATCAATTTCCATTTTAATTAAAGATGACTGAATTGTACATGAACATTCTTTAATCTAATTGTTTTAAAGCACTGTATACATGAACTGTTAAATTTATGCTCATTGTTTGTGAATATATTGCTAATAAATATTTGATTTCTCTTTCCAGATTTGTGTGTGGCTAAACTTCTTCAGAAGAAATTCCACAGCATTCTGCATTCCGCAAAGATTCAACCTTGATCAAGTCTGTAGGCTTACGTCTTTTTTTTAGATAATCTGTAAATTTACAGAAAACAACTGAAAACACTCTGATCACTTTTCATTTGTACTTTGTACAAGACTCTGGTCTACTTTTTGTGCTTTCCTGGAGTCTTTTATTTCAATCGATTGAACTCAGTTAATAAGCTTATCTGTCATAAATTATTAACTTCGAGTTAAAAATTGTCTCAAGTGCTAGTTGCTGACCAAATTCAATCACATTTGGAGCAGCATTCATATTGTTTTCATACTGTTTAAAATGTTTGTGTGTAAATTGTGTCATTTGCATTATTCCTCATTGAGAGCTTATGCACATCATTATCGATTTCATCGCAATGAAAACAACATAAATTTTCCTTGTGTAGTTAAAGGCTGCTTGCAGTTGTTTTCGTCCTACAATAATTTTGCACGCCATGTTTCCAGCTCGCACAGTGAAGCACGACTTGCTTTGCAGTCTGCACATTTCACCAATGCTGGAGTTAAATTGAAATGCAGTGTTTTGCTATGTCAGCAAGAGTGCTCAGACTACACTAAGTTTGTTAAACATCTGAAACAACATCTTGTGGTTGGAGTTGCAGTTTCTTGTCCATACAAGAAATGTGACAAAGTATTTAAAGTGAGGTCATCATTTTCCGCTCATTTGTCACGCAATCACAGCAGTGGGTCACTTGGTGATATGGATGATAATCCTGTGGATGCAATTTGCTTTGAGCATGTTGATACTGATTTAACTGTAACTCATTCTGTTGATGCCATTGGCACTTGTGATGATGCCAGTATGGACATTCATGAGGAAGTGCAAATGAACCAAGCAGACTTTAAGGTCAAATATTTTAATAGTGTTGCTTCGTTCTATATGATGCTACAAGGGAAATATCTCGTGCCTGTTTCAACAATTGGTAAAATTGTTGAAGAATTAGGTGTCACTCATGAGTTAGAATATGAGTTCTTGATCAATAACATTAGAGTGGCAATGCTGAAGAATAATGTTCCGCAAGACCAAGCGGAGGATATTATTAGCACTGTAATGCGCAATGACATTTTTAACGAAGCCCATAATGCTGATAATGGACTGCTTCGCTCTGATCACATGCGACAGAAGTTTTACAGAGACAATTTTGCTTTTGTTGCACCTGTACCATTGCTCCTTGGTAATGATAAACATGGACAGCAAGTTATCTGTCATTATGTGCCAATCAAGGAAACAATCAAGAGTCTTTTTAGAAATGCATGTGTTATCAAGCAACATGAAAATCCTTTGCCAAGGGATGCTACTATTATGACCGATGTCATGGATGGTACAATATATAAGTCAAATTTGTTCTTTGCTGATAATCCCAATGCATTGAAAATAATATTGTTTCAAGATGCATTTGAGATTGTAAATCCCCTTGGTTCTGCTAAAAAGAAGCATAAACTTTTGGGAGTGTATTTTACTTTAGCTGATTTCTACCCACATAATCGTTCTTCAGTGGCTCAGCTGCAGCTGGTTTTGTTGTGCAAGGAGAGTAACTGCAAATATTTTGGTGATTTAAAAGTATTTGGTCAGCTTATTCAAGATTTGAAAGACCTGGAAACAGAGGGAATAGAGGTTGCGCCTGGAAAAATTGTCAAGGCTGCTGTTGTCTGTATTGCCGGCGATAATCTAGGCTCGCATTACATTGGTGGATTTGTGGAAAGTTTTTCTGCCGAGTATAGTTGTCGCTACTGTTTAGCAAAGCGTGAAGATTTTGTTAGTAATTCGTGGAATTGCTGCGCAGAAATGCGAACTGTTGACAATTATTATAGAAGTGTTGAACATTTGAAAGCAAATCCAAATGAAAGTAATTTTTGTGGCATTAAAAGGGACTCTTTATTTAATCAGTTGGCAAATTTTCATGTCACATCCGGTCTTCCACCATGCCTTGGTCATGACTTGTTTGAAGGAGTGATTTGCTATGATTTAGCACTTTGTTTGAGGTATTTTGTGAAGCAGCAGTGGTTTTCTTATGATTTTTTAAATAACCGGATCCATCAATTTCGCTTTACTTCAGCTGACGCTGCAAATAAACCTGCTGAAGTATCACCAACTGGTGATCGCCTTGGTGGCCATGCGATTCAGAACTGGACTTTATTGCGCTTTATTGGATTAATCATAGGTGATAAAGTAGTAAACAAAGACAACAGTGTTTGGCAGCTTGTCTTGCTTATGACAAAGATGACGGCTCTGATATGTTCGGCACGGCTATCTAAGGCAGAAGTTGCTTATATGAATATTGTGATACAGGAATACCTGGAAACAAGACATGTTTTATTTCCTAACGTTTCACTTCGCCCTAAGCATCACTATTTGTCTCACTATGCTGGCTTGACATTGAAATTTGGACCCTTGATCAGACTGTGGACTATGCGGTTTGAAAGCAAGCATTCTTACTTTAAGAGATGCATGCGGTCTGCACAGAATTACAGAAATGTGTCTGGTATGCTTGCAGAACGACATCAAATATTTCAGGCCTATCAACTCGCTGGAAATTTTTTTGGTAGTGAAATTGAGTTTAAGAATTGTTCTGCGTTTCATGTAGGCCTGCACTGTATCGAAATTCAAGAAGCTCTGAGGGATTACAATTTTACCTCTGATGATACAGTTGTAACTGACAGTATTTCTATAAGAGGTAGCTTGTTCGCTCAAGATTGCTATGTGATTGTACATGTAAAGAATGAAGATGAAACTTTGGAGATTAGTGCAAATTGTATTTTGCTTGTCTTGGTTCAGAACCACACACCTTATTTTATAGCACGTCGACACCGATGCAGTGTTGATAGTGATCTTGGTGTGTTACTTATTTCAAAAACAGAGCAGAACAATGTTGTTTGTTTTAGTACAACCAGTAACCAACATGATCATCCTTTGTACTCTTATAGTGTTCGTGGTCAACTGTTCATTGCTCCAAAATCAGCCGTGACTTATGACACATATCATTAGTTATAGTAGTCTTTAGTGGTAGGGTGCTTGAATATTTTATGTTAATTTTGCTGAACAATTCTTTTGCCGATTTTGGCGCTTTATTATATTTTGTTACAAGTTTTAGTTTTTGACGTTTTGAAGTGTAGTTACGAGTCCAAATTTGAGAGTAAATCATTGTTCCAGAATGGCCAGTCAGTTTGAAGCTGTGTCTTCGTCGAACATTGTGTCGGTACCGCCGAATTTGGCGGCTGATACTATCATAGCTGTTCTTGCCAAGCTTGCTGAAGATGGTGTTCAGACAGTGGAGGACTTGCATTATGTGCAACAGCAGGATCTGATACCACTGCTTAAGCCAATACAAGCCAGGAAACTTCGGGATTCGTGGTCAAAGACCCAAACACGTAATTCACATTATAGCTCATTCTTAAGCATAACTATGTCAATTATCTATGATGATGATGATGATGACGATGATGGTTCTCTGCCCGAAGGCAGACTGTTCATTGGCTTTTATGCCCCGGGTATGAAATGAGTGAGGTGGTTTCCCGTTGCCTTCCCCTCACAGACAATGAGGGGGGAAGCAACTTGCCCAAGGTCGCTCCGCAGCAGCTTTCATCACTGCGTGCTAGCCCGAGTTATACAAATCTCTGAGTGTCAACTCCCAGACCGGTGCAGTCCGTTGTATCCAACAGACGAATGCCGCTCTCGCTTACCGGTGTAGCTAACTAGGCCAGTGCTGAGTAATTAAATGGAGAGTGAAGGACTTGCTCAAGGTCCCTGCACATTAATTGTCTGTGGTTAGATTTAAACTGCAATTATTAGATATTATTGTAACGTATTCTTAAGCATAACTATGTAATGATCAAGCTTCAATTATCTATGGGGCTGAGTAATTAAATGGAGAGTGAAGGACTTGCCCAAGGTCCCTGCACATTAATTGTCTGTGGTTAGATTTAAACTGCAATTATTAGATATTATTGTAACGTATTCTTAAGCATAACTATGTAATGATCAAGCTTCAATTATCTATGGGGCTGAGTAATTAAATGGAGAGTGAAGGACTTGCCCAAGGTCCCTGCACATTAATTGTCTGTGGTTAGATTTAAACTGCAATTATTAGATATTATTGTAACGTATTCTTAAGCATAACTATGTAATGATCAAGCTTCAATTATCTATGGGGCTGAGTAATTAAATGGAGAGTGAAGGACTTGCCCAAGGTCCCTGCACATTAATTGTCTGTGGTTAGATTTAAACTGCAATTATTAGATATTATTGTAACTTATTCTTAAGCATAACTATGTTGTCAAGCATCAATGTGCCATACTTTCATTGTTGTAAAACAAGTGCTGCGATTTTGTTGTTATGTTAGGGGTGCCAGTGACGCCACTATCAGTTGATCGTGGCAATGTGGAAGTGTCGCCTGCCTCGAGCCTGGTGTCTCCGAGTCATCGCTTGCTGGCGGAGGTGCAGTTGCCGTGGAATAAGATGCCACCTGCCTTACTGACGGCTTTAAGAAATAAGGTACAACCAAATCCGGCCCTGCGTCGCGAAATGGTGCGCATTGTCAGTGCTGAGGTACACGCCATTAATTCCCATCCTGGTCGTCGACAACTCAGAGTTCTAGCCGAAAGAATAGTAAAAGAATATCCGGATTCATTTTGCGACCGAATGGACGATGTGCTTGTGGGCAGTGGGCATGATTCACTAGTGTTCCAGTTTGAAGAACGGCTTAACAACATGAACCGTGGAAAGAGCTCGGTGACGAAGAGGTTGGGCAATGCACCGGAGTCATCGTCCTCCGCCTCCGTGTCAACTACATCGACAGCTAAAAAGCCATGTTTTCAGGACCGGTATGGATGCGTGAGCTGGCAACCATCCGTACCAGCAGATGGTCAGCAGGAAGACCTTCGGGATAAACAGAAGGCGTTGCAGACTTTGGCTTTGTCGGTTGATCCCGACAAGAGGACAATTGAAAATCTGATGTCTGAGACCTACTGTCTGCAACGCTCGGACATCAACAGCGGTCACGACGCGTTAGTCTTAAGAGAAATGTGGCCATTTTTGTTCACGGAGATAGGCATCATGAGGCATGTGAAACTGCTGACAGATATCGATCTCGAAAGCGTCATGATGGCTGCTTTCATTCAAAAAGCGCCTGCGTTGATCAGTTTCTGTCAATCAAACAAAAGAGTTGCCACCGTGTGCCAGCGTCTGAAAGAGGCCAAAGACGAGTTGAAAAATGAAACACCGGTTTTCTTTGGTGTGGTGCTCCTTCTTATGGCCTACTTCAACGAGACTGAGGACTCGTTAATTCTTGTAAAAGATGTAAGTAGGCCATCCAGGCTTTGAACTTTAGTATAGAGTTGCCAGTGGTTTTGTACAGTAAATGTTGACGAGGAAGGATGAAATTGGATTGATTTGCTTTGTAAATGGATTATGGTAAATTTAAAAATGTCACATATGGTGGCAGTATAATCTATTGATTAATGTTTTGTAATGTAAATCTTCGATAATTTCTCAGCACCCATAAAAGCCACGATTACGATGCTGGGCTTCCTGATGGGTCAGCTTCTTAATTAAATACACATACTGGAAAATTTGTTCCAAGAGTTCTCCACTTGTGGAGTGGAGAGGATGGGCTAGGCATCTTTGTGTGCAAGGGCTAATAAAATGAAGTCACTAGAGCTTAATACCCGTGGCTGCAGCATGCTTCATGGACAGCATTTCCCAAATTGTGGGTCATGACCCAAAAGCGAGACTCACACATTTGGTAACAGTTTAAGAGGAGGCTCTGTACCATATTTGTAAAGTTGCTTGCCTCACTTTTTCTGGATGTAATTACTTTTCCTCATTTATTGCTAAATTTTACAAATTCATGTTACAAACAAAAAGTGGAGCAACAACATTTGAATATGATTGGACTATGACTGGCTGCCCTAGCTTCAGTTTAATGCTCCAAATATGTCAATTTTTAAAATGGTGTCTGTAAATCAGAATTTCTTCGTGCCGATTTACGAAGCAAATTTTAATGCATGATGTTTAACTAGTCAGTGGTTCTTGAGATGGGCACAATATTTACAAGTGGGTCCCGACCCAGAGATGTTTGGGAGCAACTGCTCTAGGATATCTACGCCTAATGTTTCAATTTGACAATTGAAAGTCACATTTTGTTTTGATTTGTGCTTTAACAGGTGGCTACAGCTGTGCCTGATGACATAGGTGGTCTTCCTGCTACGCCATGTTTAGTAGTGTTTGGTATGTCCCTATCTTATTGTTTCATGCAGCTTCAGTAGGAAACAAGCAGAAGGACTTCTCATATGCCATATTGTTGTGATGGCAGCTTTACATAAATATTATTCTGCAAGATTCTGTTTCTATGTGACAGATATTACAACGTAATGCTCGATGATACTACCATTGTTCCATATAGGTTGTTGCACTTCTATGAACAAACCTGCTTTTTAATCACTTCTCTGGGGTGCTGGGTAGTTCAGTGTTTAGCATGCTATACTCAGTATACTGTCAAGAGACTGGTGGTTCAACTCTCTGCCAGAGGAGAGCTATGGTTCAAGATTTATGCTACTGCCCCACACCCTAGCCGACTGAGTTATTGTTACAAGTACACTCTGTACGCTGTCAGTGGAAGATTAGGTGGCGCGGGAGAGGACTGATCACCCAACCTCATATGCCGAGGCTGAGAATCAAATCGCTGACACTTCACACCCATGGCTACCCATAGCTTATGGATTCCTTTTCTTCTTTTCATATATCTGTTATTGTTTTCGTTCATAGTATTTTTCAAATGAAGACAGTTATATGACATTCAAAAGTGCACTATGAGTAAGATTCAAGCTAAGTAATTATCCTACATGTACATTTGCTAAAATTTCTTTTTAATTTTTCAGTCTTGAATTTTATATTGTTTCAGGAAGGTCTGCAATGACTGGGTCCAGATTCTGTCTGTGTGTCAATGGAGTCGTGGTGTGTGACAACATCACCAATCCATCAACAGCAGTGGCTATGCTGTTTGGAGTGTTTTATGTGCTCAACTTGCACTATCCAGATGGTGCATCAATGACTCTGGAGTTCATTCAAAGGTGAAATTCCAATTTGATTATATAACTTGTAAATTTGTGTTTTTCTTGATGCAGTTGTGACTACCGTGCTTGTGTAAAGTTTTTTTTGCTGAATATAGCTTAGCTTGTGTGTCTTAAATGCAGAGGTAAAGTGCAAATATACTAGATAGCATGTATTCATGCAGGCACTCACTGGAGTTCACCAGGTTTTTCCAAGGCATTGCTTTATCAAGCAGGTTTTCTTATTTGTCATGTAATTATTGTCCGAGATGGCTGAAATTAAGTTCACTGTAGTCTGTTCTGAGAAGGATAAGAGCGCTTCACTAAGCTAACCCTGTGACAGCCATGCATATTAAGTTTTCTAAGCTTCGGCACATGTATGTATGTAGCATGTATAAAGACATTTATGCATTGTCTTTCAATAACCTTGCGAGGGTGCTTATAACCTCACAAAGATGCTGACGTTACAGTGACGTGATGACATGTTTCTCTTTGCTGGTCTTATTTTTTTAAAATGTGTGGAGTCAGCGTCGTTCTTGTAAGAGCCCTGAGTGGGCTAGGGAGCAGAGGTAGAACTGATTATGAGAGCAAATTGTTGCCCTATATCATCAAAACCAAAGTTCCTCAGTTGATTGTTCATCATGCTCACCAGTGTAATAGTGTTCACCTGAGTTATTCTTTTTATAGTGTTGCTCGAATTTTGATTTTGTTGTTGTCAGGTGTTTTGCTCGTATCAACCCTCAAAGAGGAACAAAGGCTGCAAGACGTAGTGGGAAGAAGCAACATTCGATACATCCAAAGATCCTATCTCTCACCACTGCCCTAAGAGACTTTACAAATCAGTGGGCTTTGTAGGGTCGTGCTAGTCTTGATATGTTATGCCAATATTTTGCTGTTAATAAGAGTCAATGCCTGCATTATTTTCCGACTACTTTACTCTTGTATCATACATTGACATCCTTAATACTTGCAACTCCCACAGATTTGCTGTTATTTTTGCCTGCACTACCTGCTGCTACAATTGCCTGAATGCAACCGGACTCCGTCTCTGGAACTTTCTGCGCATGTCTATATAAATTGAAAGTGGTATTTATAGTCTTAGAACAAAGATATCTGTTGAGATACAAAAATCAACACAAGACTGAGGCAAGTAGGGATGTCATTTTGAATTGAATTGATCACTTACTGGATCACGTTGTATGCTTGTTGTGATCTCTTGATCCTGTGCCAGATGTTGGTTGGTTTAGCTAATTAGGTCGATTTAGCTAACTAATTAAATTCTTCACTGAAAGAATTATGTGGTGCTAAAATTGCTTTTGGCATGGTTGGTACTGACTAGTATGTTCTGTTAAAGGTGTCGGTTTTGCTCTTATTGTGTTATTACTATTGCTAATGTTGCCAATTGATGTTATTCCTATGATTATTATTATTGCTATTATTATTATTATTATTGATTACTACTACTATTACTACCACTGCTACTGCTTTTGGTACTATTTATTTTAAATTAAAGTTCTTTCAATATTTCTGCAACCATTATTAGTCATTAATATTGGGTAACCGTTTGATGTTGTCGAATGCTTTACTATTGAGTTATGTCATTACTGACATTCATGTTATTATTGACGCTATTATTGGCGCCTATTCGTATTCAGCAATAACTTTGTATACTGTTTGGTTAACCCATGCAATCTTTTTAGTTGACCTATGCTTTCAATTGTGGAATCTTGTTTGATAAGTATTCTTAATTATCGGACTGATACTGAATTTGGCTAAAATACTGTATCAAATGAGGCTTGTCGATGTAAGCAGTTGCATGCTGGAAATTGGGGCTTGGCATGTAAACTGTTCAGCAAAGGTTTTTCATCAAGGGAGTGTTCAAAGGAGGATTCATCAGTGGACTGTTCAACAATGGCCCATCATAGGGCTGTTTATGAAGAAACAAGCGTACATACTTGCGCACACATGCACACAAGCACACATACACACATGTGTGTATGTATGTTTGTGAGCATGTGTATATAATTATGTGAGTGTGTATATTTGTATATAGGCCTATGTGTGTATGTATTGTATGTAACTATGTGTTGTATGTATGTACGGTAGAGTGTTTAATCCAGGGGTGTCAAAGAGCTGGCCCGCCGGCCATTTCTGGGCCGCCAATGATTTTTTTTCTGGCCTGCGGAGCCTTCCATCAAAATTACAAAATTAGAGGATAAAAGTTCACCTTTTCATATAAATTTTTTTCTTATTGACGTCACTTTTGGTCAGACGCACAGCTCTGTGTAGACTGTGTATCTATGGTTTCCGGTTGGTTGTCTGTTAACAAAATTAAGGAAAAAAGTTACGAAACACTTATATTATTTAAAATGTTCTGGGGATTGGCTGACCATTGCAAGCCCGGAGCTCCCTCTCAGATCACTACCCAATTCTGCTCAGGAGCTTCGACACCCTGGCCCGTCACTTGTTGGAAGATGTTCACACTGGCCCGCCACTTAAAAAAAGGTTTGACACCCCTGGTTTAATCTAATACCTTGATTCTGCTTTTGGGGGATTCAGGTTTCTAGTGGGGGCTCTCATTTTCGACGGACTGCAATCACTCGCTGAGCCACTGTTGATATCCTGTTGTTAATTTTTCTGATGACCTTTTTAGTCTTTGTTACATTTTCCGAAAAAATGCCATTTTTGCTACGCCTACTTTAAAAACTAATGGCCTTTATTAGTATTTCGGCTTTCTGTCAAAATTTACCTTTCTGCTTTTTTATCAGAATGTTCTGTGAAATTTAAAATTTTTTGCTACCGCACCTTAAAACTTGATGACCTTGTTTAGTCTTTCTCTCTGATAAACGTACATCCATACTGTTTTCGTGCATATAAATGCATATAAACAAGACCTCGAAATTTTTGACGTGGAAATTGTTACGCGTATGATTTTCTTATTTTCTTTTTAGGTGTCGGACTCCCCCCCCCTCCCCAAGAGCAGCTTGATTAAACATTATTGTATGTAACTATGTATTGTATGTATGCGTGTATGTATGTACGTCTATGTGCGTATGTATGTATTGCTTGTGTGTATGTATACATACATGTATGCAAGTGTGGATTATGTATACATGCACACACGTACATAATGTGTATGTATGTTTATGCATGTATTGTATGCAGCTATGTATTGTGTGTATGTATATGCGTATATATTGTATATATGAATATATGTATGATGTATTGTATGTGACTATGCACGCATATGTATGTATGTATTACTTGTTTATGTACAGTAGTGGCCATATTATTATGGACAATGCTAGAAAAACAGTTATTTTCATATTTCGCACTTATTTTATGCAATCAAAGGAATGAGAACATATGGCAAGGCATGACATGGCATGGCATGACAAGGCAAGGCATGGCAATGTATGGCAAGGCACGGTAGGGCATGGCAGTGTCATGCCATGCATACCATGTTATGGCATGGAATGGCATGGCTTGCATGGCATGGCAAGGAATGACAAGGCATGTTATGGCATGGCAAGGCATGGCATGGTATGGCACGGCATGGCATGGCAGTGTCATGCTATGCCTTGCCCTGCCATGACATGCCATGCTAGGCCATACCGTGCCTTTCCATACCATGCCATGGTATGGCTTGGCATGGCAAGGCATGGCGTGGCGTGGCATGGCATGGTAAGACATGGCTTGGCATGGCAAGGCAAGCATGGCAGGGCAGTGCCATGCTATGCATACCATGCCATAGCATGGCTTACATGGCATGGCAAGGCATGGAATGGCATGGCATGGTATGGCATGACGTGGCACTGCCTTGCCCTGCCATGACATGCCATGCTAGGCCATACCGTGCCATGGTATGGCATGGCTTACATGGCAAGGCATGGAATGGCATGGCAAGGCATGGTATGGCATGGCATGGCACTGCCTTGCCCTGCCATGACATGCCATGCTAGGCCATACCGTGCCTTTCCATACCATGCCTTGCCATACCATGCCTTGCCATGCCTTGCCATGTTATGCCATGCCTTGCCCTGCCATGACATGCCATGCTAGGCCATACCGTGCCTTTCCATACCATGGTATGGCTTGGCATGGCAAGGCGTGGCGTGGCATGGCATGGTAAGACATGGCTTGGCAAGGCAAGCATGGCAGGGCAGTGCCATGCTATGCATACCATGCCATGGCATGGCATGGCTTACATGGCAAGGCATGGAATGGCATGGCATGGCGTGGCACTGCCTTGCGTGGCGTGGCATGGCATGGTAAGACATGGCTTGGCAAGGCAAGCATGGCAGGGCAGTGCCATGCTATGCATACCATGCCATGGCATGGCTTACATGGCAAGGCATGGAATGGCATGGCAAGGCAAGGCATGTTATGGCATGGCGTGGCACTGCCTTGCCCTGCCATGACATGCCATGCTAGGCCATACCGTGCCTTTCCTTACCATGCCTTGCCATACCATGCCTTGCCATGTTATGCCATGCCTTGCCATGCCATAACATGCCTTGCCATGTTATGCCTTGCCATGCCATACCTTGCCATACGATGCCTTGCCATGCCATGCCTTGCCATGCCATACCTTGCCATACCATGCCATGCCATGCCTTGCCATAATATGGCATTATGATGTTCTAAGTCCTTTCATTGCATAAAATAAGTGCGAAATGTGAAAATAACTGTTTTTTTAGCCTTGTCCATAATAATATGGCCACTACTATATATAGGTGTATGAATGTATGTATGTATGTTTGAATGTATGTATGTGTGTATGTGTGTATGTCTGTGTTCTTTGCATGTATGTCTGCATCTGTGTGTATGTATGTACAGTCATGACCAAAAGTCTGTGACAGGCATATTTTAATAAATATATTCGCTGATTAGCAGGCATCTTTTGAAAGACACAGATTATTTACACTGCCTGATTTGCCCATTCGTTGCATGCATGATATCACTACATGCCACTTGAACCAAACAGTGAATACTTTCAATTTAATCTTTTATCAGTAATTATAGTTTGTTTGTGGGAAAGCATCTGTTTAGTAGATTTCCTTTTTATTTCATTAAATCAGGTTGACACCGACCCAAGACAGTGCCAAAATTCAACCATTATTTTCATTGTTTTAACTGTCTATGAGTCATTTAATGTCACATCATAAGAAATTGCAATGAGTATCTGTATTTGAAAAAAATGAACTTTGTTTTTCATAGCAGTTTGAATGCGCTTCATTTTTGACCAGTTTGCGTCTTGGTTTTCAGTGGATTTATTCATTAAAATAGGCCGGTCGCAAAATTTTGCAATGACTATTTATGTATGTGCCTATGCATGTATTGTATGTATGTATTTGTTATGTATACATACTTGTACGTATGCATGTTTGTGTGCATGTATGAATGCACATGTCTGTATGCTCATTTCTTGATGAACAGTCTTGTGATGAATAGCCTGTGATGAACAGTCCTTTGGTGAATCGTCCTTTGACAAACAGTCCCTTGATGAATCGCTTTCTTGTAAGGCTGCGTTTGTATTTCGTGATTGCTTGTTTGATGTGTAATTAATAAAACTTTCAATGAAAAATTGTTGAAGATATTATTATATTGTGTATATAATTATCATATATAATATTAATATAATATTTAATATGATCTAATTACAATGATGGTAGAGAGTTTCTGATAATCTTAAATCATGCATGAAAGTATGTGATTGTTTTAAAGAAAACCATTTAAATGACCAATTATACTGCTGGACGGCGGTCAATTTACAGAAAAAGCTGTATATTAGCAGGCTAATTAATACAGAAAATAAATCAATTGTCCTTAAAATTACAGAAAAAATCGGTATATTAGCAGGCTAATTAATACATACATTAAATCAAATGTCCTTAAAATTACAGAAAAAATCGGTATATAAGCAGGCTAATTAATACAGAAATTAAATCGAATATCCTTAAAATTACAGAAAAAATCGGTATATAAGCAGGCTAATTAATACAGAAATTAAATCGAATATCCTTAAAATTACAGAAAAATCGGTATATTAGCAGGCTATTTAATACAGAAATAAAATCAAATATCCTTAAAAATACAGAAAAAATCAGTATATTAGCAGGCTAATTAATACAGAAATTAAAAATAATGTCCTTAAAATTACAGAAAATCTGTTGCTTTTACCGAATATATATGTAAATTATCACAGAAAAATATCTGTAAATAATTTACAGAAAAATCTCCGTGCACAGAGAAAGTCTGTATATGATTTTACATAAGTATGTAAAATTACCGAAAATCTACTGGCAACACTGCTGCCAGTAGTTTGTCTGTAAAAATACATAGTCTGTCCTATACAGTGCATGGGCGCCCGCATATAGGGGCACGAGGGGGCACTTTCCAGCCCCTGAAAATTAATACCCAACCTTCTGGCCTTGAACAAATTTCTTCGCACTGAATCATGATGCCAATGATACACAATATGAAACTGAGAAATTTGCATTGAGAAACCTCTGAGAACAACACCAGTGTCCTTGATAATTAATTATTGCTTGCATTTATCAAGCCCTGCTGAAAATTTAATCTTGACCATTTTGTTTGCCCCTCCTACAAAAACATCTGTGGGCGCCCATGATATCAAGTATTATATTACTGGAATAACTAACTACATGTAACCTATAAGTGAATAGTTTTCTGAAAACAGACAGACTGACAGCCAAGTCGAAGTATCAATTGATCGTGTAACGAAATGTGATTCAGAGTGTTCTTCGTCATTGCGTGTCAGCTTATACGTTCGAACAACAGCACCTGGGGCATTTTGGCAGTGGACCGCATTGGCCGACGGTGCCCGAAATGCCATCTCGCTTTGTCTCCTAATAATATAAATAGCGCATTGTTGGAATGGACAATTGAACACATTGAAGATCTCCAGACAGATACAGGCGTCGGATGTCTAAACCTGTGCGAGAAAGTTTATCTAATAAATAAATAAAATTATTTTTGTTAAATTAATTGTGAATACTTAGAACTATGTTGGAACAGAGTCGATTTCAAAGTCATTTACTGCAGGGTGTTGGAAATCGGAATCTTCTGCGTCCTCTAAAGTATTATGGGACATGTCATTGAGTGGCCCCACATGCAGTCAGAATGACGGTTGGTATAAATCATGTTTTGGATATAATACATGTAAACTTATATCAATTTATATAACTACAATCTAATTATAGTTTATTATGTATTATACATTATTATAATAAATTATATCACTTTATTAATATATTAAGCTTACTCTATTATAATGGCAATTAAAATATATTATATATATTAGGCTATGTAGCCTATTATTATAATATAATCACTTTATATTGCTTTCGTGCATGATTCACCTGCCAGTTTCTACTTCGGCAAGGTTTTAAGCCCGACTTCACGACTGCTACTTGACTTACATGAGATGATGATGATGGTAATTTATCACTTTTAAATTAAGCCTAAATATGCCGCTACTGAAGTTCTGATCCTTCTGTAACGTGCAGCACAAGCACTATATCCGGTTCCGCTTTGTCCGTTCTTCGGTTCTGGTGAAGGTAAGAGGTCAAGCCGAGGAGACAGCATGACATTGTTGCGATGGTGGCGATCTGTGATGTTAAAGGTCCGAGTGTTGGCGCGGTAGAATCAGGATTGGAAAACTGGAAGAGTTCGGTTAAAAGAATGACCAGACTAAACTGGAGATCTTTAAGGAATAGTCCTTTCTAAAGAGTTGGCGCAGCATTGACTAAGAATGGTAATCAGAGAAATTACTGCGAGAAGAGCATTTAGAAAACTTGAAGCGCGACACACGTTGACATAGTAAAATCAGCTCTCAATTGCTTCAATGTAATGTTTGGTGAATGCTGTAGGTCTAATCGAAACAGATTCATTTGACATGAAATGGATTCATTTATCTAATTGTTGCATTTGACGCTGTTCAAGAGCGAATACAGAAATTTTTGAAGGGGGGGGGCAAAATTTTCGGTGATCTTTGCCAGTAAAAACCTGATGACCTTTTTTAGTTATCCGGCCGAAATGTCTGGAAAATATACCATTTTTTCTGCTAAAATAACTGATGGCCTTTTTTAGTCATACAGACGTAAGCTTTTCGGAATATACTATATGGCCTCTCTAGTCGTATTGCTGCTTTTTCTCTCTCGCCTTGTCCCGCTCCATTTTTAAAAGCTTCTTGAAACCAAATGGGGGCACGTTCCATGCAATTTTTAAATGGGGGCATGGCCGGATTTGCCCCCTGGATCCGCCCCTGACGCTGTTCAATTACTAAAGTGAGATTTCACATCAATCAAAGCGGTTTTGTATACTCAGCAGTTTGACCTCTTTCAGATCGAATAAAGTGAAATCATCTCCTTCTTCCTGTGCTGTTAAAGTTTTGAATCGAATGAATGAGTGCATGGTATGTCATCGCCTAAGGAGGACCCACTTGCTTCGCCTGTGTGTATGCGCATGCGCGACAGTCGTCTACCGAGTATTATACTATGCTATGTGTAGACGTCTGATTGATGCATGACGTATACGCCAAAGAATCACCGGTGAGACAGTGCGTCCTCCCTCGGAGAGGATTCATACCTAACGACCATCTGATGACGTCACTAATTGAGGTGCCTCTGTACGTGTGATCACAACGCCATGAAATAATCGTCGAGTATTATAATATGCGGCTATCGAGTGAACTTGAAGCAGAACTCAAGAAAATAAGAGACAAACGTCGCCAGCTATAGGCCGTGGCCACGACCTTCTGAATCATAGCCCTCTGCTTCAGAGGACAGAGGTTGACCGTTGAGGGCTAGGCCACACCTAACAAACTCATAGCCAAATAGTCCATACATACTAACTAGTACAATTATGCTATAACACTGCTAGTGCTAGTAGGCTACTGCAGCAACAACTAGGGCCTACTAGCCTACAACTGCTGCTGCTGCTGCTGCTGCTGCTATAAGCAGCAATTATATTTCATCAATAGCCTAGCCTACAACTTCTGGTAAACATAGACCTATAATTATTAGGCTATATCGTATTGAATTGGTCAGCATTGCATGAGTTTCAACGTTGGACGAATACAAACCGGATTGAAGAAAAGAATTCGTGCTAATTCGTGCTAAACAGAAGTCAGATTGATGAAATAATTTTACTTAGTGAGCTGATCATGACTTGGGGAGCCATCGGTTCATAATTCTTGTGTAATAGGTGACGGCGCAATAGAAGACACTTATCACATTACAGTATGGTCGAAAAATGTGCGATTCTTTGAGTCAATGTGCAATTTTGGTAATCTATAGGTACCAATCCACTGGAGTAAGCCTAAATTTATTAAGTCGACTGTTGTGGTGGTTGCGCTAATAAATATTTATTATGCTGATTAAATAATAAGCTTATGTCGACTGATTCTATTGCTCGATCAATGCAGCGTAGACGCTTCTGTTCGTCTAAAAGAGTAGAGAAACTGTTCGCGCTCTGACAGTGCCAGTCCCAACTTCAAGGCATTCTGAAAGGAGAGATTACCACGGTGCCATCTTGACGTTCAATCGAAGGAGAATCTGTCACCTCAATAGCCAGACTTCGCCTCAGATTCACATTTTGGTGTGACGTTGCGCGCGTAAGAAATTTCTGTATTAGAGACAGACGCATCTATAATTATAGCCTACATATGATATATATATATAGGCCTACTTGCAGGCGTATACTTGACTGGTCACGCTCAACATAATGATTGACAAAGCCAGTCTATCAAAAGACACGGTCGCCATCTCTCGATTGGGCAAAGAAGCAATTGCTTTAAGTTTAAGAATGCAGATAAACACATGTTGATTCTAAAAGGCAATTGATTTTTTAAACACTATAAGAAAGCAGAGGAACTTTTGCGCCAGTTACGCAATCGAATTTATGATTTACTTGTCGCTGTAACACAGAAAGGAAGCTTATGTGGACAGCTGACCAAAAAGAAACTACATGAGGCCTACTGACAGAATATCGGATCATGACAAGAAAACGAAATCTGAAGACTTTTTTATCATATAGTCGTTTTTTATATTTAACCTTTCTACAATCGCATCACAGCTGAATGTTTAAAAGATCTTTACAATTCTACATATAACAAGCCTCTGTATAATTATACTGAGTTTCAGCTCTGGGTCACACTAGTTTGATTGATCATGCAGTCTTTAACCCTTTATTCGCTTACGATCACCACTGTCCTGATTACATTTCTGTTTTACCTGTTACTTTAGAGACAGTTCATTTATCAAAGGTTAAACCGTTAACTTCACAGTTCCATTTAAATACTTTAATAATACGGATACAGTTCAGTTCGGACTCGAGTTCCCGCTCTTCATCCACGTCCTTGAACTCACGAATCTCACTCCCACTCGGCTGCCACAATGCGCCATTTGTTGCACGAATCGACGACTGACCGACATGCGCGCTCGATCGCTTCCGGTCGCGACAATCGACTTCCGGTGGAGGAGGAAGCGCTGCGCCTTCCGAAGACGAGGTTGTTCATGTGTGGATGTGATCCACGCCTGGTTGCTCCAACCGGGGCCCAGTACTCCGCTACTTCCGGTCTGCTGTCGGCAGCGTCAGCCGACACTATTTCCGGTTCCCCGCCGACGTTGGCTGAGATGGAGTTGATTCGCGCCATTAGCAGAAGGCAGACGACGGCTGTGGCGGCAAAGGCGAGCGAATGACTTCGATTCATTGTCGGAAGATGTCGCTCTTGATGACGTTGATGATGACGTTGATGATGACGTTGATGATGACGTTGATCTGTTAGACGATCGATACAGCCTATAGGCCCTACGACGCACGGATAGACAATCGTCTAAATATTATATGCATTTAAAGCTCATGCAGTTGTTTAGGTTAATTTAGCTATTATATATCTACTTCAAAAGCGTTATTATTCATTCGTAAGTCAGGTTAAATTCAGTCCTAAAAGTGTAAAAAAAAGTGCCTGGACGCCTCTTACCTTTCCAAAAGAAGTGCCAGGACGCCCCTTACCTTTCCAAAAGAAGTGCCTGGACGCCCCTTACCTTTCCAAAAGAAGTGCCAGGACGCCCCTTACCTTTCCAAAAGAAGTGCCTGGACGCCCCTTACCTTTCCAAAAGAAGTGCCAGGACGCCCCGTACCTTTCCAAAAGAAGTGCCAGGACGCCCCTTGCATTTTCAGGTGTGCTGGCCAAATAAGTGGCAGGACGGCATATTATAGATTTGAAAATAAGTGCCAGGACGCCGTCCATGACCTGGCACACTTTAAGCCCTGGAACTTAAATCTTAAAATAATGCTATAAGTATAACTTATGCAGTGAGCATTGAGTAATGGATAACACGCTGGAGTAGAGAGCGAGAGGTAGCGAGTTCGAGCCCCAGTTTGGCGGACATGCTTTGTAGGCTGCTATCAGCGACGTGTAGGCCTACTGCAGGCTGTCTGTTCAGTTTATTGTAGTTAAAATTGATGTTACTTAAGATTACTGCATAACTAGCTTGTACAAAAAATGTACATGTAAAGCGCAGTGCGTTGCAGGTGCTCAGTTAAATAAAAAGTTTATTATTTCGTAAACGTTTTGACCAAATTACGACACTTTTTGTAGGGCTCTACTTTTCATCGGGACACCGTGCAGATATTCCACACAATTCCTTCGCCATGCATTGCATTCCGGTGGGCCTAATTCGAAATCAACGTCGCTTTAGCATCACCGCACTGCCTAAATACACTGTAGGCTACAGATGACCTATTCAAGCAAGAATGGTAGGACTAGTTAAAAGCCCAAACAATAACAATAGGCTAATATTGCTACCGCCAAGGTGATCGATTGATTGTAGTCTATTTCAAATGTAGTTATATGTTGGTCTTATAGGCCTATCTGTTTTATTCAGCTTTTGAAGATATAGCCTAGCTACGGCAGCCAGTTACAACGAAAGAAAAGATAAAGAAAATTACGATAATTCAATCAGATAGGTGCAAATAGGTTCAGATAGAGGAGCAATGGTCGAGTATCTGTAAAGTAGGCCTGTCGCATATTGAAGAAGGGCTTGCTACCTGTTGTCTTGCAAACCATTAACATTAACTACTCTAGATTACTATATATTCATACGTAGCCTACTGATAAATGTCAATTTTGTTAATATATCCTACACCTACAATGTTTTGCCCGTTGTATTTTGTAAATAAACGAATATTCAATTAATCAATTCAAGCTTGCAATGGTTATTCAGAGAGATCAATACGAAAATAGAAAATCAGCGAAATGACTAAAACCCAACAATGTGCAGTGATAATAATTAAGAAGCTATATAAACTACACGGTGTCCCAATTGAACTGATACTATTTTTGTTTTGGCGACATAGGCCTACTTGTCAATTATAAATGAAACTCTATAAAATTTCAGAGAATGTAAGAGGGATAAATTATCAATGTTTCCTGAAACTTTGATCCATTTCTACCAATAGAGTCCGAAGTTATGTGCATTCAAAATTGGACAAAGGAAATCGTAAGTTGCCAACAAGGCCCAACATGTAAAAGATAGGAAATTATTGCTGGCAACTGTACGCCTTACTTTCTAAATTAATAAATATTGCCGTCATATTTCCGTCATTTCCATGTTAGGGGACAATAATAAAAATGGTTTTCAGCAAAGATGAATTGAGTTTAATAAAAAAATTAATAGAAAAAACATTACGGTGCAAAAGGTTTTTAAATGAATTTCCTAACATAAACTGGCCCGTCGTAGCCTTATGAAACTCGCATACGTGACGTTGACCAGCATAGGCGGAGACCTGGTCCGAACTTTGGGGGGGACGGACGAGCGCCCAAAAACATTGTGTCAACTAAAAAAAGAAATTTTTACGACTAAAAAAGGTGTCTTCAGAAATTTTGACAGATCTAAAAAAGGTTTATTCATAACTTTTTATGATTAAAAGGGTGTCTTTAGAAATGTTGATAGTGAAAAAGTCCAGAAATATAGAATTGTATAGAAATTTTGACGACTAAAAAAGGTGTCTTCAGAAAATTAATTTGGACGAATAAAACAAGGTGTATGGAAATGTGGACGACTAAGAAAAGGTGTCTTCAGAAATTGTGACAACTAAAAAAAGGTGTTTTCAGTGATTTGGACTGACATAAAAAGGGTATATTCAAAAATATTGATGACTAAAAAGGTGTCTTTAGAAATGCTGATAGTTAAAGAAATGTTCAGAAATTTTGACGACTAAAACAAGGTGCATAGAATTTTTGACGACTAAAAAAGGTGTTTTCAGAACTTTGGACGACTAAAACAAAATGTATAGGAATTTTGACGACTAAAAAAGGTGTTTTCAGAACTTTGGACGAATAAAACAAAATGTATAGAAATTTTGACGACAGAAAAAAGGTGTCTTCAGAAAAGGTGTCTCAATAAATTGTGACAACTAAAAAAGGTGTTTTCAGAAATTTTGACGACTAAACAAGATGAAAAGATGTCTCTAAAAAATTTGGACGACTACAAAATGGTCGTCAGAAATTCTATGCCGAAGAAACCCCCTCCCCCAAATCAAATCCTGGCTACGGCCTTGTGGTGGACGAACAAGATGAGAGGAATTTGATGGAAGTGGATGAATCCAAAATTAGATGGTTTAAATGATTATAATATTAATTGTTTGTGATTTAATTATAGATCTCAATTAAACCGATCTTATCTTGTCGAATCTACACTAGTTAAGTTGAAATTAATCTCGATTCATGATTTGATCGAGAAGTTTTTTTGAAGATTTGTTTAATTTTTTATAATAATTATTTGAATTCTGTAAGTTTACTACATTTATATAACTTCAGGAAGAAAAAATATAAGGGTGTTCAAGTAATGTGTTTTCAAAAAGAGACTTTGATGCATCCCGGTTCTGTTGTGGCATCGCTCTAATTGTGTTGAACAGGCTTTTAGTTAATTGTTCGAAAATCTCCTTCTAACATTGTAACGTCGTCAGTCGCCTGCAGTATGTTCATCAAGTGTCCATGTCCTGACACTTAAAGTTTGGGGGGGGGCAAATACATGGGCCGTCCCCCCACCACATTCTTTGGGGGGGACCGTTCCCCCTGTCCCCCCCTAGGTCTCCGCCCATGTTGACCAGTGACCACTTCGAACAGCGAATTGTGGAAGAATGGAATCGTTTTGATCAAGGGATTGTTGACAATGTAATCAATGAATGGCGAAGAGCATGCATTCGAGCTAATGAAGGACATTTTGAACTTCAGCTTTGAAGAACAGCGCTAACACTAATTTCCTATCTTTTACATGTTGGAAACTTAAACTTTTTCGTTGCCCAAATTTGAACGTGCATAACTTCGGACTATGTTCGTAGAATTGGAAATATTTTCCGGAAACATTGATAATTTATCCCTCTTGCATAGGCCTACTCTGAAATTTTGTAGAGTTTCATTTAGCCTATAATTGACAAGTATATCGCCAAAACAAAAAGGGTATCAGTTCAATTGGGACACCGTGTATGAGTAAATAAAGAGAAGATCCTGAGAAAGATATAGGCTACTGGCTACATGCTTAGGGGAGAGCGGGGCATAATGGGATACCGGGGTATAACGGGAAACTTCATTATTGGCCATCTTACTTACTTTTAAAATACGAAAAAATTCAACCTGCAGTAAAGCATAGGTATTTGAAGGTGAAGGACAAAAGCATTTACGATTTTGATGCGTCTTGCAGTTTTTATGATGAAAAGTTGATTTTCACGCTCTCCCAAGTAAGGATTGTCCGCTATCCAAAAAATTGCACAAAAACAGTGGAGCTATATTAAATTTAAATTATAGGTCCTACCATACATGTGTAGGGTTATATATACAATCCCATATTCTCTTATGAAAAGATATAGGCTCACATACATACTTGACAGAGCAGATAGAATGTACTTCGTAGATGACAACTTCTTCTTCAGCGTCTAACCGACTCGTTCCAGATCTCGCTATCGTCTGCTTCTCTTCTGACTTTGGTCGGGCGTTTTAACGGCTTTCGCGGCGATACCGTATGCAGTGGACTGAACGAGGGAGCTACGTCACATCCGGTGACATAATGACGCATCCATACGCCTCCGTTTATCATAAGCAGCAAGCAGCCGTGTATGAATAGATGCAGTATCATCCAGTAGGGGTCATCTGACAGTGTAAGATAGTTTCTGGTCTACGCATGCAGGCTATCGCTGAATGCAAAGTAGAATGGTCAGTCTGAAAGATGAATGCTTTGTCCCGTGGAGCCTACTGATGACATTATTTTCATATATGAAGATGTGTCGTCATAATATAAGCTTATAGCGTATACCTATTTCTCGAAACTCTAGGCCTGCATCGGAATTGCTTTTGTTGACTTAATCTACGAGAATTTTATTCTTACAGACCCACATAGTGAGAATTGCGGAAAAATAACTGGGGTTGGACTTTTGGAATTGGGGTGCGAAAAGCAGACTTTTATGTGGGGCTCTAAGAAATACTGGGGGTTTGAACCCCAACCACTTCTCATCCTGGAACTACAGAAGTGAACAGAGAGGGAGATGGATAAAGGCAACAGTAGAAGATAGACTGCAGACAGTGCGGAGATAAGATTAAGATGAATAGATGAGTTGTCTAATAGATAGTCAGCTTGATTGATTGATGGATGGATGGATAGATGGATATCTAGATCTTGATGAATGGAATAGTGTGTGAGTGTGTGTACGCGAGCGTTGGTGGATTGATGGATTGGCGAAAGCAGAGACGGAATGGAGAAGGGTGAGCTTAAAAGGACGCACATGTGGAAGAATATAGCAAGACGGATGATCAGATACCGAACCAGAGACTGAAACAGGGACAGAAACAGAGAAAAAATAGGCATAGAGATACACAGAGGGACAGACAGACCGACACACAGATAGACAGAGAGACAGACAGACAGTGTGGAGTCAACAGAGAGAAGGCTATGCCCAGCTCTGATGAATACGACTTGATGGATATTACTGCATATAATAAATTACATCCTGTCAGTTAACAATGTGCAATCTAGAAAAAAAGCGGCGATCGTTAGTTACTCTCATCTCACACTCCGACCAACGAACCACCATGATGCATGCCGAGAAATCTCATCTCTCAGTCGAAGACTCTAGAACCGGAAGTCTTCTAATGGCACCGTCTCCTCCCTCCCCATCAGCGACTCTCCTCCCTCCCCAGCAGCGACGCGACTGCAGCAATTTAGAACTTGGAAAGTGACTCTGCGGAAATTCTTTGCCGTTCAAGTAGCGGAGCTTATGAAATTCTTTCGCAACCCATCATTTGTTGGACCCGTCAGTTTTGCCGCCCGGCGCATTGTAAGCACGCGAGTCAAGTTCCTGCAGTGTGGGTGTTATTATTTTGCAGAATCGATGGTAGATCACCGTAAAGACCAAATTCTTGTGTGGACGCATTTGATGCTGATGCTATAGCATGACTACAGCAAAGTATAAGCCACATAATATGCCCCACCTATGTTCTCCTCTCTATAATTATGTCTTTCTTTGTCTTAATTCTTTCTCCTTCGATGCTGCTGTGCTATGCAGTGTGAGAATAATTATTGCGGAATAATAACTGGGGGGGGGGTTGCGCCGTGACCCCCTTGGAATTGGTATGTAACAAACTTATTTTACTATGGGACTCTAAAAAGATGGGGGTTGAAACCCCAACCCCGGCAATTAATTCTCACCATGTTGCCATGAAGGTCATTTGTGTTTCCTCTGCTTTCTTCTTTGTCAATTCCCATTGTTATTTCTTGGATAACACCTTCAGTTGAGTCCGGAAGACTCGAGACAATAAGGCCTAAAGAAAACTAACGTCATTGTTATCGTGAAAGAAATACGCATTTCTTACGAAATACTTAGAAATACGTATTCCTTACATCGTGGTTATCACCTAAGAATGGTTATCACTTATCACGTCTAGCTGGCGAGTAGCTAGGCCACTGATTGACAGACGGATCGATAGCCTATAGGATGGAAAGTCCTTAATTGTTCTGCCTCGTATTATGTACGTATGACTGGTATTAGAGCTGCCGTCTGGCGGACAGAAAATATGGCGCCCCGTTTACATTAGGCTACAACCGCATTGCAGTTTAGGTCTAATATCTTTATTCATTCATTCATTCATTCATTTCGTGAATTTATATAGCGCTTCTTCAAGAAACTACTCAGAGGCGCTCCCAGTCCAGCCACAGCTAAAATAATAGGTTTTGAGCGACTTATAAAAAGCAGGTGAATTTAGTCTAGGCATAAGTCGCAAGTTTAGTGGGAGGCCATTCCAGATAGCGGGACCCACAGAAGAAAAGGCTCGGCGCTGTCTTGTAGAAGTGCGAGCTCGAGGAACCAAAAGCTCCCCCGTTGTCGTAGAGCGAAGAGCTCGACGGGCTGCAAGGTCAGAGACAGGTCGACAAAGAATAGACAGGTCACAGGTATGATGGAGCACAATCAGTAAGAAATTATTTATTATTATTATTATAAATTATTTATGAACAACAAACGAATTACTACATTTATCCGGGAAACGATGGCGGTTGAAGACTAAAAGGTAAAATTTGCAATTAAATTTGAAGCATGGCGTACTACGGTGTACCGGATGTAGGCCCTACCATTTTCCCATCAGTTTTCGATTAGGCCTACTCGGGTTACGGATTCACTGGCGTAGCCATCGATAGGCGTAGCATAGGGCTACATTTTGCGGCCAGAGAATCAGGGATGCCATTCTTAGCTTTTTTCAAACTAGATTTTCCGGGAAAATGTACAATATAGGCCTACGAGTAAAAAGAAAGAAGATTTAAGAAAAATTTCTGATATTTGGAGCGAATAAAAAAGGTAATCAGAAGATTTGAAAGAAGAAATTTTCGGACTTGGAAGACAAAAAAGTCCTAAGAAATTTCAAGCCACAAAATTCAATGTATTTTTCAGATATTTCCGGTCTGACCCATTTTTTTTAAAATCGAGTGGCATCCCTGGAGAGAATCAGCTTTATAGCGCAAGCACCGTAAATAAGTTGCAAGGCGTTCAGCGTGTAAAGTATCATGTAACGTTGTACTGTATATTCGTCGGCAATTTTATTCGAACTTTGAGGTAAGTTCGTAATTCTATTCTGTGAGATATAATAATTGATTGCGCTACAATTGGGTGATCTTTTCAATTAGTTTAATTAGGCCTAATAGACTTACATCCGGCTTGGATGTATTTTCATTGTATTTTCAATTTTTACTTCGTGACTCTTAAAACACTAGAGTGATGTCACTGATGTGGTTTAAATAGCGCTTTATGGCTTTAATGCATTGTAGTCCAGTGCGTGTATATTTTTAGAAATAAAGTTAAGTTTTGATTACAAAGTTTTAAATTATTTTTTGCAGAATTGCTGCAGTTGTTGTCTCAAACAAACTTTTCAACACTCTCCATAAATTTCACAAACTTTATTTTCAGGCTGCATTTAGAACTATAACCACGCAGCCCTACGTTTTGAAAATGTATGAGTCAGATACGTTAAGATAATGTTACATGCTTGATATGATGTGCGCTTTGTTTGTCATTGCAGAATGTGTCTTATATGTTGGAGTGTAGGACATTACCATCCCCCCTGGATAAACCCCGGGTACCCCCGGACAAAACCTGGCGTAGTTATATAAGCGGGTCCTTATGTTAATGAATGACTGCACTAACCCTATTCCTAACCCTAACCGACCCTCACGATGCCTAACCTGACCCTAACCGACCCTCACGATGCCTAACATGACCCTAACCGACCCTCACGATGCCTAATCTGACCCTAATTGATTCTCACGATGCCTAACCTGACCCTAACCGACCCTCACGATGCCTAACCTGACCCTAACCAACATATAGGAACCCGCTTACTATAACTAAGCTCATAACCTTACCCAATTTAGCCTATGACAAAAACTTTCTGTAGTTAATTGATAAAACACGTTTCATCAATCCAGCTTCTATTTAAATACCAACAATTTTTATCAATCTAAATGCCATTTATTTTTCATCAATCTTGCTCTGATTTAAGCAGGGACATTTTCATCAGTCCAGATCAAAATTAATTTAAACAATAATATTTTCATCAATCCAGCTTCCATTTAATTAAACATGATTTTGTATCAATGCGACTTCTAATTATAATTCTTTTCATCAACCCAACTTTGTATTTGACAGCCATTCGGAGGATTACCACTTATACGCAATTTATGTTCTATCCGGTGGGGTTAAGTCCTACCCTGGGGATTGTCTGGGGTTTTTTGGTCAGGGGTGGGGGGGTTAATGTCCATGTTAATGTCCATGCCCATATGTTGGACTACTATACATATAATTTTAGATCTTACGTTTAAATTTATATTACTTTGTATAAATATTAAAAGTGATTTTGTCCAATGCAGGATGCTCAACACAGACGTTTTCACTTTCCCTTAAGATGTGTAGCAAAGAGGTAAATTTTACATTATTGCAAGCAGATTTTGGTATCATTGAGATATTTTAAATCAATTTTATTTTGTCACAGGATTTAGTATTTATATCCAAAACTGAGTGTGAGGCAGTTTTCTGTTGCACCTTTTTTAGCATTTGTTTCATGTTGTATTGTTTTCTGACTTGGCTTGGCAGAGGAAATCACAGGAACTGCTATTTGCTTCACAATTTGATTACAGTACTGATCCAAATTTGACTGTGCGAGGACAAAGTTGTCATATCAAGACTACTTTCCAAGTACCTTAAATGTAGCATTTCTGTTCAAATGCTACTTTTTTATGATGACTTTGTCTCAGGGATGGCATTATGAATATGCGTAGGGCACATTCTCATACTTGCTGTATTCACAAGTAGGCCTATAATATAGTGTACAGTTATTTTATGTACATTATGAGTTAGCTCAGACTTTTGCATGTCTAGCATATATAATTATCAATTATATATGTTCTTAGAAATTGTTCTTGATCTAAATTGCTTCACAGATTTTGTACTTGCAGTAAATTGAAACAATTTCTCATTTTGGTGAAACTGGTTGCTTAAATAGATATGTTTCATACCTACTTGTCTGTTAAAATTTCTGCTTGTAAGAGTTTTTATTGGTTGATCTTGCTGGTTCAAATTAATTATTGAACTTCAGTTTGTTCATCTGGTTGAGTTGGTTCAACTGCGTTTAATAAGAAAAATAAACTATTCTTATTTTGTATGGTTTGCTGTTAAACAGGTGTATGTAATTTTAGATTGAAATGAAGATTAAATTTGAATATGAAGGACAGAAAAGGTGATTTAATTTATTTATTAATTCATCAAGCATTTATTATTGATTCTTGTTAAACAGTAAATAGTCTGTCTTCCATGCACGAAATACCTTCAGCATTTTTTAATTAACTTGACAAGAATGACGCTAGTTCATTTCCATAAATAAAAAACTAACTTCAAAACTAATTTCAAAACTAATAAATATTGTTGATTTATTATATAATTTGTGTTGCAGTGGTCTGGTCAGTCTTTTTATATTTTATATGTAACTTCAGACTTTGAAGAACTTTAATGACCTTCCGGCCTTATTGTTTTGTTTAAAGTGAATGGGTTAGTGATTGTTTTTGTGTTTGTAGGGTCATTCTTCTTCCGCAGCCAGTTAAATACCGTCAGCTTGTCGACAAATTGCATCAACTCTGTGGTTCATTATTCACAATCAAATTTTCAGCAGCAGAAGGACAGGTAATTAATTTGACCTTTCTAAATGAGCTTAGTGTAAGCAGAGATAAGGTATGAAGCAATGGAAACATGCTCATTATCCATCCAGATAGGCCTACACTCTGTGAGAAATTGTTCTCTGTCACGTGACCCCGTAATTGGGAGACTACAAGTAATTTAGCGTAGTTGATGCATGTACAGTTAAAATCCAACACACCTTTTCTTAAATAATGTGATGCATTTCGCTCCATGTACAACAGGACTGAACCCGTGGTTGAAGGGATGGTTACTGGCTAAGCTTTAGTTAAGACTGTATCTATATGTTTTTTCTACTCTATAAATGCTATTTACTATACTCGTGAGTCTCATGTCTATTCTTTCCCTATCTAATCATACCTCCACCATCTTGTTTAACTTAGTCATGGTATATAGGCCCCTACTAAGCGGGACTTGTCCCTTCTGGAGTGCCTATTGCTCCATAATTTGCACCTAAAGTCTCTACCCAATGCGTTTCTACGTTAATTATTAGCCTACTTGTGTTACATTGTTTCCTGTTTCTGACGTTTTATTATGGGAACAATAAATGATTTGATTTGATTTACTGGTTAGTAGAAAAGCTAACTTGAGGACTAGTCAACTGGGCAGAAATAAATTTAGAAAAATAAATGGAGAAAACTGATTGAGACGTTAATTGACAAGAATTATAAACTCACCACGTTCAAGGATGTTTGTGATCCTGTTGCTATGAGATGTTGCTAAGTTGTATCTTAGGCATTGCTAGGTTGTTATCTGGATGCTTATTTGAATCTTGGGATTTTGGTGCTGCAGGATTTTTATTGTTCGATGCTTTCAGTTTATTCGAGACGTTGAGAACCAGGAGGACCTTGATGATGTGATAGTTCTGACAAGGAATAATGAGAGAATAAACTGCCTGCCTCTGAAGCTGGTTCCCTGTGCATCATCAGCATCATCTCTGTCTCAGCTGTCAACTACCGGTGTCAGTACTAGGGCAACTAAGGTTCACTATTTTATTTAGTTTTATTGTTAGCTTTACTGTTAATTGGGCATATGTTTTCAGTTCTTTAACACGTTGGCCGTGAGGGACATGTTAACACATCCCAAATTGAGTCATTTAACACAGCAAATCAGCGGCCAACGTGTTAATAAAAATCACTTCACTTAAAATTGTGAAGCTGGAAAATGACAGCTCTGAAGAGTGAAAGGATGAGTTATTTAATGCTGTAGAGAGAGAATTTCATTGGTAAGTCATTTTGTGAAAATGCACAGGCATCATTAGTTTTTCTTTATAATAATGAGTCAGAGGAGCTAAATGCACTGGATCGAGCGGTTTTTTATTGGCAAGTTTAAATTGTTCTAGAATTTAGCAGGCCCATGAAGTGACTACAATAACTCCCTTGCATCGGATCCATAAGATAAAAAAATCATGATATGATGTGGAGTATGGCTATAGCATTTAATTCAGCCGTAGAATGGTTATATTTGCGAAAGTTGCACTATTCAGCACATGCTAGTTAGGACGATTATATCTTGCATCTACAGACCCTATTCTGGTCAAAGTGCTCTACCCTTCATATATTACTCCACGTGTTGTGGTTTACACCGTGAAGTGATTAGTGTAAGCAATGATGTTTCATTCTTCTAGAGCATACCTTTAAGATATCCATTTACTTGGTTACTGGTCATTGTAAATTTCTGTATGTAAATGCCTTTCACTTGATGAGTAATATCCTATGTGTTGTTTTTCTTTCTTTTTGTGATTTTTGGGTCCAGGTTAAATGGAGTCCATCATTGACAGTAAAGACACCACAGCAGTCAGGTGGATTCTTTCAGGATGAATCTTCAGACTCATTCCCAGCGTCGTCTGGGTTTGAGCCGTGCATTGATTCTCCTCCACCTGGAATGCACTCGTCACCGCTGGGATATACACCCAGACGAGCTTCTTTTAGCAGGCCAGAGAAACGGGTTGACTACATTCCAGAGTAAGTCTGGCTAAGAGTCGTTTAGGGTGGCTTTCCGGAGCATTAGTCCTACATTGCACGTATGTTTATCGTATTGTTGCATTGGACTTGGATTCGGCTACACAGTATGCATATCCTTACTTTATCTGTCTTGTCCCAAAATTTCTAGCCGATGCAATTCCCCGACCTCTTTAAGCCTCTTTTCATTGTTCACTTTGCTCTTCAAACAGATTCGAGCTTCTAGTTTCTCATACTAAGACAGCTATATCTCAGTCCCGTTCCTTCTCCTCAATTGCTCCCTCTCTTTGGAACATGCTATCCTCTCTCTTTGGAATACACTGTCCCAATCTACTTGACAGTCTCAATTTCTAGCTGGTAATATTCTTCTTTATATTTTCTTTTTTTTCTCTTGTGGTCTTGCACACTCTGAGTGCCTGTGAGTGGTTCATGCTATTAGAAGTTCTTTCTAATTTTTTATACAATACAATGAGTGTATGATAGGTTGTGAATATTGGCCATTTTCTTGTGGCTTCTCATATAAACAGAATTCATGTAGATTGCACTACTGTGTGAGTATTGAGTTTTGTATATCTGAATGTCTGTCTGTGTGTTTGATTAGGATTTATGATGATCAGCTTAATACGCATCCAAGTATGTTTATTCCGGATTCTATATACCACCGTGCATCTTCGAATTGCAATCTGAAGAAAAAAGCATCAGACAAGCAGACAGGTCAAAGGTCGCTTGAGTCGGGTATGTCTGGTGGTGCTTCTCGTTTTACTTCGCATCATGTCCGTTCGAAATCAGACTCCCAGGGCATTGAAGGTAGGAATCTGCCATTGTCCACGGTATTACTATACTGGACTTTAATCAATCGGAGCAATTTTGATTTTGATTTTTTGCGTTCAAGAGACCAGTATTTCATGAAATCCGCAACTCTGTTCTTTAACAGTAGTTGACATCGCCAACATTAAATGCTAAAGAGTTTTCTAACCATGTTGCTTTCTGTCTTTCTAAAAACATTGTAGCACAACGGTTGATGCATTTTACTCTGTACACTATTCACTGACATGTGACCGGTCACTATCTATCCAGACTGAGAATTTATTTAAATTGGAATTAATATAGCACCTCGTCAGGTGATCTACTCTGAGGCAAACAGCCAACCGCAGTTGGCTGTTTGTGAGGCGCCCTTGTAGCGGTATGACCGTGTTACGGCGCCATATAAATTGTCGTTATTATTATTATTATTAGTGTACATATGGTCAAGGTGTTCATTTGTTAAAGTACATATTTAACAAAGTACACTTTACGTGACAATATAATTTTCAGTTATGGTTCAGTACAAGTTCTTTTTCAGGTGACGTTTCTGCTTTCCTGTCGTCTCTTAAAATAACAGATGGCATTAACCACCGTTCCACGAGTCGACCCTCCATTGTCGTTCCAGCCACAACTGCAGGGCATGAGTCAAAGTCTCCATGTTCTTGTACACCTGCTACTGGCCCCTGCCAGGTGCATTTGTTCAGCCCAACCAGTGGTAGGACCATTCAGACAGGCCTGGCAAGCCAACCTCTGGAGAAATCCTGTCAGTCACACATTGGACGTGAGTTGGACAGTGGTTTCAGCAGTAATTCTATAAAGAACGAGAAGCAGAAGAATCAAAATGAAGGACAAAGTGAGAAGATGATTTGCATCTTTTCAATATTGAAATTGTATGATGTTATATATGCAGTAATATGATGAATTGTTTGGGGATATTAATTTGTCTAGCATCTCACAATTGCTGCTGGTGTAGACAATTTAGTAACATATCCATGCACAGTGCTGCACACATGGTCTTTTAATTCATTAAAAATGTTATTATATATTAATTACAAAGTTTTTGATTGATTTGAAAGGGCACTGCTAGCTAACAGTCCACTGACCAAGGAACATACTACCAATATTTGAGTTGTGTGTGTTTTGCTGCTGGAATGTGGTTACATATGAAAGCTGTGTTGAGCTTAAATCAGATATCCACAGAGTTCTTCATAGCTATGTTACTAGATTCATGGCATGAACAACATGCAAAAAGCAGTGAAAGAGGCAAATTCGTATGACCAACCAAAGAAATTGATTCTTTTTTAGCCTCTCTATTCATTTATGTGAGTGACCCGTCCAAGATCTTGCCATATAATCTAACTTAACATGGTGTATGGTTGATGGATTCATTTGTTAACTAAGCCTGTTGCTAAATGTTAAAATACACATGTGTGAAGAAAGGATTTCAGCCTGCGATCTCTGAGTTAACAGTCTTATTATCAGTTGAAGAGTTGCTCCAGAAAGTCTGCTCGAAAAACTGGCTTTATGGTGGATAACTTGATTGCTTTTAATTGTGTGTTTGTACTAATAAATTATAGATATTATTAATTTATTAAAATTAAAATACCAGATATGTACACAATATGGAATATTCATTGTGCAAACATTTGAACAGTAATTGTTGTTTTGTTTCAAATGATTGTAGGTGTCTTTAATCCAGGAAATTGGGTGAAAGGCAAGCTTCTTGGACGTGGAGCATTTGGTCAAGTCTACACAGGTTATGATAGGGACCGAGGCATAGAATTCGCTGTAAAGCAAGTTCAAATCTACTCGCAAAGCAACGAAGTTGTAGAGGTGAGCATATCTCCATCATGTGGGCATATCTCCATCATGTGAGCATATCTCCATCATGCGAGCGTATCTCCATCATGCGAGCGTATCTCCATCATGTGAGCATATCTCCATAATGTGAGCATATCTCCATCACGTGAGCATATCGCCATCATGTGAGCATATCTCCATCATGTGAGCATATCTCCATCACGTGAGCTTAGGTGCGAGTGGAATACTAGTCTTTGAGCACGGTGTGCTTAAGCACCTGACTTTTCATAATCATTTGAGAAAGACATATTTATAAATAAATGAAGAGAAAGAAGGTTGAAGTGATTTTTGATTAAGAGCTGGACCATCTCATTAAATTGATACAAGTTTCCAAGTTTAAAACACAGCTCGAATTTTGTTATGCCTTCGAAAGTCTAACTTTTTTGTAGGCTGCTCAAGGCTTTCCTTTTTGGTCGTGCCTCTGAATAGCTTTCTTAAAGGAGTGCTATATAAATTTCTTAGATAGAAGTGCAGACCTTCATTAAAAAAAATTTTCAGCTGTAGTACAAAAATCAACAATTGATCTAGCATCCTCGGTTTGTTACAGATGGATTCGATAAAATTCATTGAAGCTTTTTCCTTCCAGTCCCAGTTCGTGATAGTTTGATGACCGGTTGATATATTACAGTTGTATAAACTACTATCCATTGTGTGGGAATATAAAAATAAATCGCTAATAAATAAAGAAATCATTTCGTAATGCATTTTTAAAAAGCTTTGTAAAAATCTAAAATCCTCATCCACTCTGCAAACCTATTAAACGTGAATTTGATTGACTTGTTTTTATAGCAAATCAAGGCACTGGAGATGGAGATATCAGTCTTGCAGGGCATTCATAATGATTATATCGTGGAATATTATGGAATGCAAAGTGAACCTGAATGTCTGTCAATCTTCATTGAATTCATTCCAATGGTAAGTTTATGGTGTACTCTGCAGACTTCTTTTAGTGTTACTTTGGCTGTCGTATCGAATCATATAGGCCTACTATGGAGTAACGAGCTTGTGGTGTCATTCGAATTCATTGTAGTTTGGTTCTATGTCCATTACTGCGTTTAATATTCACATTATAAGGATTCTTAGTGTAGTAAACCATTGATTATTATTTCAGCATATGCTGATAGCCTTCGTAGCTTTTCTTCCAATACGATCTTTAATCATTGTTTGATCATGATTTATAGCTTTTTAGCTGAGAAATGTTCTGAAAATTTATGGTTTGGGTTTTGGCATAGTAGAATTTGGTAGTGTGGGTATAATTTTGATTTCGTAGCTGGGGACAATCTTACCGAATCCTTGTGGTCTGTAAAATTGTTTTGTAACTTTTGGTCTGACAGGGTTCACTCAGAGACCACATCAATCGATATGGAGCGTTGACAGAGAAGGTGATTGGCCGTTACACAAGCCAGATTCTCAAAGGTCTGGCTTTCCTCCACAGCAAGATGATTGTCCATCGGGATATCAAGTGTAAGTTAAATCTACTGAGTTATTCAAGTTATCTACGCTAGACCTTCTCTACCACATGCCTTGATATAACACACATTCAGTTGTTGCATGGTCCCAGGCAGGACCTGAAATTTACTTATGCAGCTATGATACTTAAATATTGTGCATTTAATATATTTAAAATAATTATTGCTACAAAACTTTTGTCTTTCTACGCGCAATTGGTGTCAGAAAGCACTTATATTAAAACACAGAACACGGAACATTCAGCCATATTATTTAAAACCTCGTTTTTATTATTTTATAGTGTCATAGTCCAATTTTTAATTAAACGTATACATTGCAGCAAACAATGCAAAGCTCAATTTTGGAATGTAACTGGAAATTGTTTATTTAAGTTCATTTACCTCAAATGTTATTTTTAGGCTTGCTGTGTGATGATTTCCCATTCTAATGTTCACATTATTCAACTACAACCTGCCTAAATTTGGCATTTGCCAAAATATTTATCACGTTATACCACTTCAGTTTAATATGTCCCTTGCAGTAGTGTGGTAATTGACTTATAGAGCCAACCTTCCACTTTATAGCGACTTACTGTCCCAACTGTCTACATTCAATAAGTACTGTAGCATAAATATAACAACAGTTGTATTACATAGTTAATATCATGTGGTTATAACACTGAATGATTCAGGTGCTAACATACTTCGTGATCACAACGGCAACTTGAAGCTGGGTGATTTTGGCGCTGCAAAGCTGCTTCAGAGCCAGTCGATTGCTGAGGCGAGTAAAATTGCCGGCACGCCGTACTTCATGGCACCCGAGATCATCCGTGGAGAGTCATGCGGCTGCCGTAGTGACATCTGGTAAGTTGTAGCTGAACGTTCGTTAGGTGGTCTATAGTCTCGCATGGTAGTGTAATTGCTTATGCAAATCTTGAAAATGTTTCCATATTCAGATGATATTCTCAGGATTTCAGAATCTTTTTTGCCAATGCGCAGTAACAGTGATTGTAATGCAAGAACAAAATGATCTTTAATTAGACCTTAAACCACACTGTGTTGTTCCTATTCTTATATTGTGGGCTTGAGGTTGGAAAAAACTGAAATTATTCATTAAGCGATTACTAGGCTATGGACTTGCCAGATTTGTTGTGAGATACTGTGGTGCCCTGGAAGCCTTTTGCTGATGTTGCATATCCTGCACCGAGTGAATAAGTACTGCATAGCTTTGCTTTATTTATTGGCATGAATTCAAAGTGTAGAGCTGCTCTAAATTTTTATATAAGACTTGTGTTCAATATTCTTTTCTTGAACATGGTTGAATGCTGTCTGGTACGATGTATTTGATACGCAGGTCATTTATAATTAGAATTTCTATTCGGTTCATTTGGTTTTATGAATGCATAGCCGTTGGTAACTTTTCTGTTTTGTTGTTGTAATTTTTAGGAGTCTGGGCTGCACAGTTGTTGAAATGCTGACGACGAATCCACCGTGGCACAGATATGACAGCATTGCTGCCATTTATAGGATAGGAAACGTTTGGCCACCAGAGTATGAGCTTCCGAACAGTGCAAGTGACAATGTCAAAGACTTTCTGCATTTATGTTTTGCTGCAAGTGCAAGTAATCGGCCTAGAGCCGAAGAGCTTCTCGTCCACGCCTTTATCAGTCGAAATCTTGCTTAAGCCGTCCACAAAATTCTATGTTGCTGGTTGCGGCATGTGCAATTGTGCATCCAAGTTAAGTGTGAATAGCTTATGCTGGCATTATTCTGGACATTTCAGGGTCTTTGTCGCTTTTCTATTTAACACAGGATTAGATAAATGATTAAGTAATCATCTGGGATGATTCAAAGTGGACGATTGAAGGCCAAGTCCAGGCTGGTTCCTGGGATTGGTGTTTTATTCAATTTCTGTTTGTGACAGACCTTTGCAAAAAGCCATTATGCTGAATATATTGATCTGAAGTTTACTATAGGTAAATTGTACTGACTGCATCACTCTCAGTTGGTTTGGTGGGTCCTCTTGGTCCTCTACATCAGAAACCAAAGCAGTTCGAGTAGAACTTGGCATGGCCAAGAAAATCGTATGATTAGGAGATGTTGCAAGAAATGTATTATGTACTTGACATGTTGGTACAATCATGATTGAGTTTATCTTGTATTGCACTGCCTATAATAAATTTGTTTCGTCAGAATCGATTGCTTGTGTTGTGCATCATTGGTAACTTAAAACTGAAGTTTAGAGAAACGTTATAATTATGTCTCTTCGACATGGGTACTTTTGCTTCAGTTGTTTAAGCCATAGTTTGTTTGCCTCATGAGTCATTTCGACCATATTACATATATTTGGTAGCTTGATTGACTGTAAATAATCAAACCGTCAGATCTGGGTATAGTTTGATAATATAACCTGACAAGTGTTTTATTCCCATGAGAATTTAAACTATGTGAAAAACCAAGACTGACAAAAGGCGATGAAAGAAATAACAAGCTGGATTTAGTCAGTCACTACATAGTTTTACTAAGGGTTTATTTACGAATTAAGAAATAAATTTAAAATTTATTTGTTGAATTTAAAAGCTCCAGCCAAATGTAGGACATCTATACAGTAATGTAGCATTCCAAAGTTTTATTTCCTGGAGTCCTCTATTGTCTATCTAAAATCTGGAAAAAATCCACTTAACCATACTTAGAGACAAATCAAAATGGCAGTAGGTTAAAAGAAACAATTTTATTGCAAAAGCTTGGTATGAAACACGCCTTTGGTTACATATCTAGTTAAAACGTGTACCGTAATTACATTCTCTTCATTAGATTACGTCAATATCTTGTAAATTAAACAATATTGCGCAAAAAAGGGCTGAAACTCACCCAGATCACTTGAAAGAGAAATGAAGAAACTTTAATTAAGGAAGACCACCTCGGAATAAAAGGCTAGCATAAAGCTGTGATGACCACCTCGGAATAAAAGGCTAGCATAAAGCTGTGATGGTTTAGGAAAAATCAGATGCGAAAGAGAAACGAATAACCTCTAAAGATGGCCACTATTTCCCTCTCAACTCTTTGATAAAAGCACTCGTAAAGAAATATCTAGAACCTTCACAGTGACACCCGAGTAAAAATTCAGAAACCAAAGCAAAACCAGAGCCAGCGATAATAGGCAGCAAAAATAAAGCAGCAAAAATAAAAAAAATGTCAACTAGTTCTATTGATACTAAGGAGCAAAATAAAACAATTTTATCACACAAGCATATCAAACGTTACGAAACCAAATTTCAGGTTTAAGGGATGAAAGCTGTACAAAAAAAGTTAATTTAAAATAAACTATAAGGAGATAAAATTACCAGTGTAAATGCACAGTAATGGAAATATCCACAAACACAGGCATGGCTAAACAGCCTGAACAAAAATGTTGATGAACAATCTTGCATGGTTAACTTTACAAAGTACCCTTAAAGCTGCAGTTACAGATTGTTCGAATACATGCATGATATCTTGTTTCACACACAAGTCCTAATACTAGATAGACAGTAGTTGTCAGCATTATCAATTAAATCAGAACCCGGTATTTCAAAAACCATTTAAACTTTTCTGATGGTCATCAGTGAAGCGGCGAACCATGTGCTAGATTTTATATCATCATCGAAACATTGGAGTCTTGCATAATACGGTATGTGCATGGTCATATAATAATTATTAATTATTGACTTATGTAATTGATGCATTCTAATCTTCACATATGCATATCGGTCATTCGAAGTGCCATCACCAAATAATTATTACATAACCTTACCGACAAAACATCCACAAATGGAAACATGCAGTCGAAAAATTGCCAACTTTGACCAATGGGGATTTGAACCTACAACTGCATCCCATAACTTCACAGTCAGAAAATATTTTCTAGGAAGCACGGAAAAAAATTAGGGAAAAATCACACCTATCTGATTTAGATATACGCAGAATAATACAAGATAACCATTTTTGCATTCAATTCGGAGGTACATAATAGTCTGTCGGCCAACATACGGAATTGACAACTAAAAGGTCAGGGTTTCAAAGGTTCATACGGGCAAGAAAATCAAAATTTAGGTCCTACTACTTGTACCTCCACATCTAATTCCACTATATAATGATCACACACTTACTGAACGTTGTCAATGGGAGGAACAGGCGAAGAGGGAGGGGACTGGCCAGACGTAAATTCTTCTTCCTACCCGTGGTTGCCTCTCTCGGCCAAAGCAGGGTTTGCTTTTTCCGTTTGCCTTCCCTCTAAATTAAATTCAACATACCCGGTAAATCACTTAAATTGTGATCACCAGTCTATCATCCCTTGATTGCAATGTCACAAGATTCATTGCTATATAAATTTACGAAATACTGGTAAAAGATTAAACAGTGTAGTGGCGCCACTCACGTCAACACCGATATGTATCAAACATCAATATATATATATATATATGTACAATGTACATAATTATATATATGCATATATATAATTATATGTTTTATGTATATTCATGCCATTATTCATACTACAACAATTTTACTCTGCATCATCATAATAATTTGATCCATTATCACAAATCCATGACAGAAAACCGACTGAACTTTCACGGTCTTCAGTTGTCAAAAACTCTACGCTCTTCCTAACAAAATGATTCGAAACCAGAAACTATTTTCAGAAATGCAAGCAACTTAACCCACCAACACCATCAGTTCCTTTACTTCCATTCCGAATGTGGTGCAACATTATTTTAAACAGTAACACAGCCAAAACCCGATAGACTTTTCGCTCAAGAGGCTTGCCTGTTGATTGGAAGTTTACATACGCACCGGGATTGAAGCCCAAGTGCAGAGGCAATATGCCGACACGTTACCACTTGGCAATCTACACTCTACCTGCAGGTAAAGTTATCATACAGCCCTTCCACCCAATCCACAGATAAAGTAATGAGTCAATATGCTATAGTAGATAGACCACATCTGCAACAGAAACATAAAAAGATGACCCGTAAAACCTACACGCTATGCAATTCCAGTTATTCCACTGTACAAAGGTAGCACAATCTGCCAAAACTTCCACTTCAACTCCACCCAAAAACACAGTGCCATCTCACTGCATTTAACCCATTATCTACCCAAAAGATGAACCATCCTACTGTATTTCACCCATGATCTACCCAAAAGTCGTTTTATTCCACTGCAGCTCACCCATGATCTACTCAAAAAGTTGAGTTATCTAAACTGCAATTCACCCATGATCAACTCAACTTTATCCCCATTGCAATTAACCCATGATCTGCTCAAAAGTAGAGTTATCCCCATTGCAATTCACCCATGATCTATTCAAAAGTACTTATCACACTTTTTATCCATGATTTACACAAACGCAGAGCTACCACCATGCTGCAATCCACTCAAACTCTACCCAAAACACTAGAATGATCCCACAACATTAAAGCAGCATTCTACTCAGATGTAGAGTCACCCTACTGCGTCACCTCTAACTCTACCTGCAGGTACTGTTAATAAACAAGGTAAGTACTGTTAATAAACAAGGTACTGTTAATAAACGATTCAAGTATCTCGCTAACTGTGTATGAATATTACAGCCACGACGACATGCATCACATGATAGGAGGGTCGAACTGGGAAAGTCAACGATTGTTCACAATTCAATTTCAATATTGATTGAATTTTCTTAGCATCATGTTCAGCCATCAATAGCTAAATGCACATCGCACGCACGCACATATAACAAAAACAATAGCTCATCAATTTGGACATGCAGCATAAAACATTCTCTACAACTTTAACAACTGTATAATCTTGCTATTATTGGCACAGCAAGAATCTTCAATGGCGCTATATAAAAATCCAACTACAGTGAATTACTTTACATGGTTGCAAAGATTTGGAAAGTGATGGCCAACGTCCCACCAGTAACCAAGAAGAAAAACAACAAAATCCACTGCGCAATGCACCTGAATTCCAAACAAACTCTTTTTAATAATGATACAAGTCTTCTGCCTAGGTAAGACATGAACCAAATCCCCAAAATTAGGTGCCTTGTTTTTGCCAACACTGAACTGGGAGCTATTCAATGAAGACATATGAAAAGAAGCTATAGAAATTCCCAGCTGCACTATATCATTACAATACAGTGCGTACATTCGACGTCATGTACATTCACCCGAAAACCACGTCAGACTCTTCATTTACAGAAAGCTATTCACCATTTATGTACAGAATGTCTTTGTCTTGAGCTTATTATTTGTCAGATTTTTTATGACAAGTCATTAACATATCGTTTTAATACTTAACAACAACCAGGTGCTGCACTGGCCTCCCAGCGGCTTTTATAACACGCTTGTTGTCAATGTGAAAAATATCAACATCACATCCACAAACAGACAGATATATCTTAAGCCCACTGATCAGCCGCAGCAAACTAGCAAGACGTTATCATCTGGCGCTAGACGAATAGTCTTACACGACGCTATGTACAGATTTCACGCAAAATTTACCTAAATGCTCACAAAACAACACAGCAAAGCGTAGCGACACGGCTAATCTGTCGTCCGCATGTTACTAAGTTAATTGCAATCTCACTCACTACTCTCTTTCGCGTAAATAATAATCGTGCTTAAATAATAATCGTGATCAAAGTATCGACAGACGATAACGACGACACAAGCACGCAAGACACATTCACAGACGAAAATATTAATTGTGTCAATTTAAGACTAACAACGGTTTCAAATCACAGAATACAAACACCACGGCTACTGTAGCTTTGAGAACTGAATAGGAGGCATACAGTCAATTGACGTATACCAAAACTACAACCAATGCAGTTAAACAACACACAGCCTCAGCTAAGCATGTTCTGGTGTTTATCGCGATCTTGAGGATGCATTTACAAGCATCATGACATCACAAGGAAATTATCTCCTAATCGTCAACGTTACTTGTTGTTAAATCAAGCGACATTTAAGATCTTAATCTTGCAACTGTTCATACGCTCTTTTGCAGTAATACACTAACAACATATACAGCATACATGTACACAGGTGGTCATGCTCTGGTAAGTCATTTCAACAAATCTGATTTTTTAAAACCCTTTAGCAACCAAAATGCATTACCTTGGTCAGCAAAGGGTTAATAATGAAGCATACACAGACTTCAGAAATCCGCATTTAAAACCTAGACATAACCAAAACATCCAATTATTCATTCATATACACGCACGCAAAGCAATTTGCTAAGATTCACCCATCTCCCATCATCAGCATATCACTAAGAACTGGCTCTGGAATTCCCTAAACGAGATTATTCATGTTCTTCTATAATATTACATCAAGAGTACATTCACAATATTTTATGCTGAACACGGCATACTGCTGATCGAATAGAAGAGAACAAATTCATTTTGTTTTGTAACACATATCGTATACAACCATCGCTTAAATTACCTCTTGATGAAAACAAAACAACGTCAAACTATTCTCTAAAAACAATTTATGTTGTTCCCATGTTCTCATAGTTCATGTGCTAGATGTACAAATCACTTTTCTCTAACCAACATTTCCTTTACTTCTACTCAAAACCGACTTGTGGGTTTTCTAGTCTTAAAAACAACAAAAATCTCACTTTTCCCTTGTGATCACCAATCTTAATGGGCACGTGCAAAATTGTAACAAATGCAAAAGTGCAAAACATCGATGCACTAAAATGCCATCAGTGCAGGCAATGAATGACAACACCGTCATGGTCTTGTGTTAAATTCTTAAACGCAGATGATTACAGTAAGCAACGTCGGGAGCACTTCTGAGTAGAAATATTTTGAAGGGGCACTATAACAAGTGCACATACAAATATATACATATAAATGAGGTCATTTACAGAAAAGACCAATCGAAATTTGAAATCCAGAGCAAGAAATTGGCATTTGCAAGACGACATAACTTAGTTGCAGCCTCCATTAAAAGCATCATGGAGGCCTGCAAGGCCATTCAATACGGATGCGAAAACAACTACCTCTCTGGACCTGGCTTTTCCATAGATGGCCTCAAATAGTTACTGGTTTGATGACACCCATATACAAACAGAGGTTTATAATAACACAATAGAATAACGTGCAGTTAGTTTAAAACTTGTAGACTATGGGAGTATAGTAATTTAATAATGGCAGCAATATTAAGAATAAAATGACAGTGCCTTTGCCAATGCTACTCCATAAAGTCTGGTCCTTAGTACTAATTTAACTAGGTACAGTTCAAGTTTCCAAATTATTTTCATAATCTCTTTCAAGAACATGTGGGGCACATTGGTGTAGTGGTGGGTTCAGTGCCTTGGAGCCAAAGGGTTCCAGGTTCGAATCCAGTTCAAGACACTGCGCAGGGACCTTGAGAAAGTCCTTCACTCGCAATTGCTCATGCGCTTCGACATGAAACTCCTATAGTGTCCGCACTGTAATCGAGAGCGCCTCTGAGTAGCAGCTTGAAGGGGCGCACATGTGAGAATTAAAACAAAATGTCTACCATAACCGGAATAAGCACCACCCCTGATCACAAAAGTTACCACTCCAGCTCATAAAAGTTGACAACCTTTCACCATAACCTCTTTCATAGACATAACATTTGTGCTGAATTGCATGTACTCATAACTTTGCATTCTAGTTTTCTTAGATGACTGTATCACGAATCCATGTTGTGTATTAATACACTCCCTAAAAATCAACTTCGCCTTTTGCTAGCAGATAAACTCAGTCTGTCACACAACTGCAATCTGTAAATTAACTTCAGAGTAGTTTTCTATTTGAAATCAATCAGTTAATCAGCTTCATGTAGTCTGCCAGTGAAAAACTGTCAACATTCGCTACACAAAACGATCTATTAATGATCTTCACATTAAGGATTCTACCACACAACAAAACAATATCAATTGTATATATTTGACTCAGAAACCAATCAACTCTCCGCTATTTATCAGCATTCTCCACAAGCTGTCCAATTCCAAAATCTGTGTCAAACTTGGCTACTAGTGTTCAATTTAGCTCGCTGTTGTTCAGTCAGCTCCTCCTTGATACTCTAAATCAAGCATATACTCCTTCCGAGTTCCAAAATAAATAAACTAAACCACATTGGGACACAACAAGAGAAGAAAAAATCACTTTGCTCTCGATATATAAGAAGTCTGGTAAGATTAGTCGTTGCATATGACCTTTGGTATTACCTAAGACATTGGAGACAGTGTGTGTATCTTGATATATGACGGCATATATTTTGTTTTATGCATTACCTCCACCACTCATTCGTTTGCAAGTCGCATCAGCAAATGTGCGTCAATGTAGAAATCACTAACTGTAACTGAACAAATGATCACCCTCCTAGTCGAGTTGCTTAACCAATTCCTCGAATTGTTCACTATGTACGAAACCAATACATCACACATCAAAACAAACAATTTGTGTTGCCATTGCTGCTATTCATTTTAAAATCAGTTGTTCATGGGCTTCAAATCTTTCCAATCATCAGAACTAATTCCAAAGATCTCCAACACAGCCACTTTTTAGATTGCCACCTTAAAAATCATTTTCGCACCTACAACCATTTTCAATTTTTCCTTATCCACTGAATGCAAGTACAGTTTGCATCTTTTGATACTTTTTCGATCGATCTTGACGATTGTTTTCAGGATTCAAAAGCAACAACTACCTGGTACTTAGATTTCTACACTAAAGCCTTTACAGCCATCTTACTCATTTCACACTGATGATTTTTCATCCGAAATCTCTTAATACTTTATCTAACAGTGTACGATCAACAGACGTTGACCAGTTGACTTCAGCGGACACCAAAGTTCACTATAACTTAATGTAATCTAACACTACAATACCATTTTAAAATGATTCACAAGTAACGATATGGTGTCACATATGAGTAGCAAGACGTCCAACCAAAAAATGCCGAAACCTCCCAGACTTCTCATCGTACAATGCCCAATACTGACGAACAGAAAGCCATCTTTTGCGAACCTAGAAATAGCTTTCAGTTGGCTTGCGGCAAACAAAAATTATGCATTTGAACCTTATAGCACCAGGATAGAATATGTGTTTAACTGTAATGTTACACTAGGATTTCCAGGCTCTCAACATTTCTGCACTGCTGAAAGCAACCCTCCCTACCCTGGTAGGCATGTAACTTATCAGCTAAAAATTAAGAAGATACATAATCATCTTCTCATGTAACCCCACTAGGCTTGAATTTCGCTACAAATGGAACATAACTCAACAGTTTCTCACTGTTAGGTGTATAATCAGTCATGCATCCCAAACGTTTTTCAGTTATACACTATCGATTATAACAGGATCAAAACAATGGACTATGTTTCAGTACAACAGTAATTTTATATTAGGCTAAAAACAAGCAGCCATGCAAATCTGGTAAGTAGTCTATGATCGGGAGTTAGTCTTGTTGTATTTGACTTCAACACACCATTCGTTAATATTCATTCCTCGTAACTTTTTTATCATAACTTTTTAACGTTTTTGAATATAAATGCCTTATACTGTATGTTACAAATACGCTATGAATGCACAAGTTATACATAACTTAAACTTCTAATAAAACTTAATTTACTCAATCAAAATCATCTTATGCAAGAACTACAGAATGATACTCACACTATTCAGCCCAATGCTTGATATTTTCAAAACTAGATTTATAAACAATTACGATTCCGTACCCAACCATTTTTTCCATTTTGCATAATTATTGTGCGTAAACGATACGGCTCTTTGGCGTGCAAACCTGCCTAAGCAATAACATATATACACCAACAAAACACTACATCCTGAAGCGTTAAACAAAAAGACAATCATCAATGCCACTAATACATAAACGAGAGTACAGCATGCCACAGTGTCAGAAACTTTAGGAATTTGACATACAATGCCGCAGAACAAAAATTCAAAGAACCTCCAAGTGGTTCCTTTTAAAAAGGTGCAATAATTATATAATATATATATATTTATATATGTAATATATATACATATATGCAGCAAACACACATACATATATATACACAAACAATAAGATAGAAGTCAGAATAAGATAGAAGCCAGAAGAAGACAATGCCAAGTATCTAAGGATGACATTATAAGCATGCCACAATCAAGTGCCGTAAATCTAAGAGACTGTAAATGCCTGTACAACAACATCATCTCTACGCATATCACACTAGCAGCTTACTTTGCTTTACGGCACGTAGTCGTATAACTCTAACATCAAAAACACACTAACAATCATGTATACATATACACACACAGAATAGCTGTAATACGTATTTATCCAGTGCACATACTGATCGCATATACATATATACACATATATATACGTATATGATGTGTATATATGCATATATATATATATATGTATAAGCACACATAATGTACATACAAAATATCTTAAAATCACAAGTACTTACACACAAGCAATAAATTACACGGACCCAAATAATATCTACACGCACATTATATAAATATATATGTATGCACATATCTACAATACATAATATAGAAGGGTTTCGCATCAACTAATAACAGAAACTAACCCACAATATACGACAATCACCAGGCAATCACAAAAAGTCATGATTCTGGCCGACACAAGTCAGTATAGTGACGTCGGCGAACATTAATGACATACCGCAGTATAAACAACAGATGTCAACTTGACTTAAATGTCATCATCACGACTAAAGTTGACACGACTATCAGTCAGTTTAACTGATAAAGGTCAACTTTTTAATCCAAGTTGACACGAGTCAGTACAACTTAGTCAACACGTGCAAATAGCATATCAACTTAATCAACAGTTTGACATGACTTGAGACACAGCGTAAAACGTAGAAACGGTAGAAATGGCAAATCTACCAACAAGCACAAAGTGGTGCGTGTGTAATATGTACAGACGTCGTCGGCCATGTCGTGACTTTGGAATACAGCACAAAATCGCAGCGACGAACGTCAAGCTGTGACTGCAGCATTTTGCAGAAAGTGGTATATATACAGTTGTCCACGTTGCAAATGCACGGTCTAAATGCACGCGTCATGAACATCGTCGTCACGCGCTTATTACGTGTACAGCTAACAACCATTATTATTACTACTAAACGTCAGGATGTTTAACTTCAGAGAAACAGATTTACACATCTAACACAAATAAAATAAAGAAATGTATATACGATACAACGCGTGTGCATGTAGGTTCGTCTGTTACTGTCTAGCATTGCATAGCAGCGACTAATCATGGCTAATCAATTAACATGATAACAGATATGTTGAAGTATGCGATGCGTACATGAGGAACTAGCGAATGAGAACTGCTGCTCATCTCAACCATTCACACGAATGAAAAAGAAGGAGCATCATCAATTCCTTGCTCTCTACACGTACTCTAGCAGACAATACTGCATGGTTTAATATTTGGCAAGTATCAGACCTAGTTCGAGCTCTCATATAATTAATTATATATACAAATATCCTTGAAATATGTATGGAGCAACACTAGACAGTAACAGACACACACACACACCCAAAAAACACAGCAATGCAATTACACATTTTTTTTACAATTTCACGTCATTGTTAAAAATCACGAACAGTAAAATCAGAATTCGTAGAAATATATATTTACATAGGTAGGCTGAGGAAGCAACGTCATTCCAGTGAAAATCATCATGCGACACAGACATGAAAAATAATAACAGTAGCCAAGAAGACTACAGCCGACGACTGCATCGTAACTAATCAAGGACAGGGAATTTCGAGTTTAATTAATTACACGTAGCACCTGTAAAACCGTTAGGGCACCGGCGAGAGACAGACCGTCGGACGCAGCACACCGACATAGCAAGAAACACGATTTTTTACCCGCACGACAACGCATACCAACATCACTGAAGAGGTCAGCGGCGCTTCATTTTCAATTCCATCGTAGGACAAACACACGCAGAGCAAGCGACACTCGAGAGAATTATTCAGAAATTTGTTTTGCCCGGCTGCGCTCATCGTCGTCGCCGGTCTTACCTCGGCCGTCCTTCGGGGTGCGGCGGCCGAAACTTGCGGCCGCATCGACCTTCCCCTTACAAAACTACTCGGTCGTTATCACAATGGTTTTCGCGAATCCACAGGCGGAGGAGGAGCAGAGACAGAAGGAAGTCACTTGTCCAGTCGAACGATGTCCGACATCTGGTCGCAGGCCCACCGCTTTCCCGACGTCTCGGCGTAGCTGTTCCGCGGGTAGCGGTCCTTCGGGCGATCCGCCGGGTGATCCGACCCGTAGAAGTTTTTGTTCGTGTTGCTGTTGTTGCGACTGTCCCGACCTCCCCTGCCCCGTCCTCCCCCACGTGGGTAACGACCTCCTCCTGATCCGCCGCCGCCACGCGGGGGAACAGAATTCTCGCTCGAAAACGACGTCGGCGACGAGGAAGATTGGTGCGTGACAGGCGTCGAGTTTTGCGCACTGCCAACACCGCCACCGCCGCTACCAGACATTTGTGCTCTGCTGTCTAGCGGAACGTTGTCACATCTCGTGTCGTCGAGATGTTCGCCTGCCTGCTCTTTGCCGCGCTGAATGATCTGCGCGTAACTCAACTTTGCCGGCTGATGCTGGTAGGAGTCCTGCAATCAGACATAAAATAATATAACATAGTAGTAACAATTACCATTTTTAAGGCTAGTAAGAGTCCTGCAATCAGAAACAAAATAATAGTAACAATGACCAATTCTAAGGCTGGTATGAGTCCTGCAATCGGAAATCGAAAATAATATCACAGTAACAACGACCATTTCTAGAATATCTAGAGCATTTTCTGTGATCGGCTCAGTTGTCTGGAATGAACTCCCACAGGAGCTACGTCTACTTTCTGGAGTTATTACTGAAACATTTTTTATTAAACTCAAAACTGTCCTTTTCTACCGTGTTAGAGTCAGGAGCGCTTCTGAGTAGTCCCCCTTGAAGAAGCGCTATATAAATTCCTGAATGAATGAATGAATTTGTAAGGCGCCATAACACAGTCCAAGGCTGTCTCACTACAACTAACATACAGAACAGACTTTACAAAAAGAAATAAGTTCACAACGATGTCAAAACTGTCTAACACATCGATGGCACTGCGTAGACGTCATTGTGAATCTTACAATTGCGTAAATTATACTGCTTTAGACGCATCAGAAAATAACAAATTATTACTAACTGCACGTTGTAACACCTAAACTTTAACGATCACAGTTGTATGAAAAGCGACATGGAAACCAATGCAGCTCATTGTTTTATAAGTGTCAAATATGAAAGCAATCAGAAGCGCTCCTAGTGCGAGAGACTCGTAGATAAGAACATAGTAGAGAGACAGCGTAGAGATGTGCATGACATAACATTTAATAGCGAAGAACATGACAATGGAGAGAGAGCCAATTACAAAGCATAGGACCAATGAAGGCAAGTACAGACATTTTGAATAGAGATATTTAGAAAATTGTTACATTGTTAGGTTAACCCTTTAATGCCCGAGGGTATAGGATTTCCCATACCATTTACTACCATCTCAACATTAAAGGGTTACATACATGTATGTTCTCATTCAGTATGCCTGTCAATAAACTTCATCACATTGAATCAATTTTACCACAGGCTGGGCAGCTCCAAGCTGTGAATTAGAGTTGTGCATAGATGACGCTAGCGACATTGGACTCGTTGACTTGCAGCTTCTAAACGTACAGCAAAAACAAAAACAACGTTGGAAGGTTTCATAGATAAAAATCATTTTTAAAATGAAGCACAGATCTATGAATCATAGAAGCACAGATGAATCAATTTGAATCTCATACAGAACACATCAAGTAAGTAAATAAAGTCTAATCAAAAACAATTCAACTTCCTAAAGCTCTACACCAGGGGTGTCAAACCTTTTTTAGTGGCGGGCCAGTTTGAACATCTTCTAACAAGTGGCGGGCCAGTGTGAACATCTCCTAACATGTGGCGGGCCAGGGTGTCAAAGCTCCTGAGCAAAATTTGGGAGTGATCTGAGAGGGAGCTCCGAGTTTAGTCAGCCAATTCCCAGAAAAGTCCAAATATTGAGAAAAGATCTTGATTCAATGTTCAATTTTCGCTTCTTATTAAATTTTGATAACATTTAAAATAATTTTTTAATCTTTAGGGAAGGCTCCGCGGGCCAGAAAAAAATCGTCGGCGGGCCAGAAATGGCCCGCGGGCCAGCTCTTTGACACCCCTGCTCTACACCTAATTTCTGTCTTACCAAACCCTCTGAACCCAAGTATAAAAGGTCATGGAAAATTCCTAATCTGCACCGCCTTACGTCATGCGGTGATTTTAACAATTTCAAACACTAACTCAGCACCCAAAACCTTCAGTTCCCATGGTTACATGTCGCTCGCTGCCCTCAAAACTTCGCCACAGTCTGTTGCAGTTTTAGAGCTCTTCCAGGATGCAAGAAATAAGCTAATCACACAAAGATCAAACCCAAAGATTTGCAACAGTGTTGACAAAAACAGGTATGATTGTCAACTCATTCACAACATGTCTTTTCACAAAATCAGGCATGATTGTCAACTCATACCAAACAATTCTTTTGACCAAAACATTCATGATTGTCAACTCATGAATTCAACACAATTCTTTTGACCAAAACATTCATGATTGTCAACTCATACCAAACAATTCTTTTGACAAAAAACATTCATGATTGTCAAATCATTCAAAACAATTCTTTTGACAAAAAACATTCATGATTGTCAAATCATACCAAACAATTCTTTTGACAAAAAACATTCATGATTGTCAAATCATTCAAAACAATTCTTTTGACAAAAACATTCATGATTGTCAAATCATTCAAAACAATTCTTTTGACAAAAAACATTCACAATTGTCAACTCATTCAAAACAATTTTTAAAAAAACACAGATGAGAAATGCAAAACACCAACTTCTCGGACAATGCTGGAGGTCGACTTGGACTGACCCACTCGCGATTATTCTGCAAGCAACTGTTGTGCGGTGGATTTGCCGAAGGTGATGAAGACGAGTGACGAACAGTTTCCGTAGTTGCATCCTGAATGTTGCCAGGGACAACTGTTGCTTCAGCAACACTGGTTACAACCTAAATAGAAAAAAAACAAAGTTGTTGCACTTTTTTAAATTCTGATATTAACAATCCAAAAATTTCATATATAAGAACTACCATAATTATGCAGAATTAATTATATATACATCACATTCACTTTTCATAAGAAATGTCAAAAATTTGTAGTTGGATATAATCCAAAAAACTCAACGAGCAGCAAAAAATCACTGGATAACACACGAATAAAACAAAACCACACTTAGCATGCAGTCGAAGATATTCAAAAGTTTCTTAAGCAAAGCAAATCTAAACTGACTTACTGTCGATGGCTGGAGCGGTGGAAAAGATGACGTTTCCAGGTTGAATTTAGCAGAAGGAGAAGAACGTCCTTTGTCCCTCATATTTCCACCCGACCCAACGTTGTATCTCTAAATACAAAAATGCGATTTCAATTTTACAAAGAACTTAATCTCAGCGGTTAAAGACAAAGTTTTGACCAACAGGATGACCTAAAGTTCTAAACCACCGATTTCTCATTTCCCATGCACTGCGAGATTGGAATCTGATTTTAATTACATAGGTCAACCAATTTATAACAAGTGCTACATAAGTTTATTGATTAGATCAAATTCTGTCCTCGTTAAACTTTTTCTATATAAACACCACAAACAAAGAAGAAGTCGTTTAACACTTACTAATTAGACAGCGGGTGTACTAAAGCTCCTGGGAACAATATTTCTCATTGTTAAAGGATTAAGGCAGTGGTCCATAGGGTATAAACAGTCGTGGACATTAGTTTTTTTAACCTTGGAACAAGAAGGCAGGCAACCAGTCTGCCTTCTCACCCTCTGATCTTTAGTACATGAACACAAATAATTAGTACTTCAAAGTTAGAAAACACCTCATGTGCATGGAGAGCAGAAACCAAAACAATAATAACCAGATATAAATGCAGTAGCTCAGTTGAGAGAGCGCTGGTCGTTAAACTGAGAGTCATCCACGGGACCCAGGTTCGAGCCTCACACAGGGCATTAATTTATAAAAGTCTCTGTTAGCTGCCATTGGCGCTTTGCTGTTGTGTTGCTTGACTCAGGTTCTGCTGAAAATAAGATAACCCTTCCCACTTCTGGCTTGGCCGAACCAGGAGTGTTCCAGCACTTAGGCCTCTAGTGTTAAGCTACCGAACCCACTGCTGTAAAGCCGACCTGTGGGTCTTGCTATAGTGGGCCGTATTTCATATAACCTGTACCTGTAATCATTCTGCGGTGTGTCAGATTGAATCATTAAAGAATATTATATAGATAACAAGGGGTAAGTCGTACCTTTCCAGTGTCATCTCGGTCATTCATTCGGCCACCTCCTCTACGACCCCCTCTGTAGCCGCCAACTCCCTTTTGTCTACAAAAATCACACATGATGCAACTGAATGCAAATACTAAAAAAGAGTGCAATATGCTAAATGAATAGCTTTGGGGCATATCATGATGTTGCATCAAGTAGAATGGTGTTCAAACAGGGGGGGGCATGTAAATCAGACAAGATAGCAAAATTTGCACTTGGAAATTTGCCTAATATCCACTCCACAAAGCTCCCTAGAGCTACTGTCTTGTTAACATATATTTGTTTTCAGCCATTACAGCCTTTGGTGTTAAAAGTGCAGTGTAGCACTAAATATCGACATTTTCCCCATCATCCCTTTTTACTCACAGCGGCTCAATCACAAGAATGTCCACGATGACTTCGTAATAAAGAGTACAAACTCAGTACGTATCGTATTCATTCATTCATTCATTCAATTGTTTATATAGCACCTCTTCAAGGAAACTACTCAGAGGTGCTCCCGACTCCAGCACGGCCAAAACAAACAGTTTTCAAGTGTTTATAGAATGTGAAAAAGTGTGACCAAGGGAACAGGTACAACTCAAGAGGGAGGCCATTCCATACTGCCGGGCCAGCCACAGAAAAATCACCGCTTTGCACAATGGAGGTATATGAGCAAATGGGACAGAAAAAACTCCCCTTCCCACTATATATATTCCTTTAATAGACAATCCAGCTGTCAAACCCCCAGTTGATTAAAACTGAGCGTGGGATCGGCCAGTCCGAAGACCCGAAACAGGCCGATATAACAACAGATTTGGTGTCAGGTCGGGAGCGCCTTTGAGGAGTTCTCTTGAAGTGGCGCTATATAAATGTTTGATTACAATTACAATTACAACAACAATGCATGCATGCATACCTGGAAGTGTTTGAGAACTGGCGAGGTGGTAAGGCATAATCTCCGCTGTTGCCATGCTCCGGATCGCTCATCCTCGCATTCGAAGACGTTGCTGGCTGACTTTTCGACGACGACACATCGTGCGCCGTCAAGCTCTCCAGGGAACCCGCAAGCGCATGCAGATTGCGCTGCTCCGGCGCAGGCGTTCTCTGGTGGGCGTTGGCGCCACCGTGGGGCGGAACACCTCCACCAGACGGCGCCTGATGACTAGTGGGCGTGGTCTCCGACGATGACGACAGTTCCGCATGAGCCGGCGGAGCGGAGGAAGCGGACGCCACTCCTCCTCGGACTTGACTGTTGTAATATTCATTCTTGTGCATCTGAGATTGCTTGCTGAACGAACTCATCTGCGGCTCTCTGTCCGACTGCATGCGGTCCATCGTCAGCGCGTAGTGGTGACTCGCCGGATCGAGGATGCGTAGGCCGTCGAGGCTGTTCCGGTGAAAGGACGTGGCGTGGTGGTAGACAGGCGTGCCGTGCTGCAGCGCCTCTAACTGGATGGCATGGAGGTTGCTGCAAATCAACATCATCGTGTCTTTTTTTTTTATACATAAAGCAGTAAAGACTGTAGCCGCTGTATATCACATTTGTTTGTTTGTATTGTATGTGCACTTGTTATATCATATGGCCAAGATCGGTCAAATATAAAAACTTTGGCAGCCTTGCACTGCTTGTTCTGGGAACACTGAAATGAAGCAATGTAGAAGTCAGATGATGATGATGATGATCCAAGGTTTAACGACATCTTTTAGCTACAATGGAACAGCGATTGACGTCAGCTGATGCTTGAGTGGGTGAAACATATCCCTGGAATAATACCAAGTCACCTGGTGATCACCCAGCTTTATATCCTTTGAATCCTAGCTAATCCATTGTGCAACACAGAAAGGCTGGTTGCAGAGCCAAGCGATACTTATTACCACGCTGCAAACTGTTGTACTCCATCTCAAATATTATATTCTTTATTATTAGATAGATGTATCTCAAATATTATATACTTTATTAGACAGATCTATGTATCTCAAATATTATATTCTTTATTATTAGACAGATAGACAGATGAACATTCCACGTACCGAGTTTTCATGTCTGGAAAAGCGATTCTTCCTCCTGCTCCAACGGATATGTCGAATGGAGTTATCTGATGTGGAAAGTTTCCAATGACCTGTAGCAAACGCAAGATCAATTTATGCAACAACACATCCTTTACACATTCCACGATAAGATTTCAACATATTAAGGTTATATAAAACTTAAAATAGCAATGTGATTTATCCAAAAATTAATACTGACTGTCTCAGTCTAACAAAAGAGCTTATTAACTCAGGGAAGAACTATACATTATTTTCATTATTTTTAAATTATTTATTGCATTTGCTAGAGAACCCTTTCAAGTTATGATCGTTGTCCACAAGTACTAGCATGTGATTCAAAACAAACAGAACATTAGACTCACGTTAATAGGCAAAGTATCGTAGGCTCTGATTCAAAACAAACGGTTAGACTCACGTTAATAGGCAAAGTATCGTAGGCTCTGATTCAAAACAAACGGTTAGACTCACGTTAATAGGCAAAGTATCGTAGGCTCTGATTCAAAACAAACGGTTAGACTCACGTTAATAGGCAAAGTATCGTAGGCTCTGATTCAAAACAAACGGTTAGACTCACGTTAATAGGCAAAGTATCGTAGGCTCTGATTCAAAACAAACGGTTAGACTCACGTTAATAGGCAAAGTATCGTAGGCTCTGATTCAAAACAAACGGTTAGACTCACGTTAATAGGCAAAGTATCGTAGGCTCTGATTCAAAACAAACGGTTAGACTCACGTTAATAGGCAAAGTATCGTAGGCTCTGATTCAAAACAAACAGTTAGACTCACGTTAATAGGCAGAGTATCGTAGGCAACGATTGGCCCTGGGCCAACGGGAGACCAGAGTGCGGTGGGGATTGCTTGAGCCGTTGATGGATAGAACTGGTAATTCTGTCTCGGAAAAACACAACAAAATAATCCAATGAAAAATGTGTAGGTACACAATGGATGACAGTTAAAACAATGGGTGTTACAGTCATCTTTGCCCAATGCATGAACTGAGATAATTCAGCTAAATTATGAATATTGAGTAAGTCAAAAATCAGCATTTATTATGAATCAGATATCTTGCATGGCATTGTCACATGAACATCAGACGAGAGATGTAAAAATTAGAGGAAGAAGCTCGGCTGGAAAAATATTACTCCATCCATGTTGGAAAGATTTTACCAGTACGGTCCAAAATGTGATTTTCAGTGGAAAGTGCTCTAGCAGTTTTAAGATCTTTCAAATATCTGTCAGCACCACAGCTGACACAGCAGAGATGTTATAGATCCACGACTCAGAATACAAAAAAGGCACAGACAATGGAAAATTCAGAAACAATACCAACAGGTGTACACTAGTACAACTGCTATAAAATCAATTACTCCTTCATTGCTCTCATTTTCATGTAATTAATTGCAACAAGACACTGATTGCATGAGCATCGTCCTTGTAAATGCTGTTAAAAGCATTCATTAACATTCAAATGCCAAAAGATTGTACTGACTGGTAAACTACCACGCACCTCGTTGTTTAAGTGAGCACTATAATTTAAAACCATTATCATGTCCCTCACAATTTAGACCTTTATCATGCCCATTGCAATTGATATCTTAGCACCAAATAAGCCAATCATTTATCAATAGACAGTAATACTCTAAAAAACGACAAAGCAGTGCTAATAGAAAATAATAAATTGAGTAATTAGACAGGCATTCACATGTCATTACTTCAAAGACATATATCAAGTTAATCATGTATGCACTCACAGGCTGAACTTGTGCTGGGCTAACAAATGAGAAGTTCTGTTCTGGGGTGAAAGTCATCTTTGGTTGAGGCTGATATACTTTAGTATTGTACTCAGCAGGTGGTGCAGTTGTCGGTGCTGGTACTGGCTGCGGAACAGGCGCTGACTGTTGTACTGGTACAGGCTGTGGTGCTGCCGATGCAGTTTTTGGCGCAGCTGGCTGAGAACTTCGCACCATTTGCTTTGCCTTGATCCGAGCCTAAAACCACACCATGCAAGGCACACAATTGAATAAACATTTTAAAACACATCTTCAATTAAGTACTGTTTTTAAGGAATAATCTGGAGCAGATACAACTGTAATTATTTTAGATTATTTAACCCTTTACCACCAAACGTTTCGTATACCATTCACTACACTTCAGTCGGTAAAGGGTTAAGAAAAATTTCAGTTATAATTTCAATGTCCTCATCTGAAACAGGTGTAGCATACACCAACCATGTTCAAGCCACCTTTGATAAGGTCACAGAGAAACGTTTAGAAACATGTAATTATCTCTTGGTAAATAATAAGCGTGCTATATAAATGTGAAAATAAACTTGTGTGGTCATAATGGATACAAAATTTCTTCACTATATTTCACCTAACAATAATGGTTTTCTCGAGCAGAGGTTCTTAACAGATGCGTGACGTAAATATCAAGTGTCTACTAAGTTAACGTACAGTGGTAGAAATGGCAGAAACCTAGATTAGCAGAATTTTGAATTTTACTAACACTTAAAACATTCAATGTCAACGTTTTCATTCCTTACAAATGTCAACAATTAAAAATTCTAAATAAATAAACTAGGTTTACCATAACATTTTTACAAATTTCATCGATATTCACATATGCAATTGCATGGCGTGTTGCCAAAATTGGTGGCAATTTTAATTGTGTCATGTGGGAAAAAAAGGTTAAGAACCTCTGCTCTAAAAGTTAGCAGATCTATAGGAAAAGTCAATTTGGTTGCAATTTTAAATGTGTCATGTGCTAAAAAAGTTAAGGACGTCTGCTCTATAACTTAGCAGATAAGAAATTCTTTAAAATTCTTAAAGAAATGCCTGTTGGACCAAGAACAAATTCTTCAGCCTACCATAATAGGCCTGCCGAGGAAAGTTACCACTTCTTCCCGGAGGTACTGGTATGCCCGGTGCGCATGCTCTTCAGTTTCAAAGGTAACATACCAGTTGTTGTTATGCGCAAATTCACAATTGATAAAAGGCGGACAATTCTGTCCACTGAAGAGCTTCTCAACTTCCTACAACATAATTTGATCAAACGATTTTAGCAATATTTTAAAAAGTAATACAATTTAAAAAGCCTAAGTTAAAATGCAATCCTACACCATCAAGATAAACAGAACTGATGTATGAAAATAAGAGTCCCAGAAAACTGCAACAGTGTGATAATACCTGTTAAAACATCCAATATAAAATTCACACCATCTATAATATATATAATATTTAGGACTTCAAAACAACAATGCTAATTAAACTTTCAGTTGAATTGAATTTGAAATAAAACAGCAAATTGCAGTGAACTGCATTATTACAACAAAATTTAATTCATGTGTTACGGATGCCTGTAACAACTGAACTCCCAACAGCAGCTCAATTCATACGACAACAGATAAAGATAACTATAGACCATGATACAGTACAATCAGAACTTAAATAAATACAGGCAACACCTTAAAACACTTCTGCCTTGCTCACTTTTTTAATACTATACTATTTTGGGATTTATAAAGCGCCTCTCACAGAACAACCTAATCAGAATGCTCAGTGTATTTCACAGGCTTGTGGCTCCAATACCATCTCACACACTGCACCGTTGTATCTCTCAAGGTCATATGAACATAATTTACCTCAACAGGTGTGCTTTCTGGAACCTCTCGTAGTATCACCACACAGCGCTGCTTTTGCACAGGTCGAACCTTATCGCCTGACTCGTTGACTTGAACATATAGCGACTCTTTGAAAAAAGAAAAAAAATCAAGTAAGCTAGAATTAACAACTGAGTCAAAAACCACATCAGCAATATTATACACCGTGGTTCCAAAAAAAGTAAGCCAAATTGTTTTTCATATATCTCTAATGCCTGACAACATATCACGCTAAAATTTTCCAAATATTCAGAGAAGTGGACCAAGAATATGATTCCAAAATTTCATTGGATAATGTTGAACGGATAAAAAGATATGAATATTTAAACTTCATATGCCGAAATTTCAGTTTACAAGCAATTTTCTGTCAGATTCATTCAAATGTTTCCTTATTATCTCCAATGCCTGATGATTAATCATTCTAAAATTTTCCAGATATGTAGAGAATTGAACTAACAATATGACCCCAGCAGTATGGTTTGATATTGAGATGCTCAAAATGTCCCCCTCCTGCTTGCACGCAAGCCTGGAGACGCTGGCGCCTTTGCAATGGCAACAGCAACGTCGATTATTTATCCTTTGGTCCAGGCCATCCCGCACTTCCAACAAGCTTTGCTTCAGATCTTTTATATCATGGATTGTTGTCTGGTAGACTCGCTCTTGCATCACTCTCCACGTTTTATAGTCGACAGGATTCAAATCTGGGCTGTTCGGAGGCCATAATGTGGGAGAAATGAAGTATGGCGTCTCTCTTGTGAGCATTTTCGATGGTATCCTTGGTTCTGTGGGCTAGCGCTGTTCTGTTGAAAAACAAAGCTGCCTTCTGGGACTAGATTTCTGATTACAGATAGAAGATGTTGTGACAGCAGAACATCGCGATAATAGGCTCTATTAAGTTTTACTCCAGGATCAATGAAGACTAAATGGGAACGGCCAAAGCGTCGAAACCGCAACGGACGCCATGCATTACAGACTTGCTGAAAACTGAAATTTCGGGTGATGAAGTTGAAATACCCATATCTTTTTATCTCTTCAAATTTATGACAGGATATTTTGGAATCCTTTTCTTGGTTCAATTCCCTAAATATTGGTAAAAGGTTTTTATGATTACTCATCAGACATCAGAGATGCACGAAAAACAGTTTGGCTTACTTTTTATTGAATCTGACAGAAAAATTGCTTGTAAACTGAAATTTCGGTATATGAAGTTTAAATATTCATATCTTTTTATCCGTTCAACTTTATCTCATGAAATTTTGAAATCGTATTTTTGGTCCACTTCTTTAAATATCTGGAAAATTTTGACTTGATATGTCATCAGGTATTAGAGATATAAGCAAAACAATTTGGCTTACTTTTTTTTGAACCACGGTGTAGTACCAAGTATATTTATGAATCATGTGAAAATTTACCACATTCACAGTAACAGTATTTAAAACATACCAACTCACCGTCCCAACGATTGAAAATTCTAACTTGGTAATCTGAAGCACAATCATAAACATAATTCTAATACACACTACACATAATCCCATATTTATGATGAACAACAGTAAGGGGTGAGCAACGCAATTACCTAAACCAGTAGGTAAACTGGTTCCATAGAAGTCTTCAGTGTACATAATTATTGAACAACAATAGAATGAATGTGACATTGTACAATGTACATGGATGTTTAGTGCTAACAACACGTGGTGGTGAAGTGGTGGCGTCGTTGCCTTGGAGCCGGAAGGTTTGAGGTTCGAATCCACCTCAAGTCGCTGCGTAGGGACCTTGGGCAAGTCCTTTATTCACAATTGCTCAGCGCTTTGGCATGAAACTCCGATGCAGTGTCCGCTCTGCATTCGGGAGCACCTCTGAGTAGAGAGCTTGAAGAGGTGCTATAACAAGTGCACATACAAACATGCAACATGGTAACTTGGCCTCACCTCGAAGAACCTCAACAACGACGTCAAAGCTATTTGTCAGATTCTTGACCTTGTTGAATCGAGCGATCGTTGAAATTGGAACGTACTGATCGGCATCCATCTGCGACAGCAGGTACGTATCGTTCGACAGATTCTCACTACAAAATATCATCAACGCTGAGTCAGCAATGCTGTCATCAAACGCAGTCTCCGCATTGTGTATCCATAGATGCTCTTTTCCGCTCTGTCGTCTTAACCCTTTAATGCTGAGATGGTAGTAAATGGTATGGGAAATCCTATACCCTCCAGCACAAAAGGGTTAAACCGTTGTCACATCCTTCACAATTTCCTCCCTCCCCATAAGGTTATTCCATGTATAAACACTTGATCCATGTCACATGATTGAACCTTTCCTGGAGTTGATTCTTTTCCCAAAAGAAGTTTTATTATGAGAATGTTGTATGTCTTTGAATGAATGTGCGTCTATTATTTACTTCTTCTGTAAAGTACTGCGCATTTGTCGGTAATCAAATAAAGAATATTCTTACTTACTTGCTCAAGTATCAATATTTTAAACACCATCACCCTACTACTACACTGTGTCCCAATAAATCGGGACCCCTTTTTATAATGTGAACAAAACAGGCAAATCTTAATCGATTTTCAAAATTTTAAACCTGTTTTTATCCTGAGATAATTATCTTAAATTGATTCAAATATGAAGTTTCTGGTATGAATATTGACGTCACAATTACGTCATTTGCATCAGAGAATTCATGTGTTAAGTACAGAAAAAGTTGTGTTCGGTACTTAACATATGAATTCTCTGATGCGAATGACGTAATTGTGACGTCAATATTCATGCCAGGAACTTCATATTTGAATCAATGTAAGATAATTATCTCAGGATAAAAACAGTTTTAAAATTTTGAAAATCGATTAAGAATTGCCTGTTTTATTCACAATATAAAAAGGGGTCCCGATTTATTGGGACACAGTGTATAATTGTTAGCACTTCTGCCTACTTTCAACTGCCAGTCACTCCTTATACATCCTCAAAGCCTGAGATAATAACAATGTTCTTGATTGTCCAGAAGATCACTGACAACATGCAGCAACATTGAAACAGGATGGTATAAATATCATGATCCTATCAAACACATGTCTTGTCAGCCTGTTAAGCACCAAGTCATGTTATAGTTGCCCCACTTGTAACAAAACCCACCAGAAACAAGTTCCAGGAATATATGACGTGATGAAATTCAGCATTTGCACACATGCACGCACACCATTCAAGACATCCTCTTAATGGAGCTAAATTCAAATCAAATGCTTGGTTCAATTTAAATGGAATGTCTCATCTATGCAATCAACTACTACTGTGAAAAGGAACAGACTGAGACGGGAGAACAAAAAAGTAAAGAAGCAAAAACAGAGACTAGGGGAAAAATTTAGCGTCAGTTGAGAGAAACTGAGCTTACGATGAGAAGTAATATTCGAGTTGACGCTTCAGCGTTGAACGAATCTGCTCGTTGGTCGGTGGTGTTGACTGCTGGATTCCTGTAATGACAAGAAACAACGAAGATGTACAATTGTACATACAGCAACTTAAATACACTGGCTACGTGGGTTATGAACCAAACCATTCATGTATCAAGCACAGAGCAAATAAAAATAGAAAAACTAAAACAAGTTATGTGTAAGTTGAACTGTGACTGAAGAAATTACTCATTCAAAGCCAAATCAATAATGTTTTGCCACAATATAAAAATACCATCCACAAAACCAATACCTGACTCAAAACTAAGTAAACAATCCATCTTTTACACACACAAACACACACACACATATATATATATATATATATATATATATAATATGCAACAGACTTCCTCAGGAAAAATTTTTTTTCAAAGTACACTTGATACCATCAGATCAAAAGCAGGAAGCTATTTCTAGCAGGAACCTAAACCATCGTCATTCCAAAATAATTCCGTTAAAATTTTACCAGACACGTTTGTGTAGCCTTCCGCATTGCCATAGACAGTCTGTCCGGTCTCGAAGTTCTGACCCTGCGAAGCGAAGTCGCGATATTCGATCGGAGATTCCTGCGAGTAAACGACGGTCGTGTTGAACGGGGATTTCACTTCAGCCGTCTCCCCATTTCCATACGCATAGCCCTGCCGAACTGTGAAATTCAAACATCACAAACAGTTGAATTGAAATGTCTCAAAAAATTATTACAATGTGCTGCATTTGTTTATAATATGTGCACTTGTTATAGCCCCCTTCTTGCCCCCTTTCTACTCAGAGGCGCTCCCGAATGCAGAGCGGACACTGCATCGAAGTTTCACACCGAAGCGCTGAGCAAAATTTTGTGAGTGAAGGACTTGCCCAAGGTCCTTACGCTACGAGGTGGATTCGAACCTCGAAGCTTTCGGCTGCAAGGCAACGATGCCACCACTGTATACAAGACAATTTCTTTAGTACTATATAATCTTATTCAGAGATTTACAATGAATGAACAATATTGCTTGATTTAAAAAATAAACAAAATGCCATGAAGATCATTTATTCGTACCCATAGACTACAAATAGCTGGCATCGTAAGCTGGCACTGAGGAAGACAATGATATGGATGCCATTCTAAATTTCAAAAACTTTAGCAAACCTGAACAAAGAATGAAACCTACTTAGTACTTATATAATGCTAGCTTTGAAAAGTCATATCAAGCCGGCCTGCCACTACATAATGACGCTACAATTTAAAAGTCATATTCTAAAGTCAAATAAAATTCGTTACAACGTCCTTGGTCACATTATAACAAAATGTGTGCTATAAGGATGCCTCTCATAAGATGGTCTGCACTCAATTTCTACACACAGTGTTCACTTTCCATTAAATAGTGGTCCAAAGCTGACACGATTTATCACAAAAGTGAAAAACCAAAAAACATCTCCACTGTTTAGTACTTGCCTTGAACGCCTTCTTGAAATGCAATAACACTGGCCATAGGAACCATCATCTGTTCCTGTCTGTCAGGAACAAACTCCTGCTGTGGACTCACAAGATGAAACATCTTTGTTGCTGTCCAGTCTTTGATCCTCAGTCAATCTTCGTGTCCTACAGTTGATTCAGCTACAGCTGAAATGCTGAAAGAAAAAAAATTAAAGATTTTAAACAAGGAAACCTCACCTTAATACAGGACTTAACAAAACAACTTGCACTGCTGCACCAAGATAATTTAAAGAAATGGGTACACTGAATATAGTGTAGGATTTATGTAACAAACTTTAAGTACATACAGCAGACAACAAAGCTAAATTCTGTAACTTCAAGCCAGGGACGCACTAAGTCTTAAATTCAAGAAAAGTTTGGCAATGATGACAACACAAGACTAGTGATAAGAAGGATGGTCATAGGGTTGAAGCACTTTGGGGTTCAAGTGTGATTCATTTTGATTCAAAAAAGTTATCTTCATCAATTGCGTAAAACCTACGTTACATAGTAATGGCAGCTTGCAAAATATTAACGAAGATACATTTAAATCATTACTGATATCTAACATCCTCCATTATCATCCACTTCAGCATTAGTAGTACAGTAAATTTAAAAATGTTTGTGGATGTACCCACTCATTTAGTATTAATTTCATTCTTTTGGCAAAAAGGTTAGTACTATTAGTAAAGAATTAGCGGTTGAAATGCAAAGTACGCAGAACATAAGGATTTTGTGTAAAAAGGAAAAAACTTTTCGATGAGCGATATTACGAGACGTTAAGTACGACGATGTGTAAACATTGGTAATTGGCTAAGAAATTCCAAAATACCGATATGCTACCATCATTTCATTACTTTTAATATGTGTTCTTTTATTGGTTAATTTCATGTAGCGTATAAAAAATGGTAACTTTATAGGGTTTATCAGAAAAACTGAGGTACTGTCCGAATTCCCGAAACTCAAATCCCCGAAAACCAATATTATATCGGCCGTAAGCCCGAAATCGATTTCGCGACACAACATAATGATTGTTAGACATTGAGCTGTGTTATCACCAACGCTAAAAGGTGTACCATGTATCACACAAAACTAAATAGTCGGAGTTTGTCGCTTTCTGTAAAACTGCTTAGATGTAGTATGAATTGATTACAGATTAATGCCTTTGGACAATGAACTCATGCATCGTGTGTAAAAAGACGGGCAACTGTCGGCCTGTCTTTGAGAAGGGTGTCAGAAGTTTGGTGGAAGCATCCAACCAACGGAAAGATCATGTTCACGAGCATATTGCGAAGCAACTGACAGACAATTTACCAGTTCACATTCATGAGAAATGCAGGAAAGATTATACCTGTCAAACTAATATATCAAAAGTAAAAAAAGAAAAGGATGATCAATTTCAGGAACCACCTTGTACCAGGCAGAAAGTTTCTGATCCATATGAATTTAACACACATTGCATAATTTGTGCAAAAGTTGCAGATTTTGAGAAATTCCAACGGATGCCAAACCAGTATCCCAGGGTTTGCAGAATTCAGATGATTGATACAGGAAAATCAAGTCTTGTACAGCAGAGACTTCTAAGCACATGCGAAAGCCGTCTCGATAAACAAGCTATTGAAGTCATGGCTAGAATTGAATTCGCAAGGGATCTGCGTGCTGTGGATGCAGTGTATCATCACAACTGCTACAGTGCGTTCGCGTCAACGAGAAATGTGCAGTGTGCCGGAGCAAGTGGTCTTAACCGGAGAAACATGGATTTGGAAAATGACAGCGCATTCAATGAACTCTGTTTTCATCTGAAGGACAAAGTGAACCAATTGAAGCAGTACACGTTGGATGAACTACGCCAACAGCTGTACTCATATCTGCCTGAAGGGGTACCAGCATATAGTGCACAGCATCTTAAACGGCGCTTACAAGAAACCATGGGTGAGGAAATAGTCTTTTCAGAAATTGACGGAAAGTACAATGTTCTCACATTTTCCAGATCTGCCACTGAGATTCTCCACGAGGCGTATGAATCACAGCAGGAGGCAACAGATAGAAGTATGGATGAAATTTTGAAGCTTGGACATAAATTACGACAAAATATTCGCTTCCATAACAATTCTGCTTCGGATCATTTTCCAACGCCAAATCAGCTTGATTTAGACGATCTGGAAAGGCAAGTTCCAGAATATCTCCTTCATTTGCTTCGATCAGTGATCAATGGAAGCTCTCTGGAAATTAGCAGTAGTAACCGTCTTGTGATAGCGTCTATTGCTCATGCAATTATGCAGGCAACACAACAAAAATCATATATATCACCAATGCAACTGTCAACCGGACTATTTATTCATCAGACAACTCGGTCTCGGTTGCTTATCGATGTGCTGTCCTCCCTTGGACTTTGCAGTTCCTACAGTCTTGTTTTATCATTCGAAAGGTCAGCAGCGCTTTCTTCCTCAAATGACGGGTTGCCTGCTGGTTTGGAGAAAACCTCCAATGGTGGAGGATTTTACCAGTGGGTGGCCGATAATTTTGACTACAATGAAGACACGCTGACGGGTCATGATACAACGCACGTGATGGGAATTATCGCTTGTCAGGCCAGCTCGTCTTCCCCTTCTTCTGGTAAGTCATTTTATAAATAGCAATAGCCTACATTGAGCATCAACCTGATTGAGTTCAATTAGAATTTAAGCCCAGTCAAATAAAGACACAGAGTCATTAAATATTAATCGGCTCGACCTCTTCGTCTCAATGTAGATCATTTGCCTGCATTGGTTCTTTCCTATGGATCTACTTCATCCCCATTAGTTTGCTCTGTCATCTTCTCAGGTAGTCTTTCCTTATCTTTCTCATGTCTAAAAACCTGCCTTTTCTCTCTGGGTTTAAAACCAGTTGGAACGCTTCTGAAAGGCTCTGGCTGAGAGAAGTGCTTTATAAATGGTCAGATACAATACAATACAATGTAAATTTTATAAAGAAAAATGCTTAATTTTAAGACATAAATAAATAAGGTGAAATGTTAAAAAACAATGTGAGATGTGGAGAATAATTAACTCAGCCACTGCTAACTGCCACAGTAATGTGTTAGTTAACAGTGCCAGTCCAAAGCCTGGATGAATGAGGATGGGCTATTTCATGATGCAATCAACTTCTAATTCCAGAAGAAATTTGGCTTGTAAAATCGTCTAACATTTCTGAAAATTTTATAAAGAAAATGCTTAAAAACATAAATAAATAAGGTGAAATGTTAAAAAACAATGTGAATTGTGGAGAGAATAGTTAACTAAGCCACTGCTAACTGCCACAGTAATGTGTTAGTTAACAGTGCCAGTCCAAAGCCTGGATGGATGAGGATGGGCTATTTCATGATGCAATCAACATCTAATTCCAGAAGACATTTGGCTTGTAATAACTGATAATTTTTTTACAAAACTTGCAGATTTAAACATTTAGAGCCGCAAAAGTTAATTTCCTTCTTCTATATCGTAGGCTGTTAATACATTACGTTATCAACCCTGAATGTGTGCCAAGTAACATATTTAAACTATTTCATTACAGAAGGAATATCAATAAAAAAGCAGAAAGTGTCTCCATCAGATATCATTGCGGCTGGGAGTTTCGTTGAACTGATTCGTCCATATAAACAACCACTGAAAGGCAAGATCTCAGAAGTTGTTTTCAAAGAGTTACAACCTGTTACTATCTCTACCGACAAATTCAAATACATTGACAGCCTTTGGCTTCTGTCATCAAAGTTCCAGGGACCGACTCCAAACTGGCAGGGTTTTATGTCCATGGCTGCAAAGGGACCCGTTACATGTACCAATGTAATCTACGATCCAATGATTCCGTTAAACCCAGCAACATGGGAAGCTGTGTACTCTACAATGGCCTTTGTTGCAAAGCAGGCACGGAGCGTTGAACAGCACTGTTCGGTTTTAACTTTCGATCAGCCACTGTACTACAAAGCTTATTGTATAAAAACAGAAAATGCATTAGAATTTAACAACATGTTTGTGCGTCTTGGTGGATTTCACCAGTTGATGTCTTTCCTAGGGGCTGGTTGTAAATTGATGGAAGACAGTGGTTTGGAGGATGTTTTGGCAGAAGTTTATGCCAACAATTCCATAAGAAAGATGATTTCTGGAAAATCCTACGCAAGGATCCTTCGGGCTTGTCTCCTGATAGACAATGCACTACACAACCTCTTGTTATCATCAAGATGTGAATCTGAGCCGACTTCAGAAGAAGAGGATGACACTGAAATTTCTGATTATCTCTTAGAAAACCAAGATGATTTGGACATTGAATTTTTCAATGAAGAGCACGAAACAATTCATGTGGATTCTAAGAAAGATACTGGTTTCCCTGATATAATGTTTGAAGAAGTGCCAAGTTTAGGTGCTGAAGAGGAGGTACTTGGAAGCTGGCCAGATGTTGAAATGGAGGATATCAGTGAAGTCGGTAGGCAAAATATTAGCTCTGAGCTTTTGCAACGTCTTAGAAAAGTTTCTGATGATCTGATGTCGGGCCATTGTCAATTGAATGATGTTGTGGATGACCCATCAGTTCAGGAATTGTACAAGATATTACGTGATTTGAAAGTTGCACAATGTAAATCAAGAACTGGTAAATTATGGATCTCATTCATGGAATTTGTGAGCATCTGTCGGCTATTTATAACTGCAGAACGAACAGGCAATTGGCAACTGCATTTGAAGTCAACGCAGGATATGCTTCCTTACTTCGCAGCAGCAGGGCACAACAACTACACAAAATGCTGTCGCCTCTATCTTCAGGATGCACAGAATCTGTGCAAGTGCTTGGTAGAACCGTTTGAAAATGGCTTCTTCACTGTTCGACGAAACACATCACTGTTTTGGAGTGGAACATGGTCCGATATGGTGATAGAGCAGAGCCTGATGCGATCTGGAAAGACTACTGGTGGTCTCGTAAACATCACTCACAGAGAAACAGCCCGAACAGTGTGGCTCTTGGCCGCTCATATTTTAGCTCAATACTCTGACTGTTTGAGAACAGTAACTGGCACTTTCTCCGGAACATGGTCCACACAGCATAGAGACATTGCAGCTGCTCGGTTGAAACAAGATGTCAGAGATATGGGAAAGTTTCTTAACTTCTTGAAAAGTCACAATCCATTCCAAGGCAAGGATGACAATTGCTTGGTAAACATATCAACTGGAGTTGTAGCGGATGATCGAGTGAACGTTGATTGTGCTGAAGAGCTTGGAAAAAGTATTCATAGATCTCTAACTGGAAAGCCAATTGCACATGCAACTCTTAAGAGAAACGAGCAGGCTGTAACTTTCGCAGTTATGAAGAAAGCCTTGATTTTAAGTCCGAGTGATAAGATGTATGTGTCCTCAGCCGAGTTAAGTCAACGCTTGATCGCAATAGCTTCCTGTTCTCAACAGATCGATCCCAAATTATACTCATTCGAACTTTCAACAGTGGCTCCTGCACTTTTTACTGATGATGGCAATATGCGCAAGTCTCAGAAGTCACAACTTGCGAAATATATTCTGGCTCGAAGTGCTACAATTTGTTCAACGTCTGAAGTCGAAGCATCTGTAGTAGTTGTAGATGGCTGTGCAGTGTTACAGCAACTTCCTTGGCCCAAAGTAGGCACCATCAACGATTCATGTGTTCTTTTTTTCAAGCACATTGCTCTACATTACATGAAACCATCCTGCAAAGAAGTTCACATAATCTTTGACAGTTACGAAACTTCAACCACTAAGGATCATGAACAAAAAAGACGCAAACTGCACACATCATGTTCTGCAGATGTTGTCCTTAATGAAAGTACTCCGATTCCTGGCAATAAAGTTGCATTCCTGGCAAACAAGAGAAACAAACAGAATTATTTATTCATACTTGCCAAATATCTTTCTGAACGACACATACAAGTTACTCATGCTGGCGATGAGGGAGATGCCGATGTGGTTATTGTTCAGAGAGCTGTCCTGCTTGCTGGCACAGGTGAGAAAGTCAAAGTTATTTCAGAGGACACAGATATTTTGGTCTTACTGATACATCATTATCAATCACGATACTTCATTTACATGCAAACAAAGTCGAAATTCATAGACATAAGAATGGCACACGATGCACTAGGAGATGCAGTCTGTGCGTGCCTTCCATTCTTACATGCCATGTCTGGATGCGATACTACATCTTCTTTCTTTGGCATTGGAAAACTTAAGCCAATGAAATTACTGGAGAATTCAATTGAACTGCAGAAAGAAATGTTGATATTTGGATGCATGGAAGCAACGACAGATGCTGTTACCAAGGCAGGAGAAAAGTTTATTTTGGCGATATATGGTGCTAAGCATTCAGTCACTAGTCTGGACGAGCTTCGCTACTTGAATATGCTGTCTAGGAAATATGTGCCATTGGAGCGATTACCTCCAACGTCAAGATCAGCGTATTTTCATAATCTAAGGGTACATCTGCAAGTTACAACCTGGCATCACCTGCAATCAAAGCTTCAAAAAGAACAGTTTGGATTTCTGCAAAGGAAAGGAGAAATAACACCAATCATTACCGATATGGACCCAGCACCACCTGAACTACTAAAAGAAATAAAATGCAATTGTGCAAAAGCTGAACCACTCTGCTCTTCTTGTAATTGTTCAAAGAAGAGGTTGCCATGCACTATTCACTGTAAATGTGGTGGCGAATGCGACAACAGCCAGACAATTGACTCTCAAAGCACGTGCAATGAAGAAAACTAGTTATAACGAAGAAAACTAGTGAAAACACATCGACAGAAAAATGAGTCTTCAGTTTTATATTTTAAGTGCAATGACGAAATGATAATGTGTCGGCATAGTCTAGAGAGTGATGTAGCCCATATTTCACAGGCCTATTGGAAAGTTGCATGCCAACTGCACATAGCTATGAAGTAGTTTAGTAAATCACATATTATGGCTCGACTTTGTTTACATTGATCACATACAAATTTTTATAAAGTATTATAAAAGTAATCTTCAGTTCTGTGTAGGGCCTACTGTGGATTTCTTATGTGCATTTTCAATACAATTATCTATCGGTTGGTGTCAAAATTGAACATTTAGGTATACAGAGTAGTTCCAACTAACCAATTCTAGTGTTTTTAAATTGGTTTTAAATAAGTGAAATTAGAAAAATTGCAGTGACAATAACATGTTTCGAATACCGTGTTTTATTTACTTATTTGTTTCATAAACGAATGCATTTCAGATAATTGTTTTGGTTAGTGTTTAACTTTTAACAGTGAGCAGGGTACAATGTGGCATTAATTGCAGTCAAAACTTATAAGAAAACAGTTAATTTTTTCTTATAGCTTTATGCATAAAACTGGGAATCACCAACATGGGTCCAATCCCACCCGTAGCTGTTAAAGAAATCAAATGCAAATTTGAAACACAACAAAAGCTGTTAAACTTTAGAGTTATTAACTACATAGATGCTGAACAAAATGTGGTAAATGTTAAAAACTGAAGGCATTTCCGAAGATTTTGTGTACACGCTTCATCCCTTAGGTATAGAGCAAATCACATATTATCGCTCAACTTTGTTTACGTCGATCGCATACAAATTTTGATAAAATATTACAAAATTTCCTTAGGTTCTGCGTACTTTGCATTTCTCGTGTGCATTTCAAATATAATTGTCTATCAAATGCTGAAGAAATTATAGATTAATACTAAATGAGTTGGTATTATCGGTAATTTACTCGACTATAGTGGGTGCATGTTGAAAGCCTGAATTTCAGCCACATCCTTGAAATATATTTTCTAAGAAAATTTTCTAAAGTTGAGATTATGTAACTTTTCAAAATATTGCTCAGAATATTGGTCAAATATGAATACTCATTTGTTTTGGGAAAATTTAATACTTGTTAGGAAATTGTTTTTGAGAATTCTGTCAATTCAGCATTTTCATCACTTTTAGGAAGTCGATTTATGGGCAATAAAGCTCATGTCTTGTGTAAAATATATAAAAACTCGTACGACTTCACTTCGAATAACATTCAGTCATATTTCTGTTGAGGCTCTAACATTATGCAGTAATACATTCATATGCCTTTTAAAGATTTTTCAGAAATCATTGTCATCAGCCATTACTCTTGCACCAACTAACCTTACCCAATGGACTTTGTCTTTAGCAGACAATGGTTACATCACTGTAGACAACATTGTGTCAACAGACAACAAACAAAACTGTACAATACGTCAAAGAGGAATGTCGCCCGGAACAAAAAATTCACGGCACTTTTAATTATTGTATTTACAGAACTTACTGAGCAATAATTGGGGTACACTTACTTACTTACAGGCAACGACGAGTTTTTAAACCTGTTGTCTCACACACACAGTCAAGTACGATAAATGGACCCATTCAAGCACTGTAATCGTGAAATCGGCGCACATTTTGCTGTAAAAATTCGTCAAAAAGCCGCTGAAATGCGTGGTATGCCGCAGTTGAGGGCATGCCGGCCGCAGTCCGCAGTCGTCGCCTTTTACGTCGTCAGTGCGACCATTCGTCCTGCCGGCCGGCCCGACGACTTACTTGTTGGATGTTTACGTGCGCGTGCTGCGTTGCGTCTTCTTCTCGGATTCGAATTCCGGACGGACGAGAGTGCAGGAAAATCAGTGGGAAAACTGTCCAAATGGACATAATAATCACCCGCTGGAGGAGTTACCACGACGGACCCTACAGAGAGGACATAACAGACAGTAACACTGACGATACGGCCAATCAGAAGCGCTTTTACAAAGCTGCCGACCGAGACCAATTGCGTTGCCTGTTGCAATGTTAGTCACAGCAACCAATTAAAAATGCTTACACAGAGTATAATTTATTTGACCAATCACATGGCGCGTTGTTTATTACGCAAGCCGTTCATGTGAACACGGTTTTTGGCCGCTTCCAAATTTTGCAACATTCGTGATGTTCATCGTAGACTTCAAATAAAATACCCCACGTAAAAGGTAATCACAGAGAACCAACAATGAGCGCTGCGTTGTGTCAGAGGGATTAAAGGATTATCCACTCTTGTGGACCGGTTAAGACTCGAAAGCTTTCATTGCAGGGTGCAGCGCTTCGGTTTCACGTAGTCCGTTAATTTGAGGTTTTCTCAAAGTTTTGAGTAGGCCTATATAATATCTGCAAACGCTGCATTTTCAATTGCTCTTGCACCAAACAAGAAAGCAATTAACCATCCACCCATAATTCGCTCATTCATTCATTAATGCAATCAGTAGGCCTAATTCATTTCAAGAAAGACAAGAATTTATTTAGCCTACACAAATTTCACAGACCCAAGAAACTAATTCAGAAGTGCTTCCAATACGACCACGTTCGGTGATACAAATTAATCTATTAAAGTTGGGCGATTAAAGCAATCGATATTGCACACAACTCAAGATCTGTTTGTTGAAGATTAATATTTAGGGTAAGAACAAGACAGCTATGCAACAGAATAATATTAGGCTAATGAATTCAGTCGTGCAGGCTCTGGCCAAAATGGTTTTAAATGAAAACAGCATGCGAAAGAGGTGCTACAATGGAAATAAAGTTTGTCGCAGTCGAGGACCATGTTCTCGAGGACATCGAGTAAAAGTGAAGTCGAGATCATTGCAATGAGCGATCAGTTACCAAAATTTAATGTAATTGGTACTATTATAGTTTAATTAGTTTAATTTATATTCTATGTTTATTATTTCATGCAGTAGCCTAATATGGGCCGTGATTCCGCTTAACAAGCGACAATTTTTAATACAATGATAAAACGAATATTGCCATTTAGTGCGGGCAATAAAAGACAGAAACCCACCGGATTGTTCAACTTATACGTACAAGCAACAAACTTTCTATTTTTAAAGGTTGAAATTTTAAAAAAATATCCTGATATAGCACTACCTGTAAATATATTTGCAAATACTTAAATTTAGACACTTTTGTAAAAGATGACCGCGCCTTCTTTTGGGCTATGTTGTGTACAGTTGGGCTGACTATGATACACATTTGCGTGATTTCACGTACACTTCGTTGATATGGGTTACCATCTGTTTTCCAATATCGCAATGCACGTGTCGTAAATAATAATAATTGTTTTAAATAATTATATTACAATTGTATTAATGATATATTAATGATATTACCATTTTGAGAGTAAGTCACTCAATTAGCGCTGATGTTGTGTGCTTACTTTCATCAACCAGATTGTTTCAATACAGAATATTATTAACAGTATAATGTCAGTGTAACACTATCGAACTGTGCAACATACGAACTCATCAGTGCAACTCTTCCCGGCACGGGTAGCTAGCCAATTCGTGGGTGTAGGACAGTAACCTTCTGATGAAAATATCAGTTTTACAATGGTTTGTCAATTGTCAGTAACATGCCTGATATGACTAGTGATAGCACTGACCTTAACAAAGCACACGAACAACCTTTACCTAGAAAGCAAGGACACTCGAATTATTACCACCTACATCAGATGCTTTCGTTCAACATTGCAAAAGAACCACTCCTCAAGCAGTCCACTGTTAGGATGATTGCCTAAACTGAACAACTTCAACTGTACAATGGGGTGGACAAAGGATAGTGTGACAGCTGGACTCCTTTGTGGGAAATGCTCCCAGAGGTATCCAAGAATTGATACATTATGCACATAAGAAATGATGCATAACCAGGAGGTGTGAATGCTTTATAGCTGTACATACTCCCCATGCACAGCTGTGTTGATGTGTTGACAAATTTGCCAAAATATTAACCTGAATGACTTCAATTAGATTTTAATCTAACTCAAATGGCACTTGTTGAATATATGACTATTGATGTAAAATTTGTAAAGAAAATGTTACAAAACATAAATAAAACATAATCTGACACTACAGATAATTTGAAGATGGGTAATTAACATAACATTTTATTCGGCAACCAATTCATAACATTTCGTAATTACATCATAGTAGATGGGTAATTGTAAGCAAAATTACAGGTTTGCAGGATTCAATTAATTGAGCACTTAGTCATTTGTTAATTTATCAGGATGTGAGTTTATAAGGTTATCATCAGCTTTGAACTTCCATGTCCTCCTTGACCTCTGCCCACCGCAGTGAGACCCACCTGGACTGCTTGGAACCACTTGGTGACTTGGATGAGGGTGATGGCACTGCACCTACAGGGTGGGCCAAAAAAAGTGAGAACACCTTGTAGAATACGAGTTATTTACAAATATAATTCAGTTAATTATATTGTTTTCATATATTTTTGTTTGCCAAGTATTTAGCTAATCAGAAATCATGTTCAATGTGTCCTCCTTGCTTCTCAACGAGTTTTTCTAAGCGTCGACGCCACTCGTTTATGCTGCTGCATGTCAATAAAACGCTGTCCCAGATTTCTTCATTCTTCGAAGTTCGATTATTGCCAACTTGAGCTGCTCAACTGTGGTAAATTTTTGCCGAAGGTAGACTTTTTCTTGCAAAGCACCCCATAATTATGGCATAATCTACTGTGTTTAAATCACAACTGTTCGGTTTCCACATGTCAGGCTCGATAAAGTTAACATTCTCCTGCCAAAGAGAGTTGATTGTATTTCTCGCTGTATGAGATGGAGCTCCATCTTGCTCCTGTAATGTCCAGTTATGGGGATCACATATCGGCTTGTCTCAGAACATGTCCACAATAGTATCCACTGTTTACTTTGGCGCCTGGTTCAACGAACACAATATTAGTTTCCCCATTCGAGACATGCCAACTTATACCATGATACCGCGCGGCTGAAATGGTCACGTTCTCGTATGAGTCGGCTTTCCTGAACTTACATTTTTCTTTGTTTCAACGGAATAAACAGTTAACTGGAGTGGCATCGATGAATGTCTTTTTGTCAGTAAACCAGATGCTTCGTACACTTCCCTCATTAGGAAACCGCTCAAGTAGCTGCCGACTGCGTTGCAAGCGTTTCAAAGTGACATTTTCATTGAGCTTCTGCCCGATTACACGCTTGTACGTTTTGAGTTGTAAATTTTGCTTTAAAATGCGTCGAAATAAAGACATCATATAGCTAAATAGGTAAGTAAGTGAATGAGCAAACAATTTAAGCTATTTTGGATACAGTGAAACAAGTTTTGATGCAATTATACTACTTTTTACGTGATGTTCTCACTTTTTTTGGCCCACCCTGTACATGTCTGAGATGCAGTATACCTCCTGGCATCAACTGGGCAAGAATATGTTGTTTTTCCCAGGTCAAACTGCAAATTGCATGGACTATCAATATATAGCCCCTAAACCCCATCTTTGATGCTCGTGAGTGACCCCTTAATATTACAAATGTGGCATAAAATTTCACACAGGTACTTTTTAGATCAAAATGAACAAATGTATCAACATGCCTCAAAAATCCAAAAGAAAAAAAAATTTCCATTCGAATTTGGACCAGTCTAATATTATATATAATTACAATAATAATCTCTTTATGTATTGAGTTCAGCAGCTCAGTTCTGCTATTGCTGGGTTATTACAACGAATAACTGCAAACATGAGTATAATAATATTATAATTATAAGCCGACTATTCAGCACTGGAATCAGTTTATCCCTCTTTCCCAAGATGGTCCTGAATTGCTGACCAGGACACACTTTGAAGAAATCATAACAAATGGTACTAGGTCAGTGCTGTCCAACGTGCGGCCCGCGGGCCGCATGCGGCCCGCGAGGTGATTTCAAGTGGCCCGCCAGGGCTCACTAAATTTTCGCACTTATTGATCGAAACTTGAGCCGGTTTTAAAATTGACTTTGTTACAGCCACCTATTTGGAATGCTAACCGGAAGGTCAATCCCTTAGGCTATCTCTTCTTTCTTTTCCTGGGGTTAGGTTCCCGTATATTCTACCTTTAGATTGACACAGGGCTTCTGGTTTTAACAACTCTTATTACAGTACCTCAGCTAAACGGACCCCGCAAACCATACCAAGCCGTTCACTTCTAGTCAGTCCATGAGATGTGTAGTCCGCTGAGTTCCAGCACCTCTGCAAGTGACTGCGACCTTTCCTTCGAGAGACAGTCGGGTTCTATAGGCCTAATTCTAAGAATTAGAAAGAAACAATCGATAAGAGACCTTGGGCCGACGAATGGCGATGTCTTGGCTCTTTCTGGTCCGACGACCATGACTGCCACATGTAGCTGTTTAGACCGAGACTCTGGCTTTCACTGATTTAAAAAATTAAATACAGACCAGGAGGATGGAAACTCACCCCAGTCAGAAATTGGATCTTAGCCCAAGAAATTGACTGGGGGAATGTAGGCATAATGAAGAGCTGAGCTGGCCAAAGTCGCTAAACCATGTTTGTGCAACGAAACTGAGTGAAAGGCCACCTTGCACATGTTGGTGCTCAACTATTGCTTTTGCATTAGTTGAGCACCAATAGACTGGTTCGTGTAGCGTACATGTTATTATTCATTATTGTTATTCTTGTGGGACTTGTCGAACTCTTACCACAAACTGCTCAAGACTTTCCTCCTTGACAATTCCTGGGTCGGCATGCAATGCAACATCTCGCTGAATACCGGGTAGTTATCTTGAACGGGCGGTATACAAATAGCTAGATTGATAGATAGATTATAATAAGTCCCCATTAAATTTCAATACTCGTTTCAATGTTAATATAATAGGCCTTGTATTAGTAATAGGCCTAAATGCTATAGCCACTGCTTTTGAGTTTGCTGTTGCGGCCCTCGGCTTCAAGAAACTTGCTTATGCGGCCCGTGGTACCAAAAAGGTTGGACAGCACTGTACTAGGTGTTTAAGGAATAAAACATTTTGAAATTCGAACAGTTTGTAATTTGAAAGATAGCACTGGAGAGAAGCCATTCAGTTGTACAAAAAACAGTATTTTACAAATACTAACACTAAGTTATACTCATTGTAACAATGTTGTATCATATAATATTATATTATAATAGTAAATAATAACATTACAATCATATAATAGTAAATAATATCATGGTATAATATAACAGTTCATATGGTACAATGATGTAAACAGCAAATAAAATTTATTATCATTTTGTCAAATTTTCTGTTTTTTAGTTGGACATAAATAGTATTTGTACAAATAAATACAGGAAGTTATGCTCATTGCAATATGATAGTATCATATTGTAATAGTAAATAGCAATTTAATCACATAATAGTTAATGATATTATGCCATATTATGATATTATGCCATATTATAATACTTCATGTAGGCCTAATACAATGATGTAAACTATTTTTTTAAACAAATTTGTCCACTTTTCTGGAGAAATGTCATTCCTGGGGTGCACACTCCCCCCCCCCAGAGACATCTATATCAAACACTGATTGCCAGCCAAATAGACAGTATACAAATAAAATTTCATTGCATTTTCTCTGGTATATAATTTATGGAGATAGACCTATTGATCACTGAATATTGAAATTCTATAGATAAATGAATATGAATGCACCTTTAACATTTAATATAGTTGAAAAGAATAGACACACAATGATAATAATTATGGTTTTGGAATCTATGAGAGAAACTGCACATATAAAAATAAAATAATCTAAATTCAAATAACAGCTCTGGAGATATCAAATTTTTAAAGGTGGACATCACGATGTTTTGCACAATGTCTTTGGAAGGTGGGGGTCACGGAGGTTACGATATCTTGAAAAGTATTTAAGATATTTCAATAATATTTTGAAATTCTAATTGCTATGCAACTTGCAACTTGTGTTCAAGTTTTCGGCCATTCAGGAGGTGGGCGAGTTGAAACCTTCCTCAAAATTGATTGAGTTGAGCTGGGTGACCTCTGAGCTGGAAAAATCAAATAATTTTTTTCTTTTTCCCAGGATGTTGCTATATCAGGTTTTGATCAGCTTTGTTTCCTGATTCCAAATATGTCTTTCTTTTGCTTGTACGCCCAATTTGAACAATTCTACGCTAAGAAAACCAACTAATTAGAATAATCATAATCCTGGCTGGAGTTTGAAAACAGCCGTGAAAGTCTAAGCATTCTGCGATTACTTACGGTTTATAGCGCTAAAAAAACAAATCGAAGGTTCCGAACTTCCGATATCCAGCGCAAGATGTCATGACAACGTACGTAGCAACGCGTGTTTAGATGTCTCTCGGACACCTGTTTTTTTAGACATTTTCAATACATCTGAAGAAAAATCGCGAAAGAAGATATGGACGGTTTACCTTTCCTTCCTGGAAACAGTTTTCACGATCCAACTGTAGGTTTTTTTAAATACTTTTATTGGCTACCTAGGTGCACGCATCTCTAAGGACTCTTTACTTAAAGGCACTTGGATTATTTTTACTGGCTATGTTCCAGTTTGTATACAGACAAGGAATCTGTATAGGTTCTGCAAATTATTATATATCCGGTAAGTTACAGCGAGTGATAGTGTTAATTATAAAAGTTCAGAACTTTCCATTGGATCAAATTGAATATGCAATCTGTCTCAGACATTATGACCCACAAAGGTCTTGATACTTGATGTCTTAATACTATTCTTATATTTGAACTTCAGTTATGTGGTTCTTCACACCTGAATGAGTATTATAACCTATAGGTTCTATGATGAGAAAGAGTGTTATTTTGTATACATTAAGAACAGGTAAGAAGCTCCTGCAGCTCAGGCTTTGATAAGACAGAGTGGTTGCTTGTTTCATTTTAAGCGCATGAAATACCACCGAAGCCACACGCTTGGCTATCGAAATGGATTTGCAATTCAGAAGCGTCCTGACATTGGAATCGGAGGAGTGCCAATTCCTCACAATCAGCTGTCTGAGCAGGAACTTGATGAGCTGGCCAATTACAATCCGCAACTGACCTATGGTCAAGCAAGACAGCCACCGCCTGAGGACTTTGTGCCGGGATTTGTGGCTTGGGACAAAAAGGTAATTAAGTTGATCTTTCTGCAATTCATATTTATATCAAGATCACGAGTCATCATCACGAACTTTCTAAGAGAGAGAAATGGAATTATAGTATCAACGATTACATTTTCAACCATGGTATTGATTTAAGTTAACTATGAGGTAGGGGTAAAGAAAATTTTTTTTCTTTGATTTATAGACTTACTAGATACAATGTATTGTACTTCTATGCCACACAGTTAAGTAGAAGAAGAATAGAGCATTCAGTGAAGGTAATTCCGACATTTACGATAATGTAAAATATTTATGATGTTTGTAATAAGATACTGGACAAATTCTTCTCGATATAATTTACAAAAAGTCTAATGAAAGTTGCTCCTTTTAGGTCTATCAAATTGCCGTTTCATTGTTTCTGAGAGGTTCATAAATAGATGGATACAGGATACACAGTATTACACATATATACAATTATACATGTATACATACCTAGGCCTACTGCACTGTCTTTTTGAAACCATAATTTATGGTCAAGCATGTTTCAGGTGCTGCGATTCAAGGGTTGGTTTAAAGAGACTGTCCATGAGTCGCCAGTCGAACACTTCAGGGTGCGTCCTGTGGATATATTCTATTATCTGGAGGATGACAGCATGGCGGTTGTAGAACCAGTTGTGGAGAACAGTGGACTGCCACAGGGTAATAATTGACTTTTCACCAAACTCTTGTGAACAGAATAATTTTTATCACTAGATATATCTGTCTCTCTTATTTACACACAATTGTAATCTGATTAAATCGAGCATGTCATTAATTGCAATTTTTCTAAAGGCATTTTATGTATATTGATCCATTTAGAAGTGCTAGTGAGTGTAACAGTATCAGCTAATAAGTTGCGATAATATTATAATTAATTTTTTACCCAAGGTAGATATGATACAAAGAAATTATGCTGAGAGTAAAAAGTGATTCTCCGAGAAATCAGACCCCTAACCATCAGGAAATGTGCCTAATATTATTGGATTGATGAATACCATTGACAACAATGACTAGTTGAAATAATTTGAGTGTTTGTTGTCTGTGATGATATAATATTAATGATCACACGTGCATAACTATATTTATTTACATAGCCTGTTTAAATATAACTCTTCAGAGTCATTTCTAGCCATTTAGATTATCAGTTTTCAACTGATCAAAGAATGAAGGCAAAATTGGCAAAAGAGAATTAGTAGCATCACTTCACTTCCTTGCTTAGAAAATGTGCTGGCTAGCATACATAAATTGTTAATTTAATCCTGGGTAAATTTTTAAGTCATCGGGATCAATTTTTAAGCAATTAAATGTTGCAAGTCGATTGGCATTAACCCTTTAATGCCGGAGGGTATAGGATTTCCCATGCCATTTACTACCATCTCGGCATTAAAGGGTTAATTAACATATTATTCTAACTGCAGCAATCATGATATTCTGTCGTCATTCCAGGTAAACTCATTAAACGTCAGCGCTTGCCGAAGAATGATGTCGGAGATCCGTGGGTCTGGAAAGACCTGAACCTTGGCATCAATGTCTGCTTCTACGGTCGAGTTTTCCATATTTATGACTGTGACAAGTGGACAGCTGTAAGTCACTCAAAGATTTGATTCCATCTGATTTTGTTAATTATCATTTACCAATATAAATGCACACACATAAAATGGACTTTAGCTGTGCATTCTGAATCTGATTGGTTCTACTACAATGTTCTATTTACACTGTCCAATCAGAGCACAGTCTGTTATATAATAGTTCCATAATAATTTGTATAAACATACATACTATCAATGGACCTCTCCTATCAGTGAATGCATATCTATGCATATGACAATAATTATTATATCATTTCTATACCTTGTCATCGTTTTTTTGTTTCAGGATTTTCTAGAGAGTGAGGGCATTGAAGTGAATCCACGCGGCGATTGCCCCACTGACCCCTACATCGAGGGTCGTAAGCAGAAGGAGGCGCTGAAGACCTCGAAGACGCCGACAGACTTCGACAAGCTGCGGCAGTTCATGGAGATGGATCGCAAGGTCCTTCGCTTCTTCTGCGTCTGGGACAACACCGACGAAATGTACGGAGAGCGCAGGAAGTTCATTTTGCATGTGAGTACACGAATATTTTCGATAATTCAAATGTCAGAATAACCATGCTGGGCCTTTAGGTGTTGCGCTATTGATAGGTCTGGGCTTGACAATAATTCATCCATTCACTCATTCTATGGACTTAAATTGCGCCCTTTCAAGAAACTACTGAGGAGTGCCTACAGCCACAGCAAAAGAATACAAAAGATTTAAGAGATTTATGAACCAAAGTTTGATTTTGTCAATAATGTTTGGCAATTGTTAGATAATAGTAATGTCTGATGCTGAAGATATTCATTTTTATCATGGCCATGAGCATAATCTTTATAATGGTGGTAATGACAATGATTTGCTTTGCAAGTTTTACCAAAAAGTTAAATGCCAGAAGGGAGAACTGATGACATATCACATATGGGAATAGTCTAATCATTCTATTGTTTCATAATCAAGTAGTTTATCGAGGAAGATCAGGTGATGAGGAGAGTACATCTTCATCCACTTTATGGGGCTACTATGTTTTCAAACCAGGGATATTCGGGCCAGCATGTTCCCATTCAGCTATCTCCATGCCCAGATCTGAAAATGATGACTTTGAGATTGAAATGAATGGAATAAATCTTGTTTTCAGTACTACCTGGTGAACGACACGGTAGAAGTGAGGGAGAACCACACTGCGAATGACGGTCACGATCCGTTCCCAATCTTGATCTCACGCCAGAGAATCCCAAAGGATCGCTACAACACACCTCCAACGTTCCCTGGTATCGTTCTGGAGCTGAGTGAGAATGAGATCAAGGATTACTTTACACCACGTGACTTTGTCATTGGAAAGACGGTTGAACTGTACAACCGAAAGTTCCTGCTTTACGATTGCGACAGCTTCACGAAAGCGTTCTTCTGGAAGAATTTTGGGGTCACTGATTTCACGCCGGTCCTGGTTGATAGCAAGGGCAGAACTATTCCACAAGAGGTTGGTTTCAACTTGAAGTTCAGCTCAGGGCTTTTTTAACGTGCAGTTGTACACAAATTGTGCAGTTCTAAATGGATTTGTGCAGTTGTAGAAGCACTTTTGTACAATTAAAACTAGCAAAAACGGTCATTGTTCTTCAATTGAAAGTAATTTACCATGGAAAATGGGAAAGGAAAGAAGAGTTGTGAAGTTCTAAAAATTTCTTTAAAACAGCCCTGGTTCAGCTGTAGGTTGATTTTATATCATTTGTTTTCAGTTTATCTATTCTATCGACATGGAATACAATTGAAGAAAGTTTATGCTCAGCATTCAGTATTTCATTGCTTTTTCGGAGTCTTTGAAAGAAATTGAAACGAACAAGCAAATATGAACAATTACATTAATTAATTAAACTCTTGTTATTCTGTATTAAAATATTATTTATTTGTTACCAAAGATCATGTTCAATATTTAAATATTAATTCTTTATTTAATGATTTTATGTGAGTCCCTAAGAAGATAAGCAAAACTGAAAATAATTATTAATTGAATGAAACTCTAGTTATTATGTAATTGTTATATTGTTTAGCCTCTTTGTTGTCTTTATTTTATAGCTAGCAATGCAAGATGGTGGTGATGAATTGAGGGTAAGTATATATTACTGAAAACTTTCATATTGGTGCAGTGTTATTTGTCGTTTTTCATTTCAGAGACTAATTACTATGAATTTACTATGAATACGAAGTCCATAGCTAAATTCTTAACTGAATTTATTAAATTAAGTTGAGACGAAACAGACAATATCAGATGAGTTTGGACTGCATAACTTAAAACTTTTAAAATCTTTGTTTAATTATAGGGTAAAGAGTAGAGAGTGACACGGTAACCGCTCCCGCTGTAAATCCGCGGTAACCGCGGGAATACCGCGGGAATGGGGTCAATTTTAAAATATAACCGCGGTAAAGCACGGTAACGGGGACACATAGAACGGTAATACCGTGGGGATGGATATAGAAGCTGCGGTGATACCGCGGTAATGGATACGGTTCGTCGGGTTTCGTTAATTATTTTGTTCGCTAATTACGTGGGCGTTCCGTGACCGTGAAGTAGGTTTAGCCTACTTAGAACTATCAAACCTCTTTCGTGCGACCTCGTTCAAGCTCGTTGGTAATAATGTTCTATTGTCCTTTAGTGCCTATCCAATGTAGACTACTTTAATTGATTCTTCCATGTTCGAAGCTGCCCTAGATGCATAGGGCAGGTTCCAATCAAGAATTTATTGCAAGGCACCAATAAACTTTAATAAAGTCCGAGAATTACATTAAGCTACGAAATGCAGGAGACAAGCAAAGCTTGTGTATATTTTGAGAAAGTTGAGGTCGAAGATTCGTTCAGCTGTGACCATGTTAGATGCATCGCACATGCACATCATCGGTTGCTTAAATGGAAATTGCGACACGGGACGAGTGGTAGGCTATATGTGCATTGCAAGTCGTTCCCTGTGACCAAGAACCAAAGAACCAAAACATCTGCAGAGTTTTTGGCGTTTGACACAACCATTTCATAATAATGCTACTAATGACGACTGTCAATTTAGGACTATGTTAATGCTTATAATTATTTGTCAATTTTAGATGCGGGGACATTCCGGGGACAAACATCCGTTATATGGGGATGGTGAGGGGATGGGGATTAAGGTTGCGGGGATGGTGAGGGGATGGGGATGGATTCTGCGGGAACGGGAGGGGATGGGGTTAAGACCGCAAATGCGGGGAGGGAATGGGGACACATTTCTGTCCCCGTGTCACTCTCTAGTAAAGAGATTTCAGCATACACTGGTTTTGGAACGCTTGAACTTAAAAACTGTTAAAGTCTTTGTTTAATTATAGGGTAAAGAGATTTCAGCACACACTGGTTTTGTTTAATTATAGGGTAAAGAGATTTCAGCATACACTGGTTTTGTTTAATTTATAGGGTAAAGAGATTTCAGCGTACACTGGTTTTGTTTAATTTATAGGGTAAAGAGATTTCAGCGTACACTGGTTATGGAACGCTCGAGGATTCAATGCAGTCGTGTTTAACGTTGATTCCACAGCCGCCAAAGAAAGACTTTGTCAAGATGATCGACTGCGATGGAGTTGTTTTGCGCTTTGAAGCTGTCATGGTGATCATATTTCATTGGGATTGTTTAGATTATTGATCATGGATCATGGATTATTGATCATAGATCATTGATCATTGATCACGGATCATTGATCATTGATTATGGATTATTGGATCATTGATCATGGATCATGGATTATTGATCATGGATTATTGATCATTGATCATATTTCGTTTAGATTCATTTTTCATTGATCATGGATTATTGATTATTGATCATTAGATTCATTGATCATTGATCATTGATCATTGATCATTGATTATGGATTATTGATCATGGATCATTGATCATGGATCATTGATCATTGATCATGGATTATTGATCATGGATTATTGGAGCATTGATAAACATAAACTAAACACTGCTTTAAGCACTTGAAAAACTGTTCTTTTTGGCCACGCTGGAGTCGGGAGCACCTCTGAGTAGTTTCTTTAAAGAGGTGCTATATATAAATACTTGAATGAACGAATGTTTTGCTGTAAAGTGTTCAACAGTGAAATCTATTTTACTAAGAGACTCTAAGATTGATGGTGATGATGAGTGCCATGGCTGAATAATAATTCTTTACGCTGCAAAAGTCCTTCTTGAAGCTGAAGCTTTCATTGGCTGAGCCAAGCCATGGCTAACAATGAAGAACTGTTTGTATGGTGGACTGTTGAAACCATTCAGAAGACCATGGCTTGGTTTTGCCTCATCTAAACTGGTTGCAGGTGGCTTAAGAGTCCAAACTTGATAGTGATTAGTGACCAGGGCTTAAAGTGTGGCAGGACGGTCATGGACGGCGTCCTGGCACTTATTTTCAATTCTCTATGCCGTCCTGTCACTTATTTGGCCAGCACACCTGAAAATGTAAGGGGTGTCCTGGCACTTCTTTTGGAAAGGTAAGAGGCATCCAGACACTTTTTTTACACTTTTAGCACTGTTAGTGACTTGGAGTTTAGTTATTGGAATTGAGACTTTGGGACTTCTAACCAATGAATGTTCATTTGTTTTTTGTTCAAAGGACACAACGAAACCCGAGTTCAAAGGTCGACGGTTCATAATCTCGTATCGTCTCGCCGACGACATGATCACCATCTACGAGCCACCGGTTCGAAATTCCGGAATCATCAGCGGAAAGTTTCTCGAGAGGACTCGCGTGGCAAAACCCGGAAGCACTCCGGAAAAACCGATCTTCTACGGACCGCAGGACTTCTACATTGGATCGGTGATTGAGGTTTTCCGACATCGGTTTGTTATTACCAACGCGGACGCGTTTGTGCTGAACTTCATGGAGCAACATGCCAGCCAGTTTCCACGTAATGCAAATTGTTTCTTCGCTCTATTGTTTTTGACTATTTATTAATAGGTGACATACTGTAACTGATTGCCTTTGTATACACCAGATATGTCCAGCCAACTAACTACAAGGGGTTGTGTCTTAACATGTCAAACTCTAATATTGCTTTTTATAGGTCGTGCCTGAAATTTCTTTCTGTGAAGTTCTCAATGCAGTATATGGCTTTGTAAAAGTTTATATTAAATCCAGCAGCTATAGCCTAATAGACAGAAGTACCTTATATTTATTTGACCAACAGAATCATCTTACATGTAAAAGAGCTTTTTATCTAATATTACTGTACCTATTCATATAATAAGCTATGATTTGTTGCGGGTGGCTGCCCATTATTATTAATTAGTTATTTTTAGACTATCTATTAACAGTTCAAATATCTGTGTGAGTGGATTTACATATTGTATTCGAAAGCAATCGAGTAGGTTCATTAATTCTGAGATGAAAGCTTTGAAAGTCGACCAAGAAAATTTGCAAAAACATTCAGTATAAATAATTGCTAATTTTTATGATAGATTAACACTTTAGTAGCAAAAATTTTGATAACGTTGCAGCACAAACGATTCAGACGTTGCGTGATCGCATTGGTAGTCAAGCGTCAACTCTGTTGGGGCCAGACTCAAGCAAAGGAGGGGGCAGAATTGTTCACACAAGACGTACAGGAAGGTGAGCATATATTATAGATTGATAATCAAGAAGACTTGTCTGCTGTCGCAAAACTCACTTGGAACTTTTTGCAGTCAATATAAAATTTTAGTTCAATTGTGCACTCAACTGTTCCATCGCAATCCTCAAACTCATTACGCCATGAGTAGTGTAATTTAATGCCAAGTAATTAAGGATTAATGCAGGGTTTTTCAAGTGCTTGAAAAGTTATTCCGCCTCCTTTTTAAAGAAAAGCAAGTTTTCAAGACTTCAAGTTGAAATTGGCAATGTTGAGCTCATTTACAACTAGCATAGATAAGGTGACCTTGTTGAATTGCTGCCAATTGCTCATCTAGGGCTCTAGGCATACCTTTATTTCTGGTACATAACATTACAACATGAACTTTTGCTGGAGCTATGTCATTGATGTGGCCATCAAATTGTTTTGTAATATTGGTAAATATGTCTGGTAAATGTGATATCAACTTGCATCTCATATTACAGCAGGTAAATCTAGTCGTCCATACCTGCAACACATTTTTTATGATGCTATCATGCTTTTGTTTGCAGTCCTGGTGAATTGGAAGCCATTGTTAGAGAGGTCAAGGGTCAGCTAAGGCGACTCGCCATCACTGGCAACAGTCGCAAGGATCGCGTCTTCCTTGGCATCGATGTCGGTCGATCTGGGTTCGTGAATAAGGAAAACCTTCGTGACATGTGCATCAAGCAGCAACTGCCTTGCGACAATGATATCGTTGATATGGTAAGCTTTGCTTTTTTCTTCTGACCCGACTAGACCTGAACTGAACCGACCTGACCCATCATGAACTTAATTAACCCATCGTGACCTTACTTGACCTATCCTAACCTGAGCAGTGTCTCGGTGAGACAGTAAACGACTATGCTGTTTGAGATTGATTTTGTAAATTTATTTTATAATAATTTTATTTTAGCCAAGGATATGATCAGGGCTGTTTTTAAGGAATTTTTAGAACTGCACAACTCCTTCTTTCCTTTCCCATCATCCACAGTAAATTACTTCCAATCGGAGGACAATGACCTTTTTGCTAGTTTTAACTGCACATAAGTGCTTCTACAACTGCACACATCCATTTAGAACTGCACATTTTGTGTACAACTGCACGTTAAAAAATCCCTGGATATGATAAAACGCTAATTGCCATGTTGTCCTTCTGCATAATATGTATTATGTTTATTGGTATCACCGCAAGGGTGAGACGAGGGGGAAGCCCCCAACATGCTCAGGCTGGGTCCTGGTATGCACTTCAAGGTGAATTGTATGCAGAGTACCCCTATATATGCTCAAGCCCCTAAACACCTTTGTGACTTGATGCACAAACCCCTTTCCGCAGCCTCTTCCCGCCCTCTCCGGTCTGCTGATGGACTTGATCTCCAAGTTCTTAGGCAAGGACTACCATGGCCCAACACCTTTGTAAGCCCTTCTATGTGGAATGATCTCCCTCCTTCTATCCATAGTGAGATCTTATTGGGGTGTCATCTTCAGCCCTTCGCTGCTTGAAGTCTTTCTTATTTTAGCGCCTCTGAGTAGAGATCTTGAAGAGGCGCTATATACCGTAAATAATATTATTATTTATGTGATTGATTGATTGATTGATTGATATTTCTTTGGGGCTGTCACACTGAGAGCGCCTCTGAATAGATAATTCTGTTAAAAGCGTTTTTTAAATTCACATATGCAATACAATACAATAAGAGTGTAGAAGTGATGTATTATTAAACAGCTTTCCATTGAATTACTTTGTCATAGAGGAGATGAGAGATGAGCAACATAATTACACACCTTTTTAAAGGTTTCTTTTTGTCTTATAAAAGAGAAAATAATTACCCAAGTTCGCTAGTGCTGTAATATGCTGGACAATTTTTTTCGAGGGCAACGGCCTCTGTTGTCATAGGCCCTCGTCAAATCTGGATCCATCCATTATAAATTATACACCTTTTAAAAGGTTTCTTATCGTCCTATAAAGAGATGCTATCAAACACCGAGAACACCTCTTTTAAGAATTCTTTTGACCTTATAACGGTCGAGACTCGGAGAACTCAGGAATTGATATGCATCTACGGAAGGTAAAGATTATTGAGCACGAGAAATCACGGATGAGAACTGTTCAATTTAATAACGCACCTCTTTTATAATAGTGCCAGTAATAATTACAGCAATTTATATGGCGCCGAAACAAACACGGCCGTGCCGTTACGAGGGTACCTTACAAATCTGCTATGACAGTTAGGATTCTACGAATTAATTTGCAGTAGGAGGTAGTGTAAAAATTAAATGGAATTACCTTTCTTTGTCTCTGAGTAGAGATCAAAGTGGTTTCACTGATGGTTTCACTCCACACTGTCCACAGGGATCCACAACAGTTAGGATTTTCACCCATGCACTCTTATCCAGACCTGGAGTGAGTACAAGCAACCATGTTACTGTATCACATTGCATCAAATGTGTTGTACCATGTGTGTATATGTTGCTGCGTTGCATCATTTTGTTATATTGTATATTCCTCAAGCTTGCACTTCTACCAGACAGCGCCGAGCCTTTTCTATTGTGAGTCCTGCTATCTCGAATGGCCTCCCACTAACCTTCCGACTAATGCCTAGGCTAAATTCACCGGCTTTTTATAAGTTGCTCAAATCCTACTTTTTTAGCTGTGGCTGGGCTGGGAGCGCCTCTGAGTAGCTTTCTTGAAGAGGTGCTATATAAATTCTCAAAATGAATGAATGAATGGATATTGCTGTTATATTTTTATATATAACACAACTACACAAAAATACACATGTATTTGATTGCGTTGTATTGCTGGAATTGAAATTTCAATTGTTTGTCTGCCTGATTTCAGCTGGCGAAAGAGATTGGTAAAGATCCAGAACGCATTACCCTCGAAGAACTTAGAGAATTTCTGGAAATGGCGTAAAACAATTGTCTGAATTATGGTGATTTGTATTGTTTTTACACTTTTGTCTGCTATATCATGCACCAGGTTGAGCAGTGGATTTTGAGTCAAAATTGTTCAACCCAGATATCCTTGATGAATCATGATGTGATGAGGTATTTTGAAAAGGTATTTAAGTGAAAAGTATTGAATCATGATCTGTATTTAAGCTTGAGATGACTTTCCTGTGTATGTTGAATCATTGCAAGTTTGGTTTCTTTGAAACTGATTTTCAGACGAATATTTTGGTTCACATTTCATAATCACTGCATAATATTGAATATGCTTAGCAACTGTTTTTATATTCTTAACAAGTTTGGTTCCTTTGAAACTGATTTTCACACGAATATTTTGGTTCACATTTCATAATCACTGCATAATATTGATTAATATATACCGAGCAACTGTTTTTATTTACTTTACACTGTTTTATGAATCTTTTACAATCAGCCATAATAATGACGATTTGTTCATTTGAAGCACAATAATTACCAATAGCAATGTGTAATAATGTTTTTAGGAAATGCCACTTAGGCCTAGCTAATTTAGGAGTTTATTTCATGAGAAATTTACCGTGTTAAATAACTTATTGGTGTGCATAATGAGGAAAATGTTTCAAAGAATAACAGTATAATCGTACTATTACACTGCCAGAAACAGCAAAGGCAGAAAGGATGCTTTACAACACATCAATTTTCAGCGCTATAGTTTCCATGTTCTGCATGTGCACTACATGCATATCAGCTAGTCTGATGTCGCACCTCTTTAGATTGTCCCATATCATTATGTGCTTGCAAGACAGATCCGTTCTTCACAGCCAGATCTTTAAGCTTGTTCACCCTTTCTAGCAGGCTGAACTTTTGAATTGACCATTCTGAGGCCGAGCGAGTGCACCATGGACTGATGCCATGTGTACTGTGTGCAGTGCTTTGTATGTACTGTAGAAGCTACAACTAGATTCCAGGCTGTCAGCGCTTTGGAAAGGATTGTTAAAGGCGCTAGTTGAAATGTTGAATTGCTGTAAATCTGTGTAATTGCATTTCTGGTAATTATAACGAAAATCCAAAATGTATGTCTAACTATATCACTGTGATTCTATATTTCCAGATAGTTCATGCTTGCAAGTATTAGAGCCACTGCATATTAGTGTCTGATTGTTATAGGAAATAGTTTACCTAGTGCATGGTATGTTGTGTATAGTGCATGTGCTGATACGTTTTATGACCATTTGAAAGCTGGCATTTTTACCCAGAATGGAGTGGGATAGCTTCTGAGTAGTTACTTGTAAGGATGCTATATAAATTTTTAATGAACGAACCTGAATGTGTGAAATATTTGTGAAATTTGACATTCATGCGTAAGTTTGTGAAGATCAAAACGAAGGCAAAACTCCGAACGGCGGTCCCAAATTATAACATTAAGTAAATCAACATGATGTGTCGTAACAGCTGGTGCGGTGTATCGGATGGGTGCATAGAAACGGCGGATTGATGAAAAAACGCAAGTGAAATATAAGCTGGATGAAGGTACTTTTAGATCTGAAATAGAAGCTGGATTGGTGAATTGAACGGTTGAGAAATAGAACGTGGACGATGAACATAATAAGTTAAATGGGAGATGGATTCATTAAAACGCTTGCAAAATGGATGATGGATGAAGGGTCCTTATAGGTGAAATAGAAACTGGATTGACGAAAATTAAACTTGAGAAATGGAAACTGGATTGTTGATTTTAGTAATGTATTTCAGCATGCATCCAGCTTCCATTTCAGTTGGAATGCCGCTTATCCAGCTTTCTTTTATCAAGCGTCCATCAATCAAACAGTTTTCATCAATCCACCTTCTGTTTCACCACACATCATGTTTAAAGCCTTCTCAGGAGATAGCATATCGATTTCTTTAATTTATAATTTGGGACCGCCGTTCGGAGTTTTGCCAAAAAGAATCTGTTTTGCATCACAACTCTTGTTACATTAACTGTTGATGAGTCATACATGAAATAAGACATGAATAATTATTGTATAAATTTGAATGATTATGTGTTCTCAATACCAAATGGACTGTTAAAAATTGCGACTGCAATCTGTTATGGCAATATTAGACATGAATGTCTGGCTCTCAGTCTGACTTTTGACTTGTATTACACTTTTTCATAGCTTCCTATTTCAGTGATGCATTAACTCTGTACCGGGCATACTATACCATGCCTCGGGCATACTATACCATGCCTTAACATGTCACATACCATGTCATACCATACCATGCCATATCTGCATTGCACCTGGACTATTAGTTTTACCCCAACACTGTTCATTCACTCATTCATTCAGTCATTCACTCAATAAGTCGTTCATTCAATCATTCATTCAATCATTCATTCATTCATTCATTGTTGCACTCGATCATTTACTCATTCACTCATTCATTCATTCATTCACTCCCTCACTGATTAATTATTTAAGAAGCAAACATGACTGTACACGTAGGTATAAGGCATAACAAACAGTGCATGTTAGTTCTTCTGTTACGAACAGTTAGTTACATTATTCGCTAAACGTAGCTGCTACTAGAATAAGACTCTGAATAATTCAAGCTCGTCGTCTGTAAGAGTTCTGGAAGCGCGTCTTGCAGAATGCTGACCGAATTCGATTCCATCTGGTACCAGCCAGGTGAGTTGTCTGCGAGCGCCTCAGTGGTGGCAAAACAGCGGGGGCTAAATTTAGCCATGGCTGGAACGCGCGTCATATCGACAGCTGTTGGTGGAGTTGGTGGGGGGAGAGGAGATAGAGAGATACAGACAGACAGACAGACAGACAGACAGACAGACAAGGGAAGACAGACACACAGATAAAGACACAGAGAGAGACACACACAGACAGACAGGCAGAGACAGACTGACAGAGACAGACAGAAAAAGACATAGAAACACAGACAGGCAGTGAGGTAGGGAGGAGGCAGAGAGGGAGAGAGGCAGGAAGGGACTCAAGGGCGGCAGAGATTGAGGCAGGGAGGGAGGGAGGGAGGGAGGGCAAGGGGCTAGGGCCAGAGCTGTGTGGTATCGATGCCTAGTGCTTGATAAACGGGCAGGTATAAGATAAGACCAAAGGATGTTCCTACGCTGCCTGGCTATAGGTGGTGTCGGCCTGTATTCTAGTTTCCTTCATGTTGCTGTATTCCCTATCTCCCTTCCTCCTCCTCTTTTCCTCCTTCCTCCCATCCATCCTCTCTCCCACTTTCCCTCCATCAACTGCCTTTGCAAAAGTTTGCATTCTTAACTGTAGTATGGCCACAGCACCCATCGATGAGCTAACTATCTGGTTTATTGCACACAGCCATTGTGGTTTGCATACAACCAGGCAGTTCCTCAGCTGCCTCTTGCAGACTACGCTGCATAATTTATTACGAGAGGCAACTCGTGAGATTCCTGCTCAGAGTGGATGGGCAACCAATCCCTCCTTCACTGCTGGCCCATCCAATGTACTTCAAAGCCTCGAACCTGCTGACCTCTACAACCAGCGGCCAATAACTCAAATGCTTCTAACGCAGCTATTAGGCTACACAAGTCTCTCGATCATTCACAGTTACTGAAAAACAACAGCCTTTATTTTTATAGGCCCTAATCTTTTATTATGATTCCTGCATTTCTTCCCACATGTAGGCCTACTGTCTCGCCGCTCCATTGCAATTTCTAATCAACGCGCATGGCCAACAGCTATAGGGTCTCATTCCTCGGTCTGCCTATGTCAGCCGGTTGAACTGTTGGGTATTGACCCGATTGTTGTTTTGCTTAGAGAAGTTAGGGAACCACAATTATAGCCTATTGTATAATAAGGCCTATGCTTCATAACATCACTGCGTGGGCGTATTTGCGGAGGGGTGGGTTCTGGGTTAAACACCCGAAAAAAATGTTATTTCCGCATTTATTTAAACTAATGCTAGGCTTATGCATATTGCATTGGCCTATTCTGTGTATCTGCGATTATATTTTATGTCTATTGGGGTGGGGGTGGGGGAAACCAATGGAACCAACAAAATTTTGTTCTTGGTATACGTTAGACCTACTCATCAGCTGAAAGTGCAAGTGTTAAGTTATTTAGACTACTGTTGTTTAGCATTTTTTACAATCATGAGTTATCATTACAAAGTTGATGGAAGAAAACATAATTTACCTGATGAACAGTTTAGACTATAATTGTTGTTTAGCTTATTTACAATCATGAGTTATCATTAGGCTACAAAGTTGATGGAAGAAAACATAAATTACCCGATGAGCTTACTATAGGTATTGTCAACACAATAATTATAAGTCTCTGGACTTCTGACAGTGTATAGGCCTAGCCTACATTCTCGGCGCTGTTGATATAATTATTGTCTGGCGCAGTCAGGGGCTTCTATCCCATGTATAGGCGGGCGCGACTTGCGCCCAGTGAAAAACAGGGGGGGAACAGAAGAAAGCCAAAATTCACGTCGATAGGGGGGAAAGGCCAGCCATGGAGGCAGTGTTTAATCTAGTCATCTCTAGGAAGAAGTTTTCCCCCAGAAATTACTTCCTCCCCATAAAAAATTTTCAACATTGTATTAGTTATTAGTTATAATATAGTATTACCATCTACATTATTTCATCACATGAACTGTTTTAATACGCCACGATAAAATTTACTATTACCTAATTATAATAATATTATCTATGGCATACTATTTTAATAAATGATACAATCATAATATTATTACAATGATTTGATTTAATGTTAGGCCTAATGCTTGTACAAATACTGTATTTGTAAAACTAAATGCAGTGTTTAATCTGGACATCTCTGGGAGGGAGTTCCCCAGGAATGAAAATTTTCCAGAAAAATCGATAGGTGTTGTGAACATGTATATAGAATAATTTTCCCCTCCATAAAAAGTATATAATGCAACATTGACCCCCCCCCCCTATATAAATTTGACAGGTTTATACAAGTGCAGTTATCCCATCAGTAGAAGAATTTGACTGCAAAGCATCGAATTAGGCCCACTTAAAATATGGTCATGCATCAGCATTTTGGGGAAGTAGGCCTAAATGTATGTTTCAAGAAGGAAAATTAGGCAAAAGACTAAAAACAATTGTCACAAAATTTCTGTCTGAGCGGTTTCCGTTCGCCCAAAACAGCCATTTACCCCTCCCCAAAACCTAAATTCCCCAAAGCAGTGTGACTAGGTAACACACTGATTAAACCCTGAACTAAATGGCTTATCTCCAGTGCTATCTTTCAAATTTCAGACTGTCAAATTTCAAAATATTTTGTTCCTTGAACACTTAGAAAAACAACATCATTATTATGTAGGCTCACATTGTATTTTATTGTATTGCAGAAATTGCAATGCGGAAAATTGCAAAAATTTCTAATGGGGGGAGGGACGCATATCACAACCAAAACCCCTCCCTGTCTTGGCGCTACGTGTTTCGGTGATCGTCTGCAGGATTCTTGTTTGTCTCCCCCCCCCCCAAGAAACCTTCATTCTCTATAGTTAGGGGGACAAGATTACATATTGCCGGGAGAGTATGTCGGCCTAATAAGGGGGGAAGAATACGTATTGCGCCCGGCTGCTTAGGGGGGATAGAAGCCCCTGGGCGCAGTCTATAATATTATTATCTTTCTGCTTGTGCAATGATGCTAAACAGATAGGAGATTTGTTTAGTTAGCTTATAATATTATATTACCTGCAGAGTGCTGTTGATGCCATTTCATTTGGCGGGTGGTCGAGTATGTAGGGCTATATGTAAGTAGGCTATGCCACAGTGCATGCGCAAGTATTGTATAGCTAGTGTACACACGTCTGCAAGTTAGTCTATTAGAGATGTCTAGCTGTCTGTCTAACTGCCTGACTGATAGTCTGACTGTCTGCATGTGTGTTGACGAGCAATGCGAATGCATGTAAGTGACGAGTAGGGTGAGAATTGCCGAGGAAGTTGCAATTGGGGGTTTCAACCCCCCCCCAGTCTTTCATAAAGCCCATTAGTAAAGTCTGCTTTTCACACCCCAATTCCATGTGCATTGATCATAGTCCAACCCTCCCCCCCAGTTATTTTTCCACAATTCTCACATTGGGCCTATTATGTGATGCATATCTGTCTGTCTGTCTGTCTGTCTGTCTGTCTGTCTTTCTGTCTCTTATAAAGTTATGTGTGTCTGTCGCTGCCTGGCTCTGTCTGTATGTCTGCACTGTGAAAGACAAAGAGAGAGAGAGAGAGACAGACAGACAGACAGACAGAGAAAGAGAGAGAGAGAGGAGAGAGGGAGAGAGCTCTATCTTTCTCTGTCTCTTTCTGCCTCTTTCCTTATGTCTGTCTTTGTCCGTGTCTTGTATGTCTCTGCCAGTCTTCCTCACACACACACACACACACACACCCACATACACACACACACACGCACACACACACGGCACACACGCACACGCACTCTCGCAATCTGTCTCTGTTCCTGATTCCTGAATTCAACTCTGAGTAGAATTTGGAAGAGGCGATGATATAACAAGTGCGCATACATACACGCTGTTACACATGCTACATGCATGTATACACGCTGTAGTTTAACTCTGCGCTCGAGATCGTAGGTTACTTGAAAGTTAACTTTTATCACTGCGCACGACAAAGGAAGAACACGACAAAAGAAGAACACTAGAAGTCAAGAACTCGCTCTTAGCTGTATGACTACTGCAACAAATAGGTCTGTTAGTCACTTGGTGTTGTTACACGAGAGTGAACGAAGGCAGTTCTTGGAATCGCAAGTGCAGGCTGTGCATGCAACCCAGGACCCCTTGATATTAGAATGGACTGATCGTTCTCGGTCTCTTCTGGCGGCTAACCGCCGTCACGGTGGCATCGAGAGGGGACACAGGTTGGCGCCAAGACGCGCGCTGCGGGATGCTATATTGGAATCGGCGGCAGACGGTTCGTGGCTGGCAGGTAGGCCTTGTTAATTGACAGGCTAGGTAGGACGTCCGTCAAAGCGGAAGATCAACGGTTTCTCGCAGACGACGAAGAGACGCTCGGTATAGACGATTCTTCGGATCTCGGAACCAGTTAGCGAAACTCCTTTGGCGGACATTCGAGGGTAAGTTAAAAACATTTGATGGGTCTCAGCCGTTTTACTATACGAATTGCAAACGTTCCTGTTTAGAAATTATGGGCCGACACTGACAGTGACCTATCCACAGTATAGTTTTCCTTGCGCACCCCAGCTACACGTGAATCGAAGTCTGACCACTATAGAGTATAGACCTAGTTCTACAATTATCATATTTACTCAATTGAATTGAACTGTCGCCCGCACACCGGGGCAAGAGGGGCACTTGTCACCTCTGGCAAATTGCTACTTATTTCTAACTAATTTAGGTTTTAGAAAATTTCTTCGGACAAACGCAATAATGATACCAATCCTGCACACCATGTGAAAACGAGAAATTTATATTCGGAAACCTTATAGAAAATACCCACGTTCTTACTATTCTTTTTGCATTTTAAACTTGTTATTCACAAATTTAACCGGGACCAGTGGCGGCGCAAGCTATACAAATTCAGCTGATCGAAGAAATTAGATGCAAAGAAGATACTAGAATTTACAAGGAACGTTTGGCTGGTCATAAGTTCCTTTTGCTCGCAGGCCCGGCCTTAGGGAAAGGTGAACGAGGCAGCCGCCTTGGGCCCGCGCTTTCAAGTGCCCCGCGCTTTCAATGGCACACCACTGCTGGCAATAATTTCTTTACTATGACCTGAATGCTCATTTTAGGCCTACTCTTGACCTGCTATAATTATGACTTGCCTGTAAGCAATTCTTCGGAATTTTTAATAGCCTTCCATTCATTTAATTTCTGCTGAAGAACTCCTATGACCCAACCTGATGAAATTGAATAGGTTGATAGCTGTCTCTTCAATCTTTTTTTGACGTGACCAGCGACCGAAGTTTTTTTTATAAATTGAGAAATATTAAAATTGAGTGCCAGCATATTTTTTAATTCGATGAACCAATTCACTAACTTATTGTCTGACACTCTGTATCTAAATGTTTAGCGGGTCTATAATATGATGCTTTAGCGATTAATTTAAAGATAGTTCTTGCCTTCAATGTATAAGTGCGTATTTTGCTGCCTCAAAGCCACTTTCTTTTCTCTGCATGGGTCTTAAGTACTGGGTGCGCCAGGGATTGGTGTGGACTGTGAGAGGCCTCATAAATGCATAGGTACAATACAATACAATTGAAAGTATTACCAATTTGAGTCACACAATTTCTCTTTTATTTAGGGTTAAAACGTTCATTTAATCAATTATATTAATTGAAAGGATTCGCCACAAAAAAGATTTCGTCATTTTGGCAGACAATATAAAAGTTTGAATAACAAAAATCCAAAGGCTCAAGTCTATCTCAACGTACGCAATATGCCTGGAATCATAACAATACGTATTGACAAGAAGTCAACTCCGCAAAGTTTTGCTTAATGACCCATTAATCATGCATTTGCTACCTTAGGTCTTGCAAATCCTAGGGCCGGGCCGCATATAGGCATTCCGTACCCGATTTCGTAGCATTGCAAGCCATAACGCTTTTTCATTGGCCGGTTCCAGATTATGAATATTCATAACCAATGACGTGTTTAGTGCCTTCTCGTGCGCTGTTGTTGCTGCTGTTGTTGGCATACGGGGGGGGGGGGGGAAATGGCCGATTACGGTGCGCTTAAAGTTTTAAGGAGTTTCCATTCGATAGTAAAGTAATCGAAAGTGTGAAGGTAGACTTCTAATCAGAGCAAAAATAAAATGCGAAGGTTACGCGTTGTTACATGCGCGCCAGCGAATATGTCATCGACCAACTCATCGCTTCAATAATTATATACGCTGTGCTCATGCAACAGCAGCTAGGCCTGTGTGATGCATCAGGGGTCTGCTTCGTTGAATCAACCGCCTCCTGCGATACCAAAAATCAAAACTGCGCTACAGAAGTCATAATATTACATTAGATTTAACTAGATTTCATTAGCCTAAATTCGCACCAGTTGAAATTAGTGTTCCACACATTCCCAATTGTAACTTTAAAGGATCTAGGAGTCTAAGTTTATTCAGTTTTCGTGAACTGTCTCATTTTCCATGCCTACTGTTCGACAATCAGTAATATTTCGAGCATAAGTAGGCCTACAGTAGTTCATGTCAATCTCAGTTCTAGTGAAAATCATCCTAAATTTTAAACCTATGTGTAGTCTATGCGCAATTGCATATAGGCTAGGACTAAATACGTTTGATTAAGATGTGTGACGGTTATCTTCATTCAAATTATTCAAATTTGATAATTTTGAAATTTGACCCTTTGCATCCACGTTCACAGACCTTCTAATTCCACGTTCTGGCATCCTGTCAGGAATAGAATTGTAGAAACACTTCTGTACAGTTAAAAACTAGGGGAAAAGGTCATTGTCCTCCGATTGGAAGTAGCCTAATTTACCATGGAGGGTGGGAAAGGAAAGAAGGGGGTTGTGGCGTTATGCAGTTCTAAAAATTCCTTTAAACAGCCCTGTAGCCTAAGAGTGAACGTTACTGCTGAATTATGAATAGCCTAAGTAGGCCTAACAATAAAAGCATTAATATGAATGCAAGTAGCCTTATGGCTTTACAAAATGGAAAGGAATTTTGCTAAAAACATCAGTGTTACTCTGTTATCATTGCTCATCAATAAATAATATTGTCTTTATTCAGCAATACGGTTGACAGGCCGCAACATAATAGTCTAATGACAACTTGTCACGATTCAGACATAGCGAAGTCCCAACATTTACAGCTTGACCTACCTACCAATTGCTTATATTTTAAATACAATTATTAAACTAAAATCGGGTGTTTAAACTTTTGGGTGAGGCAGTATAATAATAATTTTCGTCTGTTCAACAATCCGGTTGAAAGACCGCAATCGGTTACAGTGTACAATTATGCAGTTGAAACAGTTTGCAGGAACTCAGATTGCAGAGTACATAAATCTTAGATAAACTAGCTGAGCAGACAGCCTGCAATAGGCGACATGGAGCTAACAGCAGCTTAATTACAAAGCATATCCGCCCAATAATAAATCACGCAACCCAGCTTTATCCCATTATATGCAAAACTGTTTGGTGTAGGCTATCTATTATTAAAGCACTTTATAAATCTTAGCAGGTAGGCTAACTGCCATAATTATAGCCTACTAGGCCTAATGGACGCAAAGGCTGCGAGTTATTAAACATAATAGCCTAGCTAAGATTATTGATATTGCCAACGCAAGCCGCAAAGTCTGTAAACAAAACGTGCTTAATGAGGTCACTGGTTATGAATATTCATAATATGGGATCGGCCAATGAGAAGGCGCTTAAGGCTGACAATGCTACGAAATCGGGTACGGAATGCCTATATGCGGCCGGGCCTGAGCGCCCCTTCCTGATAAACTACTCAGAGGCGCTCCCGACTCCGACGGGCTCAACAAGAACAGTTTTAAGTTTGGCAAGGAAGGATCCAGGTAAGTCCGAGGGTGTAGGCGTAGCTATAAATGAAGGCCATTCCAGACCACTGGGCCAACCACATAGAAGACTCGATTCTTCATTGTAGGCCTAGCGGTAAGAGCAACTTGGGAGCGAAAAATGGCCGTTTTGGGCCTACGACAACCGCTTAGCTGGACGCCGACGGGCGACGGCATCTTTTGACCGCAGATTTTCTCACGACCTTCTTTTTAGTCAATCACCAAAATTCCCCCGCAAAGACATGTATGTCTTACTTCCAAAAAGGGTGGTGTCTTTTTTAGTCTTTCGTCAAAATTATAGACAAGACTGAGCACTGTTATAAGTTCTGCCAATTCTATGCTTTTTGTTCTGATGACCTTTAAGTACTTCAATGCATTGCAGTCGAATTTTTCTGCTCGCGGGAAAACTTCACATCTATAAATCTGTCGAATTTTTCTGAGAGGGAGGAAATGTTGCATTATATACTTGGGTGGATGCTACGTATATACATGTGTACAGCCTCTCAATTTTCCTAGAGGAGGTTCTCATTCAAGGGGGACTTTCCCCCAGAGACGTCTAGATTAAACACTGACCTAATGCTGAGTAGCTGCATGCTTATCGTCTATAGCCTATGTGAATATGTTTCTTCAGAAGTTTCACAGATGACTGACTCGCATGTGGGCAAATGTACGCTTCATGAGATTCTTGTTAAGGCGCTATATAAGTGTCAACATACATACATACATACATACATACATACATACATACATACATACATACATACATACATACATACATACATACATACATACATACATACATACATACATACATACATACATACATACATACATACATACATACGTTTTTTACTCCAATGGTTCATGGCAGACGTTGTTTCAAACTGTGAACGTTGAACTATCTAGCATAGCTGTTTGGTTCCATGCAAATAAACTCACCCTTAATTTAGATAAAACCAACTTTATTTTATTTAAATCCCACCGGAAAATAAAGCCAAATGACAATCTCTGTTTGCTTATTGATGATATTTCCATCAATCAAGTTGAATCTACAAAATTCTTAGGTGTGCATATAGATCAACATTTGACCTGGAAAGTTCATATTAATCAAATTGCAACTAAAATTGCTAAAAATATTGGTATTATTTCCCGCGTTGCTTATATCTTGCCAAAGACAATTAGAATGAATTTGTATTATACCCTTGTCTACCCCTACCTCACATATTGCAACCTTGTTTGGGCATCGACATACGAATCCAGGCTTCATAAACTTGTAATCTTACAGAAGAGGGCTGTTCGTATAATTGCGGGTATTCGTAAACGGGAACACACTGGCCCTTCCTTTAATGAACTTCATCTCCTGAAAATTGACCAGATAAAGGATCTCCAAATTAGCGAGTTCTTTTTTCGACTCGAACACGGTCTCCTTCCTTCGGTATTCCAAGGTTACCTCCCTCACGCCTCTGACATCCATTCGCATTTCACTAGGAATTCATCTGCTTTTCGCCCTGTCAAAGCTCAATCTAATACTAGGCGGTTTACTATTAAATCTTATGGCACTAAAGTATGGAACACAATACCAATTGACATTCGTCAATCGAGTAGTCTGCAGGTATTTAAAAAGAAACTTCGTGTTCTTCTACTCTCCTCCACTAATGCTACTTGAAGTGCACATGACCATGTGTAGTTAAGATTTTAGTTAAGTACTTAGTTAAGTTTGTTTCTCTATATGCTCTTGACAAAATAAGCTTTTCTGCAATCTGTCATCACCTAATTTGTTTTAGTCTCTTTCTTTTAAGCTATCTTGATTAATTTTTCTTGGGACTTTTTACTTGGGTGACCCTTCCCAGCGGGATGTCCATCCCTTTTGGGCCCCCCTTTGTAGCCAATGCATGCATGTTTTGTACTTTTATTGTTTTCTTGTTTTCTGGTTGCAATAAAGTGAATTGTATTGTATTGTAATTGTATACATACATACATACATACATACATACATACATACATACATACATACATACATACATACATACATACATACATACACACACACACACACACACATACCTGCATACATACATACATACATACATACATACATACATACAATGTATGCATACATGCAGTATGTCTTTGACATTCTTATTTTAAAAATCAGTTTAACAGAATATTATAAGTTATAATAATAATTATATCTGTACGTGTTCCATGTATTTTTCTGAACACAGTGTAGTGGAGGTTCTTGGTCTGTTTCGTCCTTCGTCTCTGCCAAACAAATTCTCCAGAAATGTCTGACTCCGAAGAAGAACAGAGGCATGTATCTACTGCTGTATCAAAAATAAATTACAGTGGCGCTAAAGAATCTCTCTAGTTTTATATTAAAGATTGTTATACCCATTAGGATTGGTATAGAGCCTATAGCTATCATGTGCAAGTGTAGGCTTACATGAAAGCAGGCAAATGTGTTTAACATTGTGCATATAATATAAATACATAAATAGACCTAAGCATAGGCTATAACATTGTATATTATGCATGAATTCATTTAATTCAGTCCGGAATTTCAATAGCGTTTCTTTATGGCTTAATCAGAAGCACTTCCGCCTCTAACATGGCAAAAAGCACAGTTTGGGTTTAATAAGAAAAAGTTTCAGCAAGAACCCCATGAAGCAGACGTACATGTAGCTCCGGTGGGAGCCCCTCCCAGTCCACTGCACCCACCACGGTAAAGGTTCGATTAATTGTGCATAGTTGCAGTTCGTGTGGATAGAACCAAACGCACTCTCTTCAGTGCAGAACGCGGAGGGGTGGTGGCCTCGTGTAGCATACCAGTAGTCCTACCCGAATGAATGGATATGATAGGTGCCTTGTGTGCACATATGAATGAATGTGTTTGTGCAGTTATGCACATGTGGGTCTACAGTCTACACTCTATATATATAGACCTATGGGAAAATATGTAAGTACTCACATGATTATGTATACATTTATGTATGCACGCATAACATTATATGCCTACATAGTACATACATACATACATACATACATACATACATACATACATACATACATACATACATACATACATACATACATACATACATACATACATACATACATACATACATACATACATACATACATACATACATACATACATACATACATACATACATACATACATACATACATACATACATACATACATACATACATACATACATACATACATACATACATACATACATACATACATACATACATACATACATACATACATACATACATACATACATACATACATACATACATACATACATACATACATACATACATACATACATACATACATACATACATACATACATACATACATACATACATACATACATACATACATACATACATACATACATACATACATACATACATACATACATACATACATACATACATACATACATACATACATACATACATACATACATACATACATACATACATACATACATACATACATACATACATACATACATACATACATACATACATACATACATACATACATACATACATACATACATACATACATACATACATACATACATACATACATACATACATACATACATACATACATACATACATACATACATACATACATACATACATACATACATACATACATACATACATACATACATACATACATACATACATACATACATACTTACATACATACATACATACATACATACATACATACATACATACATACATACATACATACATACATACATACATACATACATACATACATACATACATACATACATACATACATACATACATACATACATACATACATACATACATACATACATACATACATACATACATACATACATACATACATACATACATACATACATACATACATACATACATACATACATACATACATACATACATACATACATACATACATACATACATACATACATACATACATACATACATACATACATACATACATACATACATACATACATACATACATACATACATACATACATACATACATACATACATACATACATACATACATACATACATACATACATACATACATACATACATACATACATACATACATACATACATACATACATACATACATACATACATACATACATACATACATACATACATACATACATACATAGCCTACATACACACATACATACATAGCCTACATACACACATATATATAGATATATATATATAGGGTTTGTATGCACATATGCATGCTTGGCTGGCCCACGTATACATTCGAATACATGCGTGTGCACGAGTGGAAGAATTATTAAAGGATATAGGTAAGAAAGTACGCAGGCCCATACGTAACGTGGGGTCATGACCTGTAAGTTCCTTTTTATATTTAACGGCAAGTTGAATCAAAATAAGTTTCAGAATTAAAAAGTGATCATCTACCTAAAAACTTTAAAAATGCGTAAACCACACCGTTATTGAATTATTGGTATTTCAAGTGTTTCAGTAAGACCTATTGGCATCTTCGGTCAACTCTGACGTAAATGCCAATGTCTACTGGTATTTGAACAGGCTGCCATGGTTGGGGAAGGGGAGGAGATTCCACTGCCGTTCATGCTACCCACACACACACTCAAGCATATCCTTGGTAGATAGTAGGACGGAACCATAGGGAAGCAGACGGAAGGAAGGAAGGCTTCGGGGAGGTATTGAAGTTGGTCTATAGGCAGCAAGGCAATGGCTGTGTGGCCCGTCTCCAGTGCCGTATATATACGATGCCAAATATAACCACTTGGTCTGTATGGGCCTATGTGTATGTCTGCAGACTGCAGATGCTGCTGCGGCTGCTGCTCATCACTCTTGTGCACCATCGACGCAATATAGATGTAGGTGGCATCGCGAGATGGATGCGCGTTCACACACTGGATGAGCCACTAGTTGTGTCTGTTATCTCTTGGAGTTAATGGATGGTAGCAGCAGACACTTTGGCAATGGTTGCCTCCTCTTCTTCCTTCTTCTCAACCCCCTCAATGGCCCTCATCTACTTCTTGTTCTCATTCTTCTTCTTCTTCTTTTCTTCTTCTTTTTCTTCTTCTTCTTTTCCTCCTCCATGTATTCTCTCCCTTCGTGTGTTTATGCGAAGGCCTATAATTTGTGCTCAGAGAAATACAGAAGAGACTGGACGTATGGTCGACGTTCCAGCACTATTTTGTATTAGAAACATTGAAGAACTGAAGACAGAGATAGGCCTACGCAAGAAGAGAAAGATAGGGAGAGAAAGACACAGGCAAAGGGAGGCGTAGAGAGACAGCGAGAAGGAAGCAAAGACAAAGCTACCTGAAAGAGAGATAGAGAGCCAGAGACAGAAACAGACAGAGGCGGAGACAGAGAAAGATACAGAGACAGAGAGAGGCACACAGAGGCACCCAGAAAGACACACAGAGGTGTCTGGAGATTGTGTAACAGTCTATGACTGTGCCTTTCATGCAGTTGAGTCTAAGGTCGGCCAGTTCAAGTTGAAGACATATTATGCTCTAAGAAGAATAGTCATTGAAAGTTATACCCAGACAATGAATGTTGGAACGTAGAACGGCTTATACTATCTGACACATGATCTGCAGTGACTGTATACTCGTTACAAGAGACGGTTGTTAACCCAAAGTCTGCATGGCCATGATAGCCCTGTATAGAGTATAGAGTATAGAGTATACAGAGAGAGAGAGAGTGCAGTGCAGCCTCCTGATAGCCGAAGAGCACCCGGCGCATCACCAGTTCAATGGCATCGCTTGGCACCGCCAGCAGAACGTCATCTTTGGCAGGATAATAATAGCAGCTGCTGCTGATCTTCCATGCACTTGGCCTTCGTATCGGATGCTGCGGCTGCTGATGATGCTACGGCTGATGATGATGCTGGCTGCTGACGCTTCTGACGCTCTTGATGCAACTCATGATGCTACAGGCGAAGAGAGATGCGAGGATGGCATGCACTCGAATGAAGACGCACACACTGGCGCTAGGTGCAGCCTAAGAGTGCTGCAGGCATCAGGATACAGAGGCAGAGATAGAGACAGAGAGACAGATAGACAGAAACAGAGAGAGATATATTGAGTGAGGCTGATAAGTTAAGACTGTTAGTGCTATAGAAAGAGAGACATCATAAGATATAGGCAAGAAAGAGACAGAGAAAAAGAGACAGGGCAAAATAGACAGATACAGAGAAAGATATACAGAGAATAAGAAACAGGGTATACGATAGACAAAGACAGAGAGGCAGAAACAGTAAAAGATAAAGATATTCACAGACTGAGACAGGGTAAACTATATATATAGACAGAGAAAGATAGACAAAGAATGAAAGAGAAAGAGAGACAGAGACAAGACACACAGAGAGAAACAGAGACAGAGACAGTTTTACAGCGAATGAGAGAAGGGTAAGATAGACATGCCTTACCTTAACATTCAGAAACGAAAAATCAGAAACAGAAAAAAGAAGATATAGCACTAGGCCTATAGAGAAAGAGACAGAGAAAGACAGACAGCGAGAGATAGAAAGAGACAGAGAAAGACAGAGAAAGAGACAGAGAAAGAGATTCAGCAAGAGATAGAAAGAGACAGAGAAAGACAGACAGCGAGAGATAGAAAGAGGCAGAGAAAGACAGACAGCGAGAGATAGAAAGAGACAGAGAAAGACAGACAGCGAGAGATAGAAAGAGACAGAGAAAGACAGAGAAAGAGACAGAGAAAGAGATTCAGCAAGAGATAGAAAGAGTCAGAGAAAGACAGACAGCGAGAGATAGAAAGAGGCATAGAAAGACAGACAGCGAGAGATAGAAAGAGACAGAGAAAGACAGACAGAGAAAGACAGACAGCGAGAGATAGAAAGAGGCAGAAAAAGACAGACAGCGAGAGATAGAAAGAGACAGAGAAAAACAGACAGAGAAAGACAGACAGCGAGAGATAGAAAGAGACAGAGAAAGACAGACAGACTCTTCTCAATCATCAGCTGAGCATGCAGCCAATCACCAGCGAGCACCGCCCTGGAAGCGCCGTATATATACATGGACACCTAAACTAAACGAAAACAATTCAGACTTTCTTCGGCCGCTGTTTATCATTCCTTCTTCCGCGGAGGCCATTCCTCAGGTTGTTTTCTCCGTTTTCCTCTTCCAATGTATATAAAACGTATTTCCTTCTACCATCCTCCCTAAAGCCATGCCTGCGCTCGCTCAAACAAACTTTTTAAAGTTGAAGATTTTTATTTAGTCAATGTTAGCAAAAGTATTCGATAAAAATAGCCCGATATGGGTGCCAACCAGTCTCTTCTTTGATGTTTAGTGGCTTTTCAGATTGCCAAATAACTACGGTATGCTTAAAATTTAAATTGTTTAAAATGCAAACTATTGAATTCGCTTTTTATACTGTCCTTCGTGTTCTTTTTGCCAGCATTTAAACTTTGCCAGACCCTCTTTCGTTAGCAAAGTTGCAGAATCCTTAGTGTGATTTTACATCCATAGTCATCACCAGAGAGCGGCGACATACATGTAGACCGTTACAGTAGACGAGACGGAATATGGATTTCCTCCATGACGGTGGTTCACTTTATGTCTCCCTGAAAATACGTTCCCTCACAAGGCTCACATGCATTTCAACATCAGGACATACAACTACCATTCAAAAATACAACCAAATCTCTACCTTGCACTTCGCTGGTTCCTTCTATTGACTTCTTGCTGCTATGGTTCACGTGTTGCTATCGTTTGAAACACCAGTGAATATTCTGGTCTTCTTGACCACGGTTTTGTGCGGTGCCCCATGGAGCAAAGATTGAAGAGCTGCTTAATAATTATACATTTCCTGCTTCTCTTTTACTATCATTCTGAATTATATCTTTATTTTTCTCCGGTAGATTTTGACTCGTAGTACAAAAGCCTACAATTCATCCATTTCGAAATGAACCACACAGAGTCCATTGGTATGTTTTTCGCAGTATACTGGAATCAGACCCTTGTCTCCAAGTCAAGTCTAAGTCTGGAGTTGTGCAACATGGCCATAGGGATGGCATAAGACCCTGGTCAAAGAATGCGTAGCAGCCTGGTAGGGATATGCTACTACGGATAGCTCATTCGCAAACCGGTGAAGGAAAAAGGAAATGCCCTTGAAAGTCCTTCGAACGGAGCTAGAGAGTTACTGACAGTTGCGACAAGTAAATTATGTTGCATTATTCAGTCAAGCGGCTGATGGAAATTTTAGAATGTGCTAATTAAAAGTCTGTTTTATTTGCTTCACCTTTTGAGTGCAGTGAGCCCGAAGAAACGTAAGTAATAATTCGGAAATGAATGCTGAACATATTTTATTGTGTGACATAATACTATTTAGTATACAACTTTGCCTTAACACTGTTTTGTATGATAAAGGAATGTTAGATAGCTAATGTGATATACATAACCCCTGTCTTAACTCTTTTAACTCTCAAATAGAATAATATGATGCGCATAGCACATGTCTTAACTCTTTGGTGCAATAGAGGAATGTTATAATCTAACGCTGTATGTATAACTCATGTATTAACCCTTTGCTGCAACAGAGGAATGCTAGACAGTAAACGCGATGTGTATAACCCAATGTGAGTGATGCTTATAACCGAATATTCTGGTCTTCTTCATTCATTACTCATTCGTCTTACTCATTCGTACAATAAAGGAATGTTAGAAGTTAATGTGATATACTATAGTATAACCCACGTCTAAAATCTGTTGTGCAATAGAGGAATGTTAGATACTTATTGTGATCCGTGTAACACATGTCTAAACTCTTTGGTGCAATAGAGGAATGTTAGATAGTTAGTCTAATGTGATGCGTATAGCCTAACTAATCATATAGACTATTAACAATATTATTTGCTACAACACTAATGTTTAAAGTGATGCGTATAGCCTATAACCCAGTCTTAGCCTAACTCTTTCGTACAATAGAGGAATGTTAGAAGTTAATGTGGTACTATAACACATGTCTTACATCGTTTGTATAAAAAAGGAACATTAGACAGTTAATGTGATGCGTTTGACTCATATGTCTTCACTCATTCGTGCAATATACAGTTAATAAAGTAAAACCCATTCTTAACCATTTTGCATAACATTGGAAAAAGTTATTACGTGCAGCCTTGTCTAAATCTGTTTGCGCAATATAGGAATGTCAGACAGTGTAGGCCCTAATGTTTACTCGTATACGACTCTCTTTCAGAACAGAGGACTGCTGGAAGTATTATGGTAGTTCACTAAGCACGCTTCACACAGTAGGCCTATTTATTTTTTGTTGCATAGTAGCTGCAAAGCGTAAGCCTATGGGCAATTGTGCATTGTGTATTGAATAAAGTGGAGTAAGTGGACTGAGTAGAACAATTACTGTCCAGAGTGTGTGCTCTAACCACGGAAAAAGTGCATTTGTATAAATTGCAGAAGCTTACCAGTCGGTGTGATGCACAGATATATAGGCTTAAATAATTTTATAATAACTTCTCTTGCTAAAGCGACTCCTCGTCACTCCTGTGAATGTATTATAGGCCTACTGGCAATAAAGGGTAACAGGACATTTACCCCCTGGACAATTACCCCCCGGACAATTACCCCCCGACAATTACCCCCTGGACAATTACCCCCCAGGACAATTACCCCCCGGACAACTACCCCCTGTGCCAATTACCCCCCGGACAACTACCCCCGTACCAATTACCCCCCGGACAATTACCCCCCCGTGCCACAGTGTGAGCTTGTTCCCTCACGCGTTAATCTCTTTACCAGTCTCTTCGTATTTGTCAGACGTTAATAGTACTATATCTAGTCACTAACTAAGTCTATATCATGTTAAACGCATGCCTAATTAAACATTTTAATGTTATTGATAGAGTTATGACTTTAGTTAGCCTAAAAAGCAAGGTTAAGAGCAACTCCACGAAAATAGGCAAGTTATTTTTAAACGTTCAAGAAAAATACTAAATCAAATCTAAACACGGTTCTAAGCTAACGTGTGAAAAAGGTTAAAGTGTCAAGAAAACTTCAACGTGTTAAATGCCTGCCTAATAAAATATTTAAATGTTATCTATAGAGTTCTGCCTATTTTCGAACTCAATCGAAACGACACCATTAAATTTTGCTAAATTCTCCTGTTTCTTCTGTTTCACGTCCATAAAACCTTCGAAAAAGTTTATCTTTCCCTCTCTCAGATTTAGAAAATTCAATCATGACTAGATTATAGTTATACGTTTAACATGACATAGACTTAGTTATTGACTAGATATAGTACTATTAACGTCTGACAAATACGAAGAGACTGGTAAAGAGATTAACGCGTGAAGGAACAAGCTGACACTGTGGCACGGGGGGTAGTTGTCCGGGGGGTAATTGGTACGGGGGGTAGTTGTCCGGGGGGTAATTGGCACGGGGGGTAGTTGTCCGGGGGGTAATTGTCCGGGGGGGTAATTGTCCAGGGGGTAATTGTCGGGGGTACTTGTCCGGGGGGTAATTGTCCAGGGGGTAATTGCCCTAGAACCCAATAAAGAAATACAGAACAAGACCAGGAGATGAAAAACGTGGCGTTTAGTCAAAAACTGTCTGCCATTCTGCGCTCTCTTATTTCTAGTATAGGCCTAATTTAGATCTGACATCCACTTTGTTCACTGACACGTACAGTAACACGTAATAATTATAATGTCATGACTTTAACATATTAATGGCTATGAGGCATCCTTGGAATGACGTACACTGTGCCGAAGGACAGAGATTTCGTTTTCTTAACCTTGGCACATGACGACGAAAGGCTATCTCATCTCACCACCGTCAATGTATAGAACTATAGATGAATCGTCGAGGGGCGAATAATTCTATAGAATTGTATGGAAGTTAACTTACCAACCGATGATGGAAAAGGATAGGCCCTTGAAGTTCCGTCTATAGCCAGACTGAAGATGTCGTTGCATATCTGCAGTATGCGCATGTGATGATGTGAAACTATATAACATAAATGTTATATAATGACCCATCGCTATATTTAACTAAATGGTTCAATCAGGTTGTTAATATGCAAATTAAATTATTTATTTGATTGTTTTTAATTGCAGCGAACCAGAAAAGCCGTAAGTATACCAATTCTGCAGTGAAAGCTAAAACTATAGCTGTTGTTCTACGACTTACCTATTGTGTGATACGTTCGACTGGCTGGCTGGATAGAGAATTTGTAGAATAGATCGAGTAGGCCTAGTCATAATGTTGGACATATAGCCTAATGTGATAGTAGATTTAATGTGATAGTAGAACGTCTTAATTCTTCTGTAGTATAGAGGAAATATTGTAGGCCCTAATTCAATGCAATAGTAGCCTATAACTCATGTATTTTGTCTTTGGTAGAATGGAGGAGTGTTAAACATTTAATGTAATAGAAGGCTTTAACCCTGTGTTAGGCCTAACTCCTTTGTAGAATAAAGAAATGTTATAATCCCTGTCTTAACTCTGTTTTGTACAGTAGAGAACAGTTAGACTGTCCTTATTATGTGAACTCATGTCGGATTATGTCCTTATTGCCTATAATACATCTACATGTATGTTGGAGCTACAACCTGCTCTACCTGATTGATTGTTTTTTTTTATTACCCATCTGACCTAGATGGGCATACGTTAACAATAATGACCCAGCACTATAGCTTTTGTCATTGAGAGTTGAGACATGTATTTTTCTAATGTGTTGCAGCTCAGAAGCCGAATTGGCATTGAAGGTGAAGTATAAGACATAATTAATTATGTCTATTCATTATTCCTATTTTCATTTTTCCTGCCGCTGCATTACAGTGCGCTATTAATTAATTAAGTATTTGCAATATTACCATAATTAATAACGTAAACAGAATCTTACTCATTTTTAATGCACCATTCAGAACGCCTATACAAACCTCGGTATAGGCTACTCTGTCCTATTGCAGCCTATATTATAATTATGACCTTTACAGCTATATGCAGGGTTTATATAGGCTATAGATACAAAATGAATGACTGTAGGCCTACCATCTCCATGCAGACACGTGATCGGAAGGTTACAGGTTCGAATCTACATCACGCACTGCGTAGCGACCTTGTACAAGTTGCACACCATAATCGTCTGTGAGGAAGGCAACGGGAAACTACCTCACCCATCTCATACCCAGGAGGCTTTAGAGTCGTGGACCTGCCCTCGGGCAGAGAACTTATCATCATCATCATCATCATCATCATCATCATCATCATCATCATCATCATCATCACCACCACCACCGTCACGATCATCATGATCATCATCAGATCATCATCATCATCATCGCCGATGTCGCCGTTGTCGTCGTCATCACCACCATGATCATCGTCATGATCATCATCATGATCATCATCATCCTATTCCTCCTCCTCATCATCATCATACGACTATATTTCGGTCAATGATGTGGTTGATTTGCAGAAGAGGAAGGACGCCCAGCAGCGACAGATCTCATCCCATGGACTCGATGAAACCGCCAAGGAATTGCTCGAGGCAAATCGTCAGGACCGCATTCGGATGGAAGATGAAATCGAAGAACTCAGACAACGAAACGTTAGTGCACGCTCTCACTTAATTGTCTCTCTCGACCGTCACGCCATTGTCATTCCTTCTCATAACATTCTAAATTAATGCTTATACGGTTGTTAATATCTCGTAAAACTTGCCGTAGAGCTAGCATATTATAGTAAAGAAGCGCTATCTAAATTCTTGAATGAACGAACGAATGAATGAATGAATGAATGAATGAGTGAATGAAAGAATGAATGAATGAATACAACTTCTTGTGCTGCGTGTGCCTATAGGTTTAACGGGATCACTGCCTTTCTGGGTAACTCTTTCTCAGGGATCTGCTATAGAGAGACGCATCTAGACGGACATTCAGTGTGATATTCAATGTGCCATTCAGTGTGACATTCAGTGTGACATTCAGTGTGACATTCAGTGTGACATTCAGCATGACATTCAATGTGACATTCAGTGTGACATTCAATGTGACATTCAGTGTGACATTCCGTGTGACATTCCGTGTGACATTCAGTGTGACATTCGATCAGTTGACATTCAGTTGACATTCAGTGTGACATTCAATGTGACATTCAATGTGACATTCAATGTGACATTCAGTGTGACATTCAGTGCGACATTCAGTGTGACATTCAGTGTGACATTCAGTGTGACATTCAGTGTGACATTCAGAGTGACATTCAGTGTGACATTCAGTGGGAAATTCAGTGTGAAAATCAGTGTGGCATTCAGTGTGACATTCAGTGTGAAATTCAGTATGACATTCAGTGTGGCATTCAGTTGACATTCAGCTGACATTCAGCTTACATTCAGTGTGTCATTCAGCGTGACATTCCGTGTGACATTCAGTGTGACACTGAGTGTGACATTCAGTGTGACATTCGGTGTGATTGTTGTTGTTGACTGCAGGAGAAGCGAAAGAAGCAGCGAGAACAGGAGGAGAAACGTCTAGCATCCGAGAGGTCAGCGGAGGAGGAGAGAAGGAAAGCAGTAGAGGTCAGTCATCTCATCACTCTCTCTTTCCCTGTCTCTGTCCCTGTGTATGTGTCTGTCTCTTTATATCTATATGTCTGTCTGTCCATCCGTTCGTCTGTCTGTCTGTCTGTCTGTCTGTCCGTATGTCTGTCTGTCTGTCTGTCTGTCTGTCTGTCTGTCTGTCTGTCTGTCTGTCTGTCTGTCTGTCTGTCTGTCTATCTCTGCTTCCATCTTTATCTTTTTTTCTGTATGTCTAACTGTCTCTTTGTCTTTCTGCCTCTGTCTCAATATCAGTCTAAATCTGTGCTTGCATGTGCCAGTCTCTCTCTCTTTCTCTCTGTGTCTGTCTCTCTTTCTCTGTTTGTCTGTCTCTCTTTCTCTGTTTGCCTATCTCTCTTTCTCTGTTTGTATGTCTCTCTCTTTCTCTGTTTGTCTGTCTCTCTTTCTCTGTTTGTCTGTCTCTCTCTTTCTCTGTTTGTCTGTCTCTCTCTTTCTCTGTTTGTCTGTCTCTCTCTTTCTCTGGTTGTCTGTCTCTCTTTCTCTGTTTGTCTGTCTCTCTCTTTCTCTGTTTGTCTGTCTCTCTTTCTCTGTTTGTCTGTCTCTCTCTTTCTCTGTTTGTCTGTCTCTCTCTTTCTCTGTTTGTCTGTCTCTCTCTTTCTCTGTTTGTCTGTCTCTCTCTTTCTCTGTTTGTCTGTCTCTCTTTCTCTGTTTGTCTGTCTCTCTTTCTCTGTTTGTCTGTCTCTCTCTTTCTCTGTTTGTCTGTCTCTCTCTTTCTCTGTTTGTCTGTCTCTCTCTTTCTCTGTTTGTCTGTCTCTCTCTTTCTCTGTTTGTCTGTCTCTCTTTCTCTGTTTGTCTGGCTCTCTTTTTCTCTGTTTGCCTGTCTCTCTCTTTCTCTGTTTGTCTGTCTTTCTTTCTCTGTTTGTCTGTCTCTCTCTTTCTCTGTTTGTCTGTCTCTCTCTTTCTCTGTTTGTCTGTCTCTCTCTTTCTCTGTTTGTCTGTCTCTCTCTTTCTCTGTTTGTATGTCTCTCTTTCTCTGTTTGTCTGGCTCTCTTTCTCTGTTTGTCTGTCTCTCTCTTTCTCTGTTTGTCTGTCTCTCTTTCTCTGTTTGTCTGTCTCTCTTTCTCTGTTTGTCTGTCTCTTTTTCTCTGTTTGTCTGTCCCTCTCTTTCTCTGTTTGCCTGTCTCTCTTTCTCTGTTTGCCTGTCTCTCTCTTTCTATGTTTGTCTGTCTCTCTTTCTCTGTTTGTTTGTCTGTCTCTTTCTCTGTTTGTCTGTCTGTCTCTTTCTTTCTCTGTTTGTCCGTCTGTCTCTTTCTCTCTCAACAGAAGACTCGTCCACAACCGCGCAGTGTCATCGATTGAAAGATTTTTTTAACCTGCATGCTCCCATTCGCTCTGAGTGCTATCCAGCTTATTGATCAATTATTCGTTAAAAGACTGACATGTCACTCATGACTGTGGACTGCTCGATTGAATGATCAATCAATCAAATGATTGATCTATATCGACTGAACGATTGATTGATTGATCGCAATCGAATATCGACTGAATTGTTGGTTTATTGCGTGATTGATTGATCGGTTGGTTGGTTAGTTGGTTTGTTGATTGATTGGTTTTGTTGATTGATTGATTGATTGATTGATTGACTGACTGACTGATTGATTGGTTGATTGATTGATTGATTGGCTGATTGATTGATTCGTTGATTGATTTGTTGATTCGTTGATTGATTGATTGAATGATTGATTGATTGATTGATTGATTGATTGATTGATCGGTAGGAGGAGAAACGAAGGAAGAAGGATGAAGAGGATCAGAAGAAACAGCGGGAAAGAGCGCAGAAGATGGCCGAGTTCGAGAAATGGAAGAACCCAACCGGAAGGAACTTCGTTATTTCCAAAAAAAGCGAAACTGGAGAGGATGATGAGGAAGAGGAAGGCGGGGTGAGTTACAGGACACATCAAACATCCTCTAGATTACATAGAAAAGTCTGTCATCCCGTGTAATCTGCATGCATGTTGTCGTATTTGAATTACTTTCTATAAATCATCCAATTATCCATCCATCCGCCTTTACCATCTGGTCGTTGTTTAGTATTTTACTCACTCAACTAGTCAGTCAGTCACCAATAATTACCCCCAAATCAGTGTTTAATCTAGACATCTCTGGGAGGAAGTTCCCCCTCTCTCACCTAGAAATGAGACTTCGCCAGAAAAAATCGAGAGGACTGGTGTTGTTCACGTGCAGATATAATATTATACGTACCAATTGCCCAACCTCTGGAAAATTATTTACCCAACATTTCCCCTCCCCAAAAATATTCGACAGCTTCCTTTCGAATTTCACTCCGTTTATCTCAGAAATTGTGACGAGAAGAATAAAAAAGGGTCGTCATTCATTCATCAATTCACCCATGCAGCCATCCATCTATTCATCCATCCACCCATACATCAATCCATCCGTTCATTCATCCATTTACCCATTCACCCATCCACCCTCCCATCCAGCGATCCAGCCAGCCATCCACTCATCCATTCATCCATCGGATTCCATTCATCCATTCATCCATCCATTCACCCATCCATTCATCCATCCATTCATTCATCCATTCATCCATCCATCCATTCATCCATCCATTCATCCATTCATCCATCCATTCATCCATCCATTCATCCATCCATTCATCCATCCATTCATTCATCCATTCATCCATCCAACCATTCATCCATTCATCCATTCATCCATTCATCCATCCATTCATCCATCCATTCATCCATCCATTCATCCATCTTTCAATTGTTTTTCATCGTAGGACAATCGTGAGAGCGGCCGGAAGTCGAAAGAGCAGCTGGAAGCAGAGAAGAAGGCCATCCTGAAGCAGAGGATTCAACCGTTGGAGATCGCTGGCTTCGACAAGAGCAAATTGCAGGAGAAGGCGAAGGAACTTCACAAGCTCATCTCTCGCCTCGAGGGAGAAAAATACGACCTCGAGAAACGATTCAAGGTCCAGCAAGTCGACGTAAGTGCATTAGAGTATCTACTCACCCAACATGCTGGATCATAAACAGTGCGCTATTCAGAGGAGTGCATGACAGTCCAACAGTCTATAGTCTCCATCTGAGAGTTCATAATGCATCTCACTCTCTCTCTGTCTCTGTCTCTGTCTCTGTCTCTCTCTGTCTCTCTCTGTCTCTCTCTGTCTCTCTCTGTCTCTCTCTGTCTCTCTCTCTCTCTCTCTCTCTCTCTCTCTCTCTGTCTCTGTCTCAGACTAATCGCCATCTTTTTCTCTCTTCCATTTCTTTTCTTCGACCTTAAATCTCCTTCTTCCGCGCCTCTTCCTTCCTCAATCTTCCTCCTCCCCAAATCTGTCCTGTTCCTTCTAAACCCTGCCGTCCTTTTCCAACTTTAGCTTCCCTTAATCCTGACCTCGACCTTGCCTAACTCCACTCCTCCTTCCATCTCTTTCTGGTTGTTGATTCTTTCCTCTTACTCTCTCTCCCTCACCATCTCTGGCTGCTATATTGTTCACAGTGCCAACGTTTCTTTAAATGATTTTCCAATATAATTGTCGCTCCACGGAATACGTAATGGATAGTTGGAGACACCACGTGTATGTGGAGGTTTTGCGAGTTCAACCTCTCCCCATAAAAATTATTTAGAATTTTAAAATAATATTTTGTGTTGGCCCAGGCCCATTTTGCGACTATTGGAATATTATGGAAACTATGAAAATGTTTCCGCTAACGCCTCTAAGAGACACGCGTGTGCAAAGGCGAACAGTAGGCCTGTTGTAATTGTGTCACAAATGGGGACACTTTAGCTCCATACAGTATGTACGTTCCTTAATCTGCTTTTGATCTCTTTTAGATGATGGAACTTGCAGAGCGAGCCAGACAGGCCAACAAAGTCGGGTGAATATTATATACACAACTATTATTGAATTAGGCCGACTACAAATCGAAGCCTTAAAGTGTGAACCTGCTGTGAACATAAAATGCACCATAATTGCCAATGTTTCTTTTAATCATTCATAGCCTAGTACAGAAGTAACAGAACATTTAAAGATATATAGATTGCGCTCCTTCACGAAAACTACCCGGATGCGATCTAAAATCAAATAAGTTTACCTGTCTTATGGCACACGTTCAGAGTGCCAAATAGCCTACAAACATGTATACATATAATAGGCTGGACACAAAAAGTTACAAATGTCGAACTATACAAACGAATACGCCTGAAGGAGAATATTATGCAGAAGCTGATCAGGAGAAAGATGGGGTTATTTGGGCATATATGCAGAATGGGGGACGACAGGAAAATAAAACTACTGGTTTTCGGCAGAATGGAGGGAACAAATCGGAGAGGAAGACCGCACAGAGAATGGTTGGACGACATCATCGGGTGGGGAAGAGCATCACTCCAGGAGCTGAATCACATGGCGATGGACAGGGAACAGTGGAGATTTTTGGTGAAAATGGCAGTGGACACCTACGGGCGTTGAGCCCATGGTGCCTGATGATGATGATGATGATGTATACATATAATTTGGTGTACAGTCTACCTAGATTCTTCCCTCCCCCTTTCTTGAGACAATATCATGCCAACGGTCATCCCTGGGATCATTAGTGCATTTATATGAAACCTGTCAGTCAAACTTGAAGCAGACGGTCATTGCTTAATAAGCCACGCCCGCATTCCAGATTCTTCGGAGAGAATCTGGAATGCGAGCTTGGGCTTTAAGAGAATAGTCTTAAGGCAAGAGACAATATTGGAGAGAAGGTGCTGAGAATGAAACAAAGTCAAGACAGATTAGGTCATTCCAAGTAAAAGTTGGCACTGGCTCACTGCCAGGAAATCATATGCCCCATGCAATTAACTTACTTGAAGCATTTTTGTGTTCAGTGATCATGCCGAGAAGCTTTTTCGCGTTTTGTCAAACAACACTCCAGTCGTAACTGTCTTACACTTAGACTTGGCCTTAGTAGTTTTGCAAAATGAAATGACAGGTTCTTATTTAAAAACCATTCGAAGAAAAAAAGAAGACAGGTCACCAGATTACTCACGGGTGCTGCATCGAGCGTGATGAGGGTGTCCAAAGATACCAATTCGAGTCCGGCTTTCCCCTTCTCCCTCCCTCCCTCCCTCTCTCTCTCTGCCTGTCTGTCTGTCTGTCTCTCTCTGTCGCTGTCTGTCTCTCTGTGTCTGTCTGTCTCTCATCCTTCCTTTTTGTAGTCATATCATGATGTAACGCTTTTGATTATTGCAGAAAAGGCGGACTAAAGAGAATCCAACCAGGAAGCGACGAGTAAGAAGTCTCGATTCTTTATTCGTAATAATATCTAAAAATCTGGCACTGCATCAATGTTGAGTATAGTCTTCACAACTCCTTTGCCTTTCAATCAGCTTGGAAAATATCACTTTGAATTGCTCTGGGTTTATATGAGTGCGTTTCCAAAACACCCATTGCAACATCGACAAATTCTAATGTAGGCTATCCTCTCGAACTCGCATTTAGGCATATGAAGATGCAGTGTAGCCTGTAGTGCAGCTCTTCTGAGTGTAGGCCTATCTCTTTCCTGAGGCATCTTCGTGGTTTATGTCTCTATATACCTCTCTTCAGCTCACCAGATCCTAGTCTCTGTCGCTGTCAGACTATCCATATCTCCTGTATATGTATACTGTCTCCGTTTCTGTCTCAGTCTCTCTGTCTCTGTCTGTCTGAGACTGTCTCTCTGTCTGCTTGCCTCTCTCTCTGTGTCTCGGTGTGTGTCATGTCTTCGTCTGTGTTTGCGTGTCGGTTGCTTGGCAAGGGAATATCGAACGGCTCGTTAATAATGCATTAGCTTCTCACTTACTTCAAGTTACTTGAATTGTTATTAAATAACAATTAAAGTTAGTGAGATGCTAATGCATTAGGGAGCCGCCTATTTCCTTGAAGAGACAAATTGTGTCACGATAATAATAGGCTTTAATGTATAGGCTAATTGTATATAGTTATTATGTGTGTAAGGTGAATTAATAATGGATCTATCTAAGTTCCATTTGTAAAACACTGATTCTTGTATTCGCTTTTTTATTTATCAGTGTCGACAAGATCCAGGAACGTTTTGCCGGAACACCGGTAGGTGTCGCAATGCAAACAGCTCTGCAAAGATTTTATAAATGCTAACACAAACATTTTTAGAACGCATTTGCATGACATTTAATGTAATGCAACTGCGTTTTAAAATGTTTAAACCTACAATAGTCCTAATGTGTGTGAATATGTTGGCTTAGGCCACATTGGCGCCTTCGAAATTTTGCAAGGAGGGGGCAAGACACAATCATATTATGGTCACGGTTAACGTTTTATTATCATGTATAATAGGCCTATACATGTCTATAGGGAAGCATAAATGTAATAATTATATACTATTATACATGTATATAATTATATATAATATATTTATATGGTGCCTTTCTTGTACCTCTAGCATTAGCAAGATCTGCAGAGACATAACCACAGTAGGTGTATAGGCTACAATGCTACATAATTGGTAGAACACTATTAGGCCTATTAGCACTTTGGCGACTTCTGCATGCCTGCCGGCCTCAGCAGTGCTGGTAGGCCCTATACGTTCCTAGTTAGGCTAAAGGTATACGTTACAGTTACGACTGTTGTGGCTGCATATAAATTGCAGGCTAAGATCGAGATGTACAGCAAGTACGAGCGTCAAAAGGACAAGAGACCGTACGGTGAGCGCAAGAACCACTACACCGGTCCGCAGTTCCTCTATCCTCCGGAACGTATCCCACCTCAGAAGGTCATCAAGTGGAATGAAGAGGGTCTTCCCGTCTACGATGCGGTCGGAGGAGAAGCAACGGCCGCATAATAAAGCTTAGGTCTGTCTGTGTGTCTATCTGCCTGTCTGTCTGCCTGCCTGCCTGCCTGTCTGTCTGTCTGTCTGTCTGTCTGTCTGTCTGTCTGTATGTCTGTATGTCTGTATGTCTGTCTGTCTGTCTGTCTGTCTGTCTGTCTGTCTGTTTCTCGGTTGTCCATGTAGTAATTCGTTCGTTCATTCGTTCGTCAGCCAGTCAGTCTGTCAATCAGTCAGTCAGTTTGGCAATCAATCCACCAATCAATCCACCGATCAATCCACCAATCAATCCACCAATCAATCCACCAATCAATCCACCAATCAATTAGCCCCGTGCGTTCTTTCAGTCATTGAAAGAGTCAGTCTGCCAACCATGGCCAGTTAATTCGGCTCTCCATTCTTTATTATCTTCGTGTGCATGTCTATAATAAGCATACGTGACTACGTCTCTCTGTAGGCCCATTTACCTGGATCTCGGCCTGTGTCTTTTGCGTCATTAATAACTATAATTTTTATTTCGCTCTAATTAGACCTAACGGAGACAATTATAGACGATGTTCTTGTCTTATTTCAGATTTTCCGGACGAGCTGAAAATAAACGAACCGTAGGAGGTTGAGTCGATTTTCGATTTGAGTGCGGACTGAACGAACGACCGAAAGAAACTCTCAGCGTTTTACTTTACCATCGTCGACTTAATATATACCATCATTCAGTTTATCACTCATATTAGTTAATCACGTAGTTAATCTCACGTAGCTAACTAAATATTGAAAATCTAAATCGATTGTTGTCTTGAATTCAACTGATTTTGGAGGAAAATTAAATAAATTACACAGTACACACCCAAATGCTGTTGACGTTAATTATGTCCCTATAATTATTACAAGCTGATGTTTGCTTTGGCCCATATCTTTGGAATAAGCTCCCCCCCAAGGCACTTGATCTCACATTTTAGCTGCATGGTAGCCTAATCCATTCTCCTCATTTTCTTGTCTCGAAACCTATTTCTTCCATCGTGCACGGTCTTGCGCACTGGAAGCACCTGCAGTGAACGGTTCACTCTATTAGAGTCGCTTTATAGATGTTCTATTACATTAGGGGGCCTACAATACCGTTTCTTCAATTGATAGGCCTACCGAAAGTTATAATGTACGGTATTGCACAATGCAAAGCAGTAAGACTCAGTGGTGGACTTTAGACGGGCCATGCAATGGCAATGTTTTCTATCAACATATCGGGCCCTGGATGCCCAAGGTGCTTGAGCAAAATGGGTTGCGATTTGGGAGGAGGCTCGATGAGCCCGTTCTCAGAAACTCTCTGCCAAACAAAAATCTTAACTGCTTCATATGTTTGGCATACAAGCAGTCAAATTAGGCTAAACATCTTGTGATGTTCATCATTATGCAGTTACCGCAAGTGAGGTATAAGGTCATAATTGTATCTATGCCATAGCGTCCTAGGCCATATAATGTAAATGTAAAATGTAGGCTAATGTAAATCTTCGAGAATTTCTCAGCACCCACAAAAGCCACATCAGGGAGACCAGCTTATTTACCGGCGTCTCCGGTGAAGTATTAGAATGCGCCTTGGAATAAGCTTAATAAGCCCTATATATACTGACCTGTTTTGTATACATAATTGAAACGGATGAAAATGACATCATGCTAGTGCATTCATGAGATCGAAGATAGGCCTAATTTATTCTACTCTAGGTCTAGGCTACTGTAGGCTCTATATTAGCCTACTATAGGTCTAAAAGAAGCGCAATTGCAAACCGACAACGACACCTTCCTTGTGACTTCACAACTAGGCTAATCTTACTTTGGTGATCATTTTTGGATTTGATTCCAAGAAGAGGGAAAGCATTTTCATTCATTCATTTATTATTCATTCATTATTCAATCATTATTCATTCATTATTCATTCATTATTCAATCATTATTCATTCATTATTCATTCACTATTCATTCACTATTCATTCATTATTCATTCATTATTCATTCATTACGCAAGATTGACATCTATAGCGCCCCTTCAAGATTTCTGCCTAGGGACGCTGCCTGCGCTTGTTTAATTTGTGTGAAAGTCAATTAGGCCTATATTTAGGCCTATTATGAACAGATAACCTTTAAAACATGGCTCGAATGACGAAAGAACAGTTCAGCTTACTAGCTAGACGAGTCACCAATTGCAAGGTCCCACAAACACGAAGAGCCAATTAACGGATTCTCATCCAAAGTTGATGGCTGGCAGGTCATTCAAAGTTCCATGCATGGTCCCGTTGTCATGGAATGAACATTGTCAATGCTGTGACTCAAGTTACATATGTAATCTATGGACTGACGTCACTTCCTGTTTGGAACTAGCATGGTGGACACTCAACGTTAAAACATAAACTAAACAAGACACGACAGAAACTGTTCTACTTTAGATTATTAATACTTAGTTACTACTTTAATAATTAAACAAAGTGATTTAAGTAAACCACGCGTTCTTACATAAAGTTTAGAACGTAACATGGCGTCGTGAACAAACGTGACTTTAATCGTTTTCGTGGATACTGATAACGCACGTGACACGGAACAATGGAACTTTTCAAACAGCCTAATTCGCTCGATATGAACAGTGTTAACTTAGAAGAGTCGTGGAAAAATTGGAAACAGAAATTCCAGAACTTTATGAAGGCGTCAGGGTCAGACCAAAAGCCAGACGACGTCCAGTTAGCTATCTTTCTCCATATCGTTGGAGATGATGCACTCGCAGTGTATAACACATTCGCGTTTACTGAGGGAGAATCTGGAAAACTCCAACCTGCGCTCTCAAAATTCGAAGAGTATTGCTCGCCTCGTAAAAACGTCGTCTTTGAACGCTACAACTTCTGGAGATCGACCCAGGCATCGGGTGAGTCGATTGATACATTCGTCACTACACTCCGTCAAAAGGTCAAGTCATGTGATTTCGGCAATCAGACTCAAGGAATGCCGTGCCAGAACTGAAGACACGTCAATCAAAACAAGAAACGTTTTACAACAGACATGCGAAAGCACTTCAACCTCTGCATGAAGGAGATACCATTCGAGTAAATCATAATGGCCAATGGCGCTCAGGTGTAGTTAGAGACAAACACATTACACCTCGATCGTACATCATAGATACAGAAGATGGATCAACTCTTCGTCGGAATCGTCGCGACTTGGTTCGCACGAATGATCCACCTCCAGACTGTCAGCCGCTGGTCGAGGAAGACTCAACTCCAATCTTCATGCCTCCAAAGGACTCGATTCCAATCTCCATGCCTCCAAAGGACTCGACTCCAAACGTCACGCTTCCAAGAGAATCCACTCCAGTCATCTTGCCTCCACCTGTCAAGAGTTGCTTACAGAGTACTCGTTCAGGACGATCTGTGAAACCACCTGTTAGGTTTAGAGACTTTATCACTTAAGAGGAAAGGTGTCATGGAATGAACATTGTCAATGCTGTGACTCAAGTTACATATGTAATCTATGGACTGACGTCACTTCCTGTTTGGAACTAGCATGGTGGACACTCAACGTTAAAACATAAACTAAACAAGACACGACAGAAACTGTTCTACTTTAGATTATTAATACTTAGTTACTACTTTAATAATTAAACAAAGTGATTTAAGTAAACCACGCGTTCTTACATAAAGTTTAGAACGTAACACCCGTAACAGCAAAGAACAGAGCCTCACAAAACAACATAATATGAGAACGAAAACAGCTATGAACAAAGAACACAAACGAAAAAGAAAGAACATACCTAAGAGTGAAAACGATTAAGCTTAAATACAAAAACGATTAGGAAATAGCATAACGAAGAATGAAAACTAAAAAGAGATAACATAATCAAGAACGAAAACGACTAAGAAAGATCATAACTATGAATAAAAAACGATTAAAAAGAACAAAACTAAGAACAAAAACCAAACAAGAAAGAACGTCACGAAGAACGAACACAAAACAGAATGAATATAACAAGGACGAAAACGATTAGAAACAAAAACCACTAAGAAAGAACATAAGTGTGAATGAAAACGACAAAAAAGAACCAAAAATGCATAAAAAAGCATAATCCTGATCGAAAATGACTAAAAACAAAAAAGAGCGAAATTGACTAAGAAAAAACACAACACATAATAAAAACGAAAAATAAAGAACACAATTAACAACGAAAACGATAAAGAAAGAACATAACAAAGAAAGAAAACGACACAGAAAGAGCTTAACTAAGAACGAGAACGAAAGAGAAAGAACATAACAAAGAACGAAAAACACAAAAGAGAAAACATAACTTTGAACGAAAACGAAAAAGCAAGAATATAACTAAGAACGAAACGACTAAAAAGGGCATAACTAAGAACAAAATCAACTAAGTAAGAACGAAAATATCAAAAAGAAAGAACACAATCAAGAACCAAACCTACTAAAAAGAACTAACTAAGAACGAAATCGAAAAGGAAAAATATAACTAAAGACTAAAACGGTTTTAAAAGAACATAACCAGGAAATGGAAACAAAAAAAGAAAGAACATAATCAAAAACGAAAATAACAAAAAAAGAACATCACTAAGAACAAAAGCAACTAACAAAGGACATAACTGAGAGCGAAACGACTAAGAAATAACATGACTGAGAACGAAAATAAAAAAAGAAAGAACATATAACTAAGAACGAAGAACGAAAACGATTAGAAAAGAATATAGGCTATAATTAACTAAAAACTAAAACGACTAAAAAAGGAAATAGCTATTAACGAAAACGACTAAAACAACATAATGTCAGAAAGAAAACAGCTAAGAAATAACATGGTTGAGAACGAAAACGACAATGAAATAAGATAACTTAGAACGAATACGAGATCGAAGCAACAAAACTAAGAACGAAAAAAGAACATAACTATGGCCTAAGAACAGAACGAAAAAAAAGCATAACGAAGAACGAACACGTAAAAGATAAAACATAACTATGAACGAAAACGAACAAGAAAGAACATAACTAAGAGCGAAAACGGCTCTGAGGAATATAACTAAGAACGAAAACGACTAAGTACGTATACGTACGAACATAACTAGGAAAGAAAGAACACAATAATTATTATAAGAACTAAACCGACAAAAAAGAACTAAGAACGAACCCGAATAGGAAAGAACATAACTAAAAACTAAAATGATCAAAAAAGAACATAGCCTAACAAAGAACGAAAACAAGTAAGTTGGGATATAACTAAGAACTAAAATAACTGACTGAGAGCGAAAGGGACTAAGAAATAACATGAATAATTAAGACAGAAAAAACGACAAAAACATAACTAAGAACGTAAACGATGACAAAAGAACATAGCTATAGCTAGGGGCCTACTATAATTAATATGCCTAGCCAAGAACGAAAATGAATAACTTTTTCTCTCAGTACTATAAATCTGTCAGCCGGCTATTAAAACATTACGTTGCCATTAGTAACCGTCACGTGACCATCGTTGCTATTAAATTGTTAAACCCGCTGAGAAAAGACGAGAGATTAAATTTTATTAAATCAATAAATTTACTTTTTGCCCTGATAACTTAGAACATAACTAAGAGCGGAATATGATCTTCGAAGTCACAAGCTGGTTTTTTCGAAACATATAATATAGGCTAACTCGTATAAAAACGGTCACGGAAAAGCAGAATTTACGGAATATTTTCTGAAAGTCCAAGCGACTCTGTTTGCGAACAACGATGTAATCTGATGACGTCATTGTATTTGTTTTATTTGACCTCGAATCATTGATGTGTTTGGCGTTTTCTGTAGCGCCATTCTTTGAAGGTTTCAGAGTAGGCCTACGACGCGATAGGCTGAGCCGCTGGGCCAGATCATGTATAATTAGGGCGACCCTGTTAGGCTGTTAGCGGAACCTTACGCAACTTTAATAGGCCTAAGTTCCTTTGAGCTTACCCTTTGACATCGATACGTGCGACCATTTCAACTATAATATTGTTTCAATTTATTGCTTGTGCTTATGCTATTCTGTAGGCCCTGTATATATTATAGGCCCCTATGCCTACATTGTAGGCTATAGCCTACGGTGTTGAATAAAGTATATTGATTGATTGATGTGTTTATTGTGTAGGCCTAGGCCTATTGCACGTCCATACTGTTAGACAGATATAATAAGAATGCTTTTATATTTTCCATAGAACTATATTGGCCTAATTGGCGTGGTACCGGTAGGCCTACGCGTACGTCAGAGGCTTGATCGACTATAGGCCTGATAACTAAAAATGCAGTCGGGACTCGGGAGTAGGTCTAGGGCCTCTAGGCCTATAGCACATTACAATTAGCCTAGGCGATAATAGCACTTAGGCCTATATAGGCCTACTGTAACAGTTTACATATCCATACCGTGGCTATAGGCACAGTAGGCCTATAGACTGTATAAATAACAAATTTGTGTAAAATAGACTAAAATTTTATAAATGAAAACTTTGTTATTTATAGGCCCACTGTGCTAGGCTATAGCATAGGACATAATTATTAAGCAAACTTAAAATCTGCAAAGTCGCGTTTTACACCAGCTGGAATGTTTGCGCTAAATAATTTTGCTGTTGGATTACGACACCTATCGACTTGTTGGGGGACACTCAGCGGTCACAGAAATGGCGGCGCTGAAGGCGACTGTTATTAGCGTCAAACTGTATGGTAAATAATTTAATTTGTCAGTGTTGTGTGGCTTTTGTAAAAAGTTAGAAAAGACGTGCGTATTTAGCGTGCAATTACGAAATGTTGTGTTCACGCCTGTGTATAGGCGTGTGTGAGTTCACCCAATATCTGCGGTAGTCTGTCAATACCTGCAATGTTATGAATTTTATGGAATATAATAAATTATGTTGACCATGAAGGCAATCTTTTACACAGTACACTTACTTTGACTTCTCCGCAGGTTGTGTACGTTCTTCTCTGATCAGCTTTAGAATCGTATTCTCCAAACTTCTAAAGCGCTAAGTACTCGAAAGCCAAGCGCGGGGCGCCAGCTTATTCATGAGCGCTGCGTTGAGTCAGAGGGCTGTCCGTAAGAGTACATGGTGGTCGAGTAGAGATAGAAACGTGGACTGTATATAGAATTAACGTGGCTATCACTGTTGCTTGGATAACAAAGTCGGCTGCCGGTTTAAAACTTTTTAACCATGACCATTAATTTACACGCTATCCCTCACTGTCTAATGAAAATTTCATTGAATTGGTATGTTTGAAATTCAGTCTCGAGGAGGTGATTAACAGAGATATTCTGCGAGTTTCAGTCTTGTGGAGGTTACAGCTGTAGATGTTCTGCTACTATCTCCATCCATAGCTTGCGAATAACCTTTCCAATCCATTCCGCTCTCATATATTATATTTTTTGTGTCGCTGCTAATCATTTCAGGGCCGCTTGTGCCTCGTGCAGTTGGCGCCTACTGTGTTTCCAGTCGCGGTGTCCACGATGTTGTGAAGGACCAGCGAGATAATTTGACGGCATACAAACGTGGAAAGGGAGGACGTGGTTCATTCAGTGGAATTGTAGCGACAGTTTTTGGAGCTTCGGGATTCCTTGGTCGCTATGTGGTCAACCGACTGGGTCAGTCTAGCTATATTTTCATTTAATTTTAGTGCATTTTTAGTCTGGTTTTAATTTAATGATAGGTGTCTGATTGTATCTTATATCCAAGCATGATCAATGTCATTATGACATTAAATTATCTGTTATTGATATTATAATCTAGATTTAAATCTTTGACTGAGATGAAAAGCAAATGGTTTTATTTATTTGATTTATTCTGTTTCTAACCAAATTGAATGCTTTCTCTGTTGCCCTATTTGTATGGAATGGGCTCCTATTGGCTTTATGCCTTTTTTTTGGTTTACTCAGATGCATTTTATTGTTGCCTTTAACTGTCATTTTCAACTGTGATTGGGTAGAGAATGCTCCTGATTAGTAACCTTTAAGGGGCTGTAAATAGATCTCTGTAATGATTGAACAAGTGAGTGAATGAATAAATGAATTATACCCAATCCAAATATGCCTTTAACATTGGAATTTGACGTATGAGTTTGGTTAGCTAATCACAATAACACAAATGTTTATTACAAGTGCGTCTGTCTAAAGAGGTTGTGTATTTGGTAAGAGCATTGAGAACTGATTTGAGGTGGCACAATGAATTGACGAGCGTAAGGGATTAAGAAATAATAGCTCCTGAGACTTGTTAAAAGTTAAGAACTATAGGAACACCTGGAACAGTTGTGATCATTTGTTGTCATTTGTTGAATTTGTAGCAAAGATCGGCTCTCAAGTGATTTGCCCATACCGTGGAGATCCATATTTTATGAAGGATTTGAAACTTGGTGGAGAACTTGGCCAGGTTCTATTTTTGGTAAGCAGTTCGCCTACGTTTTTAGTTTTGGATGCACGACTGGGAATTCCAAATACCGTGGTTAGATTGTGAATGAGAATTCTTTTCCACTTGACCAAGTCTAGGGTTTTAACCTAACAGTCTCATCTTGCAACTGCTGTATTGCCAGTAAATGATGTTTTAGATGCCCTTGGAATGACCACAAGTCGGTTCAACTTTGATGATGATGATGGTTCTTTGCCCGAAGGCAGGTTCATTGGCTTTACGCCCCTGGGGATGAGATGAGTGAGGTGGTTTCCCGTTGTCAACTCCCAGCCCGGGGCTTGAACCGCAGTCCGTTGTATCCAACAGACGAATGCCTTTCGCGCTTACCGGTGTAGCTAACTAGGCTAGTTGTTCAACTTTATCAAAGGCTTTTCTAAGGACTTGAAATGGTTTGAGTTTGAACTGTTTTTAATTGGAGTGATGCTGTGGAGTTAAGCCTCAGTTCTACGAGATAACCTATAGCTTCTGAGGTAATGAGTAATTTTTGTTCTAGCCTAATCTTCTGATGAATAGTCTGTTAATCTGAACTTACCCATTGTGACATAATACATAAAGCCTACCTTAAATTCACAAAATTTTCAATCTGTTACTTTGTGAATTGTTGTTTATGTAGCCGTTCGATCTGAGAGATGAAGAATCGATTAGAAAATGTATGAAGTATTCCAATGTTGTCATTAACTTAATTGGACGTGATTGGGAAACCAAGTGAGTCACCATCTGATTGTGCTAAAAAAAAATCAGGTTTTGTACCTTTTAGGTATTGCAAAAATCATTCATTCGAGCAGACCTAGTAAACAGTGTCCTTCCAATATTTTACGTACAGTTTCCTAGCTTTTATATAATTTCCAACTGTTGAAGTTACATTCTGTAGTTTGTGTATACTATTTATGTATTAATGTATTGAAGCATTTAAATTGGTCAGTTTAGAACGTTATAATATTGCTACTTAGGAGTGCCTAAGCAGGTGTGAAATAAGGTGACTGGAGAAATGTAAATTGAGTGTAATCACATGAAAAAGTAAGTGCATTTAATGTAAGATTGTTCCAAAGTATATGATAAAGCCCAGCGAGCTTGTGTTGACACTTGGAAGTTAGGAACTTTAATATTTCTAAACAAATATCTCAAGAACTTTCACCTACTTGTTGCTGGACTGGGTTGAATAAGCAAGAGCATTTGACAAGCCTATAAGTAGTTTCGTTTAATGTACTCTGTGTTGTGGGGTCCTGTTGCAAGAGTTTAAGTGGAATGCATGCTTTGCATATGCAATTCTGCATACACTAACTTCTCACCTTTCTGTTTTTGCATATTTACGACAGAAACTTCAAGTTCAACGATGTGCATGTTGATGGTGCACGTCGTTTGGCACGCATTGCACGGGAGAGTGGCGTAGAAAGGTTTGTCCACATGTCACATCTGAACGCCCAGCCTGACCCACCCTCAATCTACGTCAAGGGTGGATCTCAGTTTCTAAAGTCGAAGGTAATTGGCCAAATTAATCGAAATCCGTCATTGCGCCAAGTTGTCTGAAATTGTTTATCAACAACCCTATGTGTCGCTGAAATTGCGGCAGCTGTTTGGATATTCATTAATTATTAGTTGCTTGACAGTTGTGCATGAAGTCCATTTCCAATTATCATTCAATGTATTTTGTTGTCTTGTCTGTTTCAGTATCACGGTGAAGTGGCTGTTCGTGAGGAGTTTCCGGATGCCACGATTTTTCGACCTTCTGACATTTTTGGACTGGAGGATCGCTTCATTCGTTACTACGCTAGTGCTTGTAAGTGTCAGGTATACCGTGTGATGACTGATGAATGATGGGAATTGTCTCTTTGATGAGTAAATTGCGATAGAACGATTCTTTAACGGCTGAGTGAAAATGTTTTTCATCCAAAGCCCAACCTAACTAAACATGGACAATGTTCAAGAGCTGATAATAAACACCAATACAAAAGCTATTTAGATCAAAACGAATATATTTCTATCAGACAACTAGATTTATTGCACCCAGAGTATTTTACACCTGTAATGACAAAGTTTGGGTGTGCTAAAAGAGACTTGGAGTCAATGCAGTATGTCATTCCAGTGTTGGGTACTATATAAAGATGTTGTACGCACGACTGTCTTATTGATAAGTATTAGGACAGAAATGTTTGCTGCACAGTCAAGTGTAAGAGTACTGGAAAAATCCTGTTAATACTCGCCAGTTCAATGACTGCAGCATCTCCTGTGTGTTACCGTAATTGTGTGATTAAAAAGTCCTGGCAGTGGCTTAGCTTCTATTCTTGATGTGTGTGATGTGTTTTAGGGAGGCGTGCTCACGGACGATTGCCACTTTGGAAGAAAGGAGAGCAAACCATCAAAAGTCCGGTTTTTGTACGTAGGATAAACTCATGGCTGTTTGCAGCATTGTTGCGCATGTCCACTGTGACACTGTTGTGTTATTGAACACAAAGCCAGTTACTGTAGCTCCTGGTATTTAAGGCAGCGGCTTTTCACTTGGTCCAAATTTTAGACACTCCGAGATAATGGAACAATTAGTGCTGTTAAAGGAAAGAATGGGATATTTTCAGACTAAATTGCTCGATTTGATTTATTGTTTTCTAAGCTTCCTTCCAAGTTTACAGGAATGTATGGTCTATCCGAAATGTTTACAATTATAATTATTATTATTATTGGGCTATTTATACAGCTCCTTTTAGGGACCTCAGAAGAGAATTATGTTCGAATTTCTGTGTTATGTTTTATGTTCTTAAATGATACTATGCATGAGAATTGCATTTTTGACTTGTGCCTCATAATAACTGCTGGTAACATTTCTTTCTGTGAAACCTAGGATTGGTTGTGTGATTGTAGTGTTTCATTGGTTGTGTGATTGTAGCGTTTCATTGGTTGTGTGATTGTGGTGTTTCATTGGTTGTGTGATTGTAGTGTTTCGACGTAGCACAGGGTATCGTGAACTCCCTGCAGGAACCACGAGCAATTGGAAACAATTACGACACTGTTGGGTTAGCACATGACATATTGTTTTATTCCTTGTTGAGCCCTTGTTTTATTGTTTATTTGTTGTCTTCTGCATGGAGTTGTGGATCTCATTAACTAGTTGACCATCACTTCAAAATTTGAAGCCTGTGCTAAGGAGGATGTGTGCAATGTTTGAGTGCTGTATATAGGTCTTTTGGTCTTGTCATGAAACTGCTGTGTATGTACACAAAAACAGAAGATAGGATCACTAAATAATAAAGTTGAAATATTTGCGTAGACTGGCCAGAAAGGAAGTGGAGTGACATTCCAAATTGGAATTGCAAGTTGAAAATAATATTATGAGAGAAACTAGAGTCAATAGATAAATTATTAAAGAAACACAAGTCTGGTAATAGCCGATGGAAAAAATTTGACAGGAATCTTAAAGCTTGTATGTGTTGTATAATACAAGGAATTTGTAGAATCTAATGAACTGGGCCATGAAACCCAACTCAAATATAGTAAAGAAAGTTGCTAGTTTAGCAGGTGTATTGGGTGTAAGCTAGTTTGGCATGGAGAGTTGAGAATTGAGACTTTTTGTGGATATGTTGCAGGCCGAGTAGCTATCTTCTGTCTGATCTGGTTGACTACTTCTATCGTTGTATGAGATGGAATCACCTCCGAAGAACTTACGTTACTCCCGTGTTCAAGTAATGTAACACTTGTTCTCTGTTTTGAATTCTGTTCTTATTGCATCAATTCTATTTTATTATGTGAATTTGGAACGATGTAACGTAATTATATTGTTTTCCTTTTTCTGGATAAAAAAGCAAGTGCGGAAGAAATTGTTGACTGCTGCTATGTGATATTTTCAGTTAAGTTGCCATTTCCAAGTACTTACAAGTGCCACAATCATGTTGTATCTAAGAAAATAAAAATTATGTGCAGTTATTTTTCTAATCTCACTGCAAAACACTGATTACCCATAAACATGTTCTGGTTCTAAAACGCCCGAAGCATGAAGTTGAGGTGTTCAGACCTTAAAAGTGGAAAGACACGTTTTCTGTGCTTCTTATGATGGAACTGTATTATAGTGCTTTTGTTTTTTCTTCAACAGGATGAAAGTTATGTACATGTCGTACGCTCCATCCACACCTCTCCTCACGATTGACAAGCTGGACAGGGTAAGACCCTATTACAATTGGTGTGTGTGATCATTGCTCAGAAGAACAGCATGAATTTTAGTTTAGAAAAATGCTGCAACACAGGAGAAGTCCCAAGGCGCACATATCCGTGTGTGGTGGCTCTATGTGGGATAATGTTTCTACATAGACTTGTGGTTTGTTGAGAATAACAGGTGTATCTACATTTGAGTAATTCTCAAACATCTTGAAAGTTATGTTTTAGAACTTTTATGTTCATGTGAAGCCCATACGACTGATTTTGCTATTATAATTGAATTTGAAATCAATGGCACGAAGTTTAAACTTCGATCACATCGTGTCTTCATTGTCATTCTATCTTAATTTAGAGTTCATGTATAACTTAGTTGTTGGCATAGGCATTACTTAATGTTCAGCTCTACAAACATAATATTTCAGTGGCCCCACTCTTGAGCATTGCGTAATTATTCAATGACCCATAGCTGTACCACCGTAGTTGTTGATTAAAAGTGTTCGGTGCACACAAAATATAATAATTTGTTTCTGATAGGTTTTCCCAAGGTATTGTATATGTATAGTTGAACTGTCTGCTTCTATTTCTTGTTTAGTATATTCTAAGAACATTTGAATGATGAAAAATCACCATAGCTACACTTTACATTTCATGCATTACGTTTGTTTGTGTTAAAGGAGCATGTGAGTGACATCTTGCACGATTACGATACGCTAGAAGACCTCGGCATAAAACTGACTAGGATCGAAGATAGAGCTCAGTATGAGCTGAAGCCATTCAGACAGCACCGATACTACGAAGAGCGCGTTGGAGAATTCGCCGATCCAGAACCACCACCAGTGCTGGCATAAGCCTGTGTGATGCTGATACTCCATGGGCTGGAATCTACACGCTGATGATAGAACCATCGACTGCATCCAGGCCCAGTAGATAGATGCTGTAACATTAAAAGATTTGAACATGTTTGAACGTCTGATTGTGTGCTATTCGAGAAATAGTTAATTTGTGAAGACTTTGCTGGTAATAAAGCTGTGTTTAGAAAGTGTGTTTTTCATAGATGAGACATTCTTCCTGGTTTTCTGTTTATAGTTTATTATACTAGCGATTTTTAATCTAATTTGACATCGTCATGAAGCTGTCTGTTTGAGATTATTGAGTTCGCTTAGTTTTAGGTGTTGTAATGCCGAGATGGATAAAGCAGTGTCACGACGAATAGTTCACAGACAAATTGGTTCAACAACAAATAGTTCATTAACAGAATGTTCAACACAGACACTAAGAAATTACAAGCGTAACAATTTGTTACTTGTTATGCCTGTGCAAACAGAAGTTTGATTGATGAGTCAAAAAAGAGTCCTAAATGCAAAAAAATTCCGTATCAGGTATTGTGTTAAGAGTCATAGCAAACGAAAAATAGCAACAAGTTGCAAAACCAGACTCAATAAACTGAAAGAGTCGCTAATGCATGGCGGGCCCCTCTCAAACACGTAGAGTTAACCATCGGATTCCCGTAGACAGTTGGTAGATGGCGTATTTGTTTGTATGTGCACTTGTTATAGCGCTCCTTAAAGCTCGCTCAACTCGGAGGCGCTCCCGAATGCAGAGCGGACACTGCATCGGAGTTTCACGCCGAAGCACTGAGCAATTGTGAGTGAAGGACTTGCCCAAGGTCCTTACGCGGCGAGGTGGATTCGAACCTTCCGGCTCCAAGGCAACGACGCCACCACTACACCACCGCGCCCCATCGGAGTCTCGATCTGGTAGGTGGTAGATGACGCCCGTCCGGCTGATTGTCGAGGCTCATATGACGGGATAGCGCCTTATTTTACTCGGCTTTGCGCCTTGCTTTTCTCGACCTCTGGATATGAAGCGAGAGCGCCATTTTCTCAGCTTAGGCTACGACGTGATACGGCATTAATTTTCTCCACCTCGGCATATTAGGTCGCGTGAGCGCCTTTATTTTTTCGCCCTCCGTAGGAAGTATCAGCGCCGTAATTTATTAGGCCATGCATGGGCTTAGGGCCTTAGGCCCTACGTACATAATAGAGCAAGTTTAAATCTAGTTAAAATTTACAAAAGTGATCTGATGACACGTTATTGCCTTCGATATTGTTTGGTCGGGACTTAGAAAATAAACGTCTTATTTTATGCATAGTGCTTAATGGTTTGCTGTGAATTCAGCAACATTTTACGAAATGTTGTCATGAATTTTGGCGTTTGCGCCTTATCTAGGATTTTAGGCTACTATCTCTAAAACTGTTATACTGTGCTTATACAAGCTACAGCACGGAAGAGGCGGGAGTAATGATCGCAACTTAGTTGCCTACGTCAAGTTAAACAGCTCGATCTGTCGTGTGACGCGTGTCGTATCAACGACTGAGGCCTAATTAATTTTTTAAAACTTATTTATGTCCTGGGACGTCTCACTCATCTGACTCAGCGGTCTGACTCACGGCCGACAAAATTACTAAATTAATTTAGTGGGCCGTGTCTGACTCGTCTCGTGTGGAATCCAAATATAACATCTTTGCAAATTCCTAAAAATAGTCGATTCCTTGCTGAAAGATAATAATTATATAGTCCTTTCCCGCCTTATTTTGCGAAAAGCCAAGTTTTCAGTGTTTTCATCCGTATATTTCGCTCACTGAAATGGCATTGAACTGATAGATTGTGTGGTTATTTAGCGAAATTCAGATCTAAGGTATCTGAAGTTTAATTTCAAGTATCGTTAGCATGTTGTTGCAGTATTAACAAAAGCAATTTCAGTTTCGTTGCTGGTTGTCAAATATAATTTATAGGATATTTCAAATTGTGCTATTTTTCCAAGTAAACAGAGACGACTTCGGTGACCCTCGACCAATGATATCAGGCCAGATTAGAATCATTCTGCGTGAGAAACCAGATTTAGTTTACTCCAAAATGCGCAATGTATAAGCTTCGCGCTTTCGTTGTCGATGCGGTGCTCCTGGTCCAAGGCTCTGAATAGCCAATAGAAAAACAAGTTATCAATAGCCTGGCCTAGTTTGGCTACAGCCGAAACTGTTGATAAAAACACCACTCAACCACATACAACCTACTAGCAAGAGCGTGATAAACTGATATGGTCTTATATGGCCACTATTGGCTGACCAATTTGGCTCAGTGCGTTGCCTGTTAAACAAACAGAAGCTGGATTGCTTAAATAATTTGCTTAAACAGAAGTTAGAATAATTAGCAAAACATTCTATTCTGCTTTTCAGATAACTGCAACCACTTAACCATCCTCCTATGACTCAATCCTTCCTGCATACACAGAAACCCTAGCTTCCCAGATCGGATAAAGAAACTTTCCGACCCTTTCATAATGTATACAACTTCCCACCAACTCTTCATTGAAAGACTGACAACCGAGGATGTTGTCTTCAGCAAAGCTCCATTTTAGCATATTTTATTATTTGACCATGCTCCGGTCATGAAAGGACAACAACAGTTGTCGTGTTCAATTTTACAAGCGTTCGTCAATCCCGCTTCCGCGTAAGCAAATTATTTATATATCTGTGCACGCTGAAACATTCTTTGCCAGACAAACTAGAAGATATGTTTGAACTTGTGCAGAAATGTCCTTTAGATTTTCTTTTCTCAAGATTCTCCGTGAACATTGTCTATTATTTTATGTGTGTACCATCTTGTTGTGGTATCTATGACATGTATTCCTTTTGTATTCAGATACAGAATGCATACAGTTTAAACAGAAAATATTGTGTTTGCGAATTTGTTTCAGCTGATCTTGTAAAGCATGGCTGCCAGATTCCAAAATAAGGGAGGAGATGCGAAAGGAATACCACCTGCTAAGAAACCTCGGTTAGGGACAATTCTCTGAACTTATGTCTTCTAGGGTGTGGAAAGTGCAATAATTTCATACGAATTAATCACATGACTCTTTGGCGAACAGGTATCACTGATCAGAACACGGTGCTGTTCTTCAATGATAGATACAGCAATCAGGATCCTTTTTGATAGACATCTTGACAGATAAGCATACATTTCTCGTGGAGCTTGCATATTCAGTGAGATAGGTTGGTTTGTAAGAATTTTTTCATTATTTTAGCATGAGGCGGATCCTCTTGAAATGGGCAGGAGGGCAGGAGGGTTTTGTGCAGATCTTAATGCCTTATCACGTGATATCTTGTCTTTTGCTGTCTTTGTACTACGGATTTTATGTAAGCAGTTTATATTTAACGTGAATGTGTGTTTCCATCATATTTACATTTTTATTTCACTCTTCTCAACTGCGTAATGATTACTACTAAACCCATTGGAGCAACAAGAATAACACTGACCTTCGTCCAACTACTTTTCCAGTTGTTTGCAATAAATTGTCTTCTTCCTCAGCTGTAGAAACTCAATCTCTTGCTCTTCGTTTCGTAGGGTTGACTTTGAGGATGATGATGAGCAAGGCTTCGAGGCTGAACTTGCGATGCTGGAGGAGGTGGAGGCTGAGTGTCGCAATGACTCGGAAGAGGTCGTGGGTGAGGGACCGGAGGCTCAGACGACTAGCATGAGGTGGTCTCGCCCCAAAGTCCCGCCGTTTGACCCGGAAGTTGATTCGCTTGTCTTTCAACAGTTGGATGTCGACTACTTTGTCGGTATGTCGATTTATTTGTTTGCTGCATGTACTGTGTGTTCAAGATCATGTCAGTAAGGTCATGGTCAGTGAATATGAAGCTTGAGACTAGCATAAATAGCGAATAACTTGTCTAGGGTTGTTTAACAGGAGTCTGCACACTAGAATTGAACCCACAGTCGTTGGATTACAGACCAAACGGTGCACACTACCAATTACCGTATACTTCATTCGACACAAAGACCAGTAGTTTAATTAGTTAAATTTACTTTCAAATTAAGTGTGTTAAATTTATGTCTACAATGATATAGTGGTTTCTTAAAAAATTTATTACAGAAGAATATGGTTTCTGAGGTTGTTGAGTGTTGTCGTAACTGCTTTAGGCTAATGTGCTTCTAAATTCATAAACACTGACGTTTCTATGCTGCATAGGCCATGCTCATATTAGGGGAAGTCTGTGGAACGAATTTATTTCTGACCCAGAAGCAAGGATGCACGTGTGTGTGTGTGTGTGTGTGTGCACTGCTCTGTACATTGGGGCACAAGCAGTCCAGCTATCGTATTTCAGATCTTAATATTCTGAATTTTTTAATCACTTTGATTAAAAAATCACTGTGATTCTTAGTGTTGATCAGCCAGCCATCATATTCCAATATAAGTACTTGCAAGTGTAAAATTGTTGACTTTGATGCTGTCGTTGTTTTTATCAAAGGTAGTCCAATGGCTGGTATGCCTGGTTCTCAGATTGGTTCTGTGCCAATTATCAGCATTTACGGTGTTACAATGGATGGCAACAGTGTTGCCGCTCATGTCCACGGGTTTGCCCCGTACTTCTACGTTCGTGCCCCTCAGGGATTTCGCCTGGAAGACTGTGCAACATTTCGGGTAACACTCACGGAAGTTGTTTGATAGAACTTTGTGGTTTGTGCTGGAATCGTGGGTCAAGACTTTGATATATTAATCTGTTCAATACCTAAAGTTCTGCTTCTCTATCAGGGTTGCTAATCCATCACAGTTAACGCACACGATTAACTTGCTCAATTTTTGGGGCAACTAGCCCAAAAAAATTGTTTAAACATGATTGAATTTTAGTTGCAGATTAGATTGCGGCTAAAATTAAATAGCGTTTTTAGGGCTTTAGCTATTGAACAGCCCTAATGCAAACCTAAGATGTACAATTGTGCATTCGATAATGTGATGCTGAGTTTTTTGGTATTTGTTGTGTTCATGTGATCAGGATGCCCTGAATGCTGCTGTCATCAAAGACCTCAGGTACAACCAGGAAGTTAAGCATGCTGTACTTGGAGTTGAAATGACAATGAAACAAAGTATGTGACTGAAACATGCATGTTTGTAACGCATATATGCAAAGATAAATTTTGTTGCTCTGATAAAAATTTTGTTCACCTCTGAGTGGTTTACCCTGCTTAGAGGCACTTTATAAATGTTTGATTACAATATAATGCATGCATTCACATGTACAAGTAAGTACAAACGCCCATCCTTCGGAGCTTACGGCGTGTATCATATCGAACAACATATGCATTTCAGTTTAACGAATTCAAAAGCTAATTGCCAAGTAGAGAGAGAAAATATCAGCGACACATGTATTATACTTGCAAACAAGGCATAAACCATATTTATCAAATCTGAAAAATAGATTTTGCATGATTACCAACTGGTACATATAATCAATCTCACATGATATGGTTTTAACATGATCATCGCTTGCCTGATTATTTCTAAATTTATATGCGTATGTGGACAGCACCCTTAATGACATCTCGAAAATTCCCCATGACAGTTTTTTTGGCTGAAGTTTCTTTACTGTGGATCAAATTTTGTGCTGCTGCAGGAATTCTTTCATTGTTTGGCTTGGACAATCAATCAATCAATCTTCTTTATTGACCACCACCACAAAGTACAATCTGTACAATACATTGTTCTATTCTCTGCTATCTACTGGCTTCTAGAAAGTATTTTTTTGTTCTGTTCACTCAGGTATTTACGGCTATCAGGGAAATCGAAAGGTGCCTTTTCTGAAAATAACGATGCTTTTGCCAACGCAAATTAACACAGCGAAGAAACATCTTGAGCAAGGGTTCAGCTGCCCAGGCCACGGAGGACAGCAGTACCAGTGCTTCGAGACAAACATCGACTTTGATACGCGGTAGATCTCATCACTTCTTTTCTGTGCTGCTTCTATGTGACTTGTTTGCTAATTGACTAATTGTTAAGTTAGGGATTAACAATGTTTGCATTTGCTTATTTTCTCATCCATGCTATACTTGGATATTTACCATGGAAGTTATCGGATGCCCTTACGTGTATCAAAAATAGGAATGCTTATGTATAACCTACTTTAATGCGTAATCTAAGGACTATATTGCCATCATGTGCATATAATTAGTATGATGAGTGTTTTTTGAAGAGACAGTTCATAAATTAGTTATTACAATTTTTTAATATAATTTCAATCAGTTTTCAAAATGGAAAAAGCAGTCAGTGTGTTTTGTTTTTCAATGTTGGGTAAAATGATTCGTCTGAAATAAAGTTTTAAAGTTCGCTTGAATGATATTTTTTTTTGCTATGTGTGTTTCATTAACCCTTTAATGCCGGAGGGTATTTGGATTTCCCATACCATTTACTACCTTCTTGGCATTAAAGGGTTAAATAACAATTTGCTTAAATTTTTTACAGGTTCATGGTTGACTGCAGCATAATGGGTTGCAGTTGGGTGGAAGTCCCCATGGGTAAGTATCTGTTACGAGGGGTTCAGGGGTCGAAGAAGTGGTGCAGTCCTGCTTCACCGAGGTCCCGCTGCCAGATCGAATTGGACATGTCTTGGGAAGACATCATCTCGTATCCGGTGGAAGGCGAGTGGCTCAAGATCGCTCCTATCAGGATCCTCAGCTTCGACATTGAATGTGCCGGTCGGAAAGGTCAGTTGGAAACAGCTTCATCTGTTTATTCACAGCTTCTCAGTTGCCCTATCATAGTATAGTTGTAATGGCTGAAAGGTCATGGTAGACTGCTGTTGTTGACTGAAATTGTTTTGAGGTATAACGAACAGACGTCCTAGCCCAGTGCAGACCAGTGTTTTCCAAAGTGTGCTCTGTGAAACCCTGTGGTTTCATGAAGAAAGGACCAGATTCCATATAAGAATATTGGATGAAAAGGTTGTTTGAATGTTTTGCTACTTTATAATTGAGACTCAGGTGAACACAGAGAGAGGTTCCATAGAAATTTTCTATTGAAAGGGTCTTGCCAGGTAGTTTAAGCTTTTTTTTATGTCGGCCATTTTAAAAATAATCTGCTTGTAACAAAGAGTAGGTATTCAGTTATTCAAAACTATGTTATTCAGTAAACCTGCCTGTATAGTGGCTGGCTTTGCACAAGTTTGCTACTTATACTAGAGCATGTTTTTACTCATCACCAAACCTTTGTCTATTGAAAGTACAAGCAAAGTATCTCATAGTTTGTCAAATGGAGATTCTCTCTGTGACTTATCTTACCAAAGGCACATGATGAGCTCAAATGTTTTGCATTGTTGTAGGAGTGTTTCCTGAGGCAGATAAGGATCCCGTTATCCAGATTGCTAACATGGTAATTCGTCAAGGAGAGAAGGATCCCTTCATACGAAACGTCTTCACGCTCAAATCATGTGCACCGATCGTCGGTGCGGAAGTGTATTCGTGTGAGAAAGAGACGGAGTTGCTGAGGGTGAGGAGTTGGGTTCTGAATTTTTAGGAATTAGGACAACAGGTTTACAACGTTCGTTAATGTAAAGAACTATTTGTTTCGGGCTCCTGCTCCAGTTGCACCTCCTAGCTGGAGGCATTTCTGAGTAGAGTGTGTACTCAAGTCACAGTCAGTATAATAGGCTCATTAGATCACCACCAACTTGCTGAATACAGCAGTGAAAATCTCATGCCCCTAGCTGCTCTACTTCTCGAGATATTTCATGTTGAATATAGCCGCAGAAAACATTTCGCGAAATCGGGCGCAAATTTTCGTCTACCCCACCTCACTTTAAGATGGCATATCTCGGCCAAACTTTGAAATATCTAATTAAAATTTTGAATTTATGACTAGAAATGAAGGACAAACATATGGTAAAATTTTCAGCAAAATCTAAGGTTGAAGGTGGGAAAATGTCAAAAATTTGGTTGATTTGGCGTGGAATGACCCTTATAGAAGTTATACTTCATATCTGAATAAATTGAGTAAATGTTTCAGTGAGTTACCCTTGTTATTTGAATACTAAACGGTGATTTTGCTAGTATTATGCTGTTGTTATTGTTACTGTTTACCACATGTGCATTATACTGTAATGCTCAGTATGCATGATATTGCATCAATTTGTCTTTTTGTGCTTATAGAAATGGTCAGATTTTATTCGTGAAGTTGACCCGGATATCTTGACTGGCTACAACATACAGAACTTTGACCTGACCTACTTGCTCAACCGGGCTCAGCATCTTAAAGTGACAGACTTCTTCTATCTGGGTCGGGTAAAGAATATTGCATCTAAGGTCCGGAAAGTCGTACTGCAGTCGAAGCAGCTAGGAAAGCGTGAAAACATGGACATCAATATCGCAGGACGCGTTCAGTTTGACCTCTATTTGGTTAGTACCTTGGATGCTACATAATTACGTAATATTTTTCTGAGAACACTTCAAGCATTCCACATGTTTGTGTGTAGTGTGTGTAAAAATGTTTATTCATGTAGTGCATGTGTGCAATAGAATTTTTTTGTTATTTGCTTTTGGAATATTGATATAAATCTAGAGCTAGATTTTTAATTATGAGTTTTATTTGTTGAATCCAAAGTCACTGTTGCTTTTATGAAATGGTAAGTGATACAGAATGACATAAATATTTATATAGCTCCATTGTCTTGTGGGAGAGAGTACAAACTGTTTTAAGTCTGCAATTTTTTTAGCTATTATAGTAAGCTGTCTGTTTGTTGCAATGAAGACTCTTAACTTTGCTGCCATCTTGCCTCTTAATTGTGTGACTGTAAAATGTTTAACGCTTCTCGCTGTAATCGTATGTTTTAAGGCTTTGCTTCGAGACTACAAGCTGCGATCGTATCGTCTTAATGCCGTCTCATTTCATTTCCTTCAAGAGCAAAAGGAAGATGTTCATCATTCAATCATCACAGATTTACAGGTGACGGCTGCGTACTTTTCTTGTTGTAATTTTTGCAAATTTAATGGTTGGATCATTCCACTCCTGCTTCATGTAGTGCTTAATCGTTGTTTTATATACCAGATGGTATGATCGTGTGAAGATGCTGTAATGCGTATTGTCTTTAAGACACTGAGGTAAATGTATTGATGCATGCATACATACACATTTACATGTATGCATTGATGGGTATGCGATATAGTCTAGTGATCAATGTGCTGGGAGTACATGGGTTTAATCAAATCTCCATCAAAGTTCAACTTTAATGGGCACTAATTCTGTGGCATGTGTATATATTCAAATGTTTTTTTTATTGTAATGTGTGAAATAGAATTTTTTTTGCAAAGGGAGAGTTAGTGATTTAACAAAGCTATATTTTGAATTATGAGTTTTATTTGTTGAATCCAAAGTCAATGTTGCTTTCATAAAATGGTGATTAATACAGAATGATGTGAAATTTATATAGCTACATTGCTTGTAATGTGTGAAATAGAATTTTATATTATTTGCAGAGGGAAACTCAGGGAATTTAGTGATATAACAGATCTAGATTTTCAAAGTGTGAGTTATTTTGCCGAATCCAAAGCCACCGTTGCTTTCACAGAAAGTGGTAAGCGATACAGAATGAATAGAAATATTTATATAGCTCCATGGCCTGGTGATAGAGGACAGTCTGTTGTTTAACCCTTTAATGCTGGAGGGTATAGGATTTCTTATACCATTTACTACCATCTCGGCATTAAAGGGTTGAGCCGGCTTATAAATATCGATGTTTAGAATGGAAATGAGCAGACGAGACGTCGATTGGCCGTCTACTGTCTGAAGGATGCGTATCTGCCGCTGCGTCTGATCGAGAAGCTCATGTCGATCATCAACTACATGGAAATGGCGAGAGTGACGGGTGTCTCGCTTACGTCGTTGCTCTCTAGGGGGCAGCAGATCAAGGTCATGTCACAGCTGCTTAGGAAGGTCAGTTAGTTTACTTAGCAGTTTTTTTAAAATATTAAATTCAAGTAATTCAGGCTAATTTATTATTAAATGCTGATGGTATGCTATAATAATGTTGCTCAAAGCATCCTTTAATTATTGACTGAAGGAATATTTACTTTAACACGTTGGCCGCGAGGGACGTGTTAACACGTCCCCCATTGAGTCATTTAACACAGCAAATCAGCAGTCAACTTGTTGAACCAGATGTTATTCTGTTTAAAACTTTTATTTCTGATCTTAAGGCCAAGGTAAGGTGATTGTTTTGATTGATTGATTGGTTGGTTGCTTGATTGATTGATTATTTGGTTGATTGATTGGTTGATTGATTGATTGATTGACCTTGCTCAAGTGCTTGACATGGAGTTTAATCTTTTGTGTAGTGCAGCCATGCATGTCACAAGTTGCAGATCTGTTGTATATACATGTATAATTGTATATTTTTTGTAGGCTCGTGAACACGACTTTGTAATTCCGGTTCACAAAGTTGAAATCGGTGAGGAGTACACAGGAGCCACCGTCATTGAACCAGTAAAAGGGTGAGAATCAGTTGTTTACCTAAGGAAAACCTCACTCTAGTGTATACAGTGGCAACACATATTTGCTTGAGATATGAATGTATTGCATATAAATATTTTTTGTTTCTTTTTTTATATTTGTGGACCTTTTTGCTGAATGACTCTCAGTTGTTAGCTGCTGTAGTGAGAAAACTATTCGAACTTGTTCAGTTGCTTAGTTTTATCGGAAAATTAAGCAACTTAACGCATTAAAATGATCAGTAAATTTAGTTATGTCGGCAAATAATACATTTTGGCGGAAAGTGATTTGGTGTATATTTTCTTTGATGTGTTTTCTTTGGACTCTTTAGTTTCTACGATGTTCCTATCGCAACGCTGGACTTCTCATCACTGTATCCGTCGATTATGATGGCTCACAATCTCTGCTACACAACGCTTCTAAACCCATCCGTCATTGAAAAGGAAAAGTGAGTAAATGGCCGATTTATGTTAAAATGGCCGATTTATGTTAAAATGGCCGATTTATGTTCGTTGGTTTAATCTTTTGTGTGTCGTGTCTGGGTGGGTACTGGTCCCATTATCTGGAATATTTGTGCTCTTGATGCAACCAGTGTAACATTTTTCATGCGGAATGACATACAAATATTTATATAGCTCCATCGACGGGTGAAAGAAGACAGACTGTTTGAGCAGGTGTATGGGTTTGGAATGGAAATGACTGGTCAAAATCTGATTGTACAACTATTTTTGGACTTTAGTAAATATCTGCTTTGCCAAGATGAAACTTTCTGTTGATTTTCTGTGTAGAATTCCTTGAGCAAAAGAGCTTAACTTTGAAACGAAATGGCCTCTATAGCGGCCCGTTATTCATAGAGTTACGGGAGCTCCGGGGTAAAAGGGTTAAAATTGTAACTTAATCAGATTCTAATTCTGATGATTTTATTGTGTAGACTGACACCAGACCAATATATCAGAACACCGTCAGGCAACTTGTTCATTAAGAACTCCGTGATCAAGGGTCTCTTGCCAGAAATCTTGGAGAATATCCTTGCCGCTAGAAAAAAGTCAGTCTCAGTTTGTTCATTTTGAATAACTTGGAATGTGTCTAGTTTCATTTTTCTTCTGAATGTACCGGTATCTGGACTTATTTGCTTACTGAATTTATGTAGTTTTCTGTGATATTTGTGAGCGGCACATTTTTTGTTAAACTACATAGAACTGAATTATCTGAAAATCTTTCAGTTCACTATGCTATTCTTCAGGAGGCTATTGACACATTCAACCCACTGGCAGTAGTTATTGTCTCTGTGACTTATGAGCACCTTTGGCGTAAGAGAAAGTATCAGTTTATGGTATTGAGCAGTTGTGCATGAGTAACTTGTCCTTACATTACGACCATTTTAAAATGAGACTTGAATCTCGATACAAATATGTTGTTACAATAACGACTATTTTACGTGTAGAGCACACAAATCAATAGCTATTGTGTCATATTAGCAGGTATATATAACCCCTTGTTTCTGGTCTTGTTAATCTATATATGTATTCAATTTGTCTTAACTTATAATAGTGCCAATACTAGTGTGATGTATTTACAGGGCTAAGGATGATCTCAAAGTGGAGAAAGATGTGTTCCGGAAGCAAGTCCTTGACGGAAGACAGTTAGCGCTGAAGATGAGTGCAAACTCTGTGTATGGATTTACTGGAGCACAGGTTGGCAAGCTGCCATGTCTTGAGATCTCACAGGTGAGGTTCTGTCCTGCTGGTTATTATCAAGGCTATAATTGTGGGGCGCTGTGGTGTAGTGGTGGCGTCGTTGCCTTGAAGCCGGAAGGTTCGAATCCACCTTGCCGCGTAAGGACCGTGGGCAAGTCCTTCACTCACAATTGCTCAGCGCTTTGGCGTGAAACTCTGATGCAGTGTCCGCTCTGCATTTGGGAGTGCCTCTGAGTAGAGACAGCTTGAAGGGGCGCTATAACAAGTGCACATACAAACAAACAAGGAGTCAGGCGACTCAGTCTTGCTTTATTCTGTGTGAATTGAATTTTTAGTGTCTTAATTTAACTTCTTTTATCGAGAAAGTTTGAGCATTGGTATGTAACAACAGGGTCGCTTGGAATGGATTGAAATTTAATTTGCGTTATTCATGAGAATACAGCGCAATCTCTAATGCGTTTGGATGAATGTAAGGTGGTGGTGCTGCTGTCTTTACAGGCTTTTCCTTTGGAGTGGACTCTCTTCCTGGAGTGGTAAGCCCTGCCTTAGAAGCCTTTCTTGTAGGATGCAAGACTGTAGAGCAGTTCCTTTAGCTAACCTTGATGGCAGCCATGGGTGTGAAGCATTAGCAACTGAATTTTTGGTGCACCGCTTTAGATGCCTTAAGTAGGACCTGAGTAAAAAAAATGGGGTCTAAATTAATGTTAAGAATTAATGAATTTTTAATTTACTTGTTTGCCTTAGTATGTGACCCTTATGGCAACCGGTGTTGGGACTAGCTTGGTCACATTCTCCCAGAATCAAACGCAGGGAAATGCGGGGCAAGATTTTCTGTGAATCTGCTCGTGCTTGATTGATATTTGCATTTGTAAACATCGTTTGATTGGTTCTGTTGTTGTTGATTGATGTTGTTTTTGATTGCTTTTGATTGATGTTGATTGTTGTTGTTGTGCAGAGTGTGACGGCGTTTGGTCGCCTGATGATTGAACAAACAAAGCAACATGTCGAAGAGATGTTTACGATTAAAAATGGTTACGCTCATGATGCCAAGGTTTGCAATAGATTCTAATTTGTTTGCTCAGAATTTTCTTTTTTACCTGCGCCGGTTCTATTGGCAAGTTTTAACAATTCGTTGTTCTATCTTAACAATTTATAGTGAGTAATGTTTCAGAAAACATCCTGTGTCAGAGGCTTGAATAGTTAAAAGGGAAATTAAAAGTCTTTGTTCTGTTTTCTTAGTGTAAAGCTTAATTTTTCAAAGCTGTGCAAACAAACTGACCAGTGCAGTTTGGTCAGCCTGTCTCCTATTAAATAATTTATGATGCTGAAATGTAAATTGAGTTGCTTATTGAAATCCTTTCTAAAATTAGGTCATCTATGGTGACACGGACTCCGTCATGTGTAAGTTTGGAGTCGATACAGTTCAGGAGGCGATGAAGTTGGGTAAAGAAGCTGCCGAACACATCTCGACCAAATTCATCAGTCCCATTAAACTGGAGTTTGAGAAGGTTGGTTAGCTTCTGCTTGAAGCAGTTTCATCAGTTTCAGAATGACTAGTAAATAGTTTACCGGTACTTGTCTGTGGGGCATTGAGTTACGTTTATTTACACGACGAACAGATGCCGAGAAATTCTCGAAATGTCTCTGGTGTTCGACACTGTAATTCAATTGACGTGGTTGTTTTATTTGCAAGGTCTTAGAAATAGTCTTCCTTTTTTCTATTTAGAAATTGGCTTTAAAACTGTGTTTCATTTGAGTTTAATCAAATGGATTTGTGAAGTGCTTCAAATTCAGAAATATATGGATGATCTATGTTTTTCTTGATTAGCCTTGCTTTTGGTTTTAGGTTTTAGCAGGGACCATATTTCTGGGGTTGGTTTTAGAATTGCCCTCTTTTCTAATTTAAGTTTTTGAAGTGGCCTTGTTTCCGGTTTGAATTCAGCAATGGACTTCTCTGGTTTTAGGTTTATTTTCCATATCTGCTTATCAACAAGAAGCGTTACGCTGGGCTCTACTTCACGAAACCTGAGATTCACGACAAGATGGACTGCAAGGGCATTGAAACAGTTCGACGAGACAACTGCCCTCTGGTGGCCAACCTCATAAACACGTGTCTTCAGATGATCCTTATCAACAGGTTTAATGCTGCTAAGTAACAATTTTTCTGCTCTTGTGAATAAAACTAAAACACTATAAATATACATCTGAGAAAAAATCAGAATATCCATGGAAGAACCAAGTCTGTCTTAAGTCCTGTAGGCATAAGTGGCTCTCTGAAGACAAATGAACTAGTTGCATGTACCGGTATATGAATTTTGTGGGGCACTGTGGTGTAGTGGTGGCATCGTTGCCTTGAAGCCAGAAGGTTCGAGGTTCAAATCCACCTCACCGCGCAAGGACCTTGGGCAAGGCCTTCACTCACAATTGCTCAATGCTTCGACGTGAAACTCCGATGTAGTGTCCGCTCGGCATTCGGGAGCACCTCTGAGTAGAGCGTGAAGGGGCGCTACAACAAGTGCACATACAAACATGTATGGTTGTATCTAGTATAATCGTATTGAACTTGTGCTGTAATACTACCATGTTGCGATGTAATACAGTCGCATGGTAATGCAATGCAATTATATTGTACAAGTATAGTCATAGTTTATTGAAATAGGGTTTTATTTTTTAAATGTGATCGTGTTGCATCGTAAGCACAATGTAATCGTATCGTAATGTGATTTTACATTTCTGCGTAGAGATCCGACGGCCGCAGTGGAGCACGCGAAGCAAACCATTTCCGATCTTCTTTGCAATCGAATCGACATTTCACAGCTCGTCATCACGAAAGAACTGACGAAGACAGACACGGATTACGCGGGAAAACAGGCGCACAACGAACTCGCGAATCGGTCAGTCAGAAGATCTCATCTGTTTTCTAATGCATGTTTGATCTGGTAATGCATGTTTGATCTTGGTAATGGTAGCGGAATGTACATAATACTATGTATGTTCTTGGATTGTTCTCTACTTGTTGGCCTTCTTAAGGTTCAGAGTCTGTCCTCAGTGCTGCTGCTAAGTTAGTGGCCTGTTTTTCTTGTCTCTCCCACATTTCTGCATCAATTGACAGTTGAACATCTTGGCTAGATAGAATTAGGTGCAAATGACGACCAGGCAGTTATAAATTGGCATAAGGATTCTTGAACGCTATGTGTCTTTTTGTGGGCCAAAAAGTGGCACATCACACATATTGAACACTACATTAGTTAGCCAGCCTCTTGTTGTAGACCAGGCTTACATGCAAAGCTACAGGCATACATGTATTTTGCCACATGCACATACAAAGATAAACACATACAGTTACATAACAATTTCTATTAGATTTGCACGTGCAGTTGAATTATTGCCAAAATGATGAATTCAACTACTAGCCAAATTGCAGCATTGAACAACAAGTTGCAGTTGTTACTTTGCATCTGTATGTGTCTGTGCAACTCTGTTGTTTGTGCAGCATGCGTAAGAGAGACGCTGGTAGCGCTCCTCAACTTGGAGATCGAGTGCCGTACGTAATAATCGGGGCCACGAAAGGCACGGCTGCTTATCTCAAGTCAGAGGTAAATTAATGGGAGGTTTCATCTGTTAGTGTGTTTAAGCTTCGACTCATTTCTGTGAGATTTCTTTGAAAATTTGAGAAATGGCAGTTGAGGTTTTCACTCATTTGTCAGTCATAGATTGCCATCTCTTAAAGGAGTATTTATTTGTAGCTTGCATCTGATTTCTTTCCTTACAATTTGTTTAATTTTAAGAAAGAAAAGTATATGATAGAAAATTTGCATGATGGCATTATGTGTCTACATATAAATAGTGTGTTTTTGTGTGTGTAAATTGTATATGTGTGTGTGTGTGTGTGCATGCTTAGTGTAATGTAACAAGGACTATGCTCTCTAGTTAATTTAAATGCTGTTCTGCATTAAATAATTAATTAGATGTATGATTATGTGCACTGTTCATGTAATTTTCTTCTAGGATCCCATCTACGTTGTTGAGAACAGCATTCCCATAGACACACAGTATTATCTCGACAACCAACTCTCGAAGCCGCTGCTCCGAATATTTGAGCCGATTCTGGGAGAGAAGAGAGCTGAGAGCATCCTGTTGAGTACGGTTTGGCTAAATTACTTTGCACATTTAGACGTTAGATAAGATATGAGTTGGTGTTGACTGACAGAGTTAGTGATATGAAATTGCTTTGCTGGAGGGCGTTGGTCCCTATTTAGCGTTTCAAGTGTAGATGTGAAGCAGAAAATTTTCATTACAGGTTGCATTGCTCTGGGGAGAGGCGGATACTTTCGGATGAAGCTATGAGATTAGAGCCTAATGCAAACTATTTGAAGGTTGTTGACATTTAGAATAATTGCTTTAACTTTCAGCTAAATTTTATGTTCTCTTCTCTAAAGAAACTGGTAAAACTCAAACTTAACCCTTACTGACTGAGGGTATAGGATTCCTCATGCCATTGACTACATTTGGTCGGTAAGGGGTTAAGAGACACAGAGCAGAGAAAGAAAGTTGTTAGATTTAGATGGGGTAGACAGTGAAATGTCAGATTACATTGAAATGGTGCCTGAGTGACCAAAAGAAAGTTCTGCTATTTATATCCACGCCCTTGCACGTACCATGTGACATCTATATAGTCACGTCACTCTCTGATTAATATTATGATGTGACAGTTTTTTAACTGCTGTTATTATGGTAAAAATCAATGGAAATGGTGCTGAACTGTGATAGTTCTGTACTGAGATGAACTAAGATATTTAGCAGTCAAAAGATACTTAACTTGGATATTTAGCTGTACTAAGATATATTTTGGTGTACTAAGATAATATTTGACATTCAAAAGATTGATATAAAGACCAGCAATGATAAAAATTTTAGCAGTCAGAGTTACTTATATGACTTTGTGCTAAGATGAACTAAGGTATTTAGCTGTACTGGGATGAACTAGCGTATTTAGCAGTCAAAAGGGATCCTGAAAATGTATTGCTTCTGTTGAAACCTTATAATCCATTGTCTTGAAACCTTATTATCCATTGTCTTGAAACCTCATAATCCATTGTCTTGAAACCTTATAACCCATTGTCTTAAAACCTTATATCCCATTGTCTTGAAACCTTATAATCCATTGTCTTGAAACCTTATAATCCATTGTCTTGAAACCTTATAATCCATTGTCTTGAAACCTTACAAACCATTGTCATGCATGTGATGAGCTTGCTGAGTTCCTGCTCAGATGACAAATTTACTAATTGAATTGGTTTCTTTTTCTTCTCACTTGGCAGAAGGGGATCACACGAGAACGAAGACAATTGTAACGTCAAAGGTCGGAGGCTTGTCCGGTTTCACGAAGAAACGAGAAACCTGCATCGGCTGCAAAACTCCGCTCGATAAAGAAAGTATGTCTTATTCTTAAGTACTTTTGGTCAGTATTCATTCATTCATTCATTCATTCAGACATTTATATAGCGCTTCTTCAAGTAAAAGAAACTACTCAGAGGCGCTCCCGACTCTAGCGCGCCTAAAAAGAACAGTTTTAAGTTTTGTAAGGAACGATCCTGTATGGCTAGATCCTTATGGTGTTACTACTTTCTACTGGCTTCTCAAAGTATTCATCAATCATTTATTTCATCAGCTTCTCTGCCCATGGAACGTTTCAACATCTGACTTGTGCTTTGAATTTTTTCCTGTTTCTCTTTCAACTGTCAGAGTGTATCAGCGTATTGTTAACTGCAAACATGTGTTCATTATTATGGAAACCAGCAGACAAACGTACAACATGCGAAAAACAGACAGTGCACAATATTTTGTCTGGAGGGAGTTATAGACTGACAGAGATATGAGGGAGATATTTTGAGAGGTCTTTAATAGGAAGTTTGTAAATTATTGGATGCATGCACATTGGGGGTAGGGATAGGGGAGAGAAGAGTTACTGAGGAGCAGAAAGTTTAATAGATCTGCAAGAGAGAAGTTTGGAAATGGGATCAAACCAGTGAAATTACAGACAGACAGAGGGAGGAGGAGGGGAGTGAGAGAGAGAGAGAGACAGAGATAGAGAGACACACAGAGAGAGAGAGACATAGAGAGAGAGACGGAGAGAGAGACATAGACATAGAGAGAGACATAGAGAGAAACGGAGAGAGAGAGAAAGTAGATGGCACGATACAAAGGAAATAAGCAAAGAGAGAGATAGGCCTACCCTATAGAACAAAACTGAAAAGAGCACACGAGATGTAGACGAAGAAAGACTGCTACCAGTGAGATCATTATCGCAATCGTCATTTTCATGTGGCAGTCATAACAATAATCATTTGCCATCGTCATTGCCGCCGCCACGCGCTCTTTGCCGTGGCGAGTAAACACGTCACTAGATGGCACCGTCATCAGTCGACGGCCGCTGCCCACGCACACACGCAATGATGAAGGCCGTCAACGATTTTCCTGTTAACAGCTGACGCCGTCTGCAAACACTGCAAGCCGCAGGAGTCGGAGCTCTTCCAGAAGGAGATTGCGCAGCTAAGTGCACTCGAGGAAAAGTTTTCACGACTGTGGACGCAGTGCCAGCGATGTCAGGGGAGCCTGCACGAGGACATTCTGTGTACAAGGTAAACACGATGAATCTCTGATTCACTGCCCTGACGTAATGCCTGCCGTCTGCAGACACTTTTGAACCAAATTATTGCGCGTAAAGTGTCTGGGTGTTGACTGGGAATTGTTCGCACAAGTGTCTGGACGCTGGTCACACTGATGCTGGTGTGATATGCGACATGCTGTTGCATCCGTGAACATGCTGGTGCGTTACCGCTAGGGACGCACTTTGGTTGAGTGCACTTTTCAGGGTAGTGTGGCAACATATGCGATACCTGAATCGTGGAGGACCCGTCGAGAAGTAAACGTTTCTACCTGAAGAGCTTGTGCTGGTAAGGGCAAGTTTTACGTATTGTGAGAATTATCCACCTGATCGAATTTGGTGAAGGTATTGGACGGGTTGGTGCCATTTTATTACTGCATCAACAACTTGAGCTTGTTTGTCTTTTCCTCTGTTCATCTGGACACTTAAGAAAGGTAGAGAATGTTGTTACTCCTAACAGCACTACCGTTGCGTGTTTCACCGTGGGTGTTTGGTGAATAAAATGTCTGCACTCTGTTAATTAATCCATCGCAATTTAACCTACGAGGCGTCTGCAACTTCACTCTAACGACTTTGATGTTTATCTGTGAATTTCTGCGTCGATGGGGTGTGTTATTTTTATTTGCAAGTTCACCTTAGTGTTCTGTTGAAAGGGAAATTATGATCGGGCGTCCTTGTTTCTTGGTGGGAAGAAGTCATTCAGTCTCACGTTAGCTTCTGTAACGAAGTGTGAGCCATGTAAATGTAGGGTAAATGTAATGTATAATGTAATGTATTGTGTAATGTACAATGTAATGTATGATGTAATGTATAATGTAATGTATAATGTAATGTATAATGTAATGCATAATGTAATGTGTAATGTAAATGTATGATGTAATGCATAATGTAATGCGTAATGTATAATGTAATGTCTGATGTTATGAATAATGTAATGCATAATGTAATGTATAATGTAATGCATAATGTAATGTGTAGTGTAATGTATTGTGTAATGTATTGTGTAATGTACAATGTATTGCATAATGTAATGCATTTATATAATGTAATGTATAATGTAATCTATAATGTAATCTATAATGTAAATCTCAGAATTTATCAGCGCTTCTCAGAAGCATGCCATGGGAACAACTTATACACTTGTGCATATCCCATTTGAACAGCTTATACGCCTTTGCTAAATGAAGTCTTCCTAAGCAAAATTGTCTGCTTGGTTTTGGTACCAGTTAGGAATTCTGGGTTCAAGTTTAGGAGACAACATGGTAATATGCTGGGAACTGTTTTTTGGGTGTTTCTTCATGGGATTGTTAAGGGGCAGGACTGGGATAGGACAGCTTCAAATGGTTGTTGTTATTCTTGAATGAGATGCTGCAACCTTGGCATGATTACTGACTGATCTATATGTAGAACAACTAAAGCAGCAGTTTTTTAAAAGCTCAATTTACTTTAAATTGGCTTTAGAAGTTTATAAGGTGGCTACATGATTTTGATTACACCTAAATACAGGCCATGATGTGCTGCTTGGAAAATGAGGATCGATGTAAATTTTCAGTTGCCGTACATTGCATTTGATTATTTTTTTTCGCACAGTCGTGATTGTCCGATATTCTACATGCGCACAAAAGTCCAGAAAGATCTGATGGATGAGGATGCCATCATCAAACGCTTTGGTAGCCCCACCTGGTGACAGATCTCGTTATTCATCATCACTGATTGAATGACTGATTGATTGATTGATTGAACGACTGATCAAGACAATGCGATCTTTCATTCCACTTTACATGGAAATTGGACCGTTTATAAGAAACTCTGTTTGTTGAGAGAGCTACGAAGCAGAGTTTGGTTTGGATTCCGATTCAATTCCGATAAGATAGAATTGCTGAGGAGTTAGAATCTGACTGAAATATGTAACAGTAAGAGTGTGAACTTGAACGTACGGTTGCACTACTCTGACTTTACTCAGTTTTCTCATTAAATTCAATTGGTACTGTTTTTGCGCGTTCCAATTGTTGGACTTGTCTGCTAACTGTTTTTAGATGATCCAGATTAACATTTACCACGAACAGATTGAGTATTTTGCATTGCACTTTTGACTGCCCTTGATTAAGCCATGCAATGTGGGAGAATGGTGAATATAAGAGATTTTGATCGGATGATACTGAGTATTGGAGTTTATGTGATGTTTCTGTGTATAGAGAGATGAGAGAGTTTTCATAATTGAGGAGTTTTAATAGGAAGTGAATTTTGAAGTTTACATTACTGCACAAGGCTATTTGTCATGATCAAGTTAGTCATATGTCGTCAATTTCACTTATCTTAAAATTTGAAGTTTTGAATCAATTGAATTTCAAGTGCAAAAAGTTGATGCTCTTCTGATCAGTTCATTGATTTATTAATTTATTAATGTGACAAAATAATTTATTGGTCAATCAAATGATTTATAGCTCAGTAATTTAATGGTTGATTAATTTGAAAGTGGGTCAATCAATTAATCAACTGATTAATCTCCCATGTAGTCAACTGTTACTCTGCTGAATAATCTGTTTTAAACTGATCTTCCAAGTATAAGTGATTCTTGGCTTAGGTACTACATGTACATCATTCTATGTGATGTTGTTTCATGCAATCTTTTAAATTTGGAAAAGCACTGTAGCAATATCTCTTGCACTATTGGCTTAGACGTCATTTCTGCTGCCTTTCCTCATGCCTGTTATTTTGGACAGAGTATTTGTGCCAGAAGTTTAGTTACAACATCAAATAGGGAAATCAATTCAAAGTTCACTCAGCCTTGCCAATGAAACTAGGGCTTCAGAATAAACTGGAAATGAATACGTTACGTGTGCATAAATTTCTATTGTGCACCTTATAAATATTGTTATGATGTTTTTTAGTGGCCATCATGGCATTGTCATATACTGGTAATCTGTTGAGTACCACCGGCTCCAATATGGCGAGTACAGGCTAAATGCTGACAGTGTGTACTTTAAACCTAGGATCACTTTTAGGTATGGCATGCAGCAGAAGGTGTAGATGAAATCAGGGGCGGATCCAGGGGGGCCAATCCGGCCATGGCTCCCCCCCCCCCATTGAAAACTGCCATGGGACGTGGCCCCCCATTTGGTCCGAAATTAACAATACGAATATGGGTACAATGGATATTGGCCCCCCTATTCGGAAAATTGTATGGGACATGGCCCCCCGCTCGGTTTTGAAGTTGAGGACTAAAAAAAAAAGGTCATCAACTTTTTTGGCGGATGAAATGGTATGTTTTTACCGAAAATTTTGACAGATGACTAAAAAAAAGGTCATCAACTTTTTTGGGGAATGAAAATTTCAGAAAAATTTCCAGAAAATTTCGGCAGATGACTAAAAAAACTTTTTCTTAGAAATTTTCTTGGTTTTTCCCAAGATTTTGGCCCCCCCCCCTAAAAACAGTTCTGGATCCGCCACTGGATGAAATCTCTATTTATAGGCACCTCAAAACACGAAACATACTCGAACTTAAAAAGTATCCTGGATGTTTTGGATTCCTCGAACGTTCAAGTGCACTCGATTTCTATATTGGGAAACTGTCAAACTGTCTTGAGAATCTCAAATCTCACGTGTAGCACTCGGTCGTTAGTTCATTGAAGGGTTTTCGTTCATTGACGAAACCGCAGCTTCTGAGTACAGACCAATGCATCTCCCGTCTTAGGTTAACGTCAGGTGAGGAAGAAATGCTTTTGCTCAGTCTGTTGACTAAAACGTTTTAAGTATATCTATAGTCTGTCTGTCTAGACAGTCTCGCTCAGTGTAAGAATTGTGGGAAAATAATGGGGGGGGGGGGGTTGGACCATTATCCACTTGGAATCGGAGTGTGAAAAACAGACTTTAACATGGGGCTCTAAGAAAGACTGGGGGTTGAAACCCCCAACCCACCCCCGGCAATTCTCACCCTGGTCTCGCTCTCTCTCTCTCTCTAAAGTATATAAATTATATATATATAATAATATATATATTTATATATATATATATGAGATAGATATAGCAAGTGCTTATCTCGACTATCCATATTTAGGTGCAAAAAACCCAGCCGAGTATATTTAGGCTACTGTAGATGTGATGTATGTGCTGAAGTTATTGATTTTGACCTGAATTGTAGGCTATGTAAATATAAAGGACGCATTTGACTTCATCTATAAATATTATGTCCCTGTGGTTTGCGTCAATTCTGATTTAGTCGATAGCAGTGATATTTTACTTCAGCAAATAATTTTCGTTTCACTTCTATTTCAGTTCGGACGTCCTCAATTTCAGTTCTAGTTCAATTACAGTTCTTTAAAAAATTTCAGTTATACTTCTAATTCAGTTTTTAGAATAATTTCAGTTCTCAATTAAGTTCTTGCATAGAAATAATTTCAGTTTTACTTCTTTACAGGCCTAGAACGTGCCTCAAATTAAACCAAGTTGAAGCATTTTCAATATTGATGCGCCTCTTAATTCTAAAAGAACTTCTTATTTTCAGCGACATTAGCAGATCACCAAAAATTTCGCCAACCCTCCTTCGAAATTTCTGCATCCGCCCCTGCGCCAATTATAATATTCCATTGAATTGGTCGAACACGTTACATTTCTTTCTTTACACATTATGCAACGCTAGCCTAAATGCTTTCTCTGTGGTGAAGCCGCTGACTCGAATCAGCCACATGAAAGTTTCGCACCAAACCTGAATATATTTCTTAGCATTCTGTGTGCGCTTATTCACTGAAGAAGACAAAATTAAATTGTTAACAAGTTTACCAGAAACTCCACCTTACTGCACGTTAAAAAGCTCTGACTTATAGGAAAGGCCCAAATGCAATAGGCCATAATAAATTGCACACGGAAGAACGTACTAAGCTAAAAAAGTCAGAAAGTATGTGCGCCTTTTAAATTTATGTAAACTCAACTGCACGTAGGAAAGGTTATGAACTAAAAAAAATTAAAAATTACATTAATTTCCGTTCTGAAATTAATTTTCGTTTTTATTCTAATTTCAGTTTGCTGTGCTTAATTTCAGTTCTAATTCAGTTTTCGTTCTCAAAATAATTTCAGTTACAGTTAAAGTTACACTGAACGGAAATCAATATTTTCAGTTCTAATTTTACTTATCGTTAATGAAAATATCACTGGTCGATAGCGAAAACCTTTGGGAATTGTTTATTGGTCGAAGTCGATGTGTCGGCATTTCCAGGGGTTTGTACCTCGAATTAGCGTGATATTAGGAAAATGTACACACACACACACACACACACACACACAAGGCTGCTTGTCGATCGCTAGAGTTCAACGAACTGACAGCACAAGGTGACACACACACGGGCGCGTACACACACACACACACACACACACACACACACACACACGGAGTCCTAGAATGGAGTGGCGCTCATTGAAGCTGGCTGCTACGCTGAAAAGTCTCACCAGCAAAAAATAATCTAAATGAAACTATGAACTGCTCAATCAAAGCTGTATAGGGTCGCAACGGACAAACGTTGTGTTAGGCTACTCGTACGCTTACAGGGGCGGATCCAGGGGCAATCCGGCCATGCCCCCCATTTAAAAATGCCATGGGACGTGACCCCCATTCGGTTTTAAATTAGCATTATGAATAGGGGTGTCATGGTATTATTGCCCCCCCCCCCGTTAAAAAATTGCACGGGACGTGGCCTCCCCATTCGGTTTTCGGCCGGAGGACTAAAAAAAGGTCATCAACTTTTTGAGACCAATGACGAAATTTTTCCCTGCCCCAAGACCAAAGATTTTGCCCCCCCCCCAAAAAAAAATTCGAACAGTTCTGGATCCGCCACTGTACGCTTAAATTATACAGATCTCCTGTAGCATCATTTCGTGATTAATAATAGAGTAGATGCGGTGTGTGGAGAATATGGGAACAGAAACTAAGTGTTTCTATTTATTCCCCGCATTTGCTATAGCACCCTTCAAGCTCTCTGCTCAGAGGCGCTTCCGACTACAGCGCGCGGACACTCAAAGTTTCAAGCCGAAGCGCCAGAGCAATTGCGAGTGAAGGACTTGACCAAGGTTCCCACGCGGCGGCTGGAGGTGGATTCGAACCTAGATCTCTCCAGCTCCAAGGCACCCAACCCACCACTACACCACCGCGCCCCAGTGTATGTGTGTTGTGCTTTTATATAGCAGGCCTGGCTTGAAATCGGGCAATGTGTATATTGCACGGAGGCTGCTATTTAAATGAGGTTATTGTTGGTACTGAACAGGTTGTTGTTGTTATTGATGATGACGACGACGACGATGATGATGATGATCATGGTGATGATGATTGATGATGATGGTGATGATGATGATGATCATGGTGATGATGATTGAGGATGATGACGATGGTGATGATGATGATGGTGGTGGTGGTGGTGGTGGTGATGATGATGATGATGACGATGATGATTGATGACGACGATGATGATTGATGACGATGATGATAATGATGACGATGATGGTGCTGCTGCCATTTTCCCTCAGTTCTTCCAAGTCGCTCCACCTGTGGCGATTTTTCTGCCGCACTATTCTGACGCCAGGTGGCGTCGCTTAGTTACGGTCGTCATGGCAGCGGCCGTGCACGAGTTAGCCTAATTACGTCATGAATACGATTACGGACAGCAGGTGATCGGCGAAAGAGAGGGGAGGCAGATAGGAGACTGATTATTAGGAAGTGGGGGTGAGGGGCGGTGGACAGAGAGATAGCTAGGCGGAGTGAGACCGACATGGATGGGGGATGAGGAGGAAGGGGAGATGGAGGAGGAGGTGGAATATCAGAAGCTGGAATGCACGAAGCGTGTTGGAGACTGGGAGAAACATCGCGTCTGATTTCAGGTAAGCATTGATAAATACGTTGTGGGGGAGAGAGGGGGCCTCATCTGGCTTTTGCTGTGGGCCTATAAATAGAATTAGGATGTAAAAAAATGAGAGATGGTCTGCGATTTCAGCTCCAGGGCAGTCGCGTTTGCTTTTCTTATAAGCTATAAAGGTGGCTGCAGAATATCAAGATGGAAAAGTACGCGTGTCTTGGATCTGGCTGCATAAATATACTGGGAATTGCGTCAATTGCTTCATTACGGAGAGAGAGAGAGAGAGAGAGAGAGAGAGAGAGAGAGAGAGACAGAGACAGAGACAGAGACAGAGACAGACAGAGAAAGAGAGAGAGAGAGAGAGAGAGACGCCTGCATGCATCGAACTGCTTTTGCCTAGGCCGAACATTAAAAGTAAATAAACTATAGTTTCCAATATAAAAGGATTAGATAGAAAGTGAGTCCACGGAATGCACTTTTATATAAAGAAAAAGTTGACGGCTTAAAGATTACTTTGACTCGAGATGCAATGAGATCTCTCTCCAGCGGAGGCGCCAGCATACTGCATACATGCAATTTCAGCAGGTCGCACCAAGGTCATGGGAGCTATTCAACAGGTCGAAGAAATTTAATGTAAAGAAGGTATTGAAAGCTCCAAGAGTTTTTGGCAGTAGGTCATAAGGCAGTCAGAGTTTAATCCAGACGTCTGTGGGGGCAAGGAACTGACATTTCCCCCCATGCAGAAAAATCTTGAGCTGTTGTTCACAAAAGGTATCAGCTTTTACTGTACCGGAATTGGTATGTTTTTGGGAAATCTTGGGGAAGACTAAAAAGGACTAAAGAGGTCGTAAGAAAAATTTCCGGTCAGAGTTTGTCCTCGGTTTCGTCCGCCCAAAACGGGCCGACCCCCCCCCCCCCAAGAAACCTGAATTTTTCCACCCCTTTTTCAAAGTAGAGACTATGGGTTAAACACTGTTAAGGCAGGTCAAGAGTAAAAATATCCAACACGGTAAATGACTTGCCGCGACCTCTGGTGGCGCCTCTACTGGATGATCTTCTTTCCTCGTTGGAAGATGTCACGATGCTCAGTCAAATGACTCCAGCTGCAGGTCTGGTATACATATAGGCGCACGGGGGTAGCAAGATGGGGAAATGTCCCCCCAAATTTCGGGCAATTAGGCCTATGTCTTTTCGGGCAAGCAGACCCGGGAAAATAAGAAAAAAATAGTATTTTTCACGACATTTCAACCCGATGACTAAAAAAGGTCAACTTTTTTGGTCTGGGAAAATCCCACCACGAGTCTGGCACGAGATTTATTTATCGGGCAGAAGTAAAATCTGCCACCCCAATGCTGAAATCTCCTGTACGCCTCTGATGGTGTAAGCCACGAATAACGTTCGTGTAATCATGTGATGTATTATAAATCTTTTTAAAAATTCATAGCGCCCATAAAAACCAAATATCGCGCTACAAGCTTATCAAATCAATTCCGAAAAGTCAAGCTGCTTTGCTTGTTCCGATGCCAGGTCAAATTCATGGTGACTGGTGGTGGTAGTGGTGGTAGTGGTTGTGATAGTGGTAGTGGTGGTGGCATCGAAGATAAGCTGTACGTAGAGTGATGGCCTGCGGTAGCTCTCACGTGAATGACGTTTCGCAGAACAGATGCGATAATAATATTATATGTTGGAGTTGAGACGCTAAAGCACTGCAGACAGACATGCACATTATTTTTTGTAAACACAATAATTATTTAGATCTACACGGCGTTCATGCAATCCTGTCTCCGAATGCAGGTGATAGAAACAGATGAAATCATGCAAACAATTGAATTGAGCATAATGTAGCGAGGTCGTCGGATGTAAACAGAACCGACATCGTTAACAACGGAAGATGCTGCTGCTGTTTCTGCTGGTGGTGGTGGTGGTGGTGGTGGTGGTGGTGGTCGTGGTGGTCGTGGTGGTGGTGGTGGTCGTGGTGGTGGTGGTGGTGGTGGTCGTGGTGGTGGTGGTGGTGGTGGTGGTGGTGGTGGTGGTGGTGGTGGTGGTGGTGGTGGTGGTGGTGGTGGTGGTGGTGGTGGTGGTGGTGGTGAAAGACAGAGGAAACCGTGAACCTGATATCGGACGAGGTCAAACGTCCCCTGCTGCCCTCTTTAGTCCGTAAACAAAGCGTCCGTCCGAGACTCCATCTTCCTTCGTCCTCATCATAATCAGTGGAGGCCGGAGGAGGGAAGGAGAAGGACAAGGTAGAGGAGGAGACCGAGAACTAGATGGAAGGTAAGCGGGATGGGATGGACGAGGGAGGAGTGAACGAGAGAAGGTGAGCATAGGTCGTCGTGGAGAGAAGGATGGGGGAGAAGAATGGGGGGAGGATGGGGAGGAGGATGGGGAGGCGAATGGGGAAGGATAATGGGGGGAGGAGGATGGGGGGAGCTAGTGTTGTCTTGTGTGTGCAGATCTTCATCGAAGGCTGACAGCAGCAGATGATGATACGAGGAGATGGAGATCATTGGCTGAGTTCGGTTGATTCCATCATAAATTGTTATCTGTATCTGGATATCATCATCATCTCACCACTATTATATTATAATGAGGAGGATGGGGGAGAAGAATGGGGGAGGAGAATGGGGGAGGAGGATGGGGAGGAGGATGGGGAGGAGGATGGAGAGGAGGATGGGGAGGAGGATGGGGAGGAGGATGGAGAGGAGGATGGAGAGGAGGATGGGGAGGAGGAAGGGGAAGGATAATGGGGGGAGGAGGATGGGGGTCAGTGTTGTCTTGTGTGCGCAAAGCTATATCGAAGGCTGACAGCAGTAGCAGATGATACGACGGAGATGGAGATTGGCTGAGACTGTTCGATCGATTCCATCATAAACTGTTATCTCGATCTGGATATCATCATCTCACCATCATTATAATGACCTTCAGGAGGACTTCCTTACAGTGCTTTGCTCTCGGAAATTAACCGCCTTCGGACAGGAAATCTCCGAGATAACATGCAGCTGGATTATGATGATGATGATGATGATGATGATGATGATGATGATGATGATGATGATGCTGATGATGATGATTATGATGATTATGATGATTATGATGATTATGATGATTATGATGATTATGATGATTATGATGGTGGTGATGGTGGTGGTGATGATGATGATGAGGGTGGTGGTGATGATGATGATGATTATGATGATAGTGGTGGTGGTGGTGGTGGTAGTGATGATGATGATGATGATTATGATGATGATGGTGGTGGTGGTGGTGGTGGTGGTGGTGGTGGTGGTGGTGGTGGTGGTGGTGGTGGTGGTGGTGGTGGTGGTGGTGGTGGTGAGGGTGGTGAGGGTGGTGAGGGTGGTGATGATGATGATGATGATGATGATGATGATGATGATGATGATGATGATGATGATGATGATGATGATGATGATGATGATGATGATGATGATGATGATGATGATGATGATGATGATGATGATGATGATGATGATGATGATGATGATGATGATGATGATGATGATAACAATTAGCCCTCTTCCTCATTTGCTTTTATCATAATTATACTCTATAATGATTATTTATTAAAGTCGCCACATTTTCGAGGATCTCCCCGGCCTCTGTCAACGAGGGGAATATACAGGGTGCGGCCAAAAAAATACCCCATTACGAAAATTGCGATTTCTCAAAAACCGCTGAATATTTTGTTACAAATATTTTCATTCTTATTCGTAACATATTTTTACATATTCTCTGAAAATTGTATGTCAGTACCTTTATATTTGTGATCATGACATCAGGCAGAAGAAAGAACTGCATTTTGTAAACTGAACAAGGCATTCACGATATTAGGAAACCACATTTTTACATAAATTAGCCTGTGATGTGCCATAATTACGTCATTTCCGCTTTGCGGATCGTGTTCTTCACCGATGAGAAGATGTTTTACATCAATCCACCCATTAATAATCGAAACAACGGCGTCTGGGCGAAGAAGAAAAAAGCCGATATCCATGCAAGCCGCCTGTTAGTCGAGAGAGCTAAGTTCTCTCCCCACATCATGGTTTCTGCAGGAGTCAGCTATGAGGGTAAAGGACGCTTACATTTCATTGAGGAGGAGGCCAAAGTCAATGATAAGTAATACGTGGAGAATCTTTTGCCTAAGCTTGTCGATGGTTGTCACACTGTCTTGGGAAATCAGTTCACTTTTCAGAAAGGTGGAGCGCCCGCTCACGGCGCCAAGCTGGTCCAAGATTGGTTAACAAGTCACTGTCTTGACTTCATCGACAAGGATTCGTGGCCGCCAAATTCCCCAGATATAAACCCACTTGACTATGGTGTCTGGGGTGTAATGCTTGAGACTTACAACAAACTTACCACAAAGCCAAAGAACATTTCTGAACTGAAAAATACGCGGCAAATCATCTGGAATGACTTTTGTCACTTGCGACCATTCAGAAGATTGTTCTGGGCTTTCGAAAACCTCTGCAAGCTTGCGTAAAAGCAAACGATGTTCACTTCGAACATTCATTGCAAAAAACTGAACAGTTTGGCCTAATCTTGTCAATAACAATTATAAGTAACCTTGAACTTTGTCACATTTCTGTTTGCGCCGTTACTTTGTTACTTATTGCTGTCACTAAATGTCTGTTGAAACGAAAATAACATTGTTTCACTTCAGAGTTGCACCATTTTGGTGTTCATGATTCGAATTTCATTAGATTTAGCCCAGTTGTAGATAAATATGTGTCAAATAGACTGGCGAAGTTTTATAACAAAATATTCAGCGGTTTTTGAGAAATCGCGATTTTCGTTTTGGGGTATTTTTTTTGGCCGCACCCTGTATATGGTGACATTGTTTCCTGTGTTTGCAGCAACGTTTGTCACTCGGCTACGCTTTACCATACGCTCTGCCTGATCAACCATTGCATCCCGAGCTCGCTTACGTTGTGTTTTAATTGTAACACGATTCTGTTCCAGAGCTGAACTATTTTTGTCCATGACATCTTCCAGCAAAACAGGCTGGTTGTCGAGATTGTGCTGTTCCGATGTACCCAGACCTGATCCATTGATGACTGCTACCTCTGTTGATGTGGAAAGACCTGTCTGGTTGATGTATGAGGATGTGATATAAAATTAAATAGACAGGCTGACTTATGGCCCGCAGAACCATAGATATAATAAACCTGGATATTAGAATAACCATACTTACTTACTTACTTCAATATTTCAAAGGGAAAGTGAGTCGCAACAGTCGATGGCAACGTTCAGTTATGTTCGTCATTTCGTTTCAGGCAATCTGTCAAATTTTCAGCTTCAGATTTCAGGGATTTTACAAAATCCCTGTTTTTTTCAGGGATTGTGTAAAGTGCCCGAGTGAATTGGGGATTTTACAAATTGCCTTAAAATTTCAGGCATTTTACAAAATCCCTGATTTTACACATTGCCTGTAACATATATATATATATAGCGTGACATGTCGACAACAGTTGCATGTTGTCATGCTGCTTGTCATGCATCATGTCAAGCAAAGTCATTAACAGGCAGACAAGACGATTAGATCAATTCGTGTGCAGATAATGCGGATGTATGTACGTATGTAGCCTATGTATGTATGTATGTATGTATGTATGTATGTATGTATGTATGTATGTATGTATGTATGCATGTATGTATGTATGTATGTATGTATGTATGTATGTATGTATGTATGTATGTATGTATGTATGTATGTATGTATGTATGTATGTATGTATGTATGTATGTATGTATGTATGTATGTATGTATGTATGTATGCATGCATGCATGCATGCATGCATGCATGCATGTATGTATGTATGTATGTATGTATGTATGTATGTATGTATGTATGTATGTATGTATGTATGCATGTATGCATGCATGCATGCATGCATGTATGTATGTATGTATGTATGTATGTATGTATGTATGTATGTATGCATGTATGCATGTATGTATGTATGTATGTATGTATGCATATATGTGTGTATGCATGTATGTGTGCATGTATGTATGCACCGGTATATGGACATTTACATAGCGCTTTAAACACACGTAAATGTACTTGCGCAAACTGTCTAATTTTCACGTCCACGTTAGCCTATTTATAACTCTATAATTTTTTTATCCTACAGTCGTCCGATGGCATTTGACTACATTAAAATTATAGGCTATTCTGTTCCGATCTAAACAGCACCCGTACGGGGGGGGGGTGTTAGAAAATAGATCTTTGCGTGCGTAATATTATAGCCTAGGTAGGCTATAGATAGCCTGGCATACCCGCGGTAATGATGGTAGCACAGCACGTTATAGCACGTAGCCTAAGTGTTTTCGAATTTCGTTCGCAGTAGCCGGGACATTCCCTCGCCAAAAGATGGATTCTCCCTCCAAAGGTCATGCATTGTCAGAAAATCCGTTTCTTTTTCAAACAAGATTTAAGCGCAAAAGGTTATTGTGCAAAAGTCAGAAGTCGATGTTAATGATCGAGTTGAGTCAACTTGCGTGAGTACGCTCCGGCAGGGGTTATTTTAAGGAAATTTCTCAACTGCACATAATTATCAGAATAGCATCCAACATCGGGTAGATTGGTCAATATTGAGACTAAGGCCTAATTATTCTTCTTCCTCTTCTTCCTAATATTATCATTATTATTTATTATTATTATTAGTAGTAGTAGTAATTTATTATTATTATTATTATTAATATTAATATTATCATTATCATGATAATGTAGCTCAAAAGAGCAGTGTTTAACGTAGTCCCCCTCTGCTGGGGGGGGGGGGGAATCAGGTATCTAGGGGGAGACAATCGAGTGTCTGAAGGACTCTCATGCGGTGTGTAGTGCCGAGACGGGTAGGGGAAGGGTATGGGGAGGGGGATGTGCCCCTCCCCATAAGAAATTTTTTGAATTTCCACATTGCAATGGTACCATTTTAAGGTGTCATCTTAACAAAATACCTCTACTTTTTCAGAGCCTCATCAGATATTTGTTTAATTTCCACATTGCAATGGTACCATTTTAAGGTGTCATCTTAACAAAATACCTCTACTTTTTCAGAGCCTCATCAGACATTTGTTTAATTTCCACATTGCAATGGTACCATTTTAAGGTGTCATCTTAACAAAATACCTGTACTTTTTCAGAGCCTCATCAGACATTTGCTTAATTTCCACATTGCAATGGTACCATTTTAAGGTGTCATCTTAAGAGAATACCTGTACTTTTTCAGAGCCTCATAAGAAATTTTTTGAATTTCCACATTGCAATGGTACCATTTTAAGGTGTCATCTTAACAAAATACCTGTACTTTTTCAGAGCCTCATCAGACATTTGCTTAATTTCCACATTGCAATGGTACCATTTTAAGGTGTCATCTTAAGAGAATACCTGTACTTTTTCGGAGCCTCATAAGAAATTTTTTGAATTTCCACATTGCAATGGTACCATTTTAAGGTGTCATCTTAACAAAATACCTCTACTTTTTCAGAGCCTCATAAGAAATTTTTTGAATTTCCACATTGCAATGGTACCATTTTAAGGTGTCCTCTTAACAAAATACCTGTGCTTTTTCAGAGTCTCATAAGAAATTTTTTGAATTTCCACATTGCAATGGTACCATTTTAAGGTGTCATCTTAACAGAATACCGCTACTTTTTCAGAGCCTCATAAGAAATTTTTTGAATTTCCACATTGCAATGGCACCGTTTTAAGGTGTCATCTTAACAAAATACCTGTGCTTTTTCAGAGCCTCATCAGACATTTGTTTAATTTCCACATTGCAATGGTACCATTTTAAGGTGTCATCTTAATAGAATACCTGTACTTTTTCAGAGCCTCATTAGAAATTTTTTGAATTTCCACATTGCAATGGTACCATTTTAAGGTGTCATCTTAACAAAATACCTCTACTTTTTCAGAGCCTCATAAGAAATTTTTTGAATTTCCACATTGCAATGGTACCATTTTAAGGTGTTATCTTAACAAAATACCTGTACTTTTCAGTGCTTATAAGAGTGGGCTAAGACTTCAATAAATATAAGCAACACTTTAAAAACTTGGGGTTGCATGGACCCTGGGGTTATATGGACCGTCATGAGAAACCCAACAAAATATGACGTCACTGCCATTTAATGAAGTTTGTCTCTATGACTGCTCTATTTTATAATAATACTCTATGGTATTGGTGTCCCAGATGCTGAGTTATTCTAATGAATAAATGCAGACATGAATATAATAGTATGTATGTATGTGCACTTGTTATAGCGCCCCTTAAAGCTCTCTCTACTCAGAGGCGCTCCCGATGCAGAGCGGACACTGCATCGGAGTTTCACGCCGAAGCGCTGAGCAATTGTGAGTAAAGGACTTGCCCAAGGTCCTTACGCGGTCAGGTGGATTCAAACCTCGGACCTTCCGGCTCCAAGGCAACGACGCCACCACTACACCACCGCGCCCCACAAGTAGCCTATATAAGCTGACTTTTCAGCTCTATATCAGTTTAACCCTATTTCCCAAGATGGTCCTGAATTGCTGACCAGGACGTACTTTCTGAAATCATATTTTAATGGTACACAAACCAACCAAGAACTAATAAACTACCGGTACCAAATTCGGGTAGCCATGTGTAGTAATGCTGTTGTTTTTAGGTTTTACCATATGTGTTCAAATAATAGGACCAAACATTTTGAAATTTTACAGTTTAAAATTTGAAGGATACCACTGGTGAAAAGCCATTCAGTTGTACAAAAGTAGTATTTATACAAATATTAGCAGTAAGTTATTCTCATTATTTTTAGCAGGATTGTGTCATATATTATGATAGTAAATAATAACATTATAACTCTTAACCATATAATAATTAATAGTATTACAGTATATTATAACAGTTCACGTAATAGGCTACAATGATGTAGGCTAAATAGCAACTAAGCTATATAAGCGTTATTTGGCTTGCATCAGACTTTGAATATGCCATGTCTTTATCTCTAGACTTGTATTTTATGCCAATAGAGTTGTCAATAGAAATTTAAAGTTAGATTCATGGCAAAAATGTCTTATAATCTTGTTTGTTACAATTAGTTTAATTAAAATATAATTGCTACTTACATTGTTTATGCGATTGTGTGTAAAAAAGTAACTGCACAAAACCTGATTTTCAACTGCACAAATTCGTTTTCCAACTACACACTTTGTGTCCAGCTGCACGTTAAAATAACCCCTGCGCTCCGGAGTTGTTTGGGAAAGTCGAACAGATAAACTAATCTCTAATCTGTTATTATAAATACATGTAGACTTATTAATTAATCGCACAATAATTGATTTGCGAATGCGTGTTGTAGAGAAGTTTCACTCTGCAGCACTAGCAGGCGGCCAATTAGCCTACAACCAAATGAGTATTCACAAAATCATTGCATTGCATCTCTGCTTTATCTAAGCTTTCCATAGCTGTTCTTAGTCTAATTGTAGACAACCCAGAGTCCTATACGATTTCAAGATGGGCGAGCCGAGAATGCTAGGAATTCTGTAGGTGAAAAATTGACCTGCGGCGAAAAACCGATAGAAATATAAACATGAGTTATCGGCTCTTAATGCTCAAAGTCACCAAAGCGCTTTCAAAGTCTGTGTCCGTCCGTCTCTCCAGCTTGTCGTTTGGACCTGCGGATATGTGCGGATATGTGTGTGTATAGGTTGGTCGATGGGCTGGGGAGGGAAGTCGTTTCTTGGGCGGGTTTGGTATCTATCAATTTGCACAGTCATCGTTGCAGGCGGTGGCAACAGGAGCACGGAACTACTGCCCCTCGGTTGTTTCTTTCTGTCTGTCTGTTCGCTGAACACAATAATAATTATTATTATCTTCTGCCATGATTGTGTTGCATCGCTGTCGACAGACAACTTAGAACATCTTAGGTTTTCGACATAATATCTGAAATTTAATTTTAAATTGGCCGGATATTTCACTTGTGCGAAACAATTTAAAATGTCTAAACCCGCTAATGTCAATTAGTCTTTCCTGATGAGGACCATTTTACACTTTGATTGATAAACGATGAAGTAATTAAAAGTTATCAAGTGCTTAGTGGAGCTTAATTTAGTTTAGGTCTTTAGGGGAAGAAAAAGGGCGTTTCCCGGTCTTCGGCCTTACCTTGAATTGAACCGGAAATGAACGACCATTAAGGCGTTAGCTATTCGCTGGACCGGCCATTGATCGCTTTTGTTACCTAAGCTTAATATTAACGCACTTGTGAATGAACTTGTTGCCGACATTTCGCTTTTTTGGGCGTTGTGTAAAACTACGATTACGTTTACATAGGCCTACCTGTACGATTTGACTGTGCCAGAAACAAAGGACCAGGGCTTTTTTAACGTGCAGTTGTACACAAAATGTGCAGTTCTAAATGGATGTGTGCAGTTGTAGAAGCACTTCTGTACAGTTAAAACTAGCAAAAAGGTCATTGTCTTTCGATTGGAAGTAATTTACCATGGAGGATAGGAAAGGAAAGAAGAAATTGTGCAGTTCTAAAAAATTCCTTAAAAACAGCCCTGCAAATGACAGCCATTGCATGGCAAAAAACAGTCCTTATTCACATTAAGAATAGGCTATTCATTGTTTTATTTGCCAAACAGAGAGTCGAAAATTATTACTACAATAATAGTGCACGAACGATCTAGACCGTAAAGACCTGACCGGCTGATAGTCCTGCGTTTATCGGAAAATCTTTCAGACACAAATAGAACGCCTACGCAAGCACGCACGCGCACACACACACACACGCACACCAATTTTGTCCTTGGCGCCCTTCTTGGATGTCGTGGCTTCAGAAGTTGGGAAACACTGGATGACAAAGATAAACAATCTCAGATTCTTCCTACTATTATTCTTGCGATTAAGCGGAAATTCGTTCAGACACAATGGATCACGCCTACACACACTTACACACTCACACACCAGTTTCGTCTTTCTTTGAACTTCCGCTACGGCTATTCGCGAGAATTGAAACTAACACTTGTGCAGTGTAAGTCTCAAACTTCTTCTCTGCTTCTCTGACTCAACGACTTCTCGTTATCTTCTCTAGTTCTCGCCGATCCCATTCCGAACCGAGTTTCCCAGGCGAAGACGTCTGTCGGACTATTATACCTGTCTGACCTTTCAATGGGTACTTTCGAAACATTATCTAACCACACCTGTGCCGCCTCACTGAGTCTGAGACTTTACATGTATGTTTCACTCAACGCCTCTTATTAGGTTGGCTCCCACGCCACTGAGCTGTATTATGGTCGTTCAAAAAATGCGGAGTTTTACAAATATCATTCTTGCATTGCATTGTATTGTATTCAATTATTTGTTCAGTGCCTGGAGCATGGTGAACTGTTCTGAGGTGCTCCCACGTGGCAGCCCCACTGGAAAGACACAGAGAGAGACAGATATAGAGACAGAGACAGAGAGAAATAGAGAGAAAAAGAGAAAGAAAGAGAGAGAGCTAAAGAAAGAAAGAGACAGACAAAGAGAGAGAGAGAGACAGACAGACAAACAAACAGATAGACAGAGAAAGACAGACAGACAGAGACAGAGACAAAGACAGACAGAAAGAGAGACAGCGACAGACAGAGAGTAGAAAAAAATTTATTATTAGATTCTGGTTAATAAGCGTTTCTTATAGGATGCAATAAATTAACAAGACCACCGAGCTGTTACTATTCAGGTATGAATCCAGGTTTGCAATAAATTAATAATCCTGAGAAAACAGCGTGAAACATTCGAGCGAATCGAAAGGAGACTACATGGAAACCACTCTATTTTAGGAGAAAGGTGAAATTTTAAAAAATCAAAAGAAATCAAAACTAATCAACTTCTAAAAAACAATTGAAGCTGCACTTGCTCTCGAGCTCATGACATTTACTCTGACAGTTGACAATATGCGTGTAAAGCATCCTAGAAGTGGCTTGCTGCTGACGATGCTATATAAATTGTCTGAATTACATTACATTACATTACATTACATTACATTACATTACATTACATTACAAAGGTCAATCTGAGATTAACTTAGGATGACTGCCCCCTCACAAGACTTGTGGGCACGGTGTTGGTGTGATTGTGACGTCGGTGCCTTGGAGCCAGAGGATACCAGGTTCGAATCAAGCACCTCAGGCCGCCGCGTAGGAACCTTGAACAAGTCCTTCACTCGCAACTCCGATGCAGCGTCCGCGCTGTAGTCGGGAGTGCCTCTGAGTAGAGAGCTTGAAGGGGCGCTATATAGAAATGGAGGAGTAAATAAATAAATAAACAACTTATAGCAACGTTCACATGGGTTCAACGATTTCAACTCAGTTTCTGCGGTCCAAGTCAACTTCTAATAATAGAACGACGGGGGATTGTGGGGTGAGGTGCCAGAGGAGGGGTAGGGTGGGGTGGAGTGGAGTGGGAGAGGAGGGTCGTGTCGTTGAATTAATTGGCTGATGCGGCTGTCGGTTGTGTTGTAGTGTTTAGCTGACCTTCACCATCTGTCGTTATTTGGATTGCAGCGTTGAAGTGTTGGGATTAGGAAGAGATAGATCTATAAATAGATAGAAGACCCGACAATTGAACTCATCTGAAGGGATGAGACAATCAAGTCAATCTCACCATCATCCACGTCTCTGTCTCTGTCTCTCTCTCGCACGCACGCACACACACACACACACACACACACTCACGTCCTCCCTCCGTCCCTCCCTCCGTCCCTCCCTCCATCCCTCCCTCGGTCCCTCCCTCCGTCCCTCCCTTCCCTCCGTCCGTCCCTCCGTCCCTCCGTCCGTCCGTCCGTCCCTCCCTCCCTTCCCTCCGTCCGTCCCTCCGTCCCTCCCTCCCACCCTCCCTCCGTCCCTTCCTCCGTCCCTCCCTTCCTCCGTTCCTCCCTCCCACCCTCCATCCGTCCCTTCCTCCGTCCCTCCCTTCCTCCGTTCCTCCCTCCGTCCCTTCCTCCGTCCCTTCCTCCGTCCCTTCCTCCGTCCCTCCCTCCGTCCCTCCCTTCCCTCCCTCCTTCCCTCCCTCCCTCCCTCCCTACCTATCTACCTACCTACCTACCTATCTACCTACCTATCTACCTACCTACTTACCTACCTACCTATCTATCTATCTCTCCTTCTCTCGCTCTCACTCTCCTTATATATATATATATATATATAGGCATATATATATTATATATATTTTATATTTATATATATATATTTATTAGTGTGGTCCAAAAAAATGAAATTCTAGCTAGAATCCAAGACTAAGTCCCAGTTTGTTAGACTTGTTATTAGTATTATTGAGACCAAATTTCAGCCCCAGATTCGGACTAGAAGGCGGTGCTTGATGACACACAAAAATTACCACGTAGTAGTATTAGCTATAAATCTTGATACCTTTCTTCTTTGGTCAAAACTCAACATATGTCATGTAGATGAGAGTAGTAGGGTAAGGGCGGATTCTATGCCAGCAATTAAAAACCCATTAAAACCCCATTAAAAGCCCATTAGTCACGCAAAAATGACGTCATCGCCCACGACCTCCATTCATTGAAAGGCCATTAGCCACTGGCGCGGTAATTAAAAGGTCATTAAGAAAGCAATTAGCTACTGGCGCATCAATTAAAAGGCCATTAAGAAAGCAATTAGCTACTGGCGCAGCCATTAAAAAAGCAATAAGCCTCTGGCGCAGTAATTAAGAAGAGGTGATTAAGATCTCGTTAATGATATGTCCTCGGGCGATGGTTTTACGACCATATGATAAAGATCTCATTAATGACGCAGATGTGCTGCGTCCTCAAGTGATGGTTTTATTAGGTGTGATAACAATCTCTATACTTCAAAGGTAACAATCTCGATAACAATTTCTATATTTATCTTTAATATATTTATTATATAATAAATATATATTTATTTATTATAAATATTTTATTATTATTATATAATAAATATATTTTTATATATATATACACATTTATATAAAATATATATACATTTATATAATATATACATAAATATATTTATATATATATATATAATATATATTAAATATCTATAATTTATATAAATATATAATATATAATATAATATATTTTAAAAATATATACAATATATTTATTTACTGAATATTCTTTTTTTATTCCTCTTAGTATTTTCCCACCATTGTATCTCCAACAGCATCCCACTCCATTTCTTTCCTATCTTTCCTGAAAATTATGAATACTCTCCCAGAAATTTTACAATACTAGAGTGAATTCTAACCAACTCATATGTATGTAAAAGAAAAATATATTTATATAATATACATAAGAAATATATTTAGATAATATATAATATATATATATAATATACAATATATTTATTTATATAAATATATTTATTATATAATAAATATATTTATATAATATACATAAGAAATATATATTTATATAATATATATATATATAATTATTGTATAATATATATATAATATTATATTATATAATATATATGTTTATTTATTTATTATATAATAAATATGTTTATACAATATACACATATATGCAATATATTTATTTATATAAATATATATATAATAAATATATTCATATAATATACATAAGAAATATATTATATATTATATTAATAAAAATATATATATATTCAAAATTTCTGATATATATAATATATATATATACAACATATTTATTTATTCTATAATAAATATATTTATACAATATATGGAATATATAAGAAATATATTTAGATAATATATAATATATATTTATATAATATATATTTATGTAATATAAATATATATTAGATCGCTATAAATCGACGAAAATTTCAGAGCATTTGGCGATGTGCTGTGCAAAGACCGTCGTGTTAACAAAGAATTGCAGCGACACCCACCTCCTTTATGAACGCTTGAGACTGGCACTGATAGAGAACAGCCAACGGCGGAATGTTTTGAAACTACTAGAAGGTCTATTGACCACTGCATGCGACTCAAGCTGTCAGTGTGTATACGCACGACATTAATGGCATCAATCTGACATTTCCCACGCTCTAGACATTTCCCACGGTCTAACATCAATCTGACATTTCCCACGGTCTAGACATTTCCCACGGTCTAAAGGAACAATCTACTGTAATTTGCATACGCGACTGTCATCACGCATGCTTAAGCGAGGTGTCAAAGTTATCATTAAATATATGCGACAATCCATTCTTCCAATAATAGTCTACATGCAGAAAATATTGCCTATATAGCTGTACTATCTAAATTTTATCTTTCCATATCGCTTCTATTGTTCGCAATATAATATATAATATACATAAGAAATATATTATATATTATATAAATATATATATATATATATTCAAAATATATAATATATATATACATCATATTTATTTATTATATAATAAATATATTTATACAATATATAGAATATATAAGAAATATATTTAGATAATATATAATATATATTTATATAATATATATTTATGATGAAACTTCTAGAAGGTCTATTGACCATCGCCTCAAGCTGTCAGTGTGTATACGCATGCCATAATTGTCAACAGTCTGACATTTCCCACAATCTAGACATTTCCCACGGTCTAACATCAATCTGACATTTCCCACGATCTAGACATTTCCCACGGTCTAAAGGAACAATCTATTGTAATTTACGCATTCGACCGACATCACACATGCTTAAGCGAGGTGTTAAAGCTACCAATAAGCATATGCGGCAATCCATTCTTCCAATATTAGTCTACATGCAGAAAATATTGCCTATATAGCGGTACTATTTAAATTTTATCTTTCCAAGTCACTTCTATTGTAGCATGTATTAGGCTATCGTTTATTCTCAAGCGTTGAATCACAATATGTATTTTATGTTTATCAACTCTGTATTATAATGAAGAACATTAGCAACAACCTTATCATGTGACTATAGTTTGAATTGGTAGCGACAGAGGATAATCATAACTGCTATGACTTGGATCTTCCAGAACGTTCTATTGTTCATTATATAATATATAAATATATATAATATATTTATTTATTTATATAAATTTATTTATTATATAATATTATTATTATATAATAAATATTTATTTATTATATATATATATAATTATATTTATTCTCGATAACAATCTCTATATTTAGCGCCGGTGAATAAGCTGCTCTCCCTGACGTAGCTTTTCTGATGTGTTCTCAGGTAATGGTTTTACTGCGCGCGATAACAACCTCTACGTCGCCGCGGGACAGGAGGGTCCTTGGCGCCAGTATGTCTGCACCATTACCGCGTACAAAAAGTAGTTCCGACGTTTCGTGTGTAAAGAGAAAATAGTCAGCCATGCGTTTCCTATGTGCGTAGGCCTACAACCTAACAGTGAGTACTTCGGCGTATTCCTACGCGATAACAACTATAAAAAATTCGTCAGTCGCCGGTTTGATCATTCGACTCGGATTTTGCTGAGAGTTTTCTTCAAGGCCAATTATAGAGATACGGTTACGCAGCTTAGCATCGGATAATTTATTGGACTTCGAATTCGATCTTCATGAACGACGGTTGAATTTTCGAATGTGTTATACAACATAAGCATTTTGGACGATAGCGACAATGGAGAATTATTGTAAGTAATTTAAATCTTTTTGATTCGTAACTACAATTAATCAATCCCACAGTTCTAAACAATTTTATTTTATTTTTTATTTTTTTAAAATTTCTTATCGATGTGTATATTTTCAAAATATATATATAATATATATAATATATTTATTTATTTATATAAATTTATTTATTATATAATAAAAATATTTATATAATATATACAATATAATTATGTTTATATTATATAATATATACAATATATGTTTATATTTATATAATATATGAATATATATATAATACATATAATATATAATTTAATATATAAATTATATTTTCAAAATAGATATAATATATATAATATATTTATTTATTTATATAAATATATTAATTTATTATATAATAAAAATATTTATATAATATATACAATATATGTTTATATGTATATATAATATATATATAATACATATAATATTTATATAGTTTATATATATATAATATATAATATAATATATAAAATATATTTTCAAAATAGATATAAATAATTATAATATACATAATATATATATAATATATATAATATATATATATATATAAAATATATATATAATATAATATTTACAATAATATATATATTTATATACAATATATATACATTTAATTGGGGAGCAAATTACCACACAATTGAACTGCGACCATAAGAGTTCCTTATTATGCATGGGTAAATTATTCTATTTGTGTGATATTATTTTCAGCTTTTATCGACGGAAATGTATCAGATTCCGAATATCAGAGAGCCACGGACGAATTGGACCGTCGATGGGCTCTGAGAATGGCTGTTGGAACTTCTGAAGTCTCGATTCAGCGAAAAGATTCGAAGAATCAAGGTATGCCATTAACTATTTGTTTGAACAACATTTGGCTGAAATCTAGTTTTATTGCAACTTTATCATTTCAGTTTCATATATTTTTAAGTTCTTAATCCAATTTCAGCTTTCAATTATTTTCTAGTTCCGTTTCAATTTCAGTTTAATTTAAGTTTTTATTTAAAAAAAATTAAAGTGTAAAAAAAATATTTATATGAATATATATATATACACATAAACATATATATATAATATTGTTTAAAAAAAAAGAGTAAAAAATAATAATAATAAATAAATACTATAAAATAAAATAAAATTCGTTTAAATTTTCATTATTTTACTAATTCTTCCGGTGTTAAAGTAAAACATTGATACATTTATTTTATTATTATGTTCTACTTAGCAATGAAAAGACGCACAGAAGACGAACCATCAACCTCGGCGAAGTTTCAAAGTAAGCGGAAATTTTATTTATACCAAAGATTATTTTACGATTTCAAATTTATCTCAGGCAATAATTATCCTATGATTTCAAATTTATCTCATGCGAAAGATTATTTTATGATTTCAAATTTATCTCATGCGAATGATTATTCTATCATTTCAAGTTTGCTATTTATCCCGAATTTTCAAGTTTTAGATACTTGAATGGATATGTCTTGTATCTTTTTAAGAAACGGACACATACTGCCGTTATTGTTCCGCGTACAAGAAGACGAAATTGAATGAGAACGGTCTGTGCGAAATCTGCGCAAATAGGAGAATCTGCAGCGTCTGTAATCTGCGTCGTCAATCGCAATACTTCACCGACAATTCGCCAATCTGCAATACATGTACAAAACCTCCTTCCAATCATGTTCAAACATCCGTGCGCAACGTCTTCGAGCAGGAGCAACTTCCAACAAATCCAAACGCCTCAGACGTCCGTATGCTCATTAACGGCCTCGAAAACGGGATCTCGTCAACTTTAGAGCAGAAGCTAGTCGGAAAAGGGTATGCTATTCTTTCACAATTTGATACCTAAACATCATAAGAAAGTATTATTCAATCCCATATTTAATTAATTGTGTCATCATTTCCATGATATGCGAAACTTTATTTTATTTCAGACCTATCAAATGGTACCTCGCGGCGGACTTTAAATTCAATCGAGAAGACGCCGAAGGTGTCACCAAGTCGACCACGGCTTATTTCAAATCTAATCCGGAAATACTTCTGAACCATTCATCATCTCATCAACATCTCGAAGATGCGATTGCGAGAATGGAAACGTTGGCCGATACTTTTACGAACGAAGGGTCCGGCTGGTCAATCGATCGAATTGAGAATCTCGTGCTTCACACGGCCGAATACGATCCAATCGGGGGATCCTCATATATCCAAAGCCCAAAATGGTTAGCGAATAAGAAAGCTTCGTTGAACATTAGGAATACAGACAACCGTTGCTTTCTATATTGTGTTCTCGCACACGTCCACCATCAAACGATTCATCCGGATCGTGTCTCAAAATACACGCCGTACATGCAAGAATTAAAAGATGAAGGGCTGGCATTTCCCATCGAGATCGGTCAAATACAATTATTCGAAACGAATAATCCCGATTTCGCGATAAATGTAATTTGCATCAATTCGAACGAGGACCATGCATTCGTGCCTTTATTCGCGTCCGAACACCGAGACCGTAAACACACTGTCAATTTGTTGCTGTTGAGTGAAGGCGAGAAACGGCATTACATACTGATTCGAAACCTATCTCGACTTCTATCCAGCCGAAATTCGCATCATAGTCAATCATTTCCATGTCCTTTCTGTCTCCACAGCTTCAAATACGAAGAGGGGCTGCGGAAACACATTCCGGAATGCAGCACTCACGGTGTTCAGAAAGTTCGATATCCTTCACCGGAAAATAATATCTTGAAATTTTCAAACATACAAAACCAAATGCCGATTCCGTTTACAATATACGCGGACTTCGAGTCATTCCTTGGCAAAGTCGATATTGATGCGGGTAACTCCACTAAATTTTGTGACACGCATACTCCGAGCGGTTTCTGTTGCTTAACAACTTCGACTATCGATCAGTATAACAATGAACAACCGTACGTTTACAGCGGCGACAATGTCGTCGATCGATTCTTCGTTCATTTGAAATCAGAGCAAGTCCGAATAAATAAAATTCTTTCGAAAAACGAACCTATGGCACCCCTTTCAAAATTACAGTTGGAAACATATCAAAATTGCGCCAAGTGCCCCTCGTGCGACGACAACCTTACGAAAGAAAACAAAGTAAGACACCATTGCCATGTAACCGGCCAATTCATTTCCGCTCTATGTAACAACTGTAACTTGCAATACAAATTCAAACGGACGAAAATCGGAGCAAATGAATACAACTATCTTATCCCAGTTGTGTTTCACAACCTCAGGGGATATGATTCTCATATCATACTCAAACACCTATCCCGATTTTTCGCTTCGAAAGATGTCTTCGTTATCGCCACCAACATGGAGAAGTATCTAGCGTTTGAAATCGATGGCTTACGTTTCGTGGATTCCCTCCAATTTCTCAACTGTAGCCTAGACACTTTGGTGAACAATTTATCAAAAGGCGGAAATTCCAAATTCGTTCATATGCGTAGACTCCATCCGAACGATGATCAATTCAAGTCGTTGCTTCGTAAAGGAGTCTATCCATATGAATATATGGATTGTGCGGAAAGAATGTACGAGTCATGCTTACCCCCGCAGGACAAGTTCTTCAGTCGTTTGGCGGATGAACATATCAGTGATGACGATTATTCACACGCTCGAGACATCTGGTCAAAATTTGGTATGCGTTCGATGAGAGACTACCATGATCTGTACTTGAAAACTGATGTAGTGCTTCTGGCTGATGTCTTCGAAGAATTTCGTAAGATGTCTTCGAATTTCTATGGGCTGGATGCGCTACATTATTTTTCAAGTCCAGGTCTAAGTTTTGATGCGTGTCTCAAGATGACCGGTGTCTCGCTGGAATTGATCGTCGATCCTGATATGTTCCTTTTCGTCGAGAAGGGAATGCGAGGTGGGGTGAGCATGATAACGAATCGATATGCCAAGTCAAACAACCCATATCTCGCTCAAGGATATGATGCCACAGCAGAAACAAGTTACATAATGTACTTGGACTGCAATAACCTGTATGGTTTCGCTATGAGCGAACCATTGCCAACAGGCAAGTTCCGATTCCTGAACCCCGAAGAAATAGAGAATTTCGATGTGTGTTCTAAACATGAAGATGATTCGAAAGGATACATTCTGGAGGTGGATATGGAATATCCGCCTCATCTGCACAATCCACACAACGATTATCCGCTAGCTCCTGAAAAGATGGCGATAACGAAGGAAATGCTTTCCCCGTACGCAAATGAATTGGCCGCAAAGTTGGGGATAAAATGTTCGTCTAAAATTCAGAAATTGATCCCAAATTTAAAACCGAAGTCAAATTACGTCCTCCATTACAGAAACTTGCAGTTTTACAAGGCAATGGGTCTTAAACTTACAAAAATTCACAAAGTCCTGGAGTTTGACCAATCTCGGTGGATGAAGCCCTATATTGATTTTAACACTGCTAAGCGACGGATGGCCGCTAACTCGTTCGAGAAAGACTTTTTCAAACTCCAGAATAATGCATCGTTTGGCAAGACAATGCAAAACAATCGTAAACATCTGGACGTGCGATTAGTCACGAACGAGAGGCAAGCGAAACGCTACATAGCTCGGCCGACGTTCAAGTCATTCAGCATCATAAATGAGGATCTTACTGCCATCCAAATGATAAAATCTGATGTGATGCTGGACAAACCAATATACGCCGGCATGAGTATTCTGGATATCTCGAAGCTGCATATGTACCGTTTTCACTACGAGCATATACAGAAGTTGTACGGTGAAAGAGCGAAACTATTATTCGCGGATACAGACAGTTTGTGTTACCATATTCGGACCGACGATGTGTATTTGGACATGCGTCAAAATCTGACCGAATACGACACATGCGACTACCCCGCCGATCACTTTCTGCATAGCAAAGCTAATGCGAAAGTGATTGGCAAGTTCAAAGACGAGTCGAATGGGCAACCACCTTTGGAATTTGTGGGTTTACGATCCAAAATGTACAGCCTTTTGCTTCCCAACGATTACGAAAAGAAAACAGCCAAGGGTGTGAAGAAGTCGTGCGTGTCCAAATACATCCGTCATCAAGATTACGCAAACTGTCTGTTCGACGAAGCGCCGACCACCGCGAAATTTTACACGATTCGAAGTGTCAAACATCAATTACATACCACCGAAATTTCGAAATCCGCTCTTTCACCGTACGATGACAAGAGATATCTGTTGAATAATAGCGCTTCGCTTGCCTACGGCCATGTGTCGCTTAGCCTAAATGCTAGTCCTTCTGATACATAAACTCTCTGCAAATTCTCACTTGCGCTTTGTATAATATGTTGAAAATATTCATGTTGGAAAAGACATTGCTGTCTGTAAATTTTAAATGTTGCTATACTTTGCATGTTCGTTTGATGGAAAAGACTGTATATAGAAATTAAGCTGTTACTAAACTTTGCATGATTCGTTTTATGGAAAAGGGTGTGTACAGAAATTTAAATGTTGATAAGTTTTGTAAGTTCGCTGGATAGAAAAGACATTGTACAGATTTTGTGAAAGACAAATTTTAAATGTTGCTAAAGTTTGTATATTCGTTGGATGGAAAAATGTTATATAAAGAAATTTAAATGTTGCTGAACTTTGTATGTTCGCTGGATGGAAAAGGCATTGTATAGATTTTATGAAAGACAATTTTTAAATGTTGCTAAACTTTACATGATTTGCTTGATGGAAAATACTATGTATAGAAATTTAAATGTTGATAAACTTTGCTTCTTCGTTTGATGGAAAAGACATTGTACAGATTTGAAGAAAGACAATTTTAAATGTTGCTAAACTTTGTATATTCGTTGGATGGAAAAAGGCTATGTGTAGAAATTTAAATGTTGATAAACTTTGCTTCTTCGTTTGATGGAAAAGACGCTGCATAGCCTACATCTGCTGGAGATATTTGTTTGTCGGAAAGACATTCTCGAAATAACGACTTGGAACATTCGAATGTAGTTAGATTTGTTGTAACATTTACTATATTGCATAATATTTGTCGCTTGTGTTTTGAAAAAACAAAACAAATTATCAACTCGTGGGCTTTGTGTTACTTTTACTATTTGGTTATAATTCAATAGAGTATTGTAGGATTTCTGGGGGAGTACTTATAATTTTTGGGAAAGATAGAAAAGATACGGAGTAGGATGCTGTTGGAAATACATTGGTTGGGAAATACTAAGAGGAATGAAACAAGAATATTCGCCAGAGGCTATTTGCTTTTTTAATGAGGTTTTAATGAGCTGCGCCTGTGGCTAATTGCTTTTTTAATTGCTGCGCCAGTAGCTAATTGCTTTCTTAATGGTCTTTTTTAATTACTGCGCCAGTAGCTAATTGCTTTCTTAATGATCTTTTAATTACTGCGCCAGTAGCTAATTGCTTTCTTAATGACCTTTTAATTACTGCGCCAGTGGCTAATGGCCTTTCGATGAATGGAGGTCGTGGGCGATGACGTCATTGGTGCGTGACTAATGGGGTTTTAATGGGGTTTTAATGGGTTTTTAATTGCTGGCATAGAATCCGCCCTTACCCTACTACTGATGAGCTTGAAATAGTTTCTGTTGTTTATTTGTATGTGCACTTGTTATAGCGCCCCTTCAAGCCCCCTACTCAGAGGCGCTCCCGACTGCAGAGCGGACACTGCATCGGAGTTTCATACCGAAGCGCTTAGCAATTGCGAGTGAAGGGCTTGCAACTTGAGATGGATTCGAACCTCTGCCTTCAAGGCAGTTATGGAAACTCACTGATAATATGCAGGCCCAGAACTTTGATACATCATTATGCCAGCACCGGAATTTTCAAGAGAGTGCACGATTTTGCATGAAATCAAGATAGGTCAAGAGTTCATGTGGCTGACCTTCATGTGATGGAATTGATTTTGGCCATAAGCCTTCTGCAAGTTCCTGTGATTTATCGAATTCACAACATATTCCAATGTTTAAAAGATTTAATGCTGCTTGGTAAGGTGTGACACTTGACAACATCTTAGGACTGGAAGTCACATCCGGTACTGAAGCCCTCCATGCAAGAGTATTCAGTTTTCTCAAGTACTTTGCTGAAATAAAGTCAGTTTTAGATAAATTAACAAGAACTCATTCAGATATCAATGGTTGACATTGGAAGTCATTCTTCAATAAGAAACTGGAGTCCAATAATAAAAATGCACATTGGGTGGCCAGGTTACTGTATGCCATCAAAATATACCTTTTAGTGCTCAACATGATGTAATCAATCTAATTAAGAAGACAAAACTCGGATTCATCAACTTAGGCTATGTAATTTGGTGGCCTTCGTCACACAAGGGCATGGCTAAAAGACTTGCTGCTGTAGTTGCAGGACAAGATCTTTCAATATGAAAATATATAGAAAATACGAGTCAGTTGCCCATGCAGGAGATCAGCTTTGCTTCAATGAAGGTCGTAGAAAACCACCAGTAGTACCTTTCAGATGAGGTTGAAGGTCTGTTATGGGGCTATTTGCCCATAACAGACAAGGTTAAATATTCCACAGAATAACTGTGAAGCTTGGTGAAAGGATGGTGAGGCTTAGTGATATGGCGCTGAAAAAGGAGATTGCATGGGTGATTTTGCATCTCAGCAAATGAGGACGCTACCATCACGCCTGAAGAATGGTGATTTCTTTTTACACTTCCACCAGAAAAATAGATCGAGAAAGAGGATTACAAAAAAGGCAGAGACTTAATTCAACAACAGAGTGTTGAACAGCATGTCTTAGAGATGTGAGAAGTTGTTTGAGATGTGAGAAGTTGTTTGAGATGTGAGAAGTTGTTTGAGTAATTCAATTGGCTTATCACTGATGTTGTTGAAAAGCCAAGTGGTCGGGGGAAGTAGGAAAGCTGTCCCCACTCACTCATTAAAGAAATCTGCTGTTGACAAAGTGCCTGCTTACAGTGCTTAGACTTCTGCATTATAAAGACTTTATCGGATGTTGAAGTAAGAAACGAGAACTATCGACATTCATGGACTTAACGATGTTTTTTGACAATTTTTAACATTTCTAATTTTTCAAACCAACTCAAATTTTAGATTTAATACTGGCCAATTGCTTAAGTACCACACATATTGTCATATTACAGCAATATTTGATTTATATTGAAAGAAACTACGATTGTATAGGAATGTATGCTCGACACATTATTTTTGTACAATTAACGTCCATACACTGGCCCATGCAAAGTAACACAGTCGCTTAGCACCGCCTTCTAGTTGGAATAGGAAGCTGAAATTTTGTCTCAATGATACTATTGATAGGTCTAACAAACTGAGAGGTAGTCTTGGTTTCTGGCTTGAACTTTATTTTTTACCATGTATCTGTGAACCACACTAATATATATATATATATATATATATCGTTCCTCTAACACACACACGCACATACAATGATACACACTATCTCCATCTATTTATGTCTTTGTCTGTCTGCCAGCTCTTCCATCAATAGATTGACACACACGCCCACATAAATTCACTCAACCACTCATTCTCTCGTTTCCTGGCTGTCTATTTGTGTGTCTTGTTAACTGGAGCTCTGCCTGCCTGCAAGTATTTATTGCATTTCATCAGGCCCTACAGCCTGTGCATAGCAAAAGTAGTCGTTTAGTCTGAGTATAAATACGCTACATAAATAATCTGACAGACAACAATCTGAGTCTACTTACTACATACATGTATGATTAGGGTGGCCCAGAAATATAAAAGTTGGAAATTCAATTCTCCACAAGGCTGCCCTTGTTCCATATGCTATTAGTGATTTATTTGCCAAGTTTCAACCAAATTAAGCAATGTTTACTGGTACCAATTTTCTGCAAGATTTTAATTAAGCATAAAAAAATTGAAAAAATCGCTTTTCGACCGTATTCCAAAGAGGAACGCAATTATCAGCTTTAAACAAACATTGTCGTCAAAAATATGTCTATTAAATCACTCTATTAAAGCTATTAAGCTAATGTAGAATCAATGACAGTCTCACAAAAATTGAATATGAAATATAACATGAAACATTTTAGATGTTCTTAATCATTCTTAAAATGGTCGAGTTAAGCTTGATAGCAGGCTATATGAAATATAACATGAAACATTTTAGATGTTCTTAATCATTCTTAAAATTTTAGATTTAAGCTCGATAGACAGGCTTTGGCTAATTCTATGACCCTCAGTAGTAAGAAGGTCAAACAGTTTTTAAAGAGATCTCGTTGTGACATACACCTACATTAGAGGATTTCCTGTCCAGGCATTTCATGATAGCCCCAAACTAGGCCTATGTCGCAACACATGCTTCCTAGACATATCTATAATGACCAACATGTGAAAAGACTGATTTTTACTGATTTTTAGTGTTTGATGAAATTCTAAATAATTATTGTTTAATGACATTAAAATAATAATCTGTGAACAATTTTTAATGATATTTTGATAATTTGTTATTGGCTGTTGTTTTAATAATTCAACAACTTTCCTAAAATTTGTCATTTAACTTTCCTAGAATTTGTCATTTTCCCTGCCATGAATAGCCAAACTTGGCATAAGGCTTAGCATAGTAGTGAGGTATGATTTAAATAAACCAGACTTCCATCTAGATTATTATGCAGCCTGTTTAGCTTTTTCAAATTTCACTCAATTCTTAACATGGTTACTAAGACATTTTGCATTGAATTTCCAAAAATTATGCAAACTTTGCATTTTTCTCATAGCCAAATTTGAACAGCTGAATCAGATTTTGACTCAACCTATAGACAGGAAAATTATAGTGCAATAAAGTTTGTCATTTTGAAGCAGAGACTTACACTAGATTAAAACCCAATTACCACTTGAGGTAACAACCATTACTACTTTCATGACATCACCAACTGTTAATTCATTTTCTTAATGAAATAAGAAATTCTTCAGGATTTCTCCATTAAATTTTGTGACTGTCTAGAAAGAATGTTCTTGGAATTCATAAGAGCCAACAATGTTGGAAGCTTCTGGATGATGCCATGATAGCTGCGGTTTTTGTCAAATGAGCCATTATTACACAAAGTCAAAAGATCAACATTAATCTCATAATTATCATATTAAAGGTGTGCTTAACAAATTACTGTAAAAATACGGGAATAACCTAAAGTAGCAGTATGAAGAGCAATTATAAGTAAACAATCTAATTGTATTAAAAGCAAATTGCAAGCAAAAAACTTTAGTTTGTAAGTTGGCAGTCATAATTTTGAAATTACCTCCAATTCAGTAACAGTTTCTAACATAAAAAGCTTGAAATAAGCTTCTGTTTGTATATAATCTAATAGTTATCTATTCATTTAAATACACTTGACATCTTGATTGTTATTTAGAAAGATGGTCCTTGGAATTCATGGGTGCAACTGTCAATTTATAATGTTACATTAACGTATACCTGTTAAAATTTGATATGCCCATTTTACGTGAGTCTTAAATAAAAGCTCTCGAAAATTGGTACCTCTAAACATGCTCAGATCTCTTCAATTTTTTCAACACACAGTCTTCTAGTCAAGTGGAACAAGGGCAGCCTTGTGGAGCAGCATATTTTGGAAAAAATATTTTTCCCATGTAAGTTTGGGCCACACTAATGTATGATGTAGCCTACATGTAGCTTCGTCAACATTTGTTCAGATTCATCATTTTCGTTGCGTCTTCCGCCAGCTGTTGTTCGAATTCCGTTTTCTCTCTTTCTATCTCTCTGTCTCTGTCTCTCTGTCTCTCTTTGTCTATCACTGTCTCTCTCTCTGTCTCTCTGTCTCTCTCTCTTTGTCTATCCCTGTCTCTCTGTCTGTCTCTGTCTCTCTGTCTGTCTCTCTGTCTGTCTCTGTCTCTCTGTCTGTCTGTTTGTCTGTCTGTGTCTCTCTGTGTCTCTCTGCCTCTCTCTCTGTCTGTTTGTCTCTATCTGCCTCTCTGTCTCTCTCGCTCTTCTCTATTCTTGGTGGATATTTTCGAGTCGGACGTTCGCGACGGAATAAACACGATGTCTTTGAATCCGTCTTTTGCCTCAATCGGTCAACAGTATACTAGGGATGGGAGGCTGATGGATGCGTTGGGGTGAATGCATTGGTGGGAGGGGTAGGGTGGGGTGGGGGTGGGGTGGATGGATGGATGAGCGAGCAGTGGCTGATGAAGGCAGGATAGCGAAGAGTGTCTTCAGATGTCAGTCGTTACATTCCATTCCTGTCTGTGCGTCTGTCTCTCTGTCCGGTCGTCTGTCCGTCTCTCTGTCTCTGTGTTTCTGTCCGGCCGTCTGTCCGTCTGTCTGTCCGTCTGTCTGTCTGTCCGTCTATCTGTCTCTGTCTCTCTGTCCGACCGTCTGTCCGTCTGTCTGTCCGTCTGTCCGTCTGTCTGTCCGGTCGTCTGTCTCTGTCTGTCTGTCTCTGTGTCTGTCTCTCTGTGCGTCCGCCTGTCTCTCTATCCGTCTGTCTCTCTCTGTCTTTCTGTGCGTATGTCTCTCTCTGTCTGTCTCTCTGTGCGTCTGTCTGTCCGTCTGTTCGTCTGTCTGTCCGTCTGTCTGTCTGTCTTTGCGTCTGTCTGTTTCTCTGTCTCTCTCTGTCTGTCTCTGTTCGTCTGTCCTTCACTGTCGTCATTGCGTGCAGCGTCTATCTCTCTTTCATCGAAATCCACTCAATCCAATGATCATCATCATCAGTCGACCCAACGTCATCATCATCATCATCATCAGCAGCAGCAGCAGCAGCAGCAACAGCAGCAGCAGCAGCTCAGCACCTGTACGACCGATCGGTCTACGTACGTCGATCGACAGCCGATATAATCGAACTCTGTCTCTGTCTCTCTGTGTCTCTGTCTCTGTATTTGTCTTCTCCTCTCTCTGCCTCTGCATCTCTGTCTGTCTGTCTGTCTGTCTCTGTGTGTCTGTCTCTGTGTGTCTGTCTTTGTCTGTTTCTGTGTGTCTGTGTGTATATGTTGTCTGTCTGTGTGTGTGTTTGTCCGTCTGTCTTCCTACATCAGTCCCTCCCTTCGTCCGTCCGTCCATCCCTCTCTTCCATTGACCTGATATAACCAGGGCGTGTCTTTCGTGCGGTCAAGGACGACGGATGAGGACCTAAAACTCAACGGCAGCGACAACCTCCCCACACACACACCGTCCTCGTCCTGTCATCTTTGTCCTCTCATCTTTGTCCTCTCATCTTTGTCCTCTCATCTTTGTCCTGTCATCTTTGTCCTGCTTCTAACGTCGTATCTTCACTTCCTCATTCAGCGATTATCGTGGACTGTACGGAAGATCAGAGGAGACACGGATGGAGGAGTTCCCTTTTTATGCTGTGAATTATTTATGCTTTAAATGAAGGAGGGATGGAAGAAAGGATGGATGCATGGATGGATGCACGGATGAATGCACGGATGAATGCACGGATGAATGCACGGATGAATGCACGGTTGTATAGATTGATGGATAGATTGATGGATAGATTGATGGATAGATTGATGGATAGGTTCTATATATATAATATATAATATAATATATAATATATATATAATATACATTATATATATATATAGGACAAACTGCCTGGTATTATAGGGATCGATATCTGTTGAAAAGGTTCATTCACCTGCACGCTATCGTTGGCATCCTGCCTTGACGCAGATTACCCCTCTTCCCCCCCAAGCGGCGTATCCCATTGTGGCTTCCGTAGTGTACACGAAGTTCAGAAGTAGCGTAATTTCCTGCCTACTATAATACACAGTCCTTCCCTCCCTACGGACGAACGGACGGACGGACGGACGGACGGACGGACGCCCTGGTCGGACTCTCAACGCGGGGCCTCTCTCATCCTCGTGGCTCGCCGCACCGCACCGCCGCCGTGGCTACGGAGGAAAGCCGGTTGGGAGCCCGTCAAAAATAGACCTGGCCGCAGCCAATAATAGAACGTGTGGAATATTATTTCCATTTACCTGATGTTATCCGGTGGGTTGGTCTGGCGGTTCGTTCGTCGGTTCGCAGCAGCGTGTTCACCTCAGCAGCATTGAATGCCGCGCGTATGTGTGTGTGTGTGTGTGTGTGTGTAGTGTGTGTGTGTGTGTGTGTAGTGTGTACACCGCTGGAGCCCGCGTACACGTTGCGTATGTGTTGGAAGCCGCGTACACTCTCGCAGCCCGTTCGCCTAGGATGCGGCGGCCGTGGATGCGGATGATCCGGGGAGTTGGAGGAGAGTCGCAGTTGTTAATATCCGTGGCGCAATCGCGAGACACTATAGGAGAATTTTATTATCGTGAGTGTTGAGGTCGACGCTGCTTTATTCTGCTTTTGTGCTATAGACCTATTATAATACACGAATGGTAAGTCATCATAGAGAACCGCCGCACTCCTTCGAAACGAAGATCTTCTTTGAAACAAAGATCTCCTTTGAAACAAAGATCTCCTTTGAAGTCGGATGATGTATGAACCGTTCACTTAGTTCACGTTGGCTTAAGACTTCGAGGCATTTGGACCTTTGAATTGTTATTACAGTAATGATAATAATAATCTGCAATGGCCATCGGTAGGTGTCGCGTTGTCGGCCTCTTAGAAGCATTTCTCTGATTCAAAATCCGATTCTTTGTGGGTGGGGCTCTGGTGGTCATTGGAGAAACAACACATCGGAGGAGGGTTTAGGAATTAGGGTAGAGTGGTGGGAGGGTCGAATCGATGTTCTGCTTTCTAGGGGAGCCTCCCCTCCGTTGGTAGCGGGCGTTGACCAGTGTGGTCTGGGCTTAATTCGAAGACGGGAGATAAAGAAGTTAAAGCGTGTTTTTTATGCCCCTCCGCATCTGCTCCAGCGACCCGAAGCATTGTCGCCGCCGTCACCGCATGGTCTATCCGATCCCGCGGGCAGCCAGCCCCGTCCTCCACCGCCCCGGTGCCGCGTCTCCTCCGAGCAGGAGAAGAGGGAGGAGGACCCCTCGGGGCCGATGCCGATCTACGACCCTCAGGCTCGTGAACAGTTCCGAAAGGCGGCCGTCGGGCGGTCGATGAGAAGTACAAGCATCGACAGCACCAACCGACAGCGACCACCTCCCGGCGCCCGTCGTTCCTCGCACGTCCAGATGCGATACAACCCGCCCCTCAAGTGCGTCACCATCAGCACCTCCTCCTGCGCCGGAGGTGGCCCCACAGGCGGCCCCGATGCCCCCAGCAGTGGCGTTGGTGGCGCCCCTACGCGACGGGACGAGACGCGCAAGAGAAGGCGAGGGTCGCTGTCCCCGCCTCAGTGGTTCGACTTCCTGCCGTCGAAGCTGCGGTCGAACAAGGCGAACAGCCCGACGGAGGACAGACTGGTCGACGATGAGGAGAAGAGGGACAGGGACAGTGGCGTGGACCATCTGGAGATGGAGCGCAACCGGACCAACTGCAGCCCTCGCGGCGGTCGGTCCAACAGTCACCCGCGCAGCTGCTCCCTTCCCGACATAGACCTCGGTCCGGCGCAGATGGACCTTCTGTCGCAGTACTCGAGGTGCAGTCCCGACAGTCGGCGGATTCCGTCCGTGCTCGAGAGAGAGGAGGAGGAGGAGGACGAGGAGGATCGTGAGGATCGTGAGGATCGCACCGGTGGAGAGGAGGAGGACTCGATGGTCGACCGGGTGTCCTTCTTCCTCGACAATCCAGATGACTCGTCTTCTGAGGTTCAAAAACTCAACGAAAGGTGAGAGGGCTGCAGTCAATAGATAGGTGCGTGTGTGTGTGTGTGTGTGTAGGTGTGTGTGTGTAGGTGTGTGTTTAGGTGTGTGTATGTGTGTGTGTAGGTGTGTGTGTGTGTGTGAGTGTGTATATGTGTGTGTGTATGTGTATGTATTAGTGTGTGTCACATTATTATCTCGTTACTTCATTGACCAACGTTGCCTTTATTATTTCAAGCGATCATCAAACTCACACCCATCCATCATCTCCATCGCCGGTTACTACAGGCATGCTTAGAGTTTCATAAAGTTGCACGTGTAAATAATATCGCAACGTATCAAAACGTATCAATATCGACAGTATATATATAGTCTGATGATGGGTCTCGTGGAGGGAGTCCGAGGACGAGGAAGACCCAGGATTTCATGACTGGACAGCATCTGCACTGGACTGGCCTCGTGGGCACACACCTGCAGTGTTGAACGCGGCTCGTGGCAGGAGACTTTGGACAATTACTCTCCATGGCAGTCTTGTAGCCAACCGTCCCGATTAGATATGTCTTTTTTATGTCGATCCAAACAATACGAATTGTCTTACATCTAAGGTACAGAGGTATTATAGTCTAAGCTTTACAACTGGCCGCTATGTGCACGTCTAATTTATAAGTCGCAGTGATTTTCTTTCAGTTCTAGAGGCGCTATACCTATTAGGCTATATTATATTATATAGGCCTATTATGCCAATGTAAATGAGGATCTATTTTGGATATATCGGCCTACACTGTGTCCGGGGTAAAACCATATGAAAATTTGAATAGTTTCAACTGCTATTTTTATTTAAACGAATTGTGATTGAATAATATCAGAGTAACGTGCCAGAGACAGAATATTAAATTCTAAACAAATCAAGGGTATCAAGAATTCAAGATCATTTAAATTAAAGATAAGCTAAATTGAAATAAAGATTTTACTGTTTTTCAATCTTCAATCAGCTTCTTCTCCATTCCTTTTTCGTCGTTACTTGAAAATAATTTCTGTCCGCTTTGTGTATAGGCCTATTCAGTTCGTGAGCACCAGAATTTTCTTATAACTGTGCTCTATTATAATGTGCGCTTAAACGTGTGGTTTCATGCATTTTACCATTGCGTTTCTTTTACTGTTATTGCAATTATTGAACGCTTATACGACGTGACGCTGAAGGAGCAGAACAAGCCAGAGGCGCACCCTATAAATTATGCTGTTGAATTTCGTTAAGAAATACAATATATAATTATTACCTATTGCATCAGTTAAGAAAAGAATATGCACACAGTATATATATATATATATATATATACTACAGTCACACATAGGCCTATATATGTATCCTATATGAGGCAGCAGTAGCACGCACACACACAAATAGACTACGTGGAATCAACCCACGAATTCCGTCAACAGATGGCAGATGGTGTACGTATGTTCAGACGTGACGTCATCATCGTCATTGCATCATTATTATCTTCTCAATCTCTGATCCATGATGTTGACATTCCTTCGGCGGAGAAGACAAATGAGATTTTTTACGTGAACGTAAAAGACATTTGCTGCAGAATGTTTGCTGAGAGAAATTCCCGGAAATGGTGGACACTTATAGGCGGACTCGACACACCACCGCAAAGGATAGACATTAGCCGAATGTTTGAAATGTGGTAAAAAAATATTGCAACTGCACTTCAATCATTGTTCATGATTCAATTCACCTGCTTTTTATAAGTCGCTCAAAACCTATTATTTTAGCTGTGGCTGGGCTGGGAGCGCCTCAGTAGAACAGGAATAAGGCTTTTGACTCATTTGACCAGTACAGCCTTGATCTTCGCCTATTTGACCAGTACAGCCTTGACCTTCGCCCATTTGACCAGTACAGCCTTGACTTTCGCCAATTTGACCAGTACAGCCTTGATCTTCGCCCATTTGACCAATGTAGCCTTACTTTTTCAAATTCGGCGTCTGTCGTAAAAAAAAAAGTAAAAAAGTAAAAAAGTAAAAAAGTAAAAAAGTAAAAAAGTAAAAAAGTAAAAAAAAATTTCTCCGGCGTATACAAAATGGACTACTCGAAGAAAACTGTTACTGAATTACGAAAAATCGCCGAGCGCAGCGGCAAGCATGCATATTTTACAAGACGGTGGATAGCGAAGTTCATTGCTAAAATTGACGCCCACACCCGCGAATGCTACAACGATGAATGCCCATGCAAGAATCCACAGCCGGATCGTCAACAAGGGCCATGCGAGACCATCGTCGTTCGTCGTCGGCGCAATGGCAACTCACCTCCGTGTGATGTTAGTTTGATCGACAACGAGATCATCGTCGTTAATTGTTAATGCAATGGCAACTCATGCCTGTGTGATGTAAGAGCATGAGTGAACTACGACGTAGATACGGGATTACAATATCGCAAACGATTTTACACCGTTGGTTTATAATCGTGTTTGATTCAACTTCTCGCGACGGAAATTTCCCGCAGTATTGACGCTGTGCTATTAGGCCCACAGTCTTTTCATTCACTTTCGTTATCGATATCAAACACGACATAGGCTATTTTTCATAGTCGTCTCTTCATCATCGTAGTCATCATCATCATCATCATCATCAACCCGATTTGTCGTCGTCATCTTCAACATCACCACCACCACCACCACCACCACCACCACCACCACCACCACCATCGTCATCATCATCATAGTCGTCATCATCATCAACATCATCGTAGTCATCTTCATCATCATCATAGTCGTCTCTTCATCATCGTAGTCATCATCATCATCAACCCGATTTGTCGTCGTCATCTCTTCATCATCGTCGCCACCACCACCACCATCATCATCAACAACATCATCGTCGTTCTCGTTGGTAGGAGAGAGAGAGAGACGGTCAAGCTCTGTAGAAAATTTCGCGGATCGGCATTCAGTAGAAAATGTTTCGTGTCACGCCTCAGTCGAATAGATTTCAAAAACGTCCCTGTCACGTTTTATCGAAAAGTGTGACAGGTCCCTCGGTCACACCACATTATTATATACCCCCGAGTCATCGAAACTTAGAATTTCCCCCACAAGATTTACGTCGTTACCCGCCAACGCAGTGGACACTCATCCCTGCGTGCGTGGATTACGACGTAGATATGGAAATTCCGACTTTCGAAACCTGGTCTACTCATCCTCATGTGATAGAACGCAATAATGGTGGGATTTACCAGTTTCGATATTAATTATCGCAAGTAGAAGGGACTGTTGGCGTCTGGCGTATTTTGCCAAAATCGTTTCACAATGTTACCAAGTCTTCATTTTCGATCCATGAGTTGAACGAGGGTGGGTAGCCCAACCATTTCACGAGACATTTCTTCCCGCGTTTCCTAATCACTTTTTCGATTCTAAATATTTCTTGAGTTGTTTTCTGTAGCTCCTGCTCGTAAAAAGAGCCTTGTATTTCCTCAGAATTAGAATCAGTAATCTTGTAAGTTGGTGGATCTGTATATTGAACCTGAGATACTACAAAAACCTCCTCCGTCCATCTAGGTATATATCCTTTGTCAAAAATGCTCTTCTTCTTAGTTATTCTGACTCGATCGCCGATTGAAAACTTTGGTATAATAGGCTCTGAAATCTCATCGCCGTATAAATTCATAAATACAGTCTTTTCGTTCACTTTCATACTAGCCTTCGCGGGGGTCATTTTGATCGAAGAATGTCTCGTGTCATTATAATTACTAACCATCTCATCTAATACATCGATATATCTTCTCGTTGAATTAGCTGTGAAGTACTTGAACATCTTCTCTTTCATCGTACGCACCCATCTTTCTACGATGGAACTTTTGCTCTCGTTCTCGGTAGAATACAACTCGACTAAATTCTTTACATTTTTGTTATAAAATTCTTTCCCTTTGTCGCACCAAACTTTCGATGGCTGTCGACCACCCCCGAGTATCTTCACGAACCCATCAGCTGTAGACTTCCCACTCTTGTCATGTAATGGAACGATCCATCCGTATTTCGAAAACACATCTATGACGGTCAATAGAAATTTCACACCATCATTATCTCTAGCGAAAGCCTGCATGTCGATTAGGTCAGCCGCCCAAATCTGGTCAATCCCGCCAACACGGACCCGCCTCGTCCTAAAATTTCTCACTACTGGTTTGTGTAATTCATTCGCTAATTGATTAGTCCATTTCAGGTCCTGCTGTAATTCCGGGCTTTTTTTAAACCCAAACCTAGGCTTGTTTTAGCTGACAAGATGGGTTTTACTATCGCCCTCTCTACGCGTTCCCGCAGACTTGGATTAGGTATATTATTCAACTGGTTTATCATTGCTCTATCAGCGACATTCCTAGAAGCCGTATCAGTGTGTTGATTGTATGCCAGGTCATGGACGTATGCAGCGCTATCTACCCTGTTTATAGGTTTGCTCCAATCTTTGGGGGTTTCGTTGGCATTCAGACGCAAATCTAGTCTAGTACCGGGACCAGTAAACTGATGGCCTGGTAAATGTAATTCGCCCGGAAATTTAGCCCAAGGTAGCTTAATGTTGCTCGTGGCAGCGTTCAGCGAACTAACTAGATCCCCACCTTGCGCAACAGCGGGCGCCTTCACGAATTGAGTTTTTGTTTTCCCGCATACGACGCAAACACCTCTGAGCATCGATCTCCCATTATTAGCCACGGCGTTCTGCACATCTGTCGTCTGGGTCTGTTTTTTACATTTTACGCAATACATTTCGTTTTTTAATAATATATATTTTAAAAATGGAGATTAGAGATATGAGTTGGGGCACTGCGCTCTCGAAAAGATTCAATAATCCGTTGTTACCCAAAAGCATACGTGGTTTGATAGTTGGGAAATCGGGGTGTGGAAAAACAACGCTTCTTCTCAATCTTTTACTCAGGCCAGACTGGTTGGATTATAATAACTTGCAGGTATTCGGTACTTCTCTGTTTCAACCGGAATATCGCATTATTAAAAAAGCATACGAAGAAAAATTGCCGAAAGAAGCGATCGTTCGGCTGTTTGATCACCGAGATGAAATCGTGGGTCTAAATGCGTCGCCAGACCTCGTTATGGAGGAAATGGCAAAAAATTCAGAAGCTAAATCTGATATAATTGCCAAGTTCTTTGAGAGCGCCGACGATGTGCCAGACCCGAGAGATCTGAGCTCCGAAAAGAAGAACCTGATGATATTCGATGATCTTCAATTGGAAAAACAAAACAAATGTGAAACGTATTATAATCGGGGCAGGCATAGTAATGTAGATTGTTTTTACCTCGCCCAGAATTATTTCAAATTACCGCGTCAAACAATCAGAGAAAATGCGAACTTTATTTGCCTGTTCAAACAAGACCTGAAAAATTGTAATCATATTTACAACGATTACGTGAGTACAGACATGGCGAAAGATGAATTTCGAAAACTATGCAAAACAGTATGGGAACGGCCTCATGGTTTCGTGGTTTTAGACCTGACTAGCGACAAGTACAATGGTAAATACCGATGCGGACTCGACGAATTTTATATAATCGAGGATCCGCCATTGTAAAATTGTATTGTATAGTAAAAATGGAATCATCGCTTCTCAAACAGATATCGGAAAACACGGAAAAGACGGCCTGCAACACGGAACCAAAAACATCATTTTCCATTTTTCTCAGCGAAAAGAGCACGCGAATCAGAACGAAGTTTAATCCACTACTCGAACTGGAGAAGAATAAGAAATATGAAATGGCCTTAGTTGCCCTCGAGACGTACTATTCTTTTCCAAATATCGACGCGACAAACAACGTCTTTCGGTATTCGCCAAATCGCGACTCACAGTGGGTAAACATTGCAGTTCCAGAGGGTTGCTATGAAATAACGGATATCAACGAATATATACAGAGAGTCATGAAGGGGAATGGACATTTCGATGGAGTAAATGGAAATTACTGTATCTCAATAGCGCCAAACACCAATACTCTGAGGTCTGTGGTGAATATAGAAGCAGATTATATGGTTGACTTTACGCCAAAGAATTCGATCGGAAAGGTTCTAGGGTTTGACAAATGGATCTATTCGGCGGGATACAACGAATCGGAGGACTTGGTGAATATAATGAGTGTAAGCAGCCTGAGAGTGACCAGTGACATTATCGGGTCTTCGTACACTAACGGAACATCGGAAAACGTGATATATTCTTTTTTCCCAAACGTAGGTCCGGGTTACAAGATTATCGAAGTGCCGCATAATTTGATATATCTCCCGATTTTGCTGTCTACAATTTCAACGATGGAAACGAGGCTCACAGACCAACATGGGAACCTACTAAATCTTCGAGGCGAAGAATTGGCGATTCGATTTCACATCAGGGAAGTTTGAAAGTTTTTGTAATTTATTAGTAAAATGAATCGTTACATGGGCGTGAAAGTTAATATTTCAGAAGCGCAACAAGACAAAATTAAAAGAGCACTTGAAGCGGGGAGCGGCGTGAGCATCAAACTATCGCACGATGATTTGAATGGCGAACACGTTTTGGGTCTCACCCAGGCGCAAATCAATAAAATGGCAGCAGCCTACCAAAAAGGAACTGGCATGATTATTAAAATGATTAAAACGCAATTGGAGAACAACAAGAAAGTCGAAGGTGGATTCATAGGCGCCATACTTCCGTTTCTAGCGACAGCGGGACGGTTCCTTCTTGGCAGCGTACTGCCTAGTTTAGCACAGGGCGCATTAGGTGGGTTAGGTGCTGCGGCTGGATCGAAACTTGTCGATAAAATCAGTGGTTCGGGTGTAATGTATGTCAAGAAAGGTGACATAGCGTGCAAAATAAGAGCGGCCGGATCTGGGTTGTACTTGTCTCCGTGGCAAAAAGGCGCATCGATAATGGGATCCGGGCTTTACATGAAAACAGGGTCGGGCTATGTGAGTGGCGAAGGACTTTTGCTCGGCCCCAACTCGCCGTTTCGAAACATTCCGATTCTCGGCATGATATTATAAATTATCATATGTAAAATGTCGAGACCAATACACAAATTTGGAACTAAACCAACTAGACCGGTAGAGGCCAGAACGCAGCCCGTTTCAGTCTTTTGGAAGATTACGAGCGGTGCTACTCGCGTCCCAGTAAGGCAGCTAGGCGGTCTGCGATGGGAGATTTTTGCGCAAAATGATATCACGATACAACCAAAGGCGGTAAATACGCTAAGGCTTGGACTCGGTGTAGAAATGTCAGCGGGACTTTGCCTCGTTTCCCTCAGACAGAGTATCAAAGAACGACGATGCAGTCTACTAGACGGAGTGATTTCAGAAGATGTGATTGATGATATCATAGTTTCCATTCAAAACAACTCCGATTCGGCAGTAACGATAAACGAAGGAGATTCGCTATGCTGCGTAAATTATCAACGGTAAAAAAAATATATATTGCTAATAAATAAAAGAATGGAATACGAAGGCATCAAACTCTATCCAAACCTATCAAATATAACGCCCTCTGCGCCAGAAGGTGAAATACAAATAGCCGCAGGGTCCGCACAAACGTATCGGCTTCAAAAGATTAGCGAAATCAAAAAGGAGATCGAGCAAGAACGAGACAAAAGAGCAACGCTGAGTAAAAAGTACCATAGAAGTGTGAGCGTAATCGGCATAGTAGACAATGTCCTCATAGCGGTCACGATGGGGCTCGGAATTTCAGGAATCGGCGTACTAGCCACCATAATTGCGACCCCCATCGCTATTGCTATGGAAGGGACGGCGCTAGGTGCGGGGCTATTGAGTATAATTGGCGGCCGAATCTGTAAAAAGCTCGCCCTGAAGGCGGAGAAGCATGAAAAGATCAAAACGCTAGCTGACGCGAAGCTCAACACGATCAGCGACCATATTTCAAAAGCACTCGCGGATGATCACATTTCAGACGAGGAATATTCTCTGATTCTAAGCGAGATTGAAAAATTCAATGGCATGAAAGAAGAAATCAAAAGTAAGTCGAAAGTTGCGGCAGCCGCGATGGATGAGGAAACGAAACAATCACTCATCGATCGGGGAAGAGAGGAAGTCAGGCAGTCCTTTCAAAGCATGTTTGAGAAAAATACCGAATCTAGTAGAAAGACGACTAACGTGAACATGTATGAAGTCATGTAGACTTGTAGAGTTTTGTAGACCTATGTAGACCTATGTCGCTATGTCTGAAAATACGTCTAACTTGTGTTTTTACACATGTCGAAAAACATGTAGAAAAACACGTCGGAAAACATGTCGAAAAACACATCGTAAAACATTAAATTTTTTATTAAAAATGTCGTTTCTAAAGATAGATGACCCGGCGAAAAGAAATTTCATAGTCGAAGAGTTTCTGAAATCCAAGAAGAATATTCAACAGAACTTTTTATCGGAGAGATTGGGGGATTCGGGGCTGCAACAAGAACTAACCAAGCTGTACAAGCCCATCGTCGATTCGCAATCCGCAATTTCCAAAGAGCAAAATGTCTTACTATCCGCCATCAAAGAAAACTCGATAGCTACTACAAACGCACTACAGACGCTACCCGCTTCGCTGAAGATTCAATTTCCTCAGTATCCCTCGATAGAAGCGTATAGCGACGATCCGACTGAGGATATTAGAACTTTAGAATTAGGTGATGTGGCCACCAAGTACCTTCATCAATACGCCTCCGATAGAAAAATCGTAGACACGACGTTCGGAATACGATCAAAAAATGGCCAATTCTACATCGGCGATACTCCGATTTTTATTCAAGGAGACGCTGTGACGGTTGGAAATAAGACGTATAGCGGAACACCGGGGCTTTGGGAGTTGTTGACGATGAAACAGCCGAACACGTCGATATACGATAATAATGATAGAGACGATTACGCCGAGATTCTACTCGCGACGGATGCTATCAGACAGCCAAAAAATCCCAACAAACCGAAAGCATCTGCGAGCGCCAAATATCGGGAAATTATCAAACCGATATGGGAAAAGAGGGCTCGTAATACACCGACAGTGGGCAAAGGCGTGGGCGGTGTAATTGTTATTTCCGAAGATCCAAACGTGTTAGCGAAACAGCTAGAACTACGATTTCAAAGCTTCAAAGCAGGCAATACCGGCGTGAGAAACGAGATCGTGGCGATGTGCGACGCGTTATTGAGGCAGGAAGTGCTGAGTAAAGATGCTTACAAAAATATAATGTCGACATTGTAAAATGCAGAAAAAATGCAAGTCATTAATAGAAGGAGGTATAGAAAACAATACGTTATCGGAGGCTCGGGAATATTCGATACAATTTCGGGATTTTTCAAACGACTAGTTACCTCGAACGCCGCCAAACAATTAGCAACGACCGCTCTCAACGCGGGTAAAGACGCGGCGAAAGAAATTGGGAAAAAGGCCATCGACGTTGGGAAAACAACCGCAATCGACGCCGGCAAACGATTAGTGGACAAAGCGGTGGCCAAACTGTTTACTCCTGCCCCTATTCCTCAGAAACAGGCTGTTACGCCAGAAACTAGACAAATTTTAGAGCGGCTGAGTGGCGTCGGTAGCGTAGGGTCGATCTCGAATATCCCGAATATTAATAATCTGATGATGGGGGATGGCCTGAAGAAGAACGGCGCCATGTCGATACAAGATTTAGTACGCTCGCTAAACGGCGCCGGAATGAAGGTCGCGTAAAAAATATTATCGCGTAGTAGTAAAAATGCAATCATCCGATATTCTGAGATTTACCGAACAACCATTGAGCGATGAAAGCGTCGAACGCTACGAATGGTATGAGTATGAGCCGATATCGGGGGCGAATCTAAACACCTCCGGCGAGATTAGAATAAACATCGAACTTCAAGATCTATTTTGTCATCCAGCAGAATCTTACCTGCTGTTCGAGGGTAGATTGACGAAGGCGACCAACCCCGCCACCTTCTACGCCGATGCCGATGAAGCAACTCTTACGAATAATGGGCTCATGCATCTTTTCAGTCAAATTTCGTATTCCCTGTCGAATCAGGAAATTGAATCGTTATTTTACCCAGGCCAAGCAACGACGATGCTCGGATTACTCAAATACCCGAATGATTTTCAACTAGCTCAAGGTTTGAATCAGTTGTGGTACAAGGACAGTGGAGCGACGGCTGCTATCGTGGATAATCAGGGTTTCGCCGTGAGACAGGCGTATATAATTCGAAAACCAAATGCCAAAGGTACTTTCAGCTTTGTAGTTCCATTGAAGCATATTTTCGGATTTTGCGATGATTACGACAAGGTTGTTTTTGGTGTGAAACATACGCTAACTCTTGTTCGTAAAGCCGATGATGACGCAATTTTTAGAACCGCCGCCGCGGGCGCAGTGGCCGCAGGGAAAGTTAGGCTGGATAAAATCTCATGGTTCATGCCGCACGTTATTCCCGCGGATATGGAGAAGATGCAATTGTACAAAACGATCGAATCGAAAGCGTCGCTGCCAGTTGCGTACAGAGCCCGTCAATGCGATACCACCTCCGTCGCACAGTCGACTAATTTTAGCTGGCGACTTAGCGTCAAGACATTACCCGAGAAACCTAGGTACATCATCTTGGGGTTTCAAACCGACAAAAGCGGCGATCAAGAACAAAATCCATCCATTTTCAATCATTGCGATCTGAAGAACATGTTCGTGATGATGAACCAGGACCGATACCCAGTTGTCGACTACAACCTATCATTTCCGAATCAACAATTCTCGCGGGCGTACCGAGCAGCAGCCGCGTTCAGTGAAAAATACTATGGAATGGACGAACTAATGACGCAATGCAATATCACACCCTCGGACTTCAAAGATCTGTTTCCGATTATGGTGTTTGACGTGAGCAAGCAATCCGAGCGTCTGAAGTCATCGGTGGTCGATATCCAGATCAAAGGCACGTTCAATACAGCGCCGCCGGCTAATACGGAAGCGTACGCAGTGGTGATTTCAGACAAGTTACTGAGGTTTCAATCGGACGGACAGAAAATGAGTGTGGTATATTGAAGTTCATGATAGAATGGTCGTTGAAGAATAATGAGACTTACAGATACCTATCGTACGCATATGAACGATAGGTATCTACGGGTACCTAGTACAAAAACTCGGCCTGCAATCCGGCTCCGCCCCTGAGAAGAAGGCGACCGGCTGTTGGAGTGTTTCCGGATATGATAGAATATACCCTCATACCGAGCTTATCGTTGGCGTTGAAAAATATGGCGACGCTTGGTAATACGAGCGATATTCTGCTGCCAACCGTTGATCCGCCAGCCATGCATTCAAAAAGTTCGTTACTTTGTATCCCGTCTCCGACATACGAAATTCTGATTATTTTTTCGCCCGGACTGTCATTTCCTATCAAGAAATTCGCGAATCCGCCAAGTCGATATACGCCCGTACGAGGAATAGTTATTAAGCCCAAGGACGTCGTATACGCCGAATCCGTATTGATGGCAACGACCGTTAGTTGATGGTGCATTAGATATACGCCTCCGAATGCTCCACCATGCGTTGCATATGTGCCCGAGAATGCGCCACCACTTACGATTGTGGTTGCTCCCCCTCCACCCTCCTTCAACGCACAAATAGCCGGTCCGGTTGTAGGCCGCCAATTCGGGGACAATGCTGGTGCCGCTGTTATAGCTCCAGCCGTTCCTTCGAACCTATATGTAATACCGCTCGTCGTATTTCTCACTAGATTGCCCGGGGATACCCTCATACCCGAAACGTAATCTCTAATACCGGTAGGCTCAGCGCTATTAGTGATTTTATCAGCGATTAGGGCAATAGCTTGTCCCCAACTTAGTGCTTCATCCATTCCCGCATCCGGATTATTCGTTACAGGCAGGCCTTTGATGAAGTTGCCATTCATATTTAGATTCCCAGTCGCCGGATTTGCTCCATCTACCCTTAGAAAAGTACTATTTACTTGGGACAGCGTAACGCCCCCTGCAATTATTCTTTGAGTAGATCCTGAATCTGTATGTCCAAATTTATCAACCGGCATTTTGAATATAATAATTTTTATTAATTCAGGGTCGTAAGAATGCCGCCGGAAAGTCCCTACACAAAATGTTCGTAGCGAAGGATGAAAAAACGTGTATGCTGAGGTAATCGAACTCGTCTAGAAAAACTATGTTACTACCGATTGAATGGACATACAGAGACGAGCTCCCTCCGCCCGCAATTTGCATGTACGGTACCCCATTTTTATACAGGTGGACGATGCCATACGCGTCAATACTATTGTTACTAAATTCTATGTACACCGAAACGATATAGTACCCGGCTTTACTGGGGAAGAAAGAAGTCGTTCCGATGCCCTGTTCAATACCGTGTCTTGCGGTACCGCATCTTATTACGTCAAAAGTAACTGCAGTCTGAGTCCAAGCGATTATAGCCTGTTGAGTTGAACTGTAAGCGCTAACCGCGGGTCCTATCACAGTCGCCACTTTCGAAGTAAGTTGTTCATCGACGTATTTCTTATTCGTCAAATGATTATTGTCGGTTGGGACGTCGTCGTGATTCTGCAGTAAATCTATTACTTGCCCCCGACTCATAGCCTCATCTATTCCCGCTTCCGGAGTATTCGCCGTATTCGCTGTATTCGTTGTAGGCAGACCTCTAATAGTATGGCCGCTCATATTTAGATCTCCAGTCGCTGGGTTTGCTCCATCCAGCCTTAGAAAAGTACTGTTTACTTGACTTTCAGTAACTCCACCAGCAATTACTCTTTGCGTAGATCCTGAATCGGTATGTCCAAATTTATCAACAGGCATTTTTACATCTGAATATAATTTTCAATGCAGGCTGTTTATAACTTCTTGAAAACTCGCCCCATCTTTGCATGTTTTTTTCAGGACGTGCAGGCATAGATGGCCGCAAAACACTTCGTTGTCGGGCTGCACGCGCTCGCTATTGTAGTACACAGGACTCTGCAAATACTTTACCAGTTCTGTAGGAGGGGACAAGCCATAGCTGTCGAAATATATTTTGTCCTTGCCGTTTTTTGAAAAAGCGACCCAGTGTGAGCCGGTTCCATTAGAATCGTCTAGATTCAATATCCCGCATTCAGTCCGTCTAGGTTTCTTCGGCAGCTCGTCTCTGAGAAATACTCCCCGGAAATTAGGGATATTGAGCTTTTTCGCGGCATCTAGTAGTTCAAAATTCGTCAACGGATGATTTGCGAGGACTACGCCTTCGACATTTATGTTTTTCACAGTTGTATAGCTCATTTTAATATTTCATCTAGATGTTTCACAAACTAACGAGCTTTCGAGCTTCTACGCAGGCGAGATAATATTTATGTCTACAATTTTTGCATTCATTCGCCTTTCCATCTTTTTGAAATCGATTGTTGACGTATTCCGATATGTTCTGATTTACCTTACACCGGCTGCAAACTTTTGTGTCTTTTGTCTCCCTAATTTCCTGTCTTGCGTATTTGTGCGCAAGCTCTTTCACTTTGGCATTTTTACAAATTTTACAGCTGGGGTAATACCCGCTCTTCTGTAAGTTATCTTTGTGAAATTCGTCCAAGCTTTTTTCTATTTTGCATTTAGAACACACTTTTTTTGCCGCATCCATTTTATATTAGTGTAAATTATTCTTTATTTTGTTTAGTTTTCAGCGTGTAGTGCCCATAGGCTAGGGTGTGGATCCCGTCGTCCATTATTACTCTTTTGTCGTCGTCGGCGGACAGAGCTATTTTATTTACTTCTTCGGTGTAAATTTCATGACGATAGGATCGAATGACGTTCATCGCTCTCGACTGTTGTCTTTTCGTAAACACGCAGTCTTTGTAATCTGCGTGAGTGATTGATTTCTTGACGACGTTCTTTTTCACGCCTTTACATTTCTTGTAGTCTTCACCCGCCATCTTGTAAGAGTACAACTTGGATCGCAGTCCGACAAATTCTTCAATCTGTTTTCCCGCGGCCTCGTCTTTGAACATACCAACCACTTTTTTATTAACGCCGGATTCTATACCTGATGGATGATCGCTCGGATAGTCTGAAGTATCGAACATACTTTGGACGTCGCGGGAAATATCTTTGTAGAAGTCTTCCGTTTTAATTTCATACGCCAAAGAATCGGTATCGGTGAATAATAGCTTGGCCCTATCTCCGTACTTGGCCTTGATGTAATTATAATGAAAATCATACATGAGCGTCTTACTGACGTCTAATATACACATCCCTAGATATATCGGCTTGTTGTAAAACAACTTGGTCTTTTTCATGTGAACGGCGATGAGGTTTTCATCGAAAATCGTTCGTCTGTCGTAATTAGTTTTCGCGACTAGCTTGATAGCTTCCTTCTCATCACTCACCAATCGTATGTCAACTCGATTCTCGATAGCTTCCATTGTTTTACCGAAAACGCTATTGTTCATCAGTTTGAAAAAGTCTTTCTCAAAATCGTTCGTAGCTTTCGTTCTCAGGTTGGTATTCAGATCGATATACTTTTTCAGCCAGGCACTTTCCACGAATTTTATTCCTCGATGTATTTTTACGATTTTCAATCCGAGACTTTCGTACAATTTTAAATTTTCGTAATGAACGACGTACTTTACTTTGTCATTCAAGTTTGGAATGAGTTTCGCGACATTCGATCCCGCGGGTTTTACACTCTCCGGAGCGAGAGGATAATCATTATGCAGGTCGTGCAATTCTTTTGGATATTCTAAGTCGACTTCCAACACACATCCCACTCCATCTCGTTCGGTAATGTTTTTCCAATCATTCAATTCGTCATCGTTCATCCATTCAAACCCGTGAGTCGGTAGCGGCTTGCTCATCGCCCATCCGTACAAGTTGTTCGCGTCCAAGTATGGAATGAATACTGAATGCTGGGTGGGATTGAAAGCTTCCCCCATGTACTCGTTGTTCGCTTTCGCGTATCGATGTGAAATCGTGCTGACGCCTCCTCGTATTCCCTGCTTGATCATCAGTAACATATCGTAGTCACTCAACAACTCCAACTCTACACCAGTCGTCTTCAACGCCGCATCCCACGCAAGTCCTGGGCTAGTGTAGTACCACGCAGGATCTAGGTTGTAGTGCTTCATACAGACGTCTCTGAAGTTTTCGAACACATCCGCTAATAATAGAACATCCGATAAATTGTACAAGTCGTGATATTGACGTAATGTTTTGCATTCAAATTTGTTCCATACCGTTTTCGCATGCGCGTAATCTTTTTCGCTGATACCCGAATCGGTTAGTTTTGAATAGAAGGCATGTTTCGGCGGCAATTCGATTTCGTTTAATCTTTCAACACCGTCGACGTAATCATACGGGTAAACACCTTTTCTGAGTAAAAGATCCAGCTTCTCACCTTCAAAAAATTTCCCTAAATTCTTGCACTGATCTTTCTGAAGATTTTTCGATAACGCGTCGAGACTCTGGGGCATGAATCTAAAACTATCGATGAAACGTAATTCGCGCTTGACTTCTCTCTCTTTTCCATCTGCGTCTACAAACTTATCGACGACGACCTCTCTGCTGAATGAGATATACTTTTCTTCGTTGCAGGGAATGCATTTGATTTTCTCACCGTGTTCACCTCGTAATTTCTTGATAAATAAATGGCTGTCATAACCTGTCAAATTGTGAAATATGACAGGGAAGAACTTGGGGACTTTGTATTTCAGATTACAAAGGTTGTGAGCGGCACCTCTAAATTTTCCAGTCAAATGACAGTGATCTCGTACTCGTTTTTCATCGCCTATAAATTCTCCTTCGCATATATGGCAAACAGTAGCCGAGTCGAAGAGCTCCTGCTCTTTCTTGCCGAATATCATCTTCTTGGGGAATTTGAACTCGTTGTATATTCGTTTTACATTTTCTTCGATAGAGTCTATGAATAACTGAGCAACATCATCGTCCTCGTTTTCAGCTGTAAACCGCACCGGCTCTTGGGAATAAACATCATCGTCGAAGCATTTCATGTGATAACAAAACGAGCTGGGTGTATGTTTTTGATACTTGTTGGTGTAAGACGTGCTAGGGACGGGTTGACATGTACCGATAGGTTTGATGAACGATTCAAAGTCGGCAAAATACACAAACGGTACACGCATCTTCCGATAATAATGTGTAAAACTTAGCATAGTCCCAGGTTCTGGAAGTTCTATTCGTTGGGCGTCCTGCTGCGAACAGTACTCAGTATGTTTGTGAAGCGATTCTACCTTTCTAAAACCGATTAAACATCTTCTGCAATAATGCATTGAATTATGGGATTTTTCTGTTCGTAGTGCCAGCAATCTGTTGAAATTCCTGATCCAACAATAATGCTTCTTTTCCCCATCAGAAATGAGTAATAGATCTACACACCTATCATTCTCATGCTTTGATATATATAGTGGGAATACATTCACATCTTTCTCGTAACCAAAAACATTAACACTAATATTATTATTTCGCTCAAACTTACTCATCACATTAGCATCCGCTGCTACGGGGAATTCGATACCAGACCAATTGAGTTCCTCAGACTGTCTAATTAATTCTTTCGTAATTCTTTCTGTATTTTTGTCGACTGGGTTTACAGCCCTCGTTACACACCACTTGAAGCATTCATCGTCTTCGTTCTTCATATTAATAATAGCCTTTTTATTCGCTAAATAATCTGGAAGTGGAATATAAGAACTTCCTTTCAATGGTTTGTATACCACTGTATCGATATCCAACTTCAAAACGGTTTTGAATCTCCAATTACTCCCCCGCATCTGAAAACTTGCCATGCTCTCCTTAATTTTATCCGCTGCGTTGGCATATATTTCCCTCACATCGGTTGCTTCTAAAATAATATCACTCTTTGATTTGAAATTAGGCTCAGCCGTTACTACTTCGCCGGTTTTCATATCTACTTTCTCCATTTCGCACATGAGATCGAATTGAACTTTTACCCCGCGATTTTTCCCTAGCAGCCTAACTACCTGCGGTCTTACAGCCTTGAGAAAAGTTGCAACATCAATCCCGTTGTCGCCATCGATCGTGTATCTTTTTGTAAACCCTTTGATGGCCGTCGCAGTCTCTCGAAGTTTGAACCTATGAATGGGCGGTTTTATTTGCGGGGGTAACTGACTAATCTCGCGAGTCAGCCAATCCGAAAAAACTATTTTATTTTTTCCCGTATTCAAAAATTTCCAAGTATTAGACAAGAATGCCGTAAGTTCCGCTTTTGCTAATCTCGAGTATCCCCGCACACCTCTCTTTTTTGCAATTTCCCGCAATTCTCGCACAGTGGCGGGAGTTTGCGCTGGTGCTTTGTTGACCCGGGCCCGAGCACCTAGTCGATCTCCCTGCGATATGAACGCTATGAGTTCCGCTTTTCGCAAACTCGAGTATCCTCTTTGTCCTCTCTCTTTTGGAATTTGTCGTAATTCTTTCAGATTATACGATGTGTAGTCCATTTTATATTGAGATCTCTTGTCCTTATGCCGAGTTGTATATTCCATTTTCAGTTATTTTCTATACGCCGGAGAAAAAAATAATAATATTCGATTGATCCAAAGACGATTATAAACCAACGGTGTAAAATCGTTTGCGATATTGTAATCCCGTATCTACGTCGTAGTCCGCTCATGCCCTTGCGTCACACAGGCATGAGTTGCCATTGCATTGACAATTAACGACGATGATCTCATTGTCGATCAAACTAACATCACACGGGGGCGAGTTGCCATTGCGCCGACGACGAACGACGGTAATCGTGCCTGGCCCTTGTTGTCGATCCGGCTGTGGATTCTTGCATGGGCATTCATCGTCGTAGCATTCGCGGGTGTGGGCGTCAATTTTAGCAATGAACTTCGCTATCCACCGTCTTGTAAAATATGCATGCTTGCCGCTGCGCTCAGCGATTTTTCGTAATTCAGTAACAGTTTTCTTCGAGTAGTCCATTTTGTATACGCCGGAGAAAATTTTGTTACTTTTTTTTTACTTTTTTTTTTACTTTTTTTACTTTTTTACTTTTTTTTACTTTTTTTACTTTTTTACTTTTTTAAGGCCGTACTGGTCAAATAGACGAAAATCAAGGCTGTACTGGTCAAATGAGTCAAAAGCCTTATTCCTGTTCTACTCGCCTCTGAGTAGGTTTCTTGAAGAAGCGCTATATAAATTCACGAAATGAATGAATGAATGAATGAATGAATTGTTGTATAGGCTATGCTTGTAACTACTCTTCCTGGTCACCAAGTAAAAACCCAGAATTGCCAGCTGTAGGCCTATAGCGTGTATGCCCTGAACTGTATAAAAGAAACATGGCGTTTCCCAGCGACCTAATTTCAGAGGAAGTTATAACAAAGATATTAGAGTCTGCGACTCTAATATCTTTGGTTATAATATATTGAGGCTTTGAACGTAGGCGTTGCCGGGGACCAGGGTGTCTAGAATGTCTGAGTGAAATAAATTCGCGTAGCCTATGTGGTTCTGAGAATTCCACATTCTTCGGTTACTTTAATAATTGTTATTATTTTATATTCGTTTAATTATTTTGTTACTATACTACTTTTTCTTACGCTGTCATCATGCACAGTATGAGAATTGTATTAAAAAAGAACTAGCGTTCAGAATTTGGCTCATGTGGAGTTGGTGTATATACAATGAATACTGTAGGCCTATACTGTTGGGTCCTAAGAAAAGCTTTGGAGGATTGAACCTCCAACCTCACGGTAATTCTCACCCTGATCGTGCCCAAACGAAACCCATAGAGCTCCCCATTGTATTGTATCGTATCGTATCGTAATAAAAGTCAAAACATTTATAAAGCGCTTACTAGGGTGAACCGTTCAGAGGCGCTCCCAGTGCGCAAGGCCACGAGAGAAGAAATAAGTTTTGAGGAAAGAAAATGAGGAGGAGGGATTACCAGTTAGAAGTTGTATTCCCATATAGCCCCCCCCCCCGATGGTTTCTATTTGGATTCCCTCTAATAACCAAGAAAACGTTTGAAGGGTATCATTATTCGCATTGTATGCGTGCCTTATAGACGTTGACCCCGCATGCCGTTTATAACCGTAGAGCTCTGAAGTCTGTGATTGGAATTCCTGTCAGGTGCTGTGAAGCTGAGGCCAGAGAGTGAAGGCAGGTGTCGTGAACCCATAACACACACACACACACACACACACACACACACATATATACATTATATATGTGTATATAACTATATATATCCATTATATATAATGTACATCCAAATAGGAGGTCACGGTTAGTAAGTCTTTTGGTTTTGGTCCGGAATCCAAGGCCAGTCATTACGCTCTCGACCAACATCGCTGAAGTATAATTGCACGCTGGCTCCCAACGTTGTGCTGCTATACCGCTGCTGCTGCTGCTGATGCTACTGTGATTTATCTCGTCAGGTATACGGTCTATGATGACGTTTGGCTCTAAATGACTCTGCCAGTAGTCTAATTAGTACGGGAATAAATCTTTTTCTCTGACTGCGAAAGAGTCTCAACACATGCAGGATTTCGAGTGCACTATTCAAAAGATTCGTCGATAGAAGGATTTAGATATAATTATTGCTTGGTGCAGATTGACTTTTTGTACATATTTATAATAGTGTTCTTATAGGCCAATTCATTCATTCGTTCATTCTTTTCTTTCTGAAAATTATTACTACGTCTTTTTATGAACCTATACTCCAAACGCTCCAAGTTTAGCCACGACTAAAGAAAATAGACGTGAGGGGATACCCTGGGTCTAAGCAATTTTTAGGGACCCAGGATGGATATCATAGAACGTTTATGATTTATGCCTGTTTAAGTCTGATATTGCAGAGAAATTTAACTGCAAGCAGTTTAATTACTTCAACCTAACAACTAAATAAAATCATTATTTTCTATATAATTATAAATACAAAACCGTAGGGCCTATTTCGTATCTGCACTTTTATCAATTTGCTTCTGAAAATTAGTTTCTCATTAAGCCTTAAGATAGTTTATGGGCCGCGACTGCTCTGCATGCCTATGGATTCAGGATTTCTCTCGTCAGCCATGAAGAGCACTGTAAAGAACGCAACGAGAAACGAGAGCAGCAGCGTAGCATGAAATCCGTTGAGGCACAGGCAGCGAGTGCAACACATCACGTATGTAGACAATGTAAACAGAGAGAGAGAGACAGACAGACAGACAGACAGACAGACAGACAGAGGCTGATTTTGGAAGAGCCGCCAAAGAAGTCGAGAGCAGACGAGCGCAGCACCCGATTCTGTCGCCCTGCAGGACTCAGAAGGAAGACCAACAATAATATTACGAAGCGTAGACCTTTTTATGAACGTCGAATAAAATGTCTTTTGTTTATGTCTATAAGCTTACTTGTCAAACTGAAAAATGAAGACACCAAAGACAGAGGAAAGTGGAAGAGGAGGATCCGAGTGGCTGACCCCTCCGTTGAGAGGGATTAATTCAAGCCTGAAGGAAAAGAAGAAGAAAGGCCTACTACGAAAAAGTTTAAGCAAACCGAAATTGCTGGTAAAGTCGCCACGGACTAGCTCTTGCAGACACGTGGAACCAAACAACGGAGCTTCAGAGTTGAACGATTCCCTACAACACATGGTCCATGATTCTTGTCTTGAGGCGTGAAACGTGTCTTCATTTCAGTGTCTTGAACCGCATAGAAGATAATATGAACGATTAACTCCATGGTCGTGAACCTGAAGCCACCTCTACTATTAAACCCACGCATACAACCTTACAAACATAACAAAGAGGCGGGGAACCGTGCTTGCTGCTGCTGGGGTGAAAATTCCCACCAACTTGAGACGCCTGGGATTTCCAATAGCCGCCAGTCACTGCTTGCTATTCCGGTCTATTATCATCTGTTCCCAGAAGCGAATGGAAACTTTTTGCTATTCAGGATCATCTAAACAAATCGCAATGACGCTTCAGCTTTCACCCCCCCCCTACCTCCCACCTCCGATGCCGCAGGAGGGGTCCGGCAGCCTCCAGCAACGATCTTAGAGCTGCTGATCGTTTGTCGATTGTTTACAGGCGTCATTTGAAAGCAGGATCAGACATTGAAGCGTGAAGTATATAGAAGCGAAGGTGGGAAGATCAGATGATGACGTAACGTCCGGTGAGGCTCTATACGATGATGCCTCGCAGGCACATCTACGCTATTATACGTCGTCTATGTTGTATAGTGTATTATACCTCCGTTGAGAATCGTATTGCGGCATCATGATAAGAAGTGATTTCTCCATTAGGCTATATTATATGTTTCACAGTTATGTCATCGTACCATCTATTGGTTTTATTGTACACTGCTTTTCAGTGCCTTAGACATCCGTTGTTATTGTAGTAGTTTCGGTTCTCAGAAATCTTAGCTGTTATGCACAGTGTTATGTGTTATGCCATCTGTATAGGTATGCTATCTGTAGGCTATTATAGCCTTGTGAAAAGGTAGGCCATCTGTAAAGGTAGGCCATAATTTTTTATGTGTATACGTAGGCCATATGTAGGCCTACTATTGTGTAGGTAGATCGTCAGTGGGTGGGTAGACCATCCTGCACGTGTGTGTTTTCTTTAAGTAGGCCTGCGAACTGTAATTTATAACCTGGTAACTGGTTAATCGACGTTTTATCTCAACGGTATACTGTGAAAGGGAAGAGGAAGTCTCTTACACACGAAGTCCTATTGTTTAAATGTAGTTTCTTTGTAAAAATATTATTATTAGGGCGAATGTATAGTTTGTCTCGCGCAGTTGGCTCCAATCCATCACTTTTATGGACTTAAGGGTTTCAGACGTCAGCGGAAAGAATTAATTGAATATTTGCCATTAATTGTTTTAAAGTTATTATTGTTGTTGCTGAAACTGCTACTGCTACTGCCGCTACTACTGCCATAACCACTACCAATATCACTACCACGACCACCACCATCACCACCACCACCACCACCACTACTACTGCTACTACTAGGCCTACTCCTGCTGTAATTGCTGTTACTGTTACTGTTACTATTACTGTTCTTATTATTATTGTTATTATCATCATCATCATCATCAACACCACCACCATCATCATCATCATCATCATGATCATCACCACCACCACCACCATCATCATCATCATCATCATCATCTTCATCATTATCATCATCATCATCATCATCATCATCATCATCATCATCATCATCATCATCATCATCATCATCATCATCATAAGCTTATTATTATTATTATCAGAAACGAATAGTGTTTTTGATTAGTATAACGAACTTCGGGTAGCCTACATTTGTCTGCATTCGCATCCGATCGCTACTGACTCTTTTTCAACAAACGATTTTACCAGTTTATTTATAGACTAAAGATACATTGTTTCGTCACCTGATTTTAGGTCTCGGTTTGCTCACAAATGACACTAAATTAAGCCTGAAGGTGACGCCCCAATCGCTTCTTGCTTCCTTATTCGTTGGATATTTACTTCTCATTGAGTTTCATTACATGTTGAGCTGCGACACAGCATAGCCATACAATTAAGCTTTCTTTACGAATCTGCGTTGGTGCTAACTGTCGTTGGTGGCTCTGCAAAAGCCATTCCAACGTCCCTTTGATGTGATGCCGGCCGCTGCGCTTAACTCGAGTAAGAGTATAACACATACATCAGCTTCTTCGTCGACCACTGCAGCTTTCAATAGGATTCTCAGACACTTCCGAAAGCTTTGAAAGCTTATCTGGGTGTTGGTGCGTGTAGGAGAGAATTTATTTTAAGAAGATTAACGTTGAAGCCATCACAGTGATGATTATAACTTGCCTTATGAAGCACCACGTAGCCTATATTATAGTATACGATGGTCTGGCCAACTGGTCCTGCGTCAGGTTCTTTGACTTATCATGCTATAGATTGTGCATGGACACTTCGATTCCAACGACACACATCGGAGTGTCACCGTGAATTCCAATGGACAAGAATGTACCGGTATATCGGTATACCCACGCGCTTTGGCGATGGGGACACTTCGTAGTGTTGACATTTTTCTCCAAGGCGTTGTTGTTCCGCAGAACAATTATACAATTAGGCTACATTTACTAAATACAAGTACACATTCATTCTTTGTAAAAACTCGGATTTTCTCGTTCACTGTTCATCTGTATTTCTATTTTCTACGCGTTGTGCTTTGCTTGATTCTGAATGAACTAACCAGGCGCGGATTCAGAGGGGGGCGGAGCCGGCGTACGCCCCCCCCTAAACCTGCAGAAATGTTCTAAAGCTAAACTGACATAAAACTAATATAATTGCAATTTAGCCTACGATTTAGAGATCTTGCAAAGCAAGCATTTCGTGGTCTACATGTAAGTCTCATTCCATGCATCTAATGTTTAAAACATCGACGCACTCACTGCTGATGGTAGGCTATACTTCATTACTATCATGATGAGCTGCCTTCTCAGAATTCTTTTCATCAAGAGTTAAAGCTTTGGCAGCAGATGTGGAGAAACGCTAACAGCACACCAAGCACCCTGTCGGACACCCTCGCTAACAGCCGCTCCCGTTGTATTATATATCCAAATATTACCACAATAGTTCACATTTTGCTGCTCACTTCTGTCACGGCTTGCAGTGTTGAGCGAGCAAATTCTAGTCTGCGATTTGTGAAGTTGTGTTTCCAAAGTACAATGAACGAGGACTCATTTTATTGTTTGTCCACAAGGACATCAAGTTAGACATTGATGACAATCTCAATGTCTACGCCAGAAAGCATCCAAGGAGAATGACACTGTTAACCCACTGGCATGTGACACTTAATTATTTCCTTTTTGGGTCAAGGGTTGCATGATCAAAACTGATAACTGATTTATAGGCTAATCGTTTCACTGTTAACCTTCAGTGGACACCAGTGGTTTTATATGAGAAACTATATATTTGTTTAAAGTTCCATGACATTTTCTATAAAAAGGATCATTATAGTTTTGCATGATCTAATTTCATACATATCAGTGGCGGCGACAGGAGAGGGCTAAGGGGGCTAAGCCCCCCTAAACGTGGCTCATTCCCCCCCTCCAATAAAAAAAGCTGAAAATGTCTAAAACGGCTTACTTCGTAATAAGGAAACTAGACAATGACCAAAGGCAACGAAATCAACTATAAAAATTATTATTATAGTGTAGATGCTTATGCCATTGGCGGCACCAGGGGAGTGGTCATGGGGTTAAGCTCCTAAATGTGACTCAGCCTCATTCCAAAGCAAAAAACAATGAATGTCCATGTATCGGCTTGAAAGTTATTATTATCATCTTATTTTCGGACCTCAACTGTGGCGGACGGTCATACATCGACTCACATGTGAGACATCAATTGCGACTGGGCTCGACTCCCGGACATCGACTCTCTCTGCCACTTAACACTAGTCTGCGACTCTGCAAAACGACTTCTTTTTGAGTTTTCATGATTTTATCGTTCAGAAATAGCTGGCAAAAAAGAGCCTAAAAATGTCTCTAGTTGAGGTCACCAGAGCTAAAAATGCGTTGGTGGCTGGGGCTCCGCCCCAGACCCCGCTGGGGAGCCTACGACGCTCCCCACACCCCCTAGTCGGTATGGGCTTCGTGCCTTCGGCACTCGCAGCTTTGCGCCTTCGGTGCTTCATAAAAAAAATTTTATAGGCCTAGTTGGCTTCAGCCCCCCAACCTGAGATCCGGGCGCCGCCACTCATATATATATTTACGGGATTGGATTGGTAGTATTTACGCCCCCCCTAACCAGAAATCCTGGATCCGCCCCTGCTAACACCGAGATTTGAAAGGCCTTGCTATACACTGATCCATTTTGTTAGGCTATATAAAGTGACGGAGTTGTAAACTTGCCCTTCTACGAAACACTATAGCGAAATGAAGCATAAAATATAGAGTGCACACAATAATTATGGACCGCAAACTTTCTGTGAATACGTGGGAAGATTGAACGTTGAGGGAGGACTTATATGCCGAGGCTACGAAAATGAACTCCGTGACATTTCAAACCCATGGACCTCTGGCGGCTAGCTTTGGGAACTGCTCATTTCTTCTACTTACTATAGAAAATGTCACAACAGACACACGCGCATTGATTTTGGACCACTATAGGCTACTAATGACCTTATCGAATTGCACTCTTATGTCTGATAATATATAGACAAGGTACCTTCCTCAGTCAGATCCTTAAAACCAGGCGCTCATTGTATCATTGTAGGGTAGACATTGCTAAAGTCGATTTCGTTTCCACGTTACAGTTTTATTTAGCTTTAATTTGGTTGCAGAGCATATTGGCGTTCCCGTGTTTGACGATATAGCCCAGACCTATTGCATATTTTGATTGAATTTTTTGTAACGAAACATACGATGATTTTTCGTTAGTGTTATTTTCGTTATAATTTTAGTTTATATTTAACTTTATTTCTGCTCACAGTTATAATAGTTGTAACTCCAACGAAATTAGTTTATTTTAAATAGCGGTGAAATGTTTCTTGCAAGCTATAGGGCCTGTACCGTCATTATCAACGAGAATCTCATTGCTATCGAATGAGTTAAGCACGCCAAAATAAACTGTCGAATAAAAGCAGAGGTAAATATAGAAACTGTCTTGACCGTGGATTATGCAGGTGCTGAAAGCCGTTCTTAATCTCTCCTGACCCACATTCAAAATCCCTCAAGGCATCATCGTTCTTACTTACTTAGGACTATATAGAGCAGGCAAGTCATTGCACCGATCTACAGAGTGGAAGGCGTCAGTGATTGCATCCTTATCGCAATTCATTTCGTTAGAATAATGGACACTCATCTTTACTCTTCCGAATCGAGTAGACTCTTATCATGCGACGATGTCTCTTGTGCAATGTGTGTCACTATAATACACATCTTGGTTAATGGCGCCTATTGGTGTTGTGGTGATATCGCTACAAAGCGCTTTGGATCCTGCATGGCATTCGCCTGCAGGCTTCAGCCTGGCATTTCCAGGTTAGATCCCAATCTTATTTTGAAAACCAATTGCCGGACTACACACACACACACACGCACACCTACACCCCCCCCAACACACACGCACACCTACACACACACGCACCTACACACACACACGCACGCCTATACACATAAACACACGCACACCTACACACACGCACACCTACACACACGCACACCTACACACACAAACACACGCACGCACACACACGCACACATACACTCACACCTACACACGCGGGATTACACACACATGCACGCACGGACACACACACACACACGCACACACACACACACACACTCACACACATATATAATATCTAACACGTGCAGTTATTTTCAATACGTGCGTGAATAAAGACCTGATTATGCCGGTGCATGCCCTGTTTTTGGCTTTGGAGTCGTGCTTTAGAAGTTTAGAGTTCACGATTTGCATGATCACGCTATGAGCTTTATTTATAGATTAGTTTTTAAAGGGCAGCTTTTGTGTGCATCAGTGCCTCAAGTTTGACTTTAGTTACTTATTTTTGTAGTAAATTATCAAATCGACATTTTCATAATAGAGTAAGATTCTTATTAGGTACCGCTTTGTCTGATAATAATCTATGAGACTACTTAGCCAACTACAATACCTTCACGTTTAAAGATTAGTTTTATAAGGTGTTACTAAATTGATATCGATAAGCTTACACTTCATATCACTATTGCTATGAATTTTCTATTTTTTTAATATAATACCATGTCTGACTTGTCTCTACACCAAAATGCGGATAGCAATTGTTATGTTAAAGAATATTCTTATCTTATCTTATTTTTATATAGTACCATATTTACACTGGTAAAATAAAATTATGAAATATCATGTAGGCCTAAATCTTACAGGATTGTGTCGCTATTATGCTTTAATGATATTTATTATTCGATATAATTATAGTTTCACATGCATGGTATGTTTTTTTATGTATTTTGCCATTGTAAATTTTTCAATGTGGCCCACATGAGGACCTGAGTTTGAGAACAACATGATCTAGGAGCATCAGACTATAAAAATTAATAATATTATAGCTATAGGAGGCTGCGATGCCCATACATAGGCCTACATGTATACAAGAGTTGTCTTTAGGCAAGCATGCCATTTCAGGCCAGACAAATCCTATTTGTAGTTGTTTGTGCACAATGGCCATCTTACGGCGCCATATAAATTGTTGATATTATTGTTATTATTATAGAGTGTTATTTATTATTAAATTTAATTTATTATTTATTGTGTCCTTGATGACCTCTGGCCCAAGAGATTTGCTTAGACTACATGATTGTGATAAGTGAACTTGTTTCATTTTTGTTCACCTATCAAAATTGAAACAATGTTTTAATTGTAATTTGTACACATTAAGTGCGTCTATTATTAAGGTCAAGACGACGAGGATGATGAGGATGATTGCATAACGAGGAGCAGGAGGAGGAGGAGGAGGAGGAGGAGGATCTGATTGTTTTAGTTACTGGTGCATTGTTTAAGCCGTGATTTAGGAACCTACGTCACCAGGCTGCATGGCGATTGGTGCCTGGTGCGACTTGCACTATCTAGTATCCATATCTAGGTCGATGCAGTCGTATACGCTCGTCCTACAACTGGAGTCACGTACACTCCCCGATACGCAAATAGACTATACGTCCCAGCATCTCACTCTCCTTCCCTCTCCTCAACACTCCTCTCCTCTTCTTTATTCTACTGTATACTCTAAATTGGTGTCTTTGTCTGTTTCTGCCTGTCTCTGTCTGTCTCTGTCGTCTCTGTTTGTCTCTGTCTCTCTGTCTCTGTCTTCTCTCTCTCCCTCTCTACTTCTCTTCCTCCTTCTCAGTCCGGCTCCCCTTTGTTCTTCTTAATTTTTTATATACTATTATTCCATCCGTTTCATCCTATCCTCCCATTTCTTCCACTCATCTAATTTGCTCTTCTTTGAAACGGCCTTTGCTTCCGCTCTCATCAAAGTTATCCTTCTTTCTCATCTAATTCTTTGTTCTCTCTTTAAAACAATACTCCTTCATCTTCGACCTTTTCCTCCTATTCATCTGTTCCTCTCAACCTCTTTACCGTGTATACTATAGCGCGAAAGAAGTCGATGGTATACACAGTAGTGGTGGTTATTCGACTGTGACTTGTGACTGCGCTGTTCCTTCTAAGCCACACCATCGTCGTTAAAAAGTTCTTCAAGTGGGAAGCTGTTTACAGCCACTGCTGATTGCATGCCAACACTTTCGCATTTCAACACTGCGTATAGGGTCCTACGTTTGAGGGTTTGATTTTTTGGGTCGTTGGCGTGTGCTCTAAATAGCTTCTGGTAATCATTTAGAAAGGTGACGTGCCGCCTGGACTGGAGTCAAGGGTGCACGCAGGTATACAGAGTGTACCCACCTCACAAGTATTTGTGCTTAGTATATGAAAAATTACCTGCAGACAAACCTATATATATATAATTATATAGGCCATATATATATACATGATATTATGTACATACTGGCAACCGTAGCGTGTATAGGCCTACTCACCTCGAATTTTGCCACTATATATTATACAGTCTTGCGTGTCGCTTTGATATTTTAACGAGAACTTTCCTGTTAGAATAATTGCTCGAGCAATCAATCTCGTCTATGGCATGGATATGCTGCTATGCTTTCTCGAACGAAACACGAATAGAAGAAGTAGAACGAGTCTCAACGTGTCCAACATCACACGTTGACGAATCTGCTGTATGCGGTCATTTTTGACGACTCTGCCTTTCTTTTGTATCCGTTATATGCATGCGCCTTCCTTCATTCCTTCCTTCTTTCCTACCTTCCTATACCTTCCTTCCTATACCTTCCTTTCTTCCTTCCTACCTACCTTTTTCTCTTTCTTCAAGGATCATAATTAAATATTATTGATATTATCGGTGCGCTTTTTATGCTGCATGAAGTCCTTTGAAGTGCAGTAATAATAATTATTATGTATACGCGGTTCTTCTAATGTTCATTTCTTGGTTATATTGGCAAGATGTCACTCCACGGTGGGTTGGATTTGATGTTGATTCTGTACTTCTGACGAAGGGTGTTTCAGACCATAAAGATGTATTATATAATAAATCTAAATATATCACTAGAGAGAGTACCACGTCTATACATTGAAATCGTTGTCTAATTCGACCCGACCAATCACATCATACCTGTCTAATTCGACCCGACCAATCACACTGCAGGCGATTCTCATACCAACCAATCACAGTCTTACAGCATTGATCTGAAAAATAAATAAAAATAATAACAGCATTTTTATAATAAGACGAACTTATCGATCTTTACCTGTCAATATTGCAAAAAACTCCAATATGAACAAGCAACCATCGTCCTATTATTTAAAAATATTGATAGTATTATAATTTATTTTCAAATCGATGCTGTAAGACTGTTTGTGATTGGTCGGTATGAGAAGTCGCCTATGATTGGTTAGTACACGACGTTAATTTTGAATTCATATCTGATTGCAGAGAAAGATACGTCATGCTCTCTCTAGCGTATATATATATTATATATATATCATACATCTGAATGTTTCAGACTGAACACTCCAACGTATGGGACTTCTTATGAAGTCGTGCGGTGCACACACATAAATGAATTATACAGTGCATGCATAAATAATGTGTACAGTGTATATATCAATGTATGTAGGCCTAGGCCTATATGTGGAATTTATATAATATAGCACCTCTTTAAGAAAACTATTCAGAGGTGTAAAAGCCGCCCCCGAACCATGGCACTGCCAAAGAAGAAAGTCTTGACTATAGTATAATATTATGTATAAGAACTTAATTATAGGCAGACCGCAGACATGTATATTTATGTAATTGTACTCAGATTTATTCTACTGTTGCATGAGGATGAGAAGAATATCAAATGCTGTACTACATATACATGTTTGAACGTGATATAGGACCAACCTATGATCTACGTGTACATTGAACAGAATAAGTTCAGGCAAAGTCCAGAAGTAAACAGGCCTACCTGAACTCTACAGATCATGTCAGGTCGCACACCTGAAATTGCAGGTAATGCACCACAACTTCCGGTGAAAAAACATTACCTGAACCATTCAGGATATTTCTACATGAACTTTTTAAGAGTGTATATATCGAGAATGAATTGTGACTTGTGAGAACATAATTGCATGGAGGAGGAGTCTAGAAATCAGTGGCATCTGACAAAACCAATGTGTGGATGAAAATATAACGTGTGTATTCAGCGTTGTATATATATATATATATATATATATATATATATATATATGCCACAGTATAAATAGCAGGCAGTGCGCCGCCTCCCGGCCTCTGCTGCAGTCAGAATGTGTGACTGACTTTAGAGTAGTCCGCCATCTTCAGAGTAAGCCGTTAACGACGTCACAATGCATGCTGCCTATATGGCAGCGTTGAAGAAACTCATTTTACTGCATTATCTTGCGTCACAATTAAGTGACGTGTGAACGCTCTTTCAAAATGGCGCTGACTAGAAAAGCTAGTCAACAGGCAGCAATGCGAGTCGACAGTTTGTAATTTACACTGTGGTTGTAATTAACTAGATTTACTATGCGTGCGTGCGTCGTGAGCTTTGGACAAGCAGGACAGGTATATAATTTATATTTATATATATATATACATGTATATATATATAGGCCTATAATATATAATTATATATAATTATATATATATACACACACAATTATATATATATAATTATATATATATATAATTATATATATATATATATATATATTAGACTGGTCCAAAAAACTGAACATTGAAATATTTGAAAGGCATGTTGGTTTTTTTGTACATCTGGTACCAGAAACCCACAGTGCAAAATATTAAAACCCTGAGGCTCTATCTTCAGGTCCCTCAATGCTGTCAAAGTTTTAGTATGCTTACTACATTGTAAACGGTGCAATATAACTGGCAGGCATCCAATCAACGAGTACTGAACCTTCCATTTTAGCTGTTAGCAATATTAGTGAATTGCCAGCATGAAAAGCAGCTGCAATTAGTGTTTAATTGACTATCTAGTGTCGAATAAAAAAATATATAAGAATGCTGTCAGCATGTCACATTGTCGGTTCCAAAAGTCGAATTTGACCATGAAGATTACGATGAAGCTCCGCCACCTGGGGTAATGCTTAGTGTCTTCGCTCTTCGTCAGCGAGTCATTGAAGGTGCTGAATGTTGCAACTAATCTCAGAAATCTCTCTGCCCCATCATTCACGACTTGGTCTGTAGGCCTACTTAAGAGGAAGATCCAACAACGTCTTCTTAATACAAAGAGATTTCATAAACCTCTGGCTCCCTGTTATTTCCTCTCCTTGTTTTCCTTAGGAAACTACCTCTTGCAGTCTAGGTTCTTCTTCTTTACTTGTGTCTTGGTTATCTCTTTTCTCGTTCATTAACTTCTTGGAGAAAAATAAGAACCCAGCAAGGTCAATTCCTAAATACCAGAAATGAAGCATGCATGAAAGTGTAGTAAATGCCGCCTTAGTGATCTTCTCATTTACAGCGTTGTGTAAGTCATCCAGGAGAGCAACGTCATTCATAGCAGCATCACAAGCTCTTGGAGCCACTACGCTGCAGGTACGATTAGATCAGGACAATGAAAACAGCCACTTCTCAGATTATAGCTTCCCCGATCCTGGCTGGTTTCATTGGCTCAAAAAAGTGAAAACATCACGAGTTTGAGTATACGTAAATGAACTTTGTTATCTGTCATGCATTGTGGAGTGTGAAGATCCCCTGTTAGAAAATACAGAAGCAGTTTACACAGTTCTGGAGGTCTTCATGACCACGATAGCTGCATCTTGGCACTTCCTGCAGTCATCTATTTTAGAGCCTGAAATGCACGGACTAGCGGACTGCTACATAATGAAAGACCACTGTTGTTGATAAACGTTTGAATAGCTGGATATCGGGTCTAGAAGATGAGTCCATCACAACTGTGAAGACTATCCAACATAGACTCTGTTGTGAGATGTCTGTACAACTTAAACGCAAGAGAGGTCAACAAAATACAACACTGAACAGTTACTAACATCCGTATACTGGATCCCATGCCAGTGTTGTAAGCAGTAGAGTCAAATAAAATAGCTTCAATAGCAAAAAGGTTTTTCCAATGTCCATTCTTCATTGATCTTGACAGCGACGTTGGTCATGGCAGTTCCAGTAGGCTACCCGATGGAACTCATCGAATTTGATATTTGGGCTTGAAATCAACAGTTATTGACAAAAGGTCAACTCAGTGTGAGAATTGTGGAAAAATAACTGGGGTTGAACCATGATTCACTTGGAATTGGGTGTGTGAAAAACATACTTTACTATGGGACTCTAAGAAAGACTGGGGGCTGAAACGCCCAGTAATTCACACCCTGGGCCAACCTATGTGCCCTCTTATTTCTCCTGTAAGGTCTGCTACAGTTACCTTACCATTCCAGAGTGGAACTAAGAGGGCATCTTCTTTCTTGACTTCGTGGATGAAGGAATCTCTCAGATTGACGCTATAATGGTTCGTCTGTCAACCCTGGCATGCCTAAGTGAGCTCTAAGAAATAGACCTTTGGCCATACAGTATTGGACTGCAAATAGGATGTGACCAGAAAGCCTGTTAAAAATAATGCTGCGGTTTAGCGTTGAAACCAGCTCAATTTATTGAACATCATGGGGGGGGGGGGCACGTGCCCTAATGCTCCCTTCGAATCTCCTAAGGGTAGGTCTGTTTAAGTATAGGCCTACTTATCAATGTTCTGAGATGGACAACCAACAAATTTATGAAAATTGTTCTTGAAAACATCCGTTTCCAGCCACATTAAGGTTGTCAGCAGCCCGATATTCAATGTAAAAATGAACGAAAAACCATTATACTTTGAACCCCATTTTGGGGGAGACCCCATGGTCAGATCTTATCGGATTTTGGATATTTTATTCAGCAGCAAATCCTGAGAAGGAAACCGTTCAGAAAGCTTGTGTTATAATATTTCCCAGGTCAAACTGCAAATTGCATGGACTATCAATATATAGCCCCAAAACCCCATCTTTGATGCTCGTGAGTGACCCCTTAATATTACAATTGTGGCATAAAATTTCACACAGGTACTTTTTAGATCAAAATGAACAAATGTATCAACATGCCTCAAAAATCCAAAAGAAAAAAATTTTCCCATGCGAATTTGGACCAGTCTAATATATATACCAGCAACTACGATTAGAGATTCCGAGAAATCAGAGAACATTATACTTAACCAACCCACGACCTAATCATCTATACCTATAATCAGCCTCGTGCACGGCCTACTTCCTGTCCAATCATTATATACCATGGCAATTAGTTTAGTGCTGTTGACGGTGACTTATACCGTTGGCAATGCTGATCTATTCTCAGCAGACGCAATTAGCAATAACCTTCAACAGACCAAGTACAGTTTTGTACACCGACGAACTGATCTGCCTTAATTATGCACGATCCTGTTATATATATGTATATACTAGCTGTACCCGGCCACGCGTTGCTGTGGCAGAAAAGACCTCCCCCTTCCCCTCCCCATCCCCCTCCCCCTCCTTCTCCCCCTCCCCTCCCCCTCCCCTCCCACTCCCCCTCCACCTCCCCTCCCCCTCCTCTCCCCTCCCCTCCCCCTCCCCCTCTTCTGCCCTCCCTCCCCTCCCCCTCCCCCTCGATTGTGAAATTTTGCAAGCGTGTGGTTTGGTTGAATTTGCAAATGGCGGTCGAAGGTATTGCAAAGTTCACTTTTTGTGGAAAAGATTGCGTTTTTTTCTGGAAAGAAAATCTTAAGACACGGTGCTATTGGAATGGAAGGTTTTGGTAAATTTTCACAACAATCGGTGCGTAACTTTGGGCGTGATTGTAACACGAACTTTTGGAAAGTTTCATTTTTATTTATATAGATTATATATATATATAATCATATATATATATAACAGGATCGTATTTATATAATTCAGGCAGATCATTGACAAAATTAATCCAGCGCTCTTCCTCTTTTCTTTCAGTGATTTTCCAGATTGAACTAATCGCTGTAATTTTCCAATCAAGCACCAACCGTTTCTATTTGTCTGTCTAAATGTCTCTCCTTTTTGTGCTTCCGTCCATCTGTCTCTCTCCATTCGTCCGTCTGTCCATCTGTCTGTCAGCCTTTTAAACCGATGTCCGTCTCTATGTTTGTATGTTTGTCTGTTTGTTTACCTGCATATATGTAGGCTAAGTTTGCTTCGAAACCTCATGACTCAGTCTATAATAGGTGCCGTTATTTTTTATATCTTGAACGAGAAGAGCCTATGACATTGTGATTAAAATAATTCTTTCAACAGAACTAACGTTCAAGGGCTGATGACACGTTGAGTAGATCCTTAAGCAAAGAAAATGTCATAGAAAGTGCTAAAGATTATGTAAACTACAAGTTAGAGTTTATTGACAAGTGTCACGAGAGATTTAGACAAGATCCATAAGATAAGCATCAAATTACATTGTATGCAGGCTATAAATCTAAGCCTGTATGTATAAAAATGGGACTGCAGTACTTATATTTGAACAGATAATATACAAAGCAAACAGTTGGGCCACACTTCAACAATACCATGGCGCCGTAGATTATTATTATAAATGAGAAATACTGACCCGCTATCTATAGGGTCCAACACATTGTGGTTTAGCAGAGGGTAGCACACCAAGATTCAGCCGTCATCAAGTCAAAATCCAGGGGTCGTATTCACGACGATATATCTTAAGTCCTAGTCGGTGACTAAATCTGGCTACGATGTTGTCGTGAATACGGCCCCTGCTTATGATCATTCCGTACTACTGTCAGGCAACTATTGGTTGACAAACCAGTCTGCAGAGGGCTGGTGAAAACTTTTAAAGATTCCATCAACCATCCATCCGTCATTTCGATGTAATCGATAAATGCTACGAAGGATAAAATAATATTTACGATCGATAAAATATCAAATTAGTTAAAATTGATTTTAGCAGTGCAAGTTTCAGAAAACATTCGCATAGCTTTTTTCAGTGCTATCGACGGGATTTTTTCTAATCGTCGTCGTCGTCGTCGTCGTCGTGATCATCATCATCATCATCATCATCATCATCATCATCATCATCATCATCATCATCATCGTCGTCGTCATCGTCGTCGTCGTCGTCGCCGCCGTCGTCTTCGTCATTGAAGTCCTCCTTTTCCACCTCCTCCTCCTCCTACTCCTCCTACTCCTCCTACTCCTCCTCCTCCTCCTCCTCCTCCTCCTCCTCATCATCATCATCATCATCATCACCACCATTAATTAGTAACTTCTATAGCGCCGGTAGGTGTTCAGTGCACAACGAGGCATCAACCGATGGCACTCCAACACCCAGCCGTATGGAAGTCAAACTATCCAAACGATCCTTGCGCTATATAAACATTCGGATATATTATATAATTACAATCGGATCCAATCGAATGCATTGTCTCGAATAAGAGATAACAGCTGGAAGCGACTTTGAGAGTGTCTACGGTGTAATATACACTGTGTCCCGAAAAAATCCAAGGTTCTAAAATATGAATGAAAAAACTATAGTAAATAATAATCAATTAATAAATTTAAAAACCTTTTTGATCCGTACATAATTACCAACTAAATTCGTTGTAATTTATTAACGGCCCCCGTTTAAAATTACGTCACAGTGACGTATTTGAATTTTATATTTTGTAAAGAAAGTTTCTAGAAAGATGGCGTTCAGCGAGGAAGACAAAATTGTTATAAAATTTTTACGCCAAAACAACAATTATAGTGCAAATAAGTTTCTGAAAGAATATCCGGATAAAGGTTGGACATTAGGCGGACTAGAGTACCTTATAAGAAAAATTGATCGAACCTGATTGTCTAAGCGTCGCAAGGGTAGCGGTAGACCCAGAGTCGCACGGAGAAATGCAAATATCGAAAAAGTTCAGGATCTCGTTTTAAGTCAAGAAGATCGACCTCAGTCACATCTAACGCTAAGAGAAATCGCTCGAGAGATTGGAATTTCAAAAACTTCAGTGCACAAAATTGTAAAAAATGACCTTCAGCTGAAGTGTTTGAAAAAAAGACGAGCGACTGAACTAACCGAAGCCAACAAGCAAGCACGGATCGAGCGTTCAAGGACTTTGTTAGATCGATATCCTGATCACATGGTAAATTTTATTTGGTTTACGGACGAAAAGTTGTTTACCATCGCCACACCAAAGAACAGTCAAAATGATCGTCTGTACGTTGCTACCGGAACTCGGAAGAAAAAACATCCCAGCTAATCGTTTGCTTAGAACTCGCCCAACATTCAGCCAGTCAGTAATGGTTTCAGTTGGTGTATCTGCTCTGGGTAAAACAGACGTACATTTCATAGAACCAGGCGTTAAAATAAATGGAAATTACTATCGAGATTCTTTGTTGCTGGAAAAACTATTACCTGATATACGACAATATTCAGAATATTACACATTTCAGCAAGATGGAGCTCCAGCTCACCGAGCTCATGCAACGGTTGAGCTACTGACAAAGGAAACTCCAGATTTCATACCTCCATATCTTTGGCCTCCAAACAGTCCGGACTTAAATCCTGTTGATTATAAAATTTGGGGAGTTATGCAGGAGAAAGTATACAAAACAAAGGTCAGAAACCTCGAAGAACTCCGCGAGCGGATTGTTAATGCTTGGGATGAACTTGATCAACTGGTCGTCGATGCTGCTGTTAGTCAGTGGCGTGTACGTCTCGAAGCTTGTGTTGAAGCCAATGGCGGGCATTTTGAACATAAATTATAGTTCCATAATATTTCAGGATTAAATTGTTTTTGGAATTTTAAAAATCTATTAATGTTTACTAATTATTTTCATATTTACCATAAAGCCTTGGAATTTTTCGGGACACAGTGTATATATATATGTATATATATATGTATATAATATAAATTATATATATATATATATTGCATACCGTAAACTTTATATATATAATGCATTCCGTAAACTTTATATATATAATGCATACCGTAAACTATATATAATGCATACCGTAAGCTATATATATATATTTATATTTATATATATGAGAGTGCAGGTCTATAATACTCTCATGCATGTAGGTCCAGTGCTTCCAGCAGATCTGTTTAATATTGCAGACTGGAGGGTCGTTGTAGGCCTTTTGGCAGAGATCAGAGGAACGCAATGGACTGACGCTATATACGCCGCCCTGCCTCCTCCCTCCTCCCTCCTCCCTCCTCCATCCTCCTCCTCCACTGCCTGGGTCCCCCACCAACCCCCACACCACACACACACACGTAACAGACCGTAGACACTCAAGCTACCTATTATGCACACTCACTTCGAAGAGCGTTGGCATCACGAACGTCGGCAACACCGGCGGCCGCTAGGGGTCTCTCCACACCAAATGACGTACGTGCATAGATTTGCATCTAATTATAGTGAGGAGGCAAACCGGAACTAGGGAAACGTCGGCTGCAGAAGAAGCGGGCGAGGGTTATAGCTATAGGATGAGAATAGTTCCCACAGTTTTCTTTAGAGCTGAGACAGACATGTCTAACTGACTGACTGACAGACAGATGACTAATTGACTTACTTACCAACGTATACGGAGTCGAGACAATGACGGACGGACTGAACAACAGAAGTACGCTGGAAAGCTCGTATCGAAAGACGACAGAGAGGGAGGCAGGCAGGCAGACAAGCATACAGACACATACACACACAGACAGGCGTGCATGCAGGCAGGCATGCAGGCATGCAGGTATACATGCACACAGACCAACAGGCAGACAGACAGACAGACAGACAGGCATACAGACACATTGACACACAGACAGGCGTGCATGCAGGTAGGCATGCATGCAGGCAGGTAGGCAGGACATGCATGAGGTCAACGAAAGCGTTGTGTGTGAAAGCAGATAAGCGACCAGATGTTTGGCAGATAACCAGTATAATATGTAACAACCTAGAAACAAATCCAATTTGCCTTGGATTTACTTTAAAAATCAGATTGACCTCTAGGCAAACATACACATGCAGACAGACAGACAGACAGACAGACAGACAGACAGACAGACAGACAGACAGACACAGACAGACAGACGGACAGACAGACAGACGGACAGACGGACGGACGGACAGACAGACAGATAGACAGACATACTTACAGACAGACAGACACATGCAGACACATGCAGACACATGCAGACAGACAGACACATGCAGACAGACAGACACACGCAGACAGACACACAGACAGACAGACACACAGACAGACAGACAGACGTGAATACTATAAGCGAGCGCAGACGTTCAACGTCAATGCTGAATAATTAGCTGTCAGAGACAGACAGCGACGAAAAGGTTGGCAACAAATGAACGTATTCGTGTACTTTTCTGACCGACGCGTTTACATGTACATAGGGTTTTTTAAAAGAAATTTTCACTGATGGGTGAAATTTCCAAAGAGGGCACATAACTTAAGCGCGTAATCAGTGCCGACCATACAATTGGAGCAGTTATTCAGCGGGTCGATGAAATTAAATGCAAAGTATAAAAATTTCCAGCAAGGATAGGTGGAAAATTTGAGAGTGTTGGTGGGGGTAAAATCAAAACATGTTAAAAATTACCCGGTGCCTTAATTCACCAACTTATAATAAGCGTTAATGACTATAAGCTTACTTATAATATGTACCTATATGCTGATGTGTGTAGCCACATCGTCTGGGTGTCATGCATCATCATGCACTATATATCTACATTGAAATGGTTGAAAGTATATATTGCTGTATGTATGTTTGGATATGCATAGAATTATAATGTGCAAGTATTTCGTCTTTTTTTCTGTAGATGGCTAAGCATTGGTTGGTTTTGATTGCATATTATGTATCTCTGTCTTTTCCTCACGTTACGATCATAATTATGTTGCCAGTGAGCCAGTGACCACTGTGACCGCCTTTGCATGTACCCACCCTGCTTCAATCCATCACATCATCAAGCCGTTCCCTGTTTGATCAACAGGCCGCACATATAGCGTATACCTCTATTGGCATAGATAGCCTACCATCGATCAATCTGAACACGATTTGTTTAATCAGTCTCGTATAATTGTCCATCCTATAAATCCAAAGAAATTCAGCCTCCTGCAGTCCATTAGTTACACTATCCGATGTTTCTAGTGGAATGAACTTTCTTCGTGCTTTTTATTTGTTATTTTCTTAAGCTGCCAACTTAAGCGAAGGATCGTTCTGCATTAGCATCTCATCTCAAATCCCAGCTACAGCGTGGGTAAACTATAGTGCTCACGTCCTGAGCACTATCCGTTTTTGCTGAGCATAAACCGATATAAAACTTTAGCACTTGTGAGCATGAATGGAAGCATCTCCGCTAATATATATAATTGTATGTGTATATATAATGTATATATGTATAACCGTTGCCATGCATGGTTCTTGTATACGTTGTCATGGTTTTGATTAAGCGGTTGTTGGTATTATTTTTATTATTGAATTTATTAAGCGCCAGTATAAATGACCGAGCATCGATCGATGGCGCTGAGTAATTGGAGTTAAGGACTAATCAAGGACCCATCCTTACACACACACACACACACACACACACACACACACACACACACACACACACACACACACACACACACGCACACGCACACGCACACGCACACGCACACGCACACGCACACGCACACGCACACACACATACACATACACATACACATACACAGGCACACGCACACGCACACACACACATACACATACACACACCTACACACACACACAAACACACACACACACAAACACACAGACCTAGGATGCTTGAACCCGTGTTACGTTACTCCTCGCATTAAAGGAAACGGGCTCCAACCAACCGAACATACGGTTTCCAAATCAGTATCAGAATTGTAGAACTACAATAATTATTGGTATGGATAATGATCCTGCACGTGGAGTCGGGGTGTGAAAAAAGAAAAGATATATGGGGACCTATATAAGAAAGACTGGGGGTTGAACACTTGAACCTCCGCGGCAATTAGGCTATCACCCTTTTCCAAAATGGTATTTCGGTGGTTGTGGTGTTGGTGGCGGTTGGAGCACGATGGTGGTGGTGGTGGTGGTGGTGGTGGTGGTGGTGGTGGTGGACTGTGGTGCACATGGTGGTTGTGTGCTAGTGGTGGTGTTTGCGTTCATTCTCAATGAATGTCATGGTGGTATTGGTGAACGTGATGGCGAATTAATTATACGGTGGAAACCTCTAATACTTGTCTGCATGTTTTTTGGGTCTAATTTGGTATTGTTGCGTGCTGCAAGTGACATGGTGTTATAGCTGTGGGTGGTGATTGCATGTGGTGTTAATGGTGACGTCTCATGTCATCGGTGTCTCTTATCATCGCTTGATTAGGGGCGGGGTCATGGGGGGAGGAGTCATCACACACCAATCAACTTCCGGTATGTAACTAAAAACCCGCTGCTTATAATTTCAGGCGGATATCACGTGACAACGAAGCTTCATCTCTCATCGGCGGCAAATCCGGAAGCTCGTTGCATTATGGGAACGACGAATCTGACGTCACGCTGCACGGCGCGCCGTCTACCGATCGAGTTGTGATAAACGTGAGCGGTCTGCGGTTCGAAACCCAACTGAAGACGTTGAACCGCTTTCCCGATACGCTCCTCGGAGACCCGGTCCGCAGGGGACGGCACTACGACCCCGTACGAAACGAATACTTCTTCGATCGGAACAGACCGAGCTTCGACGCCATCCTATACTTCTACCAGAGCGGTGGGAGGCTCAGACGGCCGGTCAACGTTCCTCTAGACATCTTCTCCGAGGAGATAAAGTTCTACGAGCTGAGCGACGAGGCCATAGAGAAGTACCGAGAGGACGAGGGTTTCATCCGAGAGGAGGAGAAGCCGATGCCGAAGCGGCCTTTCCAGCTCAAGCTCTGGCTGCTGTTCGAGTATCCGGAAAGTTCGATCGCCGCGAGGATCATCGCCATCTTGTCTGTGGCCATTATTCTCCTGTCCATTGTTACGTTCTGCATGGAAACGTTGCCACAGTTTAAGAAATATCGAGTGGTCAACATCACATCGACGAACAGCTCGACTCCGTCCGAAGGGCTCGAGGAGGTGGACATGCCGGCGTTTAACGAACCCTTCTTCATCATAGAGACTGCTTGCATCGTCTGGTTCACGTCGGAGCTGGCGATACGCTTCGCCGCCTCGCCCAACCACCTCTACTTCTTCAAGAACCTGATGAACCTCATCGATCTCGTCGCCATCATACCGTACTTCATCACTCTCGCGACCGTCATCGCCGACGAGTCCCGCACGAACAATCAGGCGATGTCGCTGGCCATCCTCAGAGTCATCCGGCTCGTCCGGGTCTTTCGGATCTTCAAGCTGTCGCGTCACTCCAAGGGACTCCAGATCCTTGGTCAGACGATCCGCGCCAGCATGCGTGAGTTGGGTCTTCTCATCTTCTTCCTCCTCATCTGTGTTATCCTCTTCTCCTCCGCAGTCTACTTCGCCGAAGCCGACTCCGAGGACACGCAGTTCAGCAGCATTCCGGACGCCTTCTGGTGGGCCGTCGTTACTATGACGACGGTGGGGTACGGCGACATGCGGCCGATCAGCGCGTGGGGTAAGCTGGTCGGGTCGTTGTGTGCCATCGCGGGGGTGCTGACGATCGCCCTGCCCGTCCCAGTCATCGTGTCTAACTTCAATTACTTCTACCACCGCGAAACCGACAACGAGGACAGCCAGAACTACGTGCACGTCCAGAGCTGTCCGAGTTTCGTGGGCGGAGCAGGAGGAGCAGGCGGACCTTCGCCTCAACCACGTGTCCTTGTGGGCGGGACAGCTTCTCAGCCGGCCCTAACGTTGGGCGGGGACATGACTCAGCGGCGTACGGACGGCGACCCGTCTCGGTCAAGGCTGACAGTGGGCGGGCATTCGCAGCCGAACCTCGTCGGAGGCGGGGCGACGTCGCAGTTCGGCCCGCTCGTGGGCGGAGCAGCGTCTCAGCTCCACCCACTTGTGGGCGGTGCTTCGCCTCAGACACGCCTTGCTGATCAGGTGACGCGTGACGTCATCATAGATACGGGGACTACGATGGGGAATAACAACGAAACGGAACCGTATTGGTCGGCGGATAAGAACAATCACATGAACGCTTGCAACAATGTCGACTCAAATCGAATGGCGCGAAGGCCGACCATTTGCATTATAACGGCCGAGTGATATATAGCACGGTAACAGAAAACAACTATTCTCTGTGTACATATTCTTACATACATCAGTGAATGTTTTGCAACTATAATATCATATATATATATGATGTTATATATGTTTATATTGTGTCCCTTGTTTAAGCAATTGAACTGCCTGCCTGTGTGTATTACAACAAGCCTTCCGCAAATCCAGAGTCAATATGTTGCATGCTATAAGTCTGACCGTGATAATACCCATGTGTGGCTAGTATAGCCGTGTATACTGTAAGCTTACATGTATACAGCCAACATATGTGCATCTTCGTGTGTGTTATACCGCTATGTGATGGTTTTATTGGCTGCAGATGTGATCAGGTATTTTACAGACAAGGAGCAAAAAGCTGCATGTAAGTAGTGAGATGACTAAGAGTTCTGCCTCACTCCACACTTAGTCGTCCCACTACTCATAAAGGCTATATATAGCCTACACTGCCATTGGAATCTCGCTAGTTATGGTACCCTGCAGGGACCCCAATCCTACAGTTCTTGCCAGTCATGGTTTGTTCGCCGTGATCCAAAATTCTCCTAAATCTAAATCTTATCTAAACAAATCTATAGTCCAACGTAATTTAAGAGCTTCTTTTGCGCCATTTCACCGCCTTGCTACTGAAGTTTGCTCGTAATTCCTGGCGTGTCTGATGCAATATCCATTGAAAGAGACTGCACGCTGGAGCCCTCTGCAGAATGACCTGAAAGGCAGTTTGTCTTGCTGCACAGAATGTTGGTAGCTACACAGCAGACTGTTAGTTCGTCTCTTCTGAATGGCGTGGTTACGTCTTATTATATATAATTATACTTCAGGGTATTTGCCTCATGTATAGGCCTAGGCATATACGTGCATATAATATAATATTATAATAAATAATTAATTATATGATACACACATTCGTGTCCTGTGTCTGTTGATAGAAAAACGTTATTTTCAAGTCTTATCCATGCAGCTGTGCTGCTGTGGTATACACATCGAGCTAGAACATTACAATCTACTAATCAAATCTGTTCCTTAGGATGAGAATTTTGGAGATTGAGGGGTTCGACCCCCCCCCAGTCTTTCTTAGGACCATCCATAGGACTGCAGTCTTCACACTGCACGCCCCCAATTCCACACAAATCAGCGTCTAACCCCTCCAGCTATTTTCCTGCAATTCTCGTATACCGCCTTTCCTCCCATCGCTTTTGGTAGACCACATAGTGATCGAAACGCTGAGTTCCATGCAGCTGTGTGTACTTGTTTGGTTTTGCGATAACGCCGCTAGATCTGCTTATCTGAAGTATATACGCGTTTGTCTCCGCTCTGCAACTCATTCGCAGTCTGTAATAGAGCATGCGGGCTGTTTTTTGACGGGCTTTCCTAAATGCTGACGTATTACACCGTACTGTTAATGTATGCATGGGCATGCATGTGTTTTGAATTATATAATACACGGCGTGTTCAGCATTGTAAAAAGCAATTGCACATGTACATATATAATACTTGTGTACATAATCATTCTGCGTTAGCCTACACGCACTTCTTGTTACACGAGCTTTCAAAGGCGCACACATTCAAACTGTAACGTCATTTCACGTTGTTATATGTATAGGCTTATCATACATGACTTTTGTAGGCTATATTATTATGTACGCCTATGCATCGTATACATTGCAGAATCTCGGGTTATACATGCAGGCACTGGCGCTATTACCTCTCTCACCTTCAGGCCAGGCATAATATCGTATAGCAAGATATAATATCCCGGCGTGTGCATCGCCGTTATTAATAGCCTCTCGAGGCACCGTGCATCCAAGACTCGCGTGCACTCGCACACGTACACCCCCGAAGGGCATAGGACTTGGCCTATAATATGCCACTGCAGCGCCGTTCTAGTCATTATACGCTAAAGTTCACGCGGCTGGCAGAAGGCTTCCGTTGCATTTCTGTGCATTTACGTTGGTGTTTATTTACGCGTGTTTCCGATAATATGTGCATAAATATGTGTGTTTGTTCGTCCGTGCGTTCTGTTTGTTGCAGTCTTCTTTATATCCTCAGGCTTTATTATTATTATACCACATCCCCACCCACTCATCCCCACTCCACCCCCAGAGGCGGCTCTCACTTACTTGGCCCGGAAACGAAAACAAGACTGAGCTTGAAGTTTCACTGAGTATCCTGAAAGAGAGAGAGAGACAGACAGACAGACAGACAGACAGACAGAGAGGCAGAGGGAGAGAGAGAGCGGGAGAGAGAGCGGGAGAGAGAGAGAGAAAAGAGAGAAAAGAGAGAGACAGAGACAGACAGACAACTAAATAAATACGCAATACAGACATACAGAATTATTAAACGAGATACAGAAATGTGAGATGTGATAGACAGTAATGAAGAAAAGAAAGATACAAACAGATCGATAGACAGACATAATAGTATACAGGGACAGACAGAGACAGGCAGAGACATACAGAAAGACAGATACGAAAGAGAGAGAGCGAGAACCTATATGGCTGTGTGTCCTTGTGTGCGTACATGTGCATGTGCGATAAGGAGTTCGTATAGGCTATACAATGTATGTGTGATTGTGTACATTTCAACGGCTGCAATGTTGTTGATGTTCAAGACGCTTGTCGAGAAGATGTTTCAAGACGCAACCTTGACAAACTGCCACCGATTTGTTCGCAAACGAAGACCCCTTAACCCTAACCCTTAATATACCTTAACCCTTTAACCCTATAACCCTGCCTCAGTCCATCGTGTATTCGATCATCGCCCATCTACTCTTTTGCTCCTCCTCCCCCCTCATCCCCCTCAGCCGAATTATCCTCCGTGTACATCAAACTCAACTATATCAACAGTACGTATACCCTGTGACCTGCAACTGTAATGCAGTAGCATAATGCTACATCACTGCATGGCCCGTTGGAATGCAGTTCACCTTTCTTGTACCCTTAATGCTGCTGTTTAGCGCCCTCGTGAGGATATCCAAAAGGCGCTATAGAAATGACCAAATGCGTGCATGCATTACTACCATGCAGTTCCTACATGCGTATACGTGCATAAATGCATGCATTTATAAATCGACTCAAAGCTCGCTATTTCTCCTTGGCTTTCAAGTACATTGATCTCTATAGTTATACATCTGCATCACTTTCTTTAGCGACTGGGTATCTCTGCGATCAGCTCCGCATATCGGTTTGACCTTACGCGCGTTACAAATGATTTAATTATCATAATAAGAATTCATACATTCTTGCGTATTATAGCCTATGTACCTATAGTATATACAGCAGGGGTGTCAAACCTTTTTTAGTGGCGGGCCAATTTGAACATATTCTAACAAGTGGCGGGCCAGTGTGAACCTTTTCTAGCAAGTGGCGGGCCAGGATGTCGAAGCTCATGAGCAAAATTGGGTAGTGATCTGAGAGGGAACTCCGGGCTTGGTCAGTCAACTCCCAGAAAAGTCCAAATATTGCGAAAAGATCTTGATTCAATGTCCACTTTTTGCTTCTTATTAAATTTTTATAACATTTTAAATAATTTTTTATCTTTAGGGAAGGCTCCGCGGGCCAGACAAAAATCGTCTGCGGGCCAGAAATGGCCCGCGGGCCAGGTCTTTGACACCCCTGATATACAGCAATAGATTATATCCTTTATAAATTATCTAGGACAACATTCATGCATAATTATTATAGCCTAGTTTCCCAGAACTTGTCGCTACATAAAAAAAACAAATCAATCATAATATTATAATAGCTTTCGCCATTATTGTCGATTATGAATTGCGCCTAGCCTATCTACTTTCTGGACTATTTTCTGAGAACGCAGTTCGTCACACTGCGGCGTATATCGCATTGCAATGCATTGTGGGTGAACTTGTAGGCCAACATCACATTAGTACATTAGCCTACATTAAATTGGCGCATAATTATAGTCTGCAATACTTGCATCATTATGTTATATACACACTTTCACACAATATTGCGATTACAGGCAACACATAAGAATACATAATCCAAACATAATAAGCTGATGTTTAAGCGTTTGTCATTCAATATTTGTTTGATGCTATATCCTGACAGGCAGTGACAGCATTGGAACGAATGGTTTCGACATGCTGTGCATTCTCAAAAGCTTTGGGATTGGTTGCTATATTCTGAGCACGTTTCATGGAATATTAGGGCGTGAGTTGTAATTAATGGATCATCCCATTCGTACACCTGAAACGTAAGCCGAACAGAAAACACGATTGCTGGGCGCGATCCTAATTACGACAAAATGTCATGGTCATATCAGATCTTTTCGATTCATTTCAACATCAGTGCAAAATGCACCGCCCAGCTTTACAATCCCTTCCTGCAAGATAAAGGTCAGAATCAGGCAGCGTGCCCCGTATTGACCGGCATCAGTAGCATATGGGTCCAAACCGGATCGGTATACTCGCTCATGGCTTCCTGGATTAGTCCCGCTTTCATGTTGGTTTATGTCTAAAAGTTTGAAGAAGGAATTGCACATCATCAAAGCTTGCCCGACGCGTCATAGCTTTGTTTTGCAAATGTCTCTGCTTTTAAAAAGCGTATAATTATACAAAACAGCAATAGTTTTTCCCTTTTAAAGGGAACTTTTAGAACTGCACAGCATCTTCTTTTCCTTCCCATCCCTGGTGGTAAATTGCTCCTATGCAATCGGATGACAGTGACCTTTTCTAAAACTATTTCTGGCTGCACAGAAAAGATTCTGTATACAACTGCGCAAATTCAATTAGATCTAGAACTGCACATTTTGTCAAGAACTGCTCGCTAAAGAAAGCTCTGCGAAGCAGATTAATTGGCTTATATATAGTCTATGCATGGCAAGTTGGCAACATAATCTCTATAGGCTACAAGAAGGTTACTTGCAGGTCCACAAATGAACAGTTGTTCCAACCGTCGCGTATGATAAAGGCGACGATAAATAGTCTATAGACTTGTGCTATGCAAATATACTTTAGAGTTTAGACCACTTGTAAATAGGTTCAATATCCTTTTCAGTCTGATATTAATGACTATTTTAGCGCCCCTGAAGGCCTCCGAGGTGGCGCTTCATAAATGACTTGTTGCGTTACATTAGCGTAGGCCGTAGGGCATTATTTTATTTTATTCTCTTCTATAGTCATGGCCATCTATAACGTCATCAAAAACTCATCATTGATGCCAAATGACCATAACTCAGCCTGATCTATCAATCAATCAATCAGTTCAGTCAATGATTCAAAAGACAAGTTTAATTAAACTGAATTAATGTCATTGTCATAACTAATAGACATTAAAAATAAATACGTCATGTGCATATAGAGTTCGAATTTTTCATACAAACCCTAGGCTACATTGCGTGTAAAGAATGCAGTTGAACCCAATTATAGCGAGACACCTGTGAGATTATGCCCATCAAAATTGATAGGCCTACTATGATGAGCTTGCGTCTTGCATGTCGGAAGTTTAATTAGCCTAATCGCATTTGATGCACCTCTTCGTGCTAGCAAAATCCCTTCTACATGTAGCCTATACAGCAGAGCGTATTGTATCACGCATGCTTCGTTGTACATTAGGGCCTACATGTAGTTCTATAGACTTTGCCAGGTGTAGACTGTAGACTATTTCATTTCCGATTTAGGATTACTGTTTCAAAGGCAGATATGGATTTCTAGCTATGGCTAATTATAGACGATAATTATAAATCGTTACTTTTGATCAACTGTCTGCTGTCCAATAATTACCCTAAAGAAGTGGTTGTAAATAATTAACGCGTTTAGCGATTTTTTTAGCGACTTGACGACGACGACGACTTACAACGAAAGACTGCTGCATGTGAATAATTTAAGCCTGCATGATTTTCTAATTTTTACATCTTACATCGCCCGTAAAGATCGCGTTTTACGTAATCTTGCATAATTTACGAATCTGTACTAACGTAAAATAGTTCGCGCGTGTGTGTAAATATTGCAACGCCTGTTTTGCTGAAGTTTCTGTATATTGTATACGAATTGAGGACAGAAGCGATCATGTGATATGACTCCATGTTATTAAATTGCGTTGTTGTTGTTGTTGCTGCTAATTTCCTTGATTTATCTTCTGCATGAGAAGAGATCGAGCTTATTATTAAACGAAGATCTGTTGTTCTGTTTGATTTGTTCGATTCGACTTGTTTGTGTTTAACGATACTGTGTCATAATTATATCAAAGATGATTAGTGTCGCACTCCTCCTTTCTCCAGGCATGGGACTGGCATTTCCACAAAGCTAGCAGTGGCAGGGTTGTTCGCAAAATGAGTGTTTATACTCAGGACCTGTTTCTTCTTCATTAACCGCCTTGTACAAATTTTTGGACGATAATTGTGGTTCCGCAAAATTTCACATCTTGTTTGCAAAATAAAAGTATTCAATTAGTTAAATCTATGAAGGCAGATTGACGAATAATGATGTTTGCAAAGTAAAAAAAGCTTCTGGAGATTCAAAAGATAACTTTATCATTAGAAACGGAATTTTAATTGGGGCGACATCTATGGCTGTGAGAAAAATGAATGACCACAACATTTTCACAAGTGACCAGTCATGTTACAAGTAATACACAGTTCTTGAGTTGTTCTTTCGAGGTTACTAGAAATAAAGTTGTGCGTCCTTTCGCTGCTCTTCGGGCCACCGCCAGATAGACCATAATAGACTGGCGGCCGGAGGGTGATGAGATTTGCAACAACGGGTCATCTGTTATTCGTCGATAGCAGCAGGTCATCTTACAACAACTGGCGTCACTATCTTACTATGCAATTTGCCAGTGGCGCTGGATGGCCTACGTAATGGAGCGCGAAAGAGATGCAGAAAGGGCTGGACAGAGAGGACGAGACAAACACGTAGGTGCTTGTGCACGCGGACACGCACAAATATAAATGCAGATGAAGATAAAGACAGACAGACAACAGACAAACACAGACAAAGAGAGAGACAGAGATAGAGGGAGGCAGTGAGAGAGACAAACGGAGAGGCAGAGAGAGAGAGAGAGACAAAAGAGAGACAGAGTAAGACAGACAAACAGAGAGTGATAGGCCTACACAGAGACAGACATACGGAGACAGAGGATACAGAGAGAGACAGACATACGGAGACAGAGGATACAGAGAGAGACAGAGTGAAACTGAGAGAGAGTGAGACAGAGAGAGAAAGATACATAGAGAGATGGAAGGAACAATGAAATAAAACTGCATGTACAACTGGTTTAGGAATGTTTTTTAAATGTTCTTTTTCTTGGAAACAGACGAATCAGTCATTCTCTTCCACAACTCACTTAAATCCACGTTGGCTGGATGATGTTAACAAAGGTTGACTGTATTATAGTGTGTCTCCCAGGGACTTACTTGTAAACGCCCGCTCTATTGGTCTTTAAATAGGCGGTATTTACGTTGCAAGGGCTATAAAGGAAACAGAATAGGCCTACGGAACAGACCTCACTCACTCGTATACAAACTTTAAAACCCATAAGCTTACATTATAATTATATGAACAGGTTATAAATAAAAGCATTTATCAATAGCTTTCAGGCCATCCATATTCCTGGGATATGTATTGCGAGTTTTCAATGGCCAATAAATGAATTCGTGAGTGAGTAGACCGTCAGACAGACATAATACAGGGAAGAAATTGATACACAAACTCTATTGTAGCAATTAAAGGACATGCGTGCAGAAAAGTCTGTATTGATATTAAATATATCAGGAATGAAGACAGACAGGCATACAGATAGATAGACAGACATATAGACAGACTGATAGACAGACAGATAGACAGACAGACGGATTCCTAATCAAGACTGAACGACTGAATGAATTAATGAATTAATGAAGAGGCGAACACTCAGACAGGGTAACGAATAGGCTTGCAAAGTTTAGAGGTATACTATATAGGCATAACTGAATATATAAAATTACATATATACATATATATATATATACACTGTGTCCGGAAAAAAGGGACCCATTTTGTAAATATGAAAATAAATAGTAAATATTCACCGATTTTTGCAATTCAAACACCATTTTAATCCTGACATATTTGTCTAACATTGGTGAAAATATAAAAGTTCTAGTCACAATGATGACGTCATAATTACGTCATTTATACTAAAGTTCATTTAGCCGGCAATTCATGCATGATTTCGGTTGGTATATTGGCTTTTGGTAAAACGGAAATCCATTTAATAGAACCAGGAGTGAATATAAATGCAGCCTATTAGAGGGATTGTCTGCTCTGTAAAAAAGTGGTGCCTGATATCCGGGAATATTCGGAACAACAGCCTACACATTTAACAAAATAGCGCTTCAGCTCACTGAGTTCGTCAATCTGTTGAACTGTTGACTAAGGAGACTCAGATTTCATTCCTCTTAATATTTGGCCGCTAAACGGCTGCATGCCTGCTTAAATCCCGCTGACAATAAGAGTTGGAGACTGATGGAGGAGAAGGTGTACAACACAAGGATAAGAAACATTGAAGAACTCCATGAGCGAATTGTTAATGCCTGCTGGAGAGGATTTTGATACGCTGGTTATCGATGCTGCTGTTGGTATTAGCGCGACCGTTTTGAAGCTTACGTTGAGGCCAAAGGTGTACACTTTGACCACAAATTAATTCAGATATAAAACTAAAATTAAACTTACATTTATTATCGATAAATTACATCATGAAAATATTGAAATTTTTGATGATTTTGCGCATTTATCTCTTAAATTTGACTTTTTGTGCAAATGACGTCATCATGACGTCATTATTTGGACTGGAACTTTTATATTTTCACAATTGTTAGAGAAATATGTTAGGATAAAAACGGTCTTTGAATTGTGAAAATCGATGAATATTTACTATTTATTTTCATATTTACAAAATGGGTCCCTTTTTTTCCGGACACAGTGTACACATAGATATATATCTATGTATGTATATATACGGTATGGAGAGGTGAGAGAGAGAAAAACTTAGGCACCTATGCGTGCGTGTCCATGCAGGCATAATAACGTATAAAATTATGCATATAACAAGAATTCGTCATACTTCTATATACAGAGTGGACAGGTATTATACTCTGCAGACTGGCCATGATACATGTAGCCATGAGGACATTTTCGAAGAGGCACTCAGTAACCAACCGTATTATAGTCTCGATGGGTTGACCATGCACATAGAGGCACTTAAAACGAGCAACAGCGACATCTGTCTGATAATTTCATCACTCACGCTGGACACTACAGTATAATACGAGAAACAACGTCGACTCCAATATTCAGAAGATAATAACAACAACAATAAGACGAATTTTTAAAAATCGTTTATTAATTCAAACACTGCATGCAAACAATAGGACGGATCGCACGATGAAGTACAATAGCAGATGAAAACAAGTTTAAGTAAAGTCAAAATAACCAGGTGCTTCTTTTGGAAAGGTAAGGGTCGTCCAGACACTTATTTTCCCACACTTTTTGCACTGCATGCATGCATATCAATCTTACATTCATGCGTACACAAAGATCATAAATGGCCATACAATACATGCACTGTATATAAAGACTTTCACGTAGACGTGCACACACTGCACATGCACTGCAGTCACGTAAATATAGACGGACACATTGACGCGTATGTCTTCATACTCGTGTGAATGTGCCCACGTGCGAAGGATTGCCTGCACGGGATACGCACTCATTGACTGCACAAGAACTCTTGTTTATTTTCTAAGTAGATCATTCATTTTGAAGGTGCGCTATATAAAAACTCAATAATAACTCTTGATGAATTTTGTCTGGAGCAGTTTAGTCCTGCATGCAGACCGGTGATGACGCTGCTGAGAGCAGTGGAAGAGTCGTGCGCTGTCGAGCGTTCGCAGACGCGTAGATCCCGCCGCCGTCGCCGCTGCTGCTGCTGCTGTTGAGAGGAGCAACCAATTTGTTTTCATATTGTTAAATACCTTTGTTTTCCATCTTATCTCTCTGCTTTTCCAGATTTCGTTCATCCATCGTCCAAGTGTCTGTTTAGCTTCTTCTTGCCATCGACATCATCTGGCTTTTATACTATCGACTCCAGATGCAGCCAGTGCTTATTCTCTTCTATAAACTGCAGTTATGTCTGCTAAGACTAGACACCATCCATAGCGATGTGAATTAGAGTGATCGCAATCTTCATCTTCAAACTTGTAAAGCGCCACTAGAAAGTCAAGCGAATGACACCAGCCTATTCACAAGCGCTTCATCTAGTGTTCAAAATGTATAGTCCGAAGGAGGTCTTTGCAGTCCGATCTCCAGAGGGCCAGCGGGGTAGATTGAACGTTAAGGTACATGTAATTGAGATATATCAATCAATCAATTCAATCAATCATTTTATATAGCTCATTGGCAGTGCCAGTCTCTCTCTCTCTCTCTCTCTCTCTCTCTCTCTCTCTCTCTCTCTCACACACACGTACACACCCACCCACCCACACACACACACACACACACACACACTACACACACACACACACACACACACACAATTCTCGTGTGACTCAAACAGTATAATACGTTGCAGAAACCACTATACCCGTTAATTTTGAAGGTTACACCAACACGTACAACGTCGTACACAAGTCCTCAGAATGTAGACCTAAGTAATTGACTATGTTTATTGTTAGACTACTTTGTTGCTATCTAACCAGCTTTACATGGATTCAGTTGATATCAGGGCGGCTGCTATACGCGCCAACATCTAATCAGAAAACACCTATAAAACTCATTGACGTAATGAACCATAAGCATATTAAACAGAAGAACGTTTGAAATAGAGTTTGCATTTGCAAATCATCTGGTACCGATACAGTCGAGATGATGATGATAATGTTGATAATGGCATACATACATACAATGTTATACATACATACATACATACATACATACATACATACATACATACATACATACATACATACATACATACATACATACATACATACATACATACATACATACATACATACATACATACATACATACATACATACATACATACATACATACATACATACATACATACATACATACATAGTATGTATGTATGTTATGTATGTATGTATGTATGTATGTATTACATACATACATACATACATACATACATACATACATACATACATACATACATACATAACATACATACATACATAACATACATACATACATACATACATACATACATACATACATACATACATACATACATACATACATACATACATACATACATACATACATACATACATACATACATACATACATACATACATACATACATACATACATACATACATACATACATACATACATACATACATATGTATGTATTACATACATACATACATACATACATACATACATACATACATAACATACATACATACATAACATACATACATACATACATACATACATACATACATACATACATACATACATACATACATACATACATACATACATACATACATACATACATACATACATACATACATACATACATACATACATACATACATACATACATACATACATACATACATACATACATACATACATACATACATACATACATACATACATACATACATACATACATACATACATACATACATACATACATACATACATACATACATACATACATACATACATACATACATACATACATACATACATACATACATACATACATACATACATACATACATACATACATACATACATACATACATACATACATACATACATACATACATACATACATACATACATACATACATACATACATACATACATACATACATACATACATACATACATACACTGTGTCTGGTTAAAAAGTAGCCCCCTCAAAAAAGTGTCATAACTCGGTCAAAACTGTTGGGATTTGTCTGAAATTTTAAAGACAGCAACAGTGACCATATTTACACGAGATTCCAAAGTCCAAATATTCGCGAGTAGGTCAAATTTATGAGCGTTTGCGTTGGAGCACCGACAAATTGAACTTTCCAACATGGAAAACCTGAAAGGAAGTGAAATTCAGCTATTATGGTGCCAAAAAATGTGTTTCTTGTTCTCGGACACACGATCGTAGACGTAGTAGGTTAATAGCTATCCCGGGAGACACTCTGCTTCATATCCTGCAGCTGTGGCCGTCCAGCAGTCCAGACTTTGATCCGGAGTACATGTACTGGAGGAGCGCGTTTTTTGTTCACGCGTATTCATGACATCGATAACCGTAGGGCGTAGGGCGCGTCTGTTTGAAGATTGGCAGTTGTTTAACCTGGTGATCATCGACAGGACCATCAAACAGTAGCGTCTAATTTACAGTCGTGTGTCCGTGAACAAGATGGACATTTTGAACAGCATATTTAGCTGAATTTCACTTCTTTTCAAGTTTTCCATGTTGGAAAGTTCAATTTGTCGGTGCTCCAACGCAAACACTTATAAATTTGACCAACTCACGTATATTTCTAATCGGTTCTAGAATCTCGTGTAAATATGGCCGCTGTTGCTGTGTTTGAAATTTCAGACAAATCCCAAACGTTTTGACCGAGTTATGACACTTTTTTGAGGGGGCTACTTTTCAACCGGACACAGTGTACATACATATGTTTGGCGATAAATTGAGAACCAAATGGGAGAATAATCTCGGCTAGTGGAGACACCTGAATTAACATTTCCTCGTGGCATGACTAATGACAAAACACACACACAAACACACACACACACAAACACACACGCACGACACCTTGATTAATAGAAACAATCAACTGCGTTCAAGACGATTCCTATAAAAGAAATCTCAGCGCTAACAAAATGAATGGACCACCATGCACATAGTACAGACGAATGCGTTATTATGATTCTTCAATATTCATACATGCACACATAATAACGTGCAGACTGACTGACGTGCGTGTATACACCCTCTTCAAATATCTTCGCTTGGTTTGTTCTACACTCCGTTTATTTTAGGCAAACACTTGATGTTATTTTTTAGCAGTTAAGGGCAGATGCTCACTGATGCTCAGCCTGCTAGAGACTGCAGCCCACTTCCCAGGGCGCCATAGACAAATCATCCATGCATTGCAGACGAGGCAACACTACAGCGTCTGGATGTGTGTGTGTATACACTGTACACTAGCATACATGTCCTGAATATAGGACACCAAAAGAATTCGTGTTGGAATGTAATCGACCAGTTTCTAGTCAGTTTCAAGAGCTCAGAACTTGAGTTTTGACTGTAATAATTAATTAATTATTATGATTATTATACTGTGCAGAAGAATTACATTATGGTGTGCTAATCCTCAGTGAAAAAATTTGGAGGGCATGCCCTGCAGGGTGCAGGGCATGTCCTCCAAAATCCAAATGTTTTCACGCCAGAACGGGTAACTGGAGACTCACTTAGACCTCTCTCACATAATCTTGTGATATCACGCTGTGATTTGTTAATTGGTAAGAAATTTATCATGTATAGCTGATTTTTTACGCTAATATTTCTGTCCTTGTTATCTTATAATTTAATTTACATATTTGATTACCAATAATTATTTCAGTGTATATATTATAATGATGTCTTATGTTCCATTGTGCGTTTGCAATTGGCGTAATAAAGAAGTTATGAACATACCAACCTACTTACTTTTGAAATCATTCTCGTACGGTACTGCATGAGTTCTACTATGGTACAGTCGTACAGATGTTGTTTGACTGTTATTTATTCCACATCTGTTTTAAAGGAATATTTTGAACTGCACAACCCTTCTTTGCTTTCCCATCCTCCATGGTAAATTACTTCCAATCGGAGGACAATGATCTCTTTTGCTAGTTTTAAGTTTTAACTGTACAGAAGTGCTTCTACAACTGCAGAAATCCATTTAGAACTGCACATTTTGTGCACAACAGCACGTTAAAAAATCTCTGATCTATGCCAACCGGTTAGAAAAGATCAATCACGCTTTTCTTCATCCATAAATCGATATGAATGAGTAGGTAGCTATATGCCTACCGGTCATCTTTTTTACTTGCTACGAAATCCCTTCGCTTGTCTGTCTGGAGACCACCATTTGTAAGTCTTCTTCCCACCTCAAGTGGTTGCTCAACGTTGTTACTGGTGCTACTGGGATGTGTTCTTAACACAGCAGATCTTTGTTCACTGCTGTTATAGAGCGCTGAGTGTACGTAGTATACGGCGGAACGAATTAATCGTATGAGGCCGGGAAGATTTATGGAGCGCCAGAAGGAGAGATAGAGTGCATGGTAGAGCAGCAGATTCAATTAGAGATAAGAGGCAGCGACGATTCGGAGGGCCGATTGATTTAGAATGTAGTCAAATGATCTGTAACGTCAGACCAAAGAATTCGAGGAAACGTGTGTGTGTGTGTCAGGGCCTCGGAATAAATAACAAATAAGCGGAGATGCAAATTGTAATTGCCATAAGTTGTTTCTAGTGAATCAGTGTTTATTATTCATAAGGTTTCAACCAATGGCTCTCTATTACTAAGCCAAAAGCCGTAACATGCAGAAGATTAGCACGTATTGTGGACAGGCAGCCCTTTGGTTGGCTATAAGCAGTTGAAGAAAAGGATGTCTTACTTTGAGAATGAAATGGATACACGCGATAATTATTATCAGAGAGATACAGGAAAAGAGCGCAAAAATCTAACATAGCCGTTTAGAAATGGGAAAGCTGGGTTGCCAAGAAAATATCAGTTTTAAATTGAAAAAAAATGACGTGGTCAAATGAGGTCAAGAAATATTTTATCAATGTTCAATTAAGAAAACTAGGCTATACTATAATAATTATCAATAGAACATTTGTACATTTGCCTTGGGCCGCGATCTATATCGACCCAAGGTGAGTCGATTAATGTGAGCAATATAGCGAGTGAAAGACTTGCCTCAAAGTCTCTTCATACACAGCGGAACTCGAACCCATACTTACGGGTTACAAATTCAGCGTACTAACCATTCGACTAGCACACTTGTAGATCATACTTGCCATGCATACTTGTACGATATAATTGCCGTACATATATACGACATATATTTGCAAGGCATCCTTGCAAGGCATGCATACTTGCTATGCACACTATAAGGGCATCCTAGTTATGCGTACTTATAACGCATACTTGTGGGCATACTTGTGGGCATGCTTGATATGCACACCTACGACGCATACTTGCGCAGGGACGTAACTAGTGTTGGGCTTGGGGCTTAAGCCCTCCCAAACGAAGCTGAAGCCCCACCCCAAAATAAATCAAGCCGTTGTATGCTTACGGCTAAATATGCTACCAGACTCGTCATGCTCAAGGCTTAAGCACACCCCCCCCCCCCCAACGAAACATCCTAGTTACGTTTGTGTACTTGCGATGCATACATGTACGTCCTCTGTCTGACTCGTATTATACACCTTTCGGCAACAGAAGGCGGGACGTTTATAGAAGGAGGAGTAGGACCGTTAATCGAACGAGAGGTCGTACAACTCTGCGCCGCTTGGCGTTGGGTGGGAAAAGTCAAGGGCCCTTGTCTTGTCTTGTCTTGTCTTGTCTTGTCTTGTCGACGTAGACGGCGGGAAGAGATGGCGGAAGATGCACACTACTACTACTACATGTAGAACCTATACAGTTTTATACACCCTGCGGTTGGTATACGGACGGAAAAACTCATCGCCAAGGATACCACCAGCAGCTGCTGCTGAAGCAAGGCAGATATCCACCGCAGCCGCATCATCATCAGATGGGGGGGGGGCTTCATGCACGATCTATGGCTTCAAGACAAATTGCTCCAATCAGTCCTAGTGACTAGCCAGCGCCATACAAACAAAGCAGGGGGCCTACTACATTAAAACCGTTTTATAGCAGCACGAGTTAACATGAGTAGGTTCCTTGAAGAGGCGCTATACAAATACTTGAATGAGTGAGTTAACATGAAGCGAACTTGATTGCTACACGGTCAGATTGTAGATACGATTTTCATTGTCTTAAGATTAATGTCTCATTTACATGAACTTTAACAGTTCTAAGCACTCTATGTATGCATTCATGTATGTGCTTAGGCACAGGCAGGCAGGTAGACAGGCCAGCATGTTTGTAAGTATGTACGTGTAAATGCATGCCTATATATGAATATATGTACGTTGGTGTATGTGCGATGCGTGTAGACATGTTTTTTTAGTATGCACATATTTATGCACATTATGCGAGCAGGCATTGTCAGATAAGTAGGTAAGTAAGTAAGTATAGCTTTAATTACTCCATACATTTGCAATAGCGCAACTGGCCATCGAGAAATATGATGCAAGATAACACATGTGGATAGACTGGAAAATGATGGTTTCCAGCTATCGCGGCGTTTCAAGATCGGTAACCTTCATAATAAGATAGGTTTCTGCAGACCTTCAAGGTCATTGGGTGCATTGTGCAGAGTCTCAGATTAAATTCTCACTAAGCTATTATGGCAATGGACTCTAATGGAACCTGGTCAGATAGTGACCACTGGCGCAACATTGCCTCTGACCTAAGCACAGATAACAGTAGCCTGAAACCGTTCCCAGCCCCCCCCCCACTCCCATTCCACCCATTGCCAAGTAAGCCGTATCAGCGGCACAACATCCACTTATTGACACAAATGGCAATTAATATGATTTATATGGAGCCACATAATTGATGACGACTTAATCATTCCGCCGTCTGCAGTTATTAAGTGCACTGGGTGGGTCTTATATAAGATGGCTGCATCGCTATCGTGAGATTTCTTTAAAGCGCTATATAAATAATGTAAGTGCACTAGGCCTACATACACTGAACAGGTAGCATCGTCCGCGCATGCATGGTGGCCTCAGCTGAGAAACCTTGACTCGTCTGAGATGCGTACTCGGCGACGTGCGATAGTCTCGCTGCAGAACTGCAGCCTGTTCTTGATAATTTATATCTACAGGATGTAGATTTACCAGATTGCTACTTCAGACGGAAGAGGAGGTGGAAAGGGAAGGTAAAGAGGAGGAGGACTGGAGGAGGGGTAAATGGTAGATCTACCTGATTGCTACTTCAGGATGAAGAGAAGGATGAATAGAAAGAGGAAGAATACTGAATAAGGGGAGGTAGAAAAAGATGAATATGCGAAAGACGAATAAGAAAAAAGTACAAGATGAAAAGGAGGAAAAGGGAAGATCTGCCTGATTGCTTCTCCAGGAAATGAGGAGGAGGGAAGAGGAGGTAGGAGAAGGATGAATTGCCTGGTTGCTTTTTCAGTAGAGGACGAGTAGGAGGAAGGAGGAGGAGGAGGAAGAAGAGAAGGAAGAGGTGAAGGAAGAGGTGAAAGAGGAGATGGAACAAGTGGATGTATACGTGTACCTGATTGCGCCTTTAGTTGCTCCACCGCATGGATGTCCTCCTATAATTATGTCCGATTGGTGAAGCAAGATAAGGTGGAAAGGAGGAAGCATAGGTTGGAGAAGAGGAGGGAATATTGAAAGGTGTACGGGTGGATGAGAACTTTTCTTTTTGCAAGGTCTGATGTGGCTGGACGGTTAAAAGTAATGTGGCCATAGAGATAATAATGTCTGGCTGGTTAGCTGGCTCGTAAGAGCGTAGCGACTTCATCAATCGTCGGAAAGTTATATCCATAAACATTGCAAAGCATGTGAAAATGATGGCTACCACGGCTGTTGCTGGTTATATATAATATAGCCAGATATTTTATGTCTGCGCCACTCCAGCAATGTCTGTAATTAACGGCCACCGCCGTTTAAAAAGAAGGGACCTGGAAATCGGCCTCCTGTTAGAAGCAGCGACTGGGAAGATTATAATCATGGTGGCGGGAGGTGATGTTAGAAGTGATCCAAGTTGCGATGTCAGCCTGCTGGTGGTGCTAGGGGTGATGTTAGTGGTGACGTTAGTGGTGACGTTAGTGGTGATGTTAGTGGTGATGTCAGTGGTGATTTAGCTACGATGTTAGTGGTGATATTGTTGGTGATTTGTATGTATGTGCACTTGTTATAGTGCCCCTTCAAGAATTCTACTCGGAAGCGCTACCGACTACAGCGCGGACACTGAATCCGAGTTTCAAGCCGAAGCGCATGAGCAATTGCGAGTGAAGGACTTGCTCAAAGTTCCAACAAGGCGGCTTGAGGTGGATTTGAACCTGCAACCCTCCGGCTGCGGGGCAACGTGCTTACCCACTCCACCACCGCGACCCCACAATTTTGTCATGATGCTATAATTAAGTTAGTTATGATGTTAGTGTAGTGGTGATGTCAATGGTGATAACAGTGGTGACGACAGTGGTGATATTAGCGATAATGCAGTTAGCGGTAACCGGAGGCCATGCAAGTTGCTCGAAGCATGACGAAAACATCCTCTCTGCAGATACAACCTCCGGATGGGATGCACAGCTGGGCCAACGATCCATAAACCACGCGACGAGACTTATAAACACGTTCACGCAGCACAAATAAGCAGTTAATGGTCGATAGCGTATGCTAGTAGCAGAGCAAATAGTAGTCAGCAGCAGGGAGAACAGCTAACGATCGATCGGCCATTCAGAGATAGCTAATAAACTACTACTAAGTATAGGTAGTCATTTAGGATCGCGGCTCTGTTGATTGACGTGCTTTATTGCTGCAGAGTAAAGCAGAATTCTGAGTAAAATACTTAATGCCAGAATAACAACGACGCAGTTTTAAAAACAAAGAAATGCGGTAAAACAGGGCTTCTTAACGTGCAGTTCTACATAAAAATTGCAGTTTTAATCGGATTTGTGCAGCTGTAAAAGCATTTTTGTGCAGTTAAAAAGTAGTTCAAATTGTTCGTAGTCAACGGTAGTCATCTCAATGGGAATGATTTACCATCGATGATGCGCAGGAAAGAATGGAGATGTGCAGTTCTAAAAACTCCTTTAAAGAAACCTAACGGTATAACCGATACATAATAGCATGTGCACGCAGAAATTTTACCGTTATTTTTAAGGGCCACACGGATGACCATAAAAGCCCTATCGAACAGACACGCGAATTAAGCTTTGCAGAATAGGACTTCAGCAGCAGCAGTAGGCCTAAATGCGGAATACATGTACACGGTGGGCCTATGTAGGCCTATACATAATAAGAAGCCTGTATAGCCTATTGCATAAAAAAACCGCATTCAAGTTTCTGCATTGTAATTGGCCCTGCAGCCCGGGCATATATGTTCTGAGGGGACCACGTTCTTTGTTGCTATACGGCCCTGGAAGCGGCGCTATATAAGTTTGAAAATACGAAAACAATTTGGAGACGTGAACTGAATATGCCTAAAGCATTCAGACATTGCGACAGACCCAGAAGTACAGCGGAACAAAGGCCTTCAGGGTTTCATTGAACACAACAATATTATTGACCGTTAGTAATTGGTCCAGAAGAGCTTTCATTTATCATTGTTTCGACGCTGTATCAGTCATAATTACAGCTGCAGGAGTCGCTTAAAACGTTCCTCTCCGCTCTCCACACTACGGATGTTTGGTTTATTGGTCTCGTGCGCCAGCGGCTAACTACGTTCAAATCCCGTCGGTTATTCTCATGCTCTATACTACATGTACACACAGGATTAACTTACTGCTCAACGTGCAAAATGCATAATGCAGGAGGAAGAGGAATAAGCTGAAGTTCTGAATAATTACATTACAGCTGGGTAACCCAACCCCAACCCCAAACAGAATAGGGGTGCGTCCTGGCAGCCGTCGCTAACTAGAGATATCTCGACAGCGTAGAAGTAGGCTACTCATTGCATCGATCATCGAAGCCTTGACTTATGTTGCTAGATCTGCAGTCAGTGTCTTTTTAATAATTATTATCTCATAACCATTAACCACGTTAAGTTCAGCACGAATGATATATTATGATCACTTAATGAGGACGCACGCACGTAGACGTCACTGTTGAGATATCATCATTTAGACTTTAGCAGATCTCTGATATTCTAATCATAAATCTAATGATTTACATCTCGCTGCATATGGGTCGCTGGGAAGCTCTGGATGTTGAGAGCGAAGCTGATTTTTGGTATTTAATCACCTAACACTCGCAGCAACACTCATCTATAAATGATTTCATTCTTTATACTGAAGTTGATTCTTGATGTTTGATCACTTAAAACGAGAAGACATTCGGCCTTGAGACACGACCACATGTGTTTTTGAATCTGATCAATTAAAAACGCACCTCTTCGACGACGTAAACATCTCGTCCCATAGCTAGTCTACTGGTTATTTGATATCTCAATACTTGAAAACGGTGTTCGACTTACTGTTGGAGGGGAGTGTTGAGTGGTATGGCGTTGGCACAAAGATCGCACGAACGAGAGTTCAACGCCCTCTTACCTTAACAATTTGTCTCAGTCTTCAACTGATTGTGAACTCAGCAATAGCCTACAGGACAGAAGAGAACCCTGGCTGGCAGTCTGCCATGCAAATAAATTCAAATACAGTGAAACCTGTCAACGTCTGTTCTACTATGTCGTGTAAAGCTACTGCAAATAATTAGCCTATGTCAGTTTGAATAATTATTAATTTTACACGAATTTTAATTATTATAATCATAATCATCCTTGGGATTAAGCAAGAGTCGTTTTCTCCATGCATGTACATGTAGGCCTATGACGCATAGGAACACTCCAGCGTCGTTTAAAATTGATTTCACATGTCGGCACGCCTCATCGCTGAAATATAATACGAATCATACATTGAACCATTGTATTTCCTAGGCTCATTGTTCACTTTTCTGTAGCATATGATCAGCAGTAGCATCAAGTGTCAATAGCATCAATAGCATCAAGTGTCAATAGCATCAATAGCATCAAGTGTTAATAGCATCAAAAGCATCAAGTGTTAATAGCATCAAAAGCATCAAGTGTCTTTGTTTCAAATGCTTCGCTGCTGAGACTCATATTAAGCTGGGGCGACATTTCGTGATTTCGTCAACGCTCAAAGTTTATTGGGGGAAACTGTACATTTCGTAATCCGGCGAGCATTTATGCGCGCAAATATATAGGCCTATCTGTGCATTTATATAGCGCCTTACAATAACCGGGTAACCCCAGAATGGAGTAATTTCTTACACACACACACACACACACAGACGGACGATCAGAGCGATATGCAGACAGGGAAGAGTGGCCTACGAGTGAAATACCTTCTTGGATAAAGCGATTCGACTTCCTTATCATACCGTCATCGTAATCGTAATCGTAATCGTAATCTCGAGACTTCTACAGCGCCCACAAAAGCGAAGTTGCCAATCGTTTACACATGGTTGGTTTGCATGGTAGACAATTAATGCCCGTCACTTTTCCACTCCCACAATCATCGCATTGATTCCTACTTTCATACATCGACCTGTTGGTTGGGGTAGGGCGGCGGTGGTATGCTTCCGTCATGGCCCACCTCTTCGGCAGCGTCCGTCGGTGAGGCGGTGAATCCGTAGGGTGGTGGGTCGAGATCCGGGGTCAGATTGACGGAGGTGTAGGCCGGAGGGGGACTGGGATACTTGGACGGGTCGAAGGAGGAGGGCGGCGACGATGATGATGTTGATGATGATGATGAGGTGGTGTAGATGTTGGCTCTTCGTGTTGGTGATGACTGAGTAGAATTCGATGATGATGAAGAATGTGCTCGCAGCTTCGATAGACGATACTTCCTGAAATCATTTCATACATGTATGTATGTATGTATGTATGTATGTATGTATGTATGTATGTATGTATGTATGTATGTATGTATGTATCTATTATGTATGTATGTATGTATGTATGTATGTATGTATGTATGTATGTATGTATGTATGTATGTATGTATGTATGTATGTATGTATGTATTTATGTATGTATGTATGTATGTATGTATGTATGCATGCATGTATGCATGCATGTATGCATGTATGTATGTATGTATGTATGTATGTATGTATGTATGTATGTATGTATGTATGTATGTATGTATGTATGTATGTATGTATGTATGTATGTATGTATGCATGCATGCATGCATTCATGTACGGTTGTATCTATGTATGTAATATATGTATGTATGTATGTATGTATGTATGTATGTATGTATGTATGTATTTATGTATGTATGTATGTATGTAAATATGTATGCATGTATGCATGAATGTATGTATGTATGTATGTATGTATGTATGTATGTATGTATGTATGTATGTATGTATGTATGTATGTATGTATGTATGCATGCATGCATGTATGTTTCAATATTTTTGCTAGTTGTAGGCCCTATATTTAGTATCATTATAGTCATAATTGTGTTGCCGTTTTAATTATTGTATCACATTATTTGGCGCCAGTGACGATGCTGAGCAATAATTGTAATTGAAAACTTGGAGAAATTCTTTTAAAAATCAACCGCGTCTCAGACTCAAGCCTGAAGCCTTCAAGCATGGCGCCATATACAATCGTCTACACCGTAGACTCTACGATGTCCGATGACGTCCACTATAGGTGGAGCGATGGCTTTCAAAGTACATGCAAGTATGGTTCAAACTCTACATGTTTTTAATCGCTAAGCACATGTTCTTACAGATCACAGCGAAAATCAGCTAAGAAAAAGATCGACCGCTATCTGTATACGATGCAACATAAATTGCCACTGATAATATTATTATGCGGGTGGCCAATTACAATTAATCTCCGTGGTTTTAATTAAGATGCGATATGGGATTCACTAATCTCTGAAGAGCTCGTTGAAACTGAATAAGAAATGTCCAATGATTTTTTTATGTTAATGCTAAAAAGGTATTTGAAAGGTTCAATCGAACTATTTTGCTCTTTTTATTCAGATTCTTTTTCTCAGATACAGTTAATATAATGTAGAGTGATTTTATTTGACCGCGCTTGGGTTGAGAGCGCCTCTGTACAGTTCTCTTGACTAAGCGCCACACAAATTCGTTTAATGAATGAATAAATGATTTCAACTCATCTACTCATGAAATTCTACAACAACAAGAAATATGGAATCTCGTTTGACTTGAGCATGGCCTGTTTTCAGGGTGAGAATTGCGGGGCTGAGGGGTTTGAAACCCACAGTCTTTTTTATAGCTCCATAGTAAAGTCTGCTTTCATGCCCCAACTCCACCCAAACCCGCAGTTATTTTTGCACAATTCTCACACTACCTGTGTCCATAAAGCACGTCGATGAAGACATTCGAGATGGAACGGACCGGTTATAGTGTTTAAAAGAACGCCTGTGTATAAGTTACCTATGGACACTAAAGAAGAAAAGAAAGCATGGCATCCTGCCGACTCACTTGTGATAGAGAACGAGACAAAGTGACACACAGAGCAGCACAAGCAGCACGAGTGTTACGCACACTATCAATGTCGTGCCGCCCTGTCCCCAATCACCATCACAGTCGATGCATGAAGTGGCTGTTGTTTCTGTGCCTAAACAACCAGACATTGTCCACATTACTGATTAAAACATCACGAGATAACATAACTTAATTATACCAGAAGTAACCAGATAACGCCATTGCGTGATGCATTGCGGATCAGATACTGGCTGTGCGGAAGTTATTATTTATTAGTAATTATCATAATACTATAATAGGCAATGATTGTTTCTTGATATAATTATGTCGAACGTTGACCTTTGTTGAATCGGTGTTCAATTAACCAGAGCTCTTGGATAAGCTGGTGCCCTTCGCTTATCATTGGAGTAGCTATTTAGAAATTTGGAAACTGCGACAACCATTAGTAGTATTATGAAAGATGTGTAGCCAGAAGGAACAACGTCTAATGCCTGTAGAGACCTTGAGACCACGCGTTCTATTCTACTCTAAAGACTTCACTTTAACAGAGGTTGGGTCAGAAGCGCTTGCGAGTTAATTCTCTTGAAGAGGTGCTATATAAATCTATGAAATGAAATGAGAAGGGCCTGGTATACCGATCCAAAGCTCAGCTAAAGAACAGTTGAAGACGGCATTGTATACACATGACGCTCCGTAGTTATTCGTAAGTTGAGATTCAATCTTAGCTGCAATTAAATAATTACTGTAATGATCTTTATCCATAATCCTTAGCATGCAGCTACATGTAATCTGCCAATTTGATCTTCCCGAATCTCCGATTCTCCCTCTGTCTATACTCTACCCTTTGGACAACCGCTCTGACTCGACGAAGCGCTCGTGAATAAGCCGGTGCCCAACGTTTGACTTACGAATGTCACTTTGAAATTTGAAGATTCCGATTAAACGATTCCTTCTGAAACATTATTATTGTCATTAGAGCCTATGCTTTGAAGACATTAATCGTTAGACTCATACCCGTAGCCTTATAATCTCAAAATTTCTAAAGCGCCACTTGAAAGCCAATCGCAGGGCATCAGCTTATTCACGAGCGCTGTAGTTATACGACCACAGGTCTTACTCTCTTGGCACTTGTTTCCTCCGCGTCCACTGGGACACAAGCAGCTGCAGTTGGAAGAAACTGTTGAGTCTCTTCCACAATCGACTTGGCATTCTGCAAACAATCAACAGTCAACAACCGTCTTTAACATTTTGAATTTCTACTCGTAATATTTTTAATCGTATATAATTATATTATATTATATAAATTATATATATATTATACACAGTGGCAATCGAGTTTGTTAATTATATCAATAGAGTTGATGATAATTAATTGATTGGCCTTAACTTATTAGCTTTTCATGCGAGTTAGGCCTACTAATTAATTTGAGCGTGTCACAGAAACATATTATAGAGCAGACACACTACCTCTGTCTGCTTGTCTCTGTCTGTCAGTCAGTCAGTCAGTCAGTCAGTCAGTCAGTCAGTCTGTCTGTCTGTCTGTCTGGCTGTCTGTCTATGTGTGTCTCTCTTCTATCTTCAATTTCTTCCATCTATCTTTCAATTTTGTAATTGTAATTGTAATTGTAATTGTAATTGTAATTGAACATTTATATAGCGCCACTTCAAGAGAACTCCTCAGAGGCGCTCCCGACCTGACACCAAACCATAATCAAAGAGAATGGTTTTCAAACGCTTGCGGAAAAGGGGCAAAGAAAGACAAAGAAGTTCATTACATTTCAATGTATAATGTATGCATGCATATTTAAGAGCACAGATATATGTGTGTGTGTGTGTGTGTGTGTGTTTGTGTAATCTAGGCCTATGCTGTGAGCTATATATTACTTTGTTAGTATAAAACGACTTGTTAAGAGTGCGAAATCTTACATACCGCAGTGAGCGTTAGCGGTGTAGCAGTCATCTGTAATGGAAATCAGCATTGACATATTGTATAGTAATGTTTACATCATCATCATCATCAACAACATCATCATCACCATCGTCGTCGACGTCGTCATCACCGTCATCATCTTTTTTGCTGTATATTGCTTGAGCTTCAGAGAGACTTAGATTGGTATGATTCTGCCTATGATTATGGTGTGGGTGTATGTGCATTTATGCATGTGAATTGTGAATTGTGAATTCGGCCAAGAAGTGTGGGGGTCACTTGTCGGCAATGGACTCATCAACATGTTATGTACTCTGATATCATAAGAAATTCATGTAAAAATTCAGAATGTCTTATCCAAGATTTCGGCCGTTAAAAAATATGAAAAAATGATTTGGCAGAAAAATAACAATTTGTCCTGCCTTTACGACTCCGGGTAACGACCTTGGGCAAGTTGTTTATGCACACGTGCCTCTGTCACCAAGCAGTATAATTTGGTACCAGCGTAAGCTGGGAAATAAACGGCAAGTCCTGCGATACGCTGGCCCCGTGTCCAGGACCCTGGGATTCGTCCATTGCCAACTAAAGGCTATTAAAAAGGAGATGAGCGCCTCCCTGTGTTCCACATGAAACTGGATGTATTTTATTTTTTTTACTTACCGGATGCATAAACTACATATTACGGCCTTAATAGGCTGCTCCATGTGGCGTAATGGTGTTTGTAATAGGCTACAACAAGCCAAAGGTGCAGATGCATTAGTTAAATGCAAGAATTAGCCTAATTATCATGGTTTGGAGAAACTCCATTTTCCGTCTAAACTATATAGTGCGAGTCTGTTTTCTTTGCCGCAGTTAGGTCTACATGATATGGTATCTGGACTAAACGAAATAGCGGTGAACATTCGTGAAATAGTATATATATATATATGCTATATATATATATGTGTGTGTGTGTGTGTGTGTGTGTGTGTGTTTACCTCTGCATAGGTTATCGTTGCACCAGTATATTCCGGAACTGCACTCAGTGCATGGCTCTCCACTCTCGTACGGTGCTTTGGCGAGGTTCAGTTCGCTATTTAGCACAGAATATAATGCACTGTGTAAATGTCCAGATGCATGCATGAATGCTTATGCGTAAATACATGCGTACATGTACATGCATGCATAATTGCATATAGATAACTACATCCCAGACAAGGAGAGAGAAAGACGGAGACAAATATTAAAGAAATATAAAAGAGGCAGGACCTTCCGAAGCATAATTATATACATGTATTATAGACCGTGATACATTGGTGGTGGTGATGACCTTTTTGTTTTTAATTCAGTCAACTATAGAGACTTTTAGCAGTGTTTTAACCAGAAAGACAGAGACGGACAGAGAGAGATATACATGTAGACGGGCAGGACAGACATACAGACGGACTAACGTACAGACGTACAATGCTATCGTTTGAGATGCTAACCTTCTAGAGGCGTAGACACAGGCGACAAAGGTGGATCCGAGATGCGGACATTTCACACTGCCACAGCCGAAATATCTTATGTCAGACTTCATCAACTACAATAATGATTAATGACATTATCTATAAATTATTATTATCCACGAGAAACGAACCAATTTACGAAAACAGAATAAGCAGATGGAA
>OX243826.1:9954800-9964800 GCA_945859605.1 Lumbricus rubellus | reverse complement strand
AGTGTCGTCTGATAGAGTCTTCACTACGGCTTTGTTGTCGGTGCTATTGCTGTTGCTGTTATTATTATTATTATATAATTTTTTAGAGCCCGAGGTATATATGATTCCCCAGGCTTTAAAAACACTAATAAAAGCGTTGTTGTTTTGGAGTCAACGGTCATCCTCATCGGTCAACTGTGCAAACGTGCTTCGAAATGCGACAGCATTAAACTTCTGCGTGAAAATTGAAAGTCACTGAAACAAGCGTGCTGTCTCTTGCGGGTCCCCAGAAACAATGGTCAAACGCCAACCTAGTTATGTCCAGAATTCCCGGCCCGGAGCGTTTATGGGACCAAAAGCTTCACTGGGAAAACATTGTTTTACCCGAGGTAGGCTACCTATAGGATCCCTCGGGATTTAAAAAACATTATGCCTGGAGCAATGTCTCTAAATTCCCTCCAGCTGAGAGTCAGCTGGAGGGAATTTAGAACAAATGAATCTATACTAGAAGAGATACAACCGGAACGGCGCCTGCTGGAGGTGGTGAGAGCAAGGAAGCTGAACTACTTCGGACATATGATCCGAGCAGACAAGCTGCCGGCATTCATATGTCAGGGCTATGTGGATGGGAAAAGGGCCCGAGGAAGGCCGAGAAGAAGATGGATGACGTGGAGGAGTGGACGGAGATGGCGATGGTGGACTGCGTGAGGACCGCGAGGAACAGAGAGCAATGGAGGAGGATGACGTCGTCGACTCTGATCCCCGATCCGCAGCAATGAGGATGGGCACGACGACGACGACGAATGTCTAGAAAATCAGGCCTCGTCCTCCGCAACAATATTAAAAGTACCACGGAAAGCGATGACATTGTAGCGCTGCAGACAGATGGAAATGCGCTGGAAGAGACAGGTCGCTTCTCGCGGCTCTCTAGAAATTTCTCCAGAAATTATTGTTATTATTATTACTATTATTATTATTATTTATTTTTATACACATTTATTTCTTCAAAACTGAGGAAATCATATACATAAAATGATCGTTTCGACATTAGGTCCTAGACTTGCAAGATGGCCAAATAGGACCTACTCAATCTTTCGAATTTCAGAGCAAAAACCTTCAGTGTTTTTGTTGTGAAGCAAAGAACACACGACGCCGTTTTCGAACCAAATGTTCCTTTTAAAATATTATAACATAGAAAAATGAATGAATGATCACGCACTGGTAACCTTATCTCTACGTAGCGTTACGAATGAAAAATGTTTCTTCTCAGCTGCAGGTCGACTGAGAATTGCGCTTCTCTCCGAAGCATATTCTCCGTCGCTTCTCGAGGAGTCGAGAGGACTTCTTCATTCTCTTATCTGACGAGTGAGAAGAACTCTCGGGGGGGGGGGGGGGAGGGGGTATGGGGGGGGGGGACGAGGAGGCCTGCGTTTGCTCAGAAGTAATAAGCAGATATAATTGTGACAGCACAACGCTCCACTTCCATGATCGATGCCTGCGCCGCCATCAATACGACTGCGCACAACAACAATTTTTTTATCGAGGTGCACCACCACGTCCCACGCAGACACTGCACCGCTGTCGAAGTGGTGGCCGGGTGGCGGGTAGGGGGGGGGAACCGTCATAGGCTCCAATCGGCTGACCGTTTTGCACCCATCGCCGACTGCCGATCGGACATAACATTTGACCGAAATCTGACAAGGAATGGTTGATAGCGTCCGCGGTCGAAGTGGCAGAGCGAGTGGCTCGCGCTCACTCAGTCGCCGCCGCCCGTCCGATGCCCGCACGCGGTCCCAAGACGCTTCGGCAGCGGCCGTAGAAAACTTGGCTGCATCATCCGTCGTTCTTTTCGGTGAACGCCGGTCATTCTCATAGACTACATAGATATTGACTGGACGACGGCCGCAGTTGCTGCATCTCGCACGGTCGCTCACTCGCTCGCACTGGCTGTAGTCTGTAGTCTGCTACACGCTTCTCGCCCGTTTCTCTGCTGCTGCTGCTGCGGAGACTGGGGACGACAACAACAACAACGAGTAGACCTATCTATCTTTCTACATTCCTCGCATCATCGTCATCGAGAATGCTGTTTGCGTACAACCGATTTTCTTAAGTTCGTCTGTCGGCGATCGAGGCGGCGGCTTTCCATAAGGAAATAACGACCCAGTATAATAATACGTCGTTAATGCAAAGCGGACGCTCCTTGGAAAGTTTCGGAGACCTTGTGAACTGGAGAATAATTCCTGCTGTTGTTGTTGGTGTTGTCGTTGCTGTGATTGTGGCGTGACTTTCGTAGACTGTAGTTGTTGTTGTTTTCATTGTTACATGGGCTGCTGAAGTTGGAAATGATGGCAACTAGCCTGCTTCCTCTGAATGGTACGGAGCCTGTGGTGTGGTACGCTGTCACGTCGCCGATTCCCTCATGTATACCTGCGATCGCGCAGTCGCCGGTTTATCCGCTGGTAAGTGTGTTTAAAGTCATCCAAGTTCCAACTCTCTCTCAGTGACTTCATGTAAGTCAATTGAACTCAGATTAAACTGGCAATATAACGACGAGCTGATGAGATGGGTATGTAATTATTGGATGAATTCTAGTGACCTTCTTTTCCTTCAGGCTTGAATTAATCCCTTTCTACGGGGGGGGGGGGGGGTCAGCCACTCGGATCCTCCTCTTCCACTTTCATCTGTCTTTGGTGTCTTCATCTTTCAGTTTGAGTTGTTTCATGTCCTCCCGTATCGCATTCTCCCATCTTTTCTTTTGTCGTCCCCGACTGTGGCCGATTAGACAAATATCAAGGCCTGCTTCTAATTCTAATTCAGTATTAATTCAAGGACACAACAAAAAATGTGATGAATTAGATACTTCTTGGCAAATTTCATTGAAGACCATTTTCGATTTCAAACAGAGTCCTTACTCTGAATGTCGTTTGACTTTACCGTGCATTTTTGACGAAGAGACAGTGCTCATTATTGGGGCTATAGTTTGGACTTCACGTTGTTGATGTGTAATCGTTATCGTAATCATAAACTGTAAACACCAAATTTATACAGCGCTACTCTAAAGCTTGGAGCAGGGTACCAGCTCACCGACATAGGTGCAATCATGTCCTAAAAGTTGGGGGGACCACAATGAATCACGTCCTAAAAGTTGGGGGACCATAATAATAAAGTTAGGGACCACTCAAAAGTTGGGGGACGCGTCCCGTGGGTCCCATAGGTGGTTGCGCCTATGCTCACCGAGTTGGTAAATCTGGCGCTCACTTAACTGAACTGCAAGTGAAGTTTATGCACATGACTGGAATCATTCTTATTTAAAATCGTTGTACAAGTTTTTCGGACGATTAGGCCTATCGGGGTTCATGAAAAGTTCACATATTTTCTACAAAAATAACAGCATTCAATTAATTACATTTATCTGATCTAATCTAAATCTAATAAAACATTTGTAAAGCGCTTCTCACATCAGAGCTATTCAGAAGCGCTCTCAGCGTGACAGGCCCATGCCTTCAAGCAACGAAAAGATGCAGGTGAATTTCCTACCAGAATTCTGCCACGAATTCCAGAGGGAAGGTGATTCCACATTAAAGGGCCACCAATCAAAAGCCCGATGCTGGGTTAATGAGGTTCGTGACCTAGGTATACAAAGCAGATTAACAAATAATTAGGCCCATGCTCGCGAGGTAAAATAAAACTGCCTTTGGAGATTCTTTGACATTAGAAACGGAAGATTTTAAGTGGGGCGACATCATGGGCGTCCGCAGGGGGGCGCAAGGGGGCGCAAGTGCGCCCCCTAGATTTTTCGCATATTTGCAGATAACTCTAGATTATTTGGCTATGATTATTACAATGCGATTTTCGACGTGATTATCTGTGTGTTCTACAAGTTGGACGTATAATTTATATCTTTCTTTGGACGCATAGCATATAGCCTAGATATAGCCTATAGAATTTCTCGTGGTAATATGAAAATTCATACTGTTAACCCAATATACGACAAAATGCATTCAGTCGTGTCGTCTAATTTCCAAGTAATTGGTATCGTGTTCCCTTTAGCAACGGCTCTTGTGTTGTTTCAGGCGATCACTGAGAGATAACAGATCCAGCCGGTGAAACGCGAATAGTCACATAAATATTCACACGGTTATTATATAGGCATATAATTATATATTATATAAACTTAATTGGCACTGACTGGAGCGACTGTCTCTGAGCCATGACTGCAGCTTCTTCCCTCTATGCCAGCCAACACGCGTTTTGCCAAACTTTAACCCGCTAGCTTCGGAACTATACTGCACTCCTAATTTCCTAGGGGTCCTGATGTAGGCTACTATATAATACATATCTGTATATATATACTATAGGAAGAGCCGAAGAGGTGCGTTATTCTTATAGAGCTACACGATGCGTTGACTCAGCCTTGGTTGGCTTCAGAGACAGGATGAAAGATGAGTGCCAGCGAGAGACAGAGAAGAAGAGGTAGAAGGGACAGAGAAATAAAGGGGGAGGAGGGAGAGAAGAGGAAACATCACATCAAAGTTGATATTTGATAGGGTGGCATATATAATATCTATAATTATATACATGTATACTGTGCAAGGGGAGAGAGAAGGGAAGGGATGAGTAGTGAGCAGAGGAATCTAGTCACCACCTCTATCGGAGGAAAGTTACGACCTTATGCTGACAGATTGAGGTAGGTCCCAACACAAGGGGCCAAAAGCTTCCCGCTCGAGGCAGAGCGAAGGGCAATTTGTTAGGAACGGAACAGGAAGTCAAAGGGTGTTCATTTTCGCTTGAAGTTAAGTTCTATAAACGGTCATATTTTTACAACTAAAATGCCGGTATAGGCATACAGCGAGCACCATACAAATTAAGGTAATTCAATACGGTACGCTGTTTTTTGTAAGGCGCCCTTGTAACGGCATGGCTGTGTTACTGCGCCATATAAATCGTCGTAATTATTATTATTATTATTACGCTTATTATGTGATGGTAGAACATGGATTCATTCGTTCAACAACCAGTGACGACCGTTTATCAGGTTTCTATGCAGACCTAATGAGTGTAGGCCTATGTACAATTGTACATTGTACTTCGTACTTGGGAAACAATATTCTTCATCTTGGCCTTCGTACGTCGGAAACAATTTCAGCCAACAAAAGCGGGTTCAGGAAATGATAAATCAATTTGGATATAAGACCCCAGACGATTGCAATTGTTACTTCAAGAGTAAGGTCAGATTTCAGTCACATAAAATTTGACGATCATAACTGTTTTGACAATGAATGTCTAAGATTTTTCGCATGCTTGGTTTCGTGACAGCGGATTGACAGGTAGCCAGCGCAGAAGGAGCGAGCGACGAATGTGGAGAGATCGGTTGCTTTCGGCAAGCTATTTAGCTCCTGTAACAATTGGAAAAAATCTGCGCCCCCCTAGAAAAATTCCTGCGGACGCCCATGGGCGACATCTATGATTGATATTAAAATGTAAGCACACGAAATGATCGCGAGATTTCAGTCCCGCAATAGAAGTGGTGTATAGGTGTTTTTAAGCTTTGGAAGCGATTGATTCGAGATCAGCTCTTTCCAGCTGAATTATTCCACGGAAACTGCAATCCAGTTGACAGAAACCGAATTCTCGACATACGACGATCGGAGTCACTGGACCCGCCAACGCTGCTGCTGCTGCACTGCAGCAGAAAAGGCAGCAGACACAGTGCCGGCGAGGAGGTCTATCCTCCCACCTTCTCCCCCCTCGTCCGTTGATCATTTACTAAAAATAGCAGCGCTATTACACAGCTGCTGCTATTCTAGCGCACGGCCGCTGCTTCGCTATATTTATATATATACAGGGTGGTCCAAAATAAACCGCACAATGATAAATTGATAGTACTTTATTCAGACCAATTCAAATATAACCGTGAAAATTCACAAAAACACAGCAATTATTTTTACTGTAACATTACATGGATGGATTTCGTTACATAAAATGTTCAATGTGTCCTTCTTGCTGCTCGACCACGCATTGAAGCCGACGACGCCATTGATCAATTGCGCGGTCAATGAAACGCAATCGCTGTTCAACTGCTGTCCAACTTTGCGCCTGTACTGGTTAAGTCCGAGATCTTTCTTTACAATACGTTTAACAGTTGAACGTGAAATGCCGGTTTCACGTGCGATCTCCCGTGGGCTTTACTTATGGCTGATCGGTTTGTCTTCCTGGCTACAGATAAGGTCGCTTACCAACTTGATATTTGCATCTGTTCGAGCTGATTTCGGACGTCCGCTACCCGGCTTCCTAGCTGTGGTACCTTCGGTATCAATTTTTTTAATGAGTTCATCGATAGTACGACGTTTCCATGTCTTATTTGGAAATTCTTTCATCATACATTGAATTGTTATACATTATAGCAAGAAAACTGTCACTGTGCGGTTTATTTTGGACCACCCTGTATATATATATTATATATCTAATTATATGTGTGTGTGTATATAGCGTATATATAATATGTATATAATATATATATGTATATATAATATTATATATATGTATGTATATATATATGTATAACATTGTATATATATATATATATATATGCGGCAACTATCGATGACGACGGCGATGCGACTATCCATGCATGAGATGCCCGTGATTTCTCCAAAGACCGCTTTCCCAATAACCGTAATGACGACGAAGGCACCGATGGTGGCAGCACTGTACTGCTCCCTGCGACGACAACCGTGTCCCCCTCCGTCCTTCCACCCGTCTCTCCCTCCCTGCATCCGTCCGTCTATACGTGTCTTTCCACTGTCCCGGCCTTGTGACGGACCGGTCAGGGCGGCGGTCCACCGCCCGGTGGTGGGGTGGGTCGATGGTCGCCCCCCGCAAAGATTTACGCTGTGGCGTTCAGATGGCGCATGCAGCAGCGTCGAAAGAAGACGGTGATGGTTGAATGAGATGCGATTCGTATTGCTTCGTTGTATATTAGCGACATGTGCTGCTGCTGAACAGCTAATTGAAGGAGTGCGACAACCGTGTGGAATACATTTGATCCTTCTTTTGCCACGCCACCGACATTTGCATGCGAGATGCAATGCGAAAAGGTCTCTGACCGAGGAGCGATGCGAGTCCATCAAGTCGACGCATGCAGCCGCCACCGCCGCCACCCGCGGCATGACGCCGCCACCGATGGTCAAAAGAAGTGGAGAAGAATTTTAAAGACACGTCATGATCGTCTGCTGGATGGATGGGGGGTTGAGAGGGAACTGTGGTCGGTTAAGAGAGGGAACCATGGTCCTCTTTGCTAATGCTTTGTCCTCTGTCCGGTGAGTTGAAGGAAGATTGGAGGGAAAGAGGTGCAGAGGAAGGCCTAGACAAAACTAACTGCTGGACGGGATGATGGAAGAGGGATACAGAGAACTTAAGGACATGGCACAACAGCGTGGAACGTGAAGAACACTTTTTACGTTTGGACCTGCCGCTTGGCAGAGAATCTAACGAAGATGTCCGTTTGCATTTGAATTCTGCTTCACTGTCAGAATTCCACATTTTCTTTGTTAACCCATTCCCGCCGGAATTGTTCCGATACCTATTGGGTTTATCGGGTCACCCGCGACCCGATCCGGCGGGAAAGAGTTAAGCCGTTTAACAGAAATGGAAGGTTAAGCTTAGTCCTAAAATTAAATGCCCCAAACTACAGTTATGGTGGTCTTAGAACAGTCTGAAAAGGGTTGCCATAATATATCAGAGACCTGTGTCTGCAAGTCGTTGAAGAGACAACACTACATGCCATGGATGATGAAATTGTTGTTGCTGTTGTTGTTATTTATGATGATGATGATGATGATGATGACGACGACGACGATGATGATGATGATGATGATGATGACGACGACGACGATGATGATGATGATGATGATGATGATGATGATGATGATGATGATGACGATAACGATAACGATGACGATGACGATGACGATGATGATGATGATAATGATGATGATGTTGGCATCATTGCTTTCTTGTTATCGTTGTTGTTGTTGATGATGAATATGACGACGACGATAATGATGATGACGTTAGTGGCAGCTCCGCATGTAAAAGAATAGATATAGGACGACATCAATGCAGTAAGATATCAACAAACAGTTTTATTGTTGGCTGCAAAGACACCTCGAGCCGTCGATCAGCGTAACAAGAAGATTGAAGAAATCAGAACTAAGAACAGGGAACCACCTATATTTAGACATGTCGATCTCTGAATGATTTATTGCACAAGATAAAAACTGATTAAATGTGGCTACATGGGAATTTCCCTTCCTTTTCCAATTCAGCATAAAAAAGCTGGTCCTTTCACGTACCTGTTCTTGCCGTAAGGTTCATAGAGCATTGAAGAAATTTCAGCAGCTCAGCCTACAAAACCTGCGCATCACGTGTGACGTGTGTGTACAATTCTCACACTGTGTATGCTTATGGTGTGCAAGAAGGTGAGTGTGTAATGATTGTGTGTGTGTGTGTGTGTGTGCATGTGCGTGTGTGTGGTGCATTCTACCGTGTTTCTCCATCTTTTGATTTTCATGCTTTTGTGGTATCTGCACCTTTTCTTGACAGAGAGAGACTATTTCTAGGTGGTGTTTGTGGTATAGCACAAGTTTTCTCTCTGTCTCTGTCTCTGTCCCACTGTCTCTGTCTCTCTACCACAAACACTATAAAGACACTAAAACACTGTAAAAAGGTTATTGTTACAGAAATGGCAATCCAGAATAATTGTGCACCAATAATTGCAGACCATGAATGATTTGTCGTGTGAATTGGTGATGCAACTGGACTTAATCCATCACTCGTAGCCCTCCTCCTACTCTGTCTCAACAGCAGTAGCAGCAGCAGCAGCAGCAGCATCTTCTATTGATTTACGGCAAAGATGTTAACGCATTGTTCGCACGTGCGCTGCACGGTCTGCAGATGCAGATGCAGATGTTGCCATCATGGAACGCGACTGATGGAAAGATTCAGCCTCCCCTCACTCAGACGAAGACGAAGCGAATGTCTCTTGGGATCCTTTCTGAACTGCCTCCCTCTTACGATCAGAACAGTTTTATAATCCAGATGTCTTCTTGTCAGATCGTTGCGTAATTCGCATTGTCTGTCTGTCTGCCCTTCTGTCTGTCTCGTTTTGTCTATCTGCCCTTCTGTCTGTCTCGTTTTGTCTGTCTGCCCTTCTGTCTGTCTCGTTTTGTCTGTCTGTGTGTCTTACTGTCTCGTTTTGTCTGTCTGTCCTTCTGTCTGTCTGTCTCGTTTTGTCTGTCTGTCCTTCTGTCTGTCTCGTTTTGACTGTCTACCCTTCTGTCTGTCTCGTTTTGTCTGTCTGTGTGTCTCACTGTCTCGTTTTGTCTGTCTACCCTTCTGTCTGTCTCGTTTTGTCTGTCTGCCATTCTGTCTGTCTCGTTTTGTCTGTCTGCCCTTCTGTCTGTCTCGTTTTGTCTGTCTGCCCTTCTGTCTGTCTCGTTTTGTCTGTCTGTCCTTCTGTCTGTCTCGTTTTGTCTGTCTCTGCTAAGTTATTGTATATTGCTATTTATAACTTCTAGTGCGCCAATGTATGCTATTAACCGATGGCAATTGAAAACGAAGCCATAATCATCAGGCCATGACTCATGAGCGGGTTGGATAGATCAGCTGGTCTATCCAGTTTATGTTTATGTGTAGCTTTTAGGTACCTCCATACGCGTGTGTGTGGGCTGCTTCTCTCTGTCTCTGTCTCTCAGTCTCTGTGTCTCTCTATGCCTGTTTGTCTGCCTGCCTCTCTCCCTCTCTCTTCTTTCTGTCTGTCTATCTGTTCGTCTGTCTTTATCTCTATCACTATCTGTTTCTGTATCTGTCCCTCTCTGTCTGCCTCTCTCAATCTCTCTCTTCTCTCTCTCTTTCTCTCTTCTCTGTCTGTTTGTATGTATGTGACTGTTTGTGTGTGTGCGACTACTGTGCGTGTGTGTGTGTGTGTGCACGCGCGCGAGTATTGTATGTGTGTGGTGTG
>OX243826.1:9894809-9954600 GCA_945859605.1 Lumbricus rubellus | reverse complement strand
TTGCATGATTTGACTGAATTATTTTTAATTTGTTTAAACATAAATTTGTTCTATTATAACAGGCTGTTGAATGTCATTAAGATCTCAGTTAAACGAATATCATCATCATCAAGATTCTGAACTAGAACGACAGAAATAAATGTAACTTTACACCATAATTGTTTGTTTAATTTATTTACGCTGTCATACACTCTTACTTTATGTATTTGCAGAATGGGAAGTTTTGCGGAAACTTATTCAAAAGGAGGGTGGCTTCAGAGGATGAATCTTTCGGATGGTCATCAAGCAGAAAATTATGTGATTCAACTTTTGGTGGCTGACCTCATCTTAAGTGTGGAATGATGTAAGCATTGTAAGCCTTCTTCATTGATTCCAATTAGTGTGTGTTTAATGGGTAATAATATCGTATATTTAGTGCTTTAATGACATTGTTATTTCACCTTCTATTGACTAAATCATTTGCTTTTTTCAATGCAAACCAGTGGGAGAATTGAAGAAAAATAATGGGGGGGGGGAGTGAGACTTTGATTCACAAGTAGAGGGACTGTTCAAAGACTTTACTGTGGGTGACTAATAAAGACTGTGTAGCTGAACCCTCCCAACACCCATCAATTCTCAATATTGCAGACAGTGTTTTTGTTCTTTTCCTATTTCTTCTTTGAGTGATCTTATGTGTTTTCCGTTAACAATGAGGCCTTTACATGATGCCTTGGCATTTTTGTCTCAGGTGTTTCCCCATGTGGTCTTCCTTATATCCACGTTCTTTTCCCTCTGTCTTCCATTATGTTGTCCATCCAGGTCTTTGACTGTCTTTCCTGCTTCTCGTTTCTTCCACATGTTCATCCAGGGTCATGGTTGGTAGTCTTAAATTTTCGTTCATTCTTTTCACATGGCCAAACCACGTGATCTTTACTACCGTTTCTTCCGCTCTTAGATTCTTACATGTCTTCTTGTTCCTGATCCTATCTCTCCTGCTCCTTCCAGTATTGGCTTTGTTACATGACATAATTTCAGGTGTTCTTTCTTTGGAATATGCAATTACAATGTTTTTGTTTGTTTGCGGCAACGAGTCGGATGGTGGACTTGAATCATTGGTTTGATGACACGAAGCAGAATAACATTATGTAAATCGTGAAAAATTATGCATTTGGGTTGATTGAATGCAATTTACTATTGTTACATTTCATTTTGGATTAGTTTGAGATGGGACAAATTTCATCTGTTATGTGTTCAGTTCAGTTCATCAAACATTCATCAAACGTTCGTCTTTCAATCTGTGAACCTGATAATAATTTGATGTAGTATTTCATGCTTTGAACAGATATTCTGTTATATTTTATTAAAATAGTTATCCATCATCTAAAGCTAAGGCAATTCTCGTCGTGGCATTGAGGCCGGACTTTCCAGGACTCCGTGGAATGAATTCCTTGGCTAAGTAAGTTATATACGTTTTGAATTACTTAATAAGAATGTAACATAATAATACTACTGTGCTGTGCACACACTGTACAGACTTGTCAGTAGGCCCACTATAGACAATGCTGATTTAAAAAAATATTGCTTCGAGTAGTTTTTTAAGGAAGTATATGAAGATATATTACTATTTTATTCATTTTAAAACAGTACTATAGTTCTACCTAACAATTATTCTTTGTGTTAAGAAATTTTTTAAAAGATTAGTCTTCACGACTACATTGGAGAGATATAATGTTATGCAACATTGACTTTTGAAGAATACATTGATTTGAAGCATCTGATTTTTTAATTGTAAATAATGCATAGTATGACATTGAGAGGCTACAGTAAATTTTAGGGCCTGGATTTCAATTGAACTTCTGTTGTTCATTATGCAAAATAAATATAATACAAAATTCTGCCTGCACAAATATTTTCATAGGGTATGTTACACGTTCACATTGTTCTTAGAAATGTAGCAAACCAATTTTGACTGACACTTTTATCCTCTTTGTGTTTATATGCATGTTTAAGACTTGTAGCAATACTTATTGGGTCATTCCGTGCCAAATCAGCAATAAGTCCATCTTTTCCCCAATCTCCGATCCAGATTTTCTTGATATTTTCACAAAAAATCAATTATAACCTGGTATGAAGAAATGGAAAGCTTCAAATGTCCACAGTGAAAACTGACCAAGTTATGGGGTACTGAAGTTGGTGGGTAGGCCGAAAATTGAACGTGAATTTGCCTCTGCTAATTTTTTTTCGTTTTCAGACTTCAATAACTTTTGATCTAAACCAGCTACACACATTTCGTTTTCTGTTTTCAGTTCTGTGCCTAGCATGGATTGGCAGGATAAAGTTATATTTGCTGTGTTTGATGTGATGAATTAATAAGAATTTTTGAAAAGTGTCGAAATATTTCAAACATACATCATTGGAAAACCTGAAGAAAAACCTTTTTATTGATAATAATTCCTGATGGTAGTCGTCAGTTAACTAATTAAATTATATTTTTAAAAGTTGTGATTTTTTAACGCGAATTTGCGTCTGCTAATGTTTTTGTCGTTTTTAGACTTCAATAACTTTTGATCTGGACCAGCTACATATATTTAGTTTTCAGTTTTCTGTACTGAGTGTTGCATATATTTGCATGGTCAAGTAACATTTGCTTTGTTTGACATGAGTAATTAATAAGAATTTTTGAAAAGTGTCGAAATATTTCTTGCCGAGCTCCTATTTGTCATGTTTGCAGACACACTACACTGACTAGACATGCAAGAAAGGAATAATTTGTGTGTGTAGTTTTATTCGTCCACTGGTGTAATTGCAGCATTTACAACTTCTCCAATAGATGAATAAAACCACACAAAAATTATTCTTTTCTTGCATGTCTAGTCAGTATAGTGTGCCTGCAAATATGACAAAAATGGGCTCGGCAAGAAATATTTCGACATTTTTCAAAATTTCTTATTAATTCCTCATATCAAACACAGTAAATATAACAGGATCCTGCCAATCCATGCTAGGAACAGAAATGAAAATTGAAACCAAATGTGTGTAGCTGGTCTAGATAAAAAGTTATTGAAGTCTGAAAACGGAAAAAAATTAGCAGAGGCAAATTCGCGCTCAAAATTCACGAATTAAGAAAATAATTTAATGAGTTAACTGAAGAATACCATCAGGAAATTAGTATCAATAGAAAGGTTTTTCTTCAGGATTTCCAATGATGCATGTTTGACTTGTTTATCAGGTGTCCCACATGCCCATTTGGTCAGCTGAAAGTGACCACTGTCACGGAGATGAAGCGTTTTTGGCAAGGTGCTACAGCATTTCCTATAGACCAAAAGACAAATAAATTGCACATGAAATAAAAAAATCTTTTCTTGCCTGTCTTGCCAGTGCAGTGTGTCTGCAAACATGACAAAAATGAGCTTGGCAAGAAATATTTCGACACTTTTCAAAATTTCTTATTAATTCCTCATATCAAACATAGCAAATGTAACTTGATCTTGCCAATCCATGCTAGGCACCGAACTGAAAACTAAAAACTAAATGTCTTTCGCTACCCTAGGTCAAAAGTTATTAACGTCTGAAAATGGATGAAATTTCGCAGACGCAAATTCGCATTCAATTTTCGGCCTACCCCCACCAACTTCAGTAACCCATAATTCGGTCAGTTTTCACTTTGGACACTTGAAACTTCTTCATACTAGATGGTAATTGATTTTTAGTGAAAATATCAAGAAAATCTGGATCGGAGAGTGGAAAAAAGTTGGATTTTTGGTTGATTTGGCACGGAATGACCCCATTGCCTTCCTCATAATAGACAACTGTAGATGAGCAACTTGTCCAGTATGTATGTATGTGCACTTGTTATATCGCCCCTTCAAGGTATAATACTTAGAAGCACTCCAGACTACAGCACGGACACTGATTCAAAGTTTCACGCCGAAGCGCTTGAGCATTTGCGAATGAAGGATTTGCTCAAGGTCCCTACACGACAGTTTGGTGTGGATTTGAACCTGCAACCCTTCCGCAGCAAGGCAACGAACATACCCATTACACCACCGTGCCACACAGTATCACAATGCACTGACTTGAGGTAGATTTGGACCTGTGGCCTTTCAGTTACATGGCATAGGACATACTGCTAGCTCACCTCACTCCAATTCAGTCCAACATTGCAAGGTATTAGACCTATTTAGACACAGTTCTTTTCTTTGGTGACAGACAGATGGCACTGCTACATTATGCATTTCATGCATATACATAACTATGATGGCATTTTATATCTCTGCTTGGGTTTAGAGTATGCGCTATTCTGGAATACAATGTATGTCCAAGGTTGCCATAACGCCCAGAGAGGTTGGCAGCTATGAGAACCATCGTCATTCATGGACTGAACGATTTTTTGGGACAATTTTGAACATCTCCAATTTTTTCAAACCAACTGAAATTTTACATTTAATGCTGACCAACTGCTAAAGTATCACACATATTGTCATTTTACAGCAATATTTGATTTAAATTGAAAAAAAACAATTGTATAGGAATGTATGCACGACACAATGTTTTGGACATTAACGTCTTTTCGTCGGCTTAATGCAAAGTAACAGAGTCCGTGAGCACCGCCTTCTAGTTTGAATTGGAAGCTGAAATTTGGTCTCAAGGATGCTATTGATAGGTCTAACAAACAGAGAGTGAGTCTTGGTTTCTGGCTTGAACTTTATTTTTTACCATGTATCTGTGAACCACACTAGTATGTATGCTTGAGTGTCATCAGCAAAGATCTGATGAAGGAGCCCCTGGGACTCAAGTAGAGGATAGAGATCAGCCGTGTAGAGAAGATATAATAGAGGGCCAAGTACTGATACTGCCTGATAATGTTTGTCATTTTCTGGATCTACAAATGCCTGATAATGTTTTGTCGTTTTCTGGATCTACAAATATCAGCATCTGGCTGTGCAATCAGATTTCTTGCCACTCGATATAACCTGTTTTGCAACATTTCCCAGCACATTTCATGTTCTTTATTACCCTAATATATGAAAATTAAAATAAATTGCTATAAAAAGCTATTTTTGAGCAGTATGAGAAACGGTTTTAGTATTTGCTAGTGAGTCAAAATGGCCAAAGAGAAACAGCGAGAAATGCAATGCACACATTTTTGGGTACCTCTTGAGTCCCAATGACTCCAAATGGAGTCATATTCAAACTTCACTTTTTCTCTGCAATTGTTTAATTTAAAACCTCAACAACTCATCTGATGGCTAAAACATATGTATAAAGCAACAAAACAATTTTTTTACAATTGGATGGCTTTTGTTTCATGAAAAAATTACTGACAAAGCGCTTGTAAAATTTTTGCACAATGCCATTTTTGACACTATTATTGTGGCGCCACCTAGGATGATAATGTTTTGCTACCTGGTTTAGAAAGATTCAACATTATGTGAATGTTGGTAATAAATTTATTCTGGTTACCAGGAATTGAAATTTTTATGGGGAAAAAAATTAGTTTCACTATTGACTCCATTTGGAGTCATTGGGACTGAAAGTGTTAATGCAAATTTGCTTCTGCAAATTTTTTCACTATTTTCAGACGTAAATAACTTTTGACCTAGATCAGCTAAACACATTTGGTTTTCAGTTTCCAGTCTTGTGCATAGCATGGATTCGCAAGGTCAAGTAACATTTGCTCTGATTGATATGAGGAATTAATAAGAATTTTTGAAAAGTGTCGAAATACTTCTTACCGAGGTCATTTTTGTCATGTTTGCAGACACACAACACTGGCAATATAATTATGCAAGAAAGCCATCATTTTTGTGTGGTTTTATTAACCTATTAATGGGGTTCTAAATGTGTGATTTTTGTGTGTTTTGATCTACAAGAACTGCTATACCACCTTGCCAAAAACCCTTCATCTCCGTGACAGTGGTCACTTTCAACTGACCAAATGGGCATGTGGGACACCTGCTAAACAAGTCAAACACCCACCATAGGAAAGTTTGAACTAAAAACCTTTTTGCTGATACCAATCTCTTGTTGGTGCTCTTAAGAATAAGTTATTAAATCATTTATTTCAAAATCCGTGATTTTTTATGCGAATTTGCGTCTGCAAATGTTTTCACCATTTTCAGATCTAGATCAGATAAACACATTTGGTTTTCAGTTTCCAATTCTGTGCATAGCATGGATTGGCAAGGTCAAGTAACATTTGCTCTGATTGATATGAGGAATTAATAAGAATTTTTGTAAAGTGTCGAAATATTTGTTACCGGGGTAATATTTTCATGTTTACAGACACACTTTAATGACCTTGTAATCAGAGCACCAACAAGAGATTGGTATCAGTAAAAAAACTTTCTTCGATCTTTCCAATGATGTGTGTTCGACTTGTTGAGCAGGTGTCCCACATGCCCTTTTGGTCAGCTGAAAGTGACCACTGTCACGAAGATGAAGGGTTTTTGGCAAAGTGCCACAGCATTTCTTTACAACCCAGACCCAAATAAATTACACATTTAAGACTCCACTAATAGGTGAATAACACCACACAAAAATTATTCCTTTCTTGCATATCTTGCCAGTGTAGGGTGTCTGTAAACATGACTGAAATAGGCTCGGCAAGAAATATTTCGACACTTTAAAAAATTCTTATTAATTTTTTGTATGACATCAAATATTACTTGATCTTGTCAATCCATGCTATGTATGCACAGAACTGAAAACTGAAAACCAAATGTCTTTAGCTACCCTAGATCAAAAGTTATTAATGTCTGAAAATGGATGAAATTTCGTAGACGCAAATTCGCGTTCAATTTTCGGCCTACCCCCACCAACTTCAGTACCCCATAATAAACTCGGTCAGTTTTCACTGTGGACACTTGAAACTTTCCAATTCTTCATATCAGATGATAATTGATTTTTGGTGAAATTATCAAGAAAATCTGGATCAGAGAGTGGGAGGTATCGGTTGATTTGGCACGGAATGACCCTATTTGAATTTTTCTTTCTTTTTGTTTATGACTTTACTTGATGACTTTCAGGTTATGATGTCCATGGAAACCATCTTGGAACAAAAGCATCCCATGTTGATGGCCTTGTGGAATCGAGGCACCGTCGAGTACGTCTTTGTCACCATGGAAGGTCAAACCATTGTGCTCCCACAAACTTTGGTTTCTTCAGCATGCTGCATTGGAGTTCAAAATGGAGTCTTCATGACATCTCTGTACTTTATAGAATATTTCAGGACTGGGAGAAAGTGACAATAAACTCCTTAGCTAAACCTCAACGAATACTACATGTGCCCAATTATTTGTGAAAATTACCAATGACTTTAAAGGAATGTCTTACTAGTCTGTTTTTTAAATTTTGCATTTTATTCAAATTCTATTTTACCATACAATGACAGTACAATATTTATAATGGATTAAAAAATCATGTTGTTTTAGAAATTGTGGCAGTTTTGCGATATAATCATGGACTATGTAAGGATTAGCAGTCAGCAAAACAAGTGTCTGTCAGAGTGGAATGTCACGCCATTGATATTAGTGAGGGCATAGAAACTGCCTTTTGGTTTAAATGAATGATTGTTGGCTAGCATTAGCTTGAAATACAATTTTCTACCTATATCTTGCAAGAAATTACAACATGAGGTAAAATGAATTGTAAAATATTTTGCAGTTTACTGTTGTCTTAATGCTTTTTATTAAGCGTTGTCTTAATGCTTTTTATTAAGCGTTTTAATGTTTGTAATAATATGACTGATTAATTTCTGCTCTTGGTTCCTTGTTCAATTTGTAGTTGACAATAATTATGTGAATTCTGAGAACAATTTCATGTTATGTAAGATTATCTGACTCACTTTGGTATATATTTACAGTTGTGAGTCAAGTAATCTCTGCCTATGACTTTTAAGGTGAAACTTGTCAGGATTTCCACCTGAACTAGTTCAGGCCATCTGAACAAGTGCAGGTCCATTTGAAACGGTCTAATGTTCATGTACCATGTCTGAAGTTCGGGAAAATCTCATATCTGTTCTGGTAAGAAACAATGCCTGAACAGATGGGAGATTTTTTCCTGAAATTCAGGCGTGGAACTCAACATTTGACTGTCTCATTTGGACCTGAACTGGTTCAGAGAGATTCCTGAACTGGTTCAGGGAGATTCCTGAACTTCAGGCATAGTGCCTGAATATTCGACCGTCCCATTTGGACCTGAACTGGTTCAGAGAGATTCCTGAACTTCAGGCATGGTGCCTGAATATTCGACCGTCCCATTTGGACCTGAACTGGTTCAGGGATATTCCTGAACTTCAGGCACTTTGCCTGAATATTCGACCGTCCCATTTGGACCTGAACTGGTTCAGGGAGATTCCTGATTTTCAGGCATGTTGCCTGAACATTCGACCGTCTCATTTGGACCTGAACTGGTTCAGAGATATTCCTGAACTTCAGGCACTTTGCCTGAATATTCGACCGTCCCATTTGGACCTGAACTGGTTCAGGGATAATCCTGAACTTCAGGCACTTTGCCTGAATATTCGACCGTCCCATTTGGACCTGAACTGGTTCAGGGATATTCCTGAACTTCAGGCACTTTGCCTGAATATTCGACCGTCCCATTTGGACCTGAACTGGTTCAGGGATATTCCTGAACTTCAGGCACTTTGCCTGAACATTCGACCGTCTCATTTGAACCTGAACTTGTTCAGGGAAATCCCTGAACTTCAGGCATCTTACCTGAAAGTTCAACCGTCTCATCTGGACCTGAACCAGTTCAGGCCGGCTGCCTGAAATTTCAGATATGTTACCTGAACTCTTCTGAGAGTGTGGGCAAGTCCTTCACTTACTATTGCTCAGCGCTTCGGCGTGAAACTCCGATGCAGTGTCCGCTCTGCATCGGAAGCGCCTCTGAGTAGAGAGAGCTTGAAGGGGCGCTATAACAAGTACACATACAAACATACAAACAAATACTCTGACTCACAGCTTCAAATAAGTATCCGGCATCATGAGACTTTGTTCTTTCTACAGTCAGGGTGGATAAACACGAGTCGGGTGATTGCTACCAAGAAGATGATTACCATCATTATACTAAACGCGAGACGAGTCTACCTTTCGAATCGGTTGCTGTGTTAGTCTGTTTTTAGCGGACTATACGACTGCCTTCTGACCAATCTTTTGGACAACCCTTCTGACTAGACACAGCGCTCGTGAATAAACTGGTGCCCTGCGCTTGGCTTTCGAGTGCATGGCGCTCTAGAAATTTGCAGATTACGATTACGATTAGGACTGTAAAAAAACATAGAAACGCGTGCTCTTGATTGTAATTTGATGCGAATTTATGTAGTGTCTTTTCGCGCGTGTGGCGTAAGACCCGCGAGAGGAGGGCCTCGCTGTGGACGTGAAAACTTGTCAGCTTTTGTCTCTACAGGATAGATGTAGATGTGCATGCGTTTGTGGACGGTGCATGAATAAACGGAGAATGTGTCAAAGTTTTCTGCTCCCTGCATCGATAATTATGGATAAGGTTTTGCAATGGATGTGCAATGTGCCAATGTATACTTCTCAGCAGGAAGAATAGTCATGCGTGCGCATTATATATAGCCCACACAAACATATCATATATATATACAACATAATTATATAATATATAAGCTTATATTTGGGCGCGGTCGTATAGTGGGAGTGTTCGTCGCCTTGCAGCCAAAGGGTTGCAGGTTCGAATCCACCTCAAGTCGCCACGTAAGGACCTTGCGCAAGTCCTTCACTCTCAATTACTCAGCGCTTCTGCGTGAAACTCCGATTAAGTGTCCGCGCTGTAGTCGGGAGCGCCTCTGAGTAGGGAGCTCGAAGGGGCGCTATAACACGTGCACATACAAACAACACAGACTTATAATTAATAAGTCTTCTTATACAGCATGTGCCAAAATTAATCTGCGTGTTCATTATTTACGGTGCATGCAATCACGAATCAGCATTTGAACCAAATTTATTTTATTTTTCGACAATTGAAATAAATAAATAAAATACATGTTTAGACTCGTTGCTAATGACAACGGAACCGGTCATTGTGACGTTTTGAGCGATATTATAATTATTTTATTATATCGTTATTTAACGTTTGTGCAGCCCATTATATCGCCATCATCAACGCAATCTTCTCCATGCCTTTTATGCACCAGGAATTCCTCCTATAGATCTTATTGTACTCCTTTCCGTCAGCACTTCGTAAAATTTACCATCTGTGGAATAGTAATAATTATCACAAGAATTTAACAGTTTTCAATTACCGTATATGCATCATCATAATATATTTGTATACGAAGAGGCTTCATGCAATCCAAGTATGAACGGATGAAAACAAGTTATTACAGGCGTAAAATTTACCTGTCGGCAGCCATGCAAGGCCGCCATCACGTCCTACTACTCAATTTACCAACGCCATCTGCCGAATGGAAGGTTGAGTGGACCTTTGGGAGGGTATACCGAGAAGCGATTCCCGTCTTTGCGTCTTTCGTGCCAAAGTGTTATTACTCTAAGCCCTTCTTCCTCTGTGCGGCAGTCTTGATTCCATGCAAAATCGATACGTAACAATTATAGACAATTAGACGACTTACAATACAATGACGTCATTGGCTGCCTGCAGAATAAAGTTTAGGTAAGCTCTGAAAGAGCAGACACTATAGTATATCCTACTATGCTGCAGTTGTTAATTGTGTTACTATTGTTTGCTGTCGTATCCCGTGTAAAAGGGCACTTTATTATCCTAGTGGTTAATCGGTTGGGTTTAACTTACTCAAGAAATTCTTCCAAATTCAACGAACTCCCAGTTCTTATGAAATATATATAATATAAAGTTATTCAATATCATTCATATGCACAAACAAATAACAATCCTATTTACCTAGTGTGGCGAGTTACTTAGGAAATATTATATTTGCGCTTATCTGTCGAGTTGTATGAAACTCGAATGTCTTCGGCTCTCTCCGTCGTCCGATTCTTCGCAGTCAAGAATGTTGATCAGACGGTTGAATATGCAGTCATGGAAGTGACCATACCAAACGTCTTACTCGTATCTTGCCGTGAATCAGTTGCACACGAGATGAATCATCGCATTCACCTCACAGCTCTTCTCCAGTTGACCAAACGTCCTTCGTACTTCACACGCCGATCAGCTGTTCGCTTGCCGATTCAAATTACACGACTCTTCAGTCTGTTGCCTAAGAGTTCGTCTTCTTCGCAAGTGTCTCACACTTCACACGATGATTATTATGCACTAACGCAAATTTCTCATTTAAATTGCGTTGCACTTAATGCACAATACTTTGAACTATCGGTTGATCGTCCGAACAGTTCAATTACCTTCGTCTCTACTCTGAAAATCACAACTTTGGATTGATCACCGCAGCGAAACAACCACCATTTCCAGATATACCTGTAGAGAGTCAAAAACTTAACGTCCACTTCGCTGACGTCATTTTTAACTCGTCACGTCATTCGCTTCCAGTTTGCACCAATCACGAATAGGATTAGCGTCCTTTGTTGTCATGGTAATCTTGACCACTCGTTATTACGCTTAGCTGCAGTCATTGGTTTTATGTATTAATATTTTATATGTTGCCACACATATTACCTAAACTCGCCAATTAAATTGCCTAGCTTAACTTCTACCTATAATTAATAATTATACATGCATAGCAAGTGTTTAATTTGATAATCATTTAATATAACCACGACAAATACCCTTTCTTCAAAAGTCTGTACACAGGCTTTATCAACTTATCTAATTATCAAATTACAATAACTGCTTATGCCTATGCTTATACTACTTTACACAACATCACAACCTAACACAACTACTTCTTATCTACCTATAGTATCACCATTGATTTACTTAAATCTTAGGTCAATCCTCTACTTAAATAATCGGACATTACATTATTACATCCCTTAATGTAACGTATTGTAAAACAATAATTTTGAAGGGCAAGGCTCCACCTCATGACTCTTGCATTCTTCATCCTCCCTTCCTTCATGTACTGTAGTCCACAATGGTCAGTCTCGATCACAAACTCTCTTCCACACAAATATCGATCAAATCTACTGATTCCCCACATTATGGCTAAACATTCTCTTTCCTCAACTGAATATCGCATCTCTCTTTCCAACAGTTTTCTACTCGCATATGCTATCGGATGGTTTATTCCTTCATATTGTTGAATAAGAACACATCCTATCCCTTTTCCTGATGCATCTGTCTGTATTATAAATTCTTTCTCCAAGTCTGGTAACCTAAGGATTGGTGTCTTAGCTAGTGCTTCTTTCAACTGCTTAAAACTTTCACCTAACTCTTGGTTCCATTCAACATTGTTAGGAGCTAACTTTTTAGTCAAGTCGCTCAACGGTGCCATCAATTCTGCACAATGTGGAATAAACTTTCGATAGTAATTTATCGCTCCTAAAAAGCTTCTCACTTGCTTCTTCGTCTTAGGCTGTGGCATTTCCACAATCTTGTCAATAGATTCTCCCTTAGGGCTTATATCGTCGTTGTTCAATGTATGGCCTAGGAAATCTATCTTGCCATATCCTAGTGAACATTTCTTCGGTTTCAATGTCAAATGAGCTTTTCTCACTCTTGTGAAAAACTCTCTTAACGTCTTCATGTGTTCGTCCCATCCTTTTGTATGAGCAAGAATATCGTCGACATAACTTTCTAGATTTTCAGTTCCATGTAATATTTTCCGTATCAAGCGATTATAACTGGACGCGCTATTGACTAGTCCAAATGGTAACACATTGAATTTATATAATCCGCTTGCACAGATAAATGTGGTTAAGTCTTTTGATTCTTCGCTCATTGGTATCTGCCAATACCCTTTACAGAAATCGAACTTGCTATAGATTTTACTTCCACTGAGTTTATTGAAAATATCCTCATTCGACATCATCGGTTCTGGATCGAATACTGTCACTTTGTTGAGTTGTTTATAATTACAGCAAAGTCTGTTACTTCCGTCTGACTTCTTAACAACTACAAGCGGCGCTGCATACGCTGCTTCCGATCTTTCTATAATTCCATTATCTAGCATCGTCTCCAATTCTTTGTTTATCTCCGCTTGGAGGTGATATGGCGTTGGATAAGCTCGTAACCGAATTGGCTCATCACTCGTCAGATGAATCTCATGCTTTACCATGTCTGTCCTTCCTGGCTTATCACTGAATATGTCCTCATGTTCTCTCAGTAGTTCCCTTAATTCTCTTTTCTGTTTTTCCGTCAATTTAGGATTGATATCCACATCTTTGTAAGTCTCCGTTTGTTTACTTACATATAAGCTCAATATCTCTTCTTCTTCATCTTCACCATCTTTACCATCATGTACTATCGCCGATATGTATGCTGACGTTTCTACATCATTACCTTCTCCATTTCTCTCGTAGTACTTCTTTAGTATATTGATGTGATATGTTTTGAGTTTTCCACCATCAATTTCCACCTTGTAATCATAATCTCCTATTTTGCCTCTGACCACAAATGGTCCTTGCCATTTTACAAGCATCTTATTGTTACAACTGGGTAACAGTAATAAAACTTTATCTCCTATCTTCAACTCTCTGTATCGTGCTTTCTTATCATAATACTTCTTATTCTTTTCATTTGCTTTATGTATGGCCTTCTGTGCCATATCACATGTTTCTTCTATTCTTTCTCTCAAATCGGTCATGTATGTATAAACATCTTTTACTTCATCCTCCACTTTCTCATTTGTCCAGAGTTCCTTCAATATCTGTATTGGTCCTCTGCATGACCTTCCAAAAATTAATTCAAAGGGTGTGAACCCATGACTTTCGTGTACAGTGTCTCGTAACGCGAACAATAATGGTGCTAAGAACCTGTCCCATTCCTTGACCTGTTCTCCTATTAGCTTCCTCAACGTTGCTTTTATTGTTCCGTTAAGTCTCTCCACACATCCATTTCCCATAGCATGGTAAGGGCTAGTGAAAGTGTGCTTGATTAACAACATCTTGTTAACTTCAGCCATCAATTCTGAAGTGAATTGGCTCCCTCTGTCAGTATGGATTTTCTGAGGAACACCCATGCGACAATAAAAATTGAACAAGGCTTCCGCCACCTCCTCTGTAGTTATTCCTTTCAGTGGAATCGCTTCTGGGTATCTGGTACTCAAATCCACTATCGTTAATATATAGCGATAACCTCTTGATGACATAGGTTCTATCACTCCGATAATGTCTACACAGACATGTTTGAATGGTACATCCAGTACCGGAAGATGTCCCATCGGTGCTCTGTGGCTCACCTTTTTGTCTACCGACTTTTGGCATACATCACAACTCAGGACATACCTTTTAATTTCTTGTCCTATCGATGGCCAATAAAATTCATTCACAATTTTATCATGGGTTTTCTTCATACCCAAATGTGCTGACAATAGCGAGTTATGGGCCACGGCTAATACTTTACCTCTAAGTTCCTTCGGGACCATTAACTGCCACTTCGCATCATCTTCCGTTGTCTCCATGAATCTCCTATACAAAAATCCGTTCTTCTTCACATAAAGAACTTTCTCTGTTACACTGTCATCACCACTCCAATCAATTGCTTTATCCCAAAACTTCTTCAAAGTCTCATCTTTGCTTTGTAACTCTTTAATTTCTTTTGTTGATACATTTAAATCCGGCATCTCAGTAACTTTCAACTGTTTGTATTTTGTTACTTTCTTTGATTCCGCTCTGGTTTCAACTGCTGCTGTCGTTTGGCACACATCATCATTCTCGATGACGTCATCCGTTACATCATCATTTAATTCACTTGTGATTTCACTCGCAAAATGAACTTTCTTTTTGTCACTTTGTCCTTGTGACTCAACACTTAAAGATTTCTGAATCTTTTTCAATCTATCCTCTCTATTCTCGTTATCATCTGTATCACTCCGATCACAGTTTATCATGTTATCTGTAGTTTCTTTCACTACCAGATATTTTAGTCCCTTCATCCTACCGATAATTACTGGTTTCACCGGTTCTTCCATCACCATTGCTTCAACGTTTCCTGTAAAATACTCACTTTCAATATTAACCTTTGCTGTCGGAAAATTTCTCAATGTCCCATCGATTAATATGCATTGGGCTTCTCTTCCTGTGAAATCAACATCATTTACCAGTGATCTCTTGACAATACATGTGCTTGACCCAGAGTCATATAGACAACTGGCATTCACACCGTTCACCTTTAGCTGACCTTCATTTTTATTCTCAAGGTCATCGCCATCATCTCTCCGATCAGTAACCATTGTACTTGCTGCCAACTGTATCGGTAATTCCTTCTTACGTTCTTCCTCTTTTTCAACTTCATTTAGTTTCAACTCTTCATTTGCTTGCGCTACCTTGTACGCCCTATTCTCATATACTTGTATAGCCGCCGCAGTATGTTTAACAACTCCTTTTTGTTTGTGTGAACAATCATATGACTTGTGTCCGGTTCGGCCACATGAGAAACAAGTTATCTTATGTTCAGCCGCCTGTTCTCTTTCTCTACTAAATCCTCTATTCATACTTCCATTATGATTCGTCTCCCTGTTCTGTTTCATGTCTCCTCGTCCTCTATTTATGTTTCCATTAAACTTCTCTCTTGATTTATCGTCGAACGGTTTCACATTCGGCCTTTCGTTACTGAATTTCACTGGAGGCCTTAGACTACTTTCTGTGTATTTATATCCGTGCGCCTCGATATAAGACTCGGCACAGTTCAAGGTGTCCTCTAGACTCATCTTGCCTCTTTCTTTGAGGAACATCTTAAGTTCATTGCTACACGTAAGGTAGAACTGATCTCTTAATAATAAGTTCTCCATTCCTTCGTAGGTTTTCTCGAATCCAGCTTGAAGTAGCCACTGCTGCATATATCTCCTCAATCTATGCACAAAATCTGTAGGTGTTTCACCTGACTCCATTTTACTCATCTTAAACTTGTTACGATATCCACCCTCTGTTAATTGAAACCTTTTTAACAGATGTCTTTTCAAACACTCGTAATCTTGTGTCTCCTCAGATGACATTCTTTGATACACCTCTAACGCTTTTCCTTCAAGATGCTTGGCTAGCATCAGAGACCAATTTTCTGTTGCTATCTCGTATGCCGTGCATGTCCTTTCAAACCTTAATAAATATGCATCCAAGCAATCTTTATTCTCATTGAATACCGGAAACTTGATATCCTTCATTCCTCTAGTATGGTTATTGCTTCCTTGGTATGAACCATCACCAACCATTGTGAATGTGGCCTCACCACGATTCTGATTATTCCTAGAATCAATTTCCCTCATTCTCAGTTCACATTCAAGCTTTTTGACCTCAAGATCCATATCTCTCCTAGCCTGACATTCAGTTGCTTCACGAACTAATCTTGCCTCATTCTCACGACTTTCCCGTTCAAGTCTGGCGTCAGCTATTTTTGCTAACTCTAATTCTTGTGCTCTGGCTGCTTGTGCCTCTTCTCGTGCTCTGGCTGCTTCCGCCATCTCTGCTTCTTTGGCTAGTCTACCTCTTTCAGCCGCTGCCTCATCTTTAAGCTTTCGATCTTCTCGTTCACGCAGTCTGTCGTCTCTTGCTTCCTGCTGTCTATCACGCACAAACGTCTTCAACTCATCACCTTCCATTCCCATCTCTTTAGCGAGTTTAACCCACTGTTCATGTTCTCCAAATGACGACATGGTCTACTTACTTGTTTACTCAGTTAACAAGTATCTCCCAATAGCTTTCGCTATACAAGAATTAAATTCTTCAAAAGATAATCTTAAATAAGATTAATAAAATGTTCCCTCTTGAAATGCGTACTCTATGGTTACGCGAGGTTAATCGTATGCTTGACCTTAACCTTTACTAAACAATTCGCATCGAGTAAACGCTTATTAATAAAGTCGTTCTTTCGCAATCGCAAAAGCGATAACTTTTAAACTATACATTTTCAATACTTGAGATTATTGTTCGTTGATATTTCGAGTGTTAGTTAAAATCCAGTTTTAATATTCCGGAACGTAGGACCCCATAGTTGTCGTATCCCGTGTAAAAGGGCACTTTATTATCCTAGTGGTTAATCGGTTGGGTTTAACTTACTCAAGAAATTCTTCCAAATTCAACGAACTCCCAGTTCTTATGAAATATATATAATATAAAGTTATTCAATATCATTCATATGCACAAACAAATAACAATCCTATTTACCTAGTGTGGCGAGTTACTTAGGAAATATTATATTTGCGCTTATCTGTCGAGTTGTATGAAACTCGAATGTCTTCGGCTCTCTCCGTCGTCCGATTCTTCGCAGTCAAGAATGTTGATCAGACGGTTGAATATGCAGTCATGGAAGTGACCATACCAAACGTCTTACTCGTATCTTGCCGTGAATCAGTTGCACACGAGATGAATCATCGCATTCACCTCACAGCTCTTCTCCAGTTGACCAAACGTCCTTCGTACTTCACACGCCGATCAGCTGTTCGCTTGCCGATTCAAATTACACGACTCTTCAGTCTGTTGCCTAAGAGTTCGTCTTCTTCGCAAGTGTCTCACACTTCACACGATGATTATTATGCACTAACGCAAATTTCTCATTTAAATTGCGTTGCACTTAATGCACAATACTTTGAACTATCGGTTGATCGTCCGAACAGTTCAATTACCTTCGTCTCTACTCTGAAAATCACAACTTTGGATTGATCACCGCAGCGAAACAACCACCATTTCCAGATATACCTGTAGAGAGTCAAAAACTTAACGTCCACTTCGCTGACGTCATTTTTAACTCGTCACGTCATTCGCTTCCAGTTTGCACCAATCACGAATAGGATTAGCGTCCTTTGTTGTCATGGTAATCTTGACCACTCGTTATTACGCTTAGCTGCAGTCATTGGTTTTATGTATTAATATTTTATATGTTGCCACACATATTACCTAAACTCGCCAATTAAATTGCCTAGCTTAACTTCTACCTATAATTAATAATTATACATGCATAGCAAGTGTTTAATTTGATAATCATTTAATATAACCACGACATTGCTATTGTTGTTGATGTTGTTGTTGTTGTTGTTGCTGCTGCTGCTGCTGCTGCTGCTGCTTATGTACCGGTACTGCTAGTGCTCAGCTAGAAGACCCTTAATTGATGATCGCAGACAGTGATTTATAAGGCGTTAGCAACGATTTAATAGGTGTATGAATTGTATTGCATGGTGCTGAGAGAATTTCAGGTCTAAACAGGTCAATTACAATTTATTCTGAATTCAATAATAAACCAAAGAAGCTGATGCAGTATATACATGTAGGACTAAGTAGCTTCTTCGTTACGGTTGTTGGTCAAACGCATCATTAATGAACACAGTCAAAATTGTAGCCTATGCTTTCTAAAGGCGAAATAAACACACACACACACACACACACACACACACACACACACACACACACACTCTATATGTATATATATTTACATAATTATATATATAATAACAAACGCAACTGATTTTTCATTATCTTTTGAGCAGCGATGGTGACTTTTTGCAGGGCAAATAATATGTGCATTTCTGTATACAAGCGACCACATTACAGTGTGATGTTAACGTCAGACATTGCTGAATAGATACAAAACTCGTCTTGTTTAGCCAATTGACGGGCAGAACCTGCCAGACGAGTATATATAAAGGAGCAGAGAAGGAAGTATTCTTTGTCGTTCTTTCTAAAAGACACCCATACAATTAAGTAATAAATTAAGTTTTCTTTCCACTATGGACTATATGTGGTAGGCATAATGTTACTGCTCTTCAAATAACTGCTCATGATTCGAGGCTCTGTACAACCGGAGCTAGTCCCGTCTATTTTTGAGAATTTGGGGGGCGATAATAGGCCTTTAAACGAATAGAGAGCCATACTTTATGATCCTGAATCGGGGGACCGAGAATTATAGGGCTATGTTGCGGTATAGATACATGTATGGTATAGCCCTGCACTGGACAATTGGACATAGAACCTTATAATTCTAATCTCACTATATACTAACGATGACAACAAAAATATGTATTGGTACATTGGAGGTACGGGTTAAACAGATGGAGTTAAAGCTTTCCAAGGCATTTCCTATTCTATGCTGTAACTCGTATTTTAGTCCAAATCTTTTCTATGTGCCTCTATCAAATCACAAACGTACATACACAGTATATATATTCATTCCGAAAACGAATGATGAATCCTAGGATATATGCTTTCTGTTCAATCGAAAATGTATCAGTCACAATCCTCTCTAAGCCCTGTCTATATATATATACATATATATAATATACATGTATACATGTATATATATATATAAAGAAGAAAATGTAAATATCTAACTGAATATGTGGTGTGTCGGCCCTGTTGGGTCGGGGGCTGTGTGGGCGGCTTGCGGGGTACAACTATCACTCGCAATGCTCTCTATAGATGCCCTGTCTATTTTAATAGATAAACGAAGGACATACCGGAAATTCGTGAAGTGCCCCTTCAAGATAGCTATGTTCCAATAGCAAGTCCCAGTTCAATCGATTAAGAGTAGGCCTACAGAGGCAGGCCATACATAATAATAAGACGATTTATATAGCGCCGTTCGGCAGCCGAGGCCGAAGGAAAGGGCGCTGTACACGTGTTTATAGGAAGAGGAGGTAGTGGAGAGTGGGGAGATAGGGTGATGACAACCATCGCAGAGCTACCTCCGTCTCGTGCTGCATCCTGCAGGCCGGTGTCACTAAATAAAGTCTTCCCCCCCCCCCCATACAAAATCTCCCCTCGAAACAGAGTCTCTCCCTGGCTCTTTTCTGCCACAGCAACGCGTGGCTGGGTACAGTTAGTTATATACAATGTATATATATATAATCTACTGTTCCTGAAATTCACTCAATATATCGTGTACTGCACGTGTAAACACACCATAGCATACTCAATCTAATTTGTTGTTGTTGTGGCATGCAGCGCGGCTGTCAAGAATATGGATCACTTCAATTGTGTCGGTATTCTTAGACTTTGTAGCACGACTACGCGTCACCCGAATAATATATCGCAAGTAGTCCATAGATCTGCATTATATATACATTATACATGTATATATATAATTCAGGAACAGTATATATATATTATATATATATACGGACCATTGCAATTGCAGACGTTAAGAGGAAGTCGTCTCTTTAGCGATCGATGTGTATTTGTCGCCTGCTGTGTTTGCACCAGCGCCATTTTAGACTTGCATTGGCTTGGAGTATTAAGGATCTACATATAAGTCTAGTATAGAGCAACTCAAAAACGCACCCGAGTCTGGCACCTGTGAGATCCTGTACCATATAGCCTATGCTTCGTATATCCCTATACGACACTTCGCAGAACGTAGAATTTACACCTACACCCACTCCCGGCAATTCTCACTCTGTAAGAGACAATAATTTAAAATGTCGTGCATCACACGATTTACGTTTTATCCGAACAACAGTGAATAGATATATCGGTCATTAAACGCCTGCAAATTGTCAACATTATTTAAATGGTTTACACATGAAATAAGTCTTGAGCTGCGAACAAATATCGACCCAATGCATGTGTCAGTTTCACGGCTGCATTTGCAATAAAATATTGTCTCAATCTACCAATTAGTTAATGCTTCATAATTTGCCTTCCAAAGCAGGACGAAGAACGTTTAGACCTGCATCGAATCCTTTACAAATCACTCGTATAAGACAGCTACAACTTGAAATGTGGATGACCTGGTCAGTGGTCGTATTGATTACCATCGAGATAGCATTCGTCGTAAGCTGGACACGGATTCTTATAGGCCTAATGATGCTGGAAAACAAATAGGATACACGGCATTCATTCATTCATTCATTCATTCATTCATTCATTCATTCATTCATTCATTCATTCATTCATTCATTCATTCATTCATTCATTCATTCATTCATTCATTCATTCATTCATTCATTCATTCATTCATTCATTCATTAGCCTATATTGTGCCCCGTCATGAAACCTACTCAGGAACGCTCCCAGCCCAGTCTTGGCAAAAGAAAAAAGACTTAGGAGAGATTTATGAAACAAAGGTTGATTGATCAGATGTATCAAACGCAACCTTGAAGAGAAGTAATTCCAGATGGACCGAGAAAGTTCGGTGTTACCTGGCAGATACAAGTGAGCCCGTGCCTAAAGAATCTAAGCGTAGATTTATAAGATTGGAGGAAACGAATTGGTTAGTGTTCAACTGCAGTAACACAGAGAGTCCTGCAGGCTCGAATCGGTTACTTTATAAGTTTTTATATATATATATATATATATATATATTGTCCCTTTTTCACGTACCACTACTATTCAGCGAAGAGCATTCTCCGTGATAGGTCCTGCTGTTTGGATTGGCCTCTCTGTGGCTCTCCGTTCGCTTCCCCGTGACTCTGCTGGCTCTTTCTATCGTCTTCTCAAGACTTTTCTTTTTCACTAGGCCTTGGGAGCGCCTCTGAGTATGATGTAAGGGGTGCTAACTAAATTTATGTGATTGGTATATATATATATATATATATATATATATATATATATATATATATATATATATATATAGCTATATAATTTATAGTTCGGTCTCAAGACAATACTATCAATAAATATAAATTTAGAAACTTAGGACAAATAAATGTATATCTGGTCTGTTTCCATCCCGACGTACAGATGTCGCCCGGTTTCAAATGAAATACATGCGTGTAATATCCATGATACATTATTCTCCAAGGACTCTGCTTTTCTCCACAAACATATACTTTGATTTCTCCTCATGAATAGATATTAGGGGAATAAATTATGTAAATAGGACGCGATGGCTTCCTGTCCGCCAGATTGTTACGCTTTAACTAGCCACACGCATGGGCGCCCGCACATAGGGGCAAGGGGGGCACTTGCCCCCCCACCCCCTGGAAAATTGAAACCTATTTTTCTCACTACTACTTTTTGGGGTTTATAACAAATTTCTTCTCATTAGAGGATTAAAAAACCTTCTTTGAACTAATACTTTTTGATTTTTTTAAACACAGTTTCCTTGCAAAAAGAAACAATTCATACTAGATATTTTAAAAAGTGAAACTGAGAAATTTACATCAAGAATCCTCTGTAAAAAATACCCATGTATGTTCTTGACTCCACGCGTTGCATTTTTTTTACCTCCTGCTAAAAAAATTTTAACGTTCGCCATTGTGTTTTGCCCCCTCCTGCAAAAATTTCTGCGGGCGCCCTTGGCCACACGACATAGAAATGAGGACTTCCAATCTGTTTTTTAGCTATATATTATTTATTCGATAGGTTTCTAGGTTGCAACCAAGGACTTTATAAGAAACTGTCTTGAAGGGGCGCTATAACAAGCTAGTGCACATACAAACAAACAAACAAACATGACTGTGTTATGGTCTGCGAGTGAAAATATTGTCTCGGTCCATTTAATTTGTAACCATCGACTAGGCCTAGCCTACTGCAGATGTCTCTCCACTTCAAAATTTCGTTTCTGATATAAAATACGGTGTTAAAAATATCCAAAATCATTTTATGACTTTTAAAACATGATCGATTGTAAATTTGAATGAAGAAACGTAATTGATTCCATGCATGCTTTTCTTATGCAGACAAGAAGTTGCATTTTCCAGAACAATTATCGTCCAAAGATAAAGGACACAATTGTGTGCGCTGAGTTTCCAGGTCTGTGTAAACCAGGTCTGCTGATTGCAACCAGACCTCTATAATAGTCCGATCTGTCACAGCGAATGGCACGCGAGGTGTATCTATAGATCTAATTACGTTGAGATGATAGATGACGCTAATAAAGATAGACATGATCAGTTCCTTTTAGATGATTTATATCTTTTTGTAGCGCGAATAATTCTATTATTGTTGTAATATGAACCATTCTAGACTTGGGTCAGACTAATTTCGATGACATGAGACATGAGATTAAGAGCCATCGACACATGGCGCCATAGAAGCACTCATAATATCAGATCAGACTATAGTCTAGTAGACTAGACTACTAGACACAGCTGTTACTATAACAGGAGCAGTGTAAGAATTGCGAAAAAATAACTGGGGGGTTGGACCATTATCCACTTGGAATCGGAGTGTGAAAACAGACTTTAACATGGGGTTCTAAGAAAGACTGGGGGGTTGAAACCCACAACCCCGGCAAATCTCACCCTAAATAGGAGCCATATGCTGCTATTTTTCTGCTTGAAGCGCATATTAAACTAAACTGTGTCAACGATGGGACAGTGACAACCTGGTATACATCCTATTAGCAGACGACACGTGTTCTTGTTGTCTGCGGCTACTGGTCGCACTTTCTGCTAATGAAAACGAGTGAATCTGCGCACAAGCACACGCGCAGGCACACACACACACACAGGCACACACACACACACACACAGGCATACACCGTGATACACCGACGCGCAGGCACACACATGCACACACCCACACGCACACTCGACCTCACACGACCGCACACACTCACACGCATACGCCCACACACAAGAACACAAAGACGCATGTACTAACAAACGCACGCACACACACGCGCGCGCGCGCATACACACCATGCGCACACGCGTCAGTTTCTTCTGATACTGACCAATAATATATCCGAGCGCCATGCTATCGCTGTCTTTATTGCTTCATTTCGTTTTTAGGATAACTGTTTCTCTGGACTTTTGGTCCATTTGACGGAGACAGACAGAGACAGACAGACAGACAGGCAGACAGACAGACAGAGACAGACATACAGACAGAAAGACTCAGACGCAGACACAGACAGAGTGAGAGACTGAGAATAAAACATAAACAAAAGCAGACACCCACGCACACGCACACCCACGCACATAGACCCATTCCCAAATAATCGAGAAACATAGAAGATTTAGCGATCGATCAGTGGACAATGTACAGAAGACTGTCACCATGTCGTCGTCGTCGTTGTCGTTGTCGTCAACTCAACACACATACAAGACAGACAGACAGACACACAGACAGACAGACATACAGACAGACACACAGACACACAGACAGACACACAGACGGACAGAGACACACAGACAGACACACAGACACACAGATAGACACACAGACAGACGGACGGACAGACAGAGAAATTAGTGCCAATAAAACAAAGCGTCGGATATCGCGCCAATGAAATAAACCAAATAACAAGAACAACACTCGGCAATGGCGTCTACAGCAGTTCAGACTGCATCCTCGGAGATGAGAACTCCGTGGTTCTGTCGACCCATAATGCAGCAGTAAATGGATGTCACAGCTAGACAGACAGACATTTCAGACGTTTATTTGTGTAGAGTCAAATGAAAACTTTACGATGGAGTCCAAACTGAGACTGGGTGTTGAACCCCCAACACCACGGCGGCATTTCTCACTCTGACCACTGCTATGCGTCTTTATTATACAGGCGCCCAGTTAACGGCATGACCGTAAAACGGCGCCAAATAAATTGTTGTTATTACTGTGTGTTTTTTTAATTTTACGCCCGAGGTGCAAAGAATCCTCATGCTGGCTCTTGGAAACTAAAAGCACTTGCTGTAAAGGTTATCGTCTCTTTTTCTCTCGTGTCGCAAAAAGGAGCCACAAGAGGTAGCGGCATAATTATAATTATGTTCACTGTCTGGCGCCACACAGCGGTTCAAGCAATAAACTAGGGTTACTAGATCATTCAGACATTGGAAGCTTGGATGTCTTGCAAACGATTAAATTCATTTATATAATAATATTATGACTCGAAAACAACTTGCAAGACTTAACTTCGAAGCTGTAACTATTTAGTTCCCTGCTGTTACATTTTGCCTCCTCTGTTCGGAACTTGGTTTCACATTGAACCGGGAGCTGACGTTCTCGAAACACATAAATCTATTTTGTCGTAATTGCTTCTACCAACTACGTCAACCTCCACTCTGTTATTTTTCCACAATTCTCACACTAGTATCACGCTATTTGAGGTATCCATGCACGCACGGTGCTAGCCCAAAGTTCAAATGCATTAGATAAACTATCATTGGTATGCGAAGCGGTAGACTCGACCTCGGAGACGCATGGGACGAACGCTGTAACCGATGAAGCCATCTAATGGAGTGCTGCACTATAATAGTCCAATAGACAGGAATTATGGTAGATGAAATATCGGTTACTCCCTCTTCACCTGCTCCTTTGTTACTTCCCCTCGTCCTGCTCCTGTTCCTCGTCCTGCTCTTGTTCCTCGTCCTGCTCCTGTTCCTGTTCCTGTTCCTCCTCCTGCTCCTGCTCCTGCTCCTGTTCCTGCTCCTCTCCTGCTCCAGTGCTCCTATTCCTCTTCCTGCTCCTGTTCCTCTTCCTGTTCCCGTTCCTGTTCCTCTTTCTCTTCCTCCTCCTCTGTCCTGTCTGTCTTTCTTCTTCCTTTGGCTCTCTGACGTTCCATAGGCAGCTTCGTGCGTCCAATGGCGCCATTCGTCAATTTCTTCTGCTCTTCTTCAATGCTACATAACGATCCTTTATCATCCAGTTCAATTACACCATCCTAGGTCTTCCTCTTGTCTTCTTATACCCTCCATTCTTCCCTCGATCATGTTTCTTACAAGGAAGTCTCCCCCTCGTTACATTTTCTCTGCCGGTGTCACGAAATAGAGTACCACCCGCATTAATCGTAACCTCCCAGATAAAGAGAAGTTGAAAAAGCCACTTCTGCGTGTATTTATTTTTGCAATTAACCCTCGGGCTACCAAGCTTTTTTGTAACACTGACTACCAAGGAAGGTGGTTACCACCCCCCGGGATTTTGGGTTTGGTTTGAGATATCATAACTTGTAATACACCAATGGATTCAGCATTCATTTCGGCACAAAATGATATATTTAGGTTTAATATATATGAATGCACCCCGAAGTTATGAATTTTTTTCCATGAGCACCCATAGCTTCACAAAACATGTACATGCGCATAAGTAAAATGTTGGATTCTGTGTGTGTAGAACATGATATATATAATTTATATTTAATATTGTCATATATTCAATTATAAAAACTAGTTATAAGTCTTTTTTATGTACAATAAAAAAGAAAAAACATGCATATCTATCGAAAAATCAATATAAAACACGAAATTATGCCATAGTGGGTTTGCGTGGGAAAAAAATCGACATTTTCACGCATTTTAATTTATTTTGAGCACTTCCGGTCATCAAAAGACAAATTAATTGGTATCAAAAAATAGCCCTCAATCTCCTCTATAGAATGACATAATTTATTTCTCTTCAAAAATAAAGTATGGATATGTTATAATAGAAAAAACATGTAAATTTTACAAAAATAAAACACCTTTTTATATATTTTAATTTATTTTGAGCACTTCCGGTTGTCAAAAGACAACTCCGTGACCACCAAAATGTAGCCCCACATTCCCTCTATAGAATGGTATAATTTGTTTCTCTTAATGTTAATTGACGGATAAGATATAGACGAAAATCTAGGGGGGTGGTATCCACCCTCCCTGGTGCCTCGGATATAATGGTATAATTCGAGTATCCACCCCCCCCCCCGCCCCTGGTGCCTCGGGTATAATGGGTAACACTTTTGAATGGTATGGTATATCATCACACATTTTACCTCAAAATGTGTGCAAATGAACCCCCTACAGCTACCTAAAAGGTCAAATTTTTATTCCATACGGAAAAAGTTTTAACTCGAAAAAACCTAGGGGGGTGGATACCACCCCCCTTCCTGGTAGCCTGAGGGTTAACTTACATTTGCTTTGCTTTGAACGATGATACTAACAGATATGTTTATTCCTACTAGATATTTTTTGCTTTGTTTCAGAGTACTTAGAACACTTAGAACGCTTAAGAACACTTAATTAGAGTCAATAAATTAATTCGAGTTGGCTTGCTCTGAACATTGCTTAGGACAATTAAAAACAATAATTAGAATCAGTTTAAAACTTTAAATTTTGATTCCAGCATACATTTTCCAATTATATGCATTTTTCAAAAATAGGTATAGAATAGTTTATTCCCCCCCCCCATCTGGATGGTCTATCGCGGTATATTCCATCCGGTGGGGAATAGATTAATTCATTCCCCGGATAGCTTTAAGTGGGGACAGAATATCTCGTGACACCGACTTCTGGTTATTCTTATTAAAGATCGTTTTCTTCCATCATTTGTAATTTCTCTTTATGTTCTGTATTCCATCTCGCTGGCGCCTTTCCATCAGTCGCCTATTCGCCCTCCGATCGTGAATCTCGCGATCTCTTTGGCTACGAGTCATAAAATCAATTATAGTAGTCCAGAGTGTCTTCTTACAGTACTCGCCAGAGGGAGAAACTGATCGACTTACGCACGATGCTAATCGTATCTTCGCATAAATATTCGCTAGATGTAATATGACCGGGCATTTATAGCGCTATATTATTTTATAAATGGTAGATGTGGGATACTCGATTATTTATAGCGACCGCATGATTTTATGACACATGATCGTATTTTGGGGTTTATTAGTTCATCCCCCCAAATAAATGAATTCCGAATTTAGAAAGCTAATTCTGTGTACGCTGCGACTATGGGGAAATCCCCATCCGGAATGCAACCCCCGAAATGTTTTCCTGGCTATACCCCCTGAATGAATCCATGGCTCATTTTACATAGAAGAGTATGGGACTCATCCAACGCTCTAACATGTGTAATTTGTGTATCCAACTGGGTCAGCAAGCACTACCACCAATCAATCAATCAATCAATCAACCAATCAATCAATCAATCAATCAATCAGTCAATCAATCAATCATTCAATCAATCATTCAATCATTCAATCATTCAATCATTCAATCATTCAATCATTCAATCAACCAACCAACCAATCAATCAACCCTATACGCCTATAATTAAAGGTCCTATAGTTAACAGAGGAATATTGAACATTTATTTATTTCACACAAATCAACGACTTGGGGAAATACTGCGATATATACACTGACCACATGAGATAATGATCATATAGGCTGATCTTCTCTATGACAATAACATGCACTTATAGCCGGAACGAAGGCGCCATCGTGCGAATAAAACCAAAGTATATTTCCTAGCCAGCGAGAGACGTAAGGGGTTGGCACTGTTGGCACGCACGCACGACTCTGCAGGACTATTTTTCGTAGTTTACCTAGCAATGAGAGGAAGGACAGCGAAAGGAAGTGTGGTGACTGGTGAGAGGAATTCGAAAGGAGCGACAAAGAATAATTCTCACAGGTGGAACCCAACTTTGTCGAGCTAGCATAGGCCTACATTATGCAGGATCAGTGTACGGTGAATGAATGAATGAATGAATGAATGAATGAATAAATGAATAAATGACAGAATGAATGTGTAGAACTGCAAGCTAAAAAGCTCTGGCACGTGTAGACTTAAAAACTGTTTAGGCCTATATTAAATATCACTTCGCTTTTTCATTCTGACGCCGTGCAGCGTTGTTCCACTCTAATAATTGTGCACATCGTTGTTGAACATCGAGGGCGTTTAATTGCTCGCTCAAATAAAAGTTACTTACTTACCTATGTACTGGCCTAGTTAGCTACACCGGTAAGCGAGAGCGGCATTCGTCTGTTGGTTGCAACGGACTGCGGTTCAAGCCCCGAGCTGAGAGTCGACATTTAAAGATTTAGATATCTCGGGCTAGCACGCATGGGACGCAGGGGCGCAAGCTGCTGCGGAGCAACCTTGGGCAAGTTGCTTAACCATCATTGTCTGTGGGAAAGGCAACGGGAAACCACCTCACTCATCTCATCCCCAGGTGGCGCAAGCCATAGGACCTGCCTTCGGGCAGAGAACCTTCATCATCATCACTTACCTATGTAATCCCCATAGCCTGCTATTGTGTTATACTGCCTTCAGATTGTTATTCAGGCTCAACTTCCACCGTCCACCGACTCATTTCACGACATTTCCTGCGAAGGCCGTATCAGTTCGTCCTCTGATGGTATCAGTCCCAAGACTGGGTAAATGAGGAGGGCGCTGATAATGATCTTTACTATCACATGCAGTGTCGTTAAACTGAGACCATTTATACTACTATCCATGTCTGTAGCTGTGATGGCTTTCTCGCCTTTTTTTTACCAGACTAGTCCTGACATTTGGTTGGCAGCACAGCTGTAATTATGAATTAAGCCGAGAGTCAGATACATGTACATTAGAAAACGTATGGCATACGTGACATGAGACGTGACACTCAACTTAATTGGTTCGACAGTTATTTCGAAAGGCGTCTTCAATTCGTTTGCGTTCTAACCTTCTCACAAGAACGAGCGCCATTACCACGATGCTTTAAACTTATTAACATTTAGTCTTCCATTACTTTTTACGTATATTACAATTTTTATTACTTCTTTGTGTTACAATTGCAATGTTTGCTGATGTCCCATTGTGTGCTTGCAAATGGAATAATAAAGGCTACACTTAGGCCTACTTACTCACCTGCTTAGGTTACTTACTTACCTTACTTACTTACTTACTTACTTACTTGCTTACCTTACTTACCTGACTTGCTTACTTACTTACTTACCTTACTTATTTATTCCCGTGCCTTGGCCTTGGACACAAACTGTAAGTTTGCACGTATACCAACTTCGTGATCTGCACTTTTGGCTTGTATACCTCACTTACTCTACAAAAGTCTACATGGTAATAATATTATTGAACAGAATCATCTATGAACCTTCTTATTATAACAAACACCAGAGACAGAATGAGCAAATGTCTCTTCACCACTGTATTGTAATACATAGTTCTATTATACATATATGTATGTACATACATAATATATGTAATATGTATTCAATAGACAACGTTTATATATTTACATAAATATATAATAACAACATGCAGCATTGCAAGCTGGTACTAGAGAGAAACGAATCAAGTACTCAAGTATACTTTGACCAAGTATACTGCCGCCAATATTTACAATGGATCTACACTTTACACGCCAACGTAATTATTTACATCTTACGTTACAATCTATACATGCTTTGGTATGTCACGCACACGAATTTCGCCTATCCGACAGTTTACATTCTACAGAGCAAGCACAATTTAACATCAGTAGGGTGATAATACTGGTCCTCGATCAGTTAAGTATTATTACTAACTAGTAATAAATTAGTAATTAGTTAGCTATTATTAATAATTAGTTAAGGTAACTAGTTAAGGTAATTAGGTAATATTAATTATGGTAATTAGCCTATTATAATAATTGGGTCATATTAATTAGTAATTATAGTAATTAGTATATTAATTAACTTATATTAATTAGGTAATTATATTAGTAATAGTAATTAGTTAACCCTAACTAGCAGCGGTACAGGGCCTAACCGGGTATGCGTCATCGGTAATGCGTCATCGGTAGCGCCACGGGACTGGCTTCCACGACATCTCTCCCTCCCCCTCTCCCTCCCCGTCTCCCTCTCCCTCTTCCTCTCCCTCCCCCGCTCTCACCATCTCTTTATGTATCCATCTCTCGAGAATGACTCATCGAAGGCACCGCAGTATATTCTGGCTTCTGCACTGTCTTCCACCACCCCTCTCCCTCTCCCTCTTCCCCCTCCTCTCTCCCTCTCCCCTCCTCTCTTCCTCTCCCTCCCCCTCTCCCACCATCTCTTCATGTATCCATCTCTTGGAAACGCATCATCAGAGGCACTGCCATACAATATTCAACAGCCTCTCTTCCTCTCCCCTCCCCTCTCCTCTCCCACTCCCTCCCCTCTCTATGTATTCCTCTCGCCATCTCTCTACCTCCCCACCTTCTCCCTCCCCCTCTCTCTCTCTCTCTCCGCCTCTCCCAGCGAAGGCCATTGCCCATTGTCACAGCGAGCCGAACAAGGCTTTCAAATAGGTAATTACATCCTTTCATCTCTCTGTCGCGGTGGAGTCCAACCATCTGCCACGGGGAGGCCACCCATCAATATAAGACTTTTGGCTGGGGACACCACAAATATTTTCTTATACTTGAACAATACAAAACAACATATAATATTCTCATATGAGTGGCATTTCACTCTAAAGACCTTCCCCTCACCCTCCAACCCTCCATTCCAAACCCCTACACACAAATTTACCTTATACGAGTAAGAACCAGCCAATCACGAAGCAGGAAACCTTAGCGACGAACCAATAAGACGACGAGAATCCCATCATATGACTAAGAAATATAATCATTATTCGCCATTTTATTCAAAAATATCAATAAATCAGACATTTTTACATTTAAATCACACAATATTAAGTATTTCATACCTCATTATCCAAAAATTATAGCAGCATTTCTTTAAGTCAAACACAAAAACCTAAGAATTCATGTACGGTCAAATTCCAACATGGCGTCCTTCCCAATTATTATGTATAGTCAAACACAAAAACCTAAAAATCCACGAACGCGCAAATTCCAATATGGCGTCCTTCCCAACTTTCCCGTATAGTCAAACGCAAAAACCTAAGAATTCATGTACGGTCAAATTCCAACATGGCGCCCTTCCCAATTATTGTGTATAGTCAAACACAAAAACCTAAAAATCCATGTACGGCCAAATTCCAATATGGCGTCCTTCACAATTTTCTCCAAGTCAAACGCAAAAACCTAAGAATCCAGCAACGGGCAAAAACCAATATGACGGCCTTTCCAAGTATTATGCATCGTCAAACGTAAAAACCTAAGAATCTATGTACGGGCAAATTCCAACATGGCGTCCTTCCCATTTATTATGTGTAGTCAAACTCAAAAACCTAAGAATTCATGTACGGTCAAATTCCAACATGGCGTCCTTCCCAACTATTATGTATAGTCAAACACAAAAACCTAAAAATCCATTACGGCCAAATTCCAATATGGCGGCCTTCCCAATTTTCTCCAAGTCAAACACAAAAACCTAAGAAACCAACAGCGATCAAATTCCAACATGGCGCCCTTCCCAATTATGTATAGTCAAACGCAAAAACCTAAGAATCCAGCAACGGGCAAATTCCAATATGGAGGCCTTCCCAATTTTCTCCAAGTCAAACACAAAAACCTAAGAATCCACGTACGATCAAATTCCAACATGGCGTCCTTCCCAATTATTATGTATAGTCAAACGCCAAAACCTAAGAATCCAGCAACGGGCAAATTCCAATATGGCGACCTTCCCAATTATTATGTATAGTCAAACGTAAAAACCTAAGAATCCAACAGAGGGCAAATTCCAATATGGCGCCCTTCACAATTATTATGTATAGTCAAACGCAAAAACCTAAGAATCCAGCAACGGGCAAAATCCAATATGGCGACCTTCCCAATTATTATGTATAGTCAAACGCCAAAACCTAAGAATCCAGCAACGGGTAAAATCCAATATGGCGACCTTCCCAATTATTATGTATATTCAAACGTAAAAACCTAAGAATCCAACAGAGGGCAAATTCCAATATGGCGTCCTTCACAATTTCATGTATAGTCAAACGCAAAAACCAAAGAATCCAGCAACGGGCAAAATCCAATATGGCGGCCTTCCCAATTTTTATGTATAGTCAAACGCAAAAACTGAAGAAGAGGGCAATCATCCTTTCCCAATATAGCGCCCTTTAGTAGTCATCATCTCCCAAGGCGGCGCTCGTGCAGCCTTTCCTGGCCATTCACGCTCAAACAGCATATACACAGCCAACTTTTCACAAACGCTAAGTCCAAATAATGCAAATACACACAACTTTCTAGGCGCAAGGTGGAACACCAACATACTTTCACACACACACACACACACATACATACATACACAAACACACACACACACACACACACACACACACACACACACACACACGCATACACACAAACTCGAAATACATGAAAACTCACATCCTTCTATTCACAAGGCATTCTTCCTCATATAGGAACAGTCAAGTAACTCATATAACTTTAAACTCCAAAGATGGCGCACAAGTTGCCATTCTTGGACATGTAAGAACACAAACCATAAATTCATCGTACATTTCTTTCAACAGGTGGCGCTTTTACTTAAATATTAACATATTACATATCAAATATGCGAAATTCTCAAGAATACATTCAACAACATGCACCTTTTCAACATGCGCAGGAACGAGTGGAAGTAGCAGAGGGTGGGTAAAGCACTTAGGCAATTGAGCTCTTCAATTTCTATCACAAACACACAGCCTTTAATCAACTTTTCTGTCTTAGATGCCGAACTTTACATGGAACAACGAAGGATGTCTGTTTTGTAAGGCAAGCACTTGAAGAGTATGATGGCATAGCGATACGAGTTGAACACAGACAAAGTGAAATTACGAATATGTTAGATGAGTGAGCTGGCAGACCTTGAACTTTTTAATGTAAGACACGAACTTTTGCAATTGTGAGAAAACAAACGTATAATTTACGAAGCATGAAACCCAGAAATGTATGTCGAATGTGGCAAGTTGGAGAAATATGGAGTGGGCGAAGTGGGTATTCTTAAGTTTGTGGAAACAAAGTCATACATTATTTGTGATATGTCAACAATTTTGGTAAAGTATGAACTTAACGAGCGAAGAAATGCAACTTAGGGATACAAGTGGCCAGTTGCACGACTTTTTAGAGTTGAGAGTGTTAAGTTGGTGACGCGCAGGGGCGGGGAGAGTGTTCCATTCTTAAGTTTGCGAAAACAAAGGCGTTCATTATTTGTAACATGACACCAATTTTGGTAAAATGCCAAAATATTGTACGTAGAAACACGAATTAGGGTACGAACAGTGTATTGCAACGCGTATTAGGGATAGCAGACGCGCGAAACTTAGCAGAAATCTGCATTCGTCAACTCTGAAAACGCTAAGTCCGAAATTTCGACGCGCAAAATCGACCGGCAGCACCTTCGAGCGGCACGGCGGCGGCGTCGGCGGCGTGCACCCCTTCCCTCACGAACGACCACGGGCCCAGTGGCGAGGCTGACGACGTGGCACGCGATCCCAATCGATCCTGCTTTGGCTCTTAGAAGTTAAAGTCGAATACGCTCCGACACAGCTTTAAAAATTTCCTTCACCCGCAATACGCTTGAGTCTTTAACTTCATACGAGCCAAAGCAGGATCGATTGGGATCGCGTGCCACGTCGTCAGCCTCGCCACTGGGCCCGTGGTCGTTCGTGAGGGAAGGGGTGCACGCCGCCGACGCCGCCGCCGTGCCGCTCGAAGGTGCTGCCGGTCGATTTTGCGCGTCGAAATTTCGGACTTAGCGTTTTCAGAGTTGACGAATGCAGATTTCTGCTAAGTTTCGCGCGTCTGCTATCCCTAATACGCGTTGCAATACACTGTTCGTACCCTAATTCGTGTTTCTACGTACAATATTTTGGCATTTTACCAAAATTGGTGTCATGTTACAAATAATGAACGCCTTTGTTTTCGCAAACTTAAGAATGGAACACTCTCCCCGCCCCTGCGCGTCACCAACTTAACACTCTCAACTCTAAAAAGTCGTGCAACTGGCCACTTGTATCCCTAAGTTGCATTTCTTCGCTCGTTAAGTTCATACTTTACCAAAATTGTTGACATATCACAAATAATGTATGACTTTGTTTCCACAAACTTAAGAATACCCACTTCGCCCACTCCATATTTCTCCAACTTGCCACATTCGACATACATTTCTGGGTTTCATGCTTCGTAAATTATACGTTTGTTTTCTCACAATTGCAAAAGTTCGTGTCTTACATTAAAAAGTTCAAGGTCTGCCAGCTCACTCATCTAACATATTCGTAATTTCACTTTGTCTGTGTTCAACTCGTATCGCTATGCCATCATACTCTTCAAGTGCTTGCCTTACAAAACAGACATCCTTCGTTGTTCCATGTAAAGTTCGGCATCTAAGACAGAAAAGTTGATTAAAGGCTGTGTGTTTGTGATAGAAATTGAAGAGCTCAATTGCCTAAGTGCTTTACCCACCCTCTGCTACTTCCACTCGTTCCTGCGCATGTTGAAAAGGTGCATGTTGTTGAATGTATTCTTGAGAATTTCGCATATTTGATATGTAATATGTTAATATTTAAGTAAAAGCGCCACCTGTTGAAAGAAATGTACGATGAATTTATGGTTTGTGTTCTTACATGTCCAAGAATGGCAACTTGTGCGCCATCTTTGGAGTTTAAAGTTATATGAGTTACTTGACTGTTCCTATATGAGGAAGAATGCCTTGTGAATAGAAGGATGTGAGTTTTCATGTATTTCGAGTTTGTGTGTATGCGTGTGTGTGTGTGTGTGTGTGTGTGTGTGTGTGTGTGTGTGTGTGTTTGTGTATGTATGTATGTGTGTGTGTGTGTGTGTGAAAGTATGTTGGTGTTCCACCTTGCGCCTAGAAAGTTGTGTGTATTTGCATTATTTGGACTTAGCGTTTGTGAAAAGTTGGCTGTGTATATGCTGTTTGAGCGTGAATGGCCAGGAAAGGCTGCACGAGCGCCGCCTTGGGAGATGATGACTACTAAAGGGCGCTATATTGGGAAAGGATGATTGCCCTCTTCTTCAGTTTTTGCGTTTGACTATACATAAAAATTGGGAAGGCCGCCATATTGGATTTTGCCCGTTGCTGGATTCTTAGGTTTTTGCGTTTGACTATACATGAAATTGTGAAGGACGCCATATTGGAATTTGCCCTCTGTTGGATTCTTAGGTTTTTACGTTTGAATATACATAATAATTGGGAAGGTCGCCATATTGGATTTTACCCGTTGCTGGATTCTTAGGTTTTGGCGTTTGACTATACATAATAATTGGGAAGGTCGCCATATTGGATTTTGCCCGTTGCTGGATTCTTAGGTTTTTGCGTTTGACTATACATAATAATTGTGAAGGACGCCATATTGGAATTTGCCCTCTGTTGGATTCTTAGGTTTTTACGTTTGACTATACATAATAATTGGGAAGGTCGCCATATTGGAATTTGCCCGTTGCTGGATTCTTAGGTTTTGGCGTTTGACTATACATAATAATTGGGAAGGACGCCATGTTGGAATTTGATCGTACGTGGATTCTTAGGTTTTTGTGTTTGACTTGGAGAAAATTGGGAAGGCCTCCATATTGGAATTTGCCCGTTGCTGGATTCTTAGGTTTTTGCGTTTGACTATACATAATTGGGAAGGGCGCCATGTTGGAATTTGATCGCTGTTGGTTTCTTAGGTTTTTGTGTTTGACTTGGAGAAAATTGGGAAGGCCGCCATATTGGAATTTGGCCGTAATGGATTTTTAGGTTTTTGTGTTTGACTATACATAATAGTTGGGAAGGACGCCATGTTGGAATTTGACCGTACATGAATTCTTAGGTTTTTGAGTTTGACTACACATAATAAATGGGAAGGACGCCATGTTGGAATTTGCCCGTACATAGATTCTTAGGTTTTTACGTTTGACGATGCATAATACTTGGAAAGGCCGTCATATTGGTTTTTGCCCGTTGCTGGATTCTTAGGTTTTTGCGTTTGACTTGGAGAAAATTGTGAAGGACGCCATATTGGAATTTGGCCGTACATGGATTTTTAGGTTTTTGTGTTTGACTATACACAATAATTGGGAAGGGCGCCATGTTGGAATTTGACCGTACATGAATTCTTAGGTTTTTGCGTTTGACTATACGGGAAAGTTGGGAAGGACGCCATATTGGAATTTGCGCGTTCGTGGATTTTTAGGTTTTTGTGTTTGACTATACATAATAATTGGGAAGGACGCCATGTTGGAATTTGACCGTACATGAATTCTTAGGTTTTTGTGTTTGACTTAAAGAAATGCTGCTATAATTTTTGGATAATGAGGTATGAAATACTTAATATTGTGTGATTTAAATGTAAAAATGTCTGATTTATTGATATTTTTGAATAAAATGGCGAATAATGATTATATTTCTTAGTCATATGATGGGATTCTCGTCGTCTTATTGGTTCGTCGCTAAGGTTTCCTGCTTCGTGATTGGCTGGTTCTTACTCGTATAAGGTAAATTTGTGTGTAGGGGTTTGGAATGGAGGGTTGGAGGGTGAGGGGAAGGTCTTTAGAGTGAAATGCCACTCATATGAGAATATTATATGTTGTTTTGTATTGTTCAAGTATAAGAAAATATTTGTGGTGTCCCCAGCCAAAAGTCTTATATTGATGGGTGGCCTCCCCGTGGCAGATGGTTGGACTCCACCGCGACAGAGAGATGAAAGGATGTAATTACCTATTTGAAAGCCTTGTTCGGCTCGCTGTGACAATGGGCAATGGCCTTCGCTGGGAGAGGCGGAGAGAGAGAGAGAGAGGGGGAGGGAGAAGGTGGGGAGGTAGAGAGATGGCGAGAGGAATACATAGAGAGGGGAGGGAGTGGGAGAGGAGAGGGGAGGGGAGAGGAAGAGAGGCTGTTGAATATTGTATGGCAGTGCCTCTGATGATGCGTTTCCAAGAGATGGATACATGAAGAGATGGTGGGAGAGGGGGAGGGAGAGGAAGAGAGGAGGGGAGAGGGAGAGAGGAGGGGGAAGAGGGAGAGGGAGAGGGGTGGTGGAAGACAGTGCAGAAGCCAGAATATACTGCGGTGCCTTCGATGAGTCATTCTCGAGAGATGGATACATAAAGAGATGGTGAGAGCGGGGGAGGGAGAGGAAGAGGGAGAGGGAGACGGGGAGGGAGAGGGGGAGGGAGAGATGTCGTGGAAGCCAGTCCCGTGGCGCTACCGATGACGCATTACCGATGACGCATACCCGGTTAGGCCCTGTACCGCTGCTAGTTAGGGTTAACTAATTACTATTACTAATATAATTACCTAATTAATATAAGTTAATTAATATACTAATTACTATAATTACTAATTAATATGACCCAATTATTATAATAGGCTAATTACCATAATTAATATTACCTAATTACCTTAACTAGTTACCTTAACTAATTATTAATAATAGCTAACTAATTACTAATTTATTACTAGTTAGTAATAATACTTAACTGATCGAGGACCAGTATTATCACCCTACTAACATCCTATAACACATAGCTACATATTACACAGTGTTCCAGAAAAACGCAGATGCCAATTATAATATACATTATCATGACATTGTCGCGGTAAACAAACAAACAAAAAACAGGAACACGTCTCTTCATCATGAAGATGGCGTTCATGATGCTGATAATTCTTGGTAATTATCTGCGTCCTGTAGCCTAGACTGAATTGAAGACCTTACCGATAATAAAGCAATGACCATTCAACATTTTCTTCCGAGTGAGGCTTATGAAAAACGTGGGAGTTAGCAAAAAATAGATGGTGCAATTAAATAACCCGCATGTCCTCGAAAATTACGACTATGCCAATTTCTAATATTAAAGGTGGGTAAGTAAAAATATTCAGAGTCACGATGTAAAACGTCAGGTATAACAAAAAAATAGCGTGATGTGGGAGAGTGAGCTTCCCACATTACTGGGTTAGCTTAATGTGAGTAATTCCGCACGAAAAGGCCACGTATTGATGCATCTTCTGCGCCCAGCATACAGATGAGTCAATAACCTACATGTATGTCTTATGTGGCACATTTATCAATCTGTCTCTACCTGTCCGTCTGTCTGTCTGTCTGCCTGTCTCTGTCTCTGTGTCTCTCAGTCTGTCTCTGTCTCTCTGTCTGTGTATGTCTTTCTGTCTGTCCCTCTGTCTTTCTCGGTGTGTGTCTTTGTGTCTTTTTTTGTGTGTGTCTCTCTGTTTGTCTCTGTCTCTCTCTGTCTCTCCCTGTCTACCTGTCTGTCTGTATGTGTCTCTCTGTCTGTGTATGTCTTTCTGTATGTCTGTCTGTCTCTCTCTCTCTGGCACTGGCTCACTGCACATTAGCCGCTTTATGACATTCTCGAAGCATATAATTCAGATGCATTACTTAACCGACATAGTAGTTGTAGTACTACGTTTACTTTTACGACCACCGACAATTGAGAGCCGTGACCGTTTTGTCGAAATGATTTCGTAACACCAAATGATGACGACGACGACGATGACCTTATTGTCTGATATAATATATCACCGGATTTCACGACGAACACAAAGAGGTTGGAGGAAGGTCAGAGCCGAAAGTGAGACGATCACTTGCAAAGAAATCAGTTTTACGACTGGATTTTACAGCCGCAACACTATCAGTTTCCAAACATGCGAGACCAATATTATTAACCGGGACACTAATAGCTTACACACCGAGGATAACTCATCTAAGTGAGTGGAATTATCTTTATACACACCATTCAGTAATAACAAAGGTTTATGCTGATGAGAATAAGATAGGCCTAAGTTGCGCTCTGGTTTGATCAACCTTCACCACAGTTTGTAAGTGAGTGAGTCAATCCCGTGCAAAACAAACACTGGTAGATTTGCTAAAGGGAGAAAAGGATACGACCTGGGGTGGCATATTCCACAGGACGCATTTAATCTAGTAAATTAAATCCTCAGTAAACGTAAAAATTGAACATGATATTTAATTTGTAACTTAAAAAATAGTAAAACTTTAAAATTCTATTTGAATTAAAACTCTTATAATTTTATGTAAAACGTTAAAAATAACAAAATTGAGCATTCAATTTGATTTAAGATTTTTGTAATTTAAACATTAAATATCAGTTAAAGAACGGAGGATGGAGTGGAACCTGCCTAGGTAGAAGAACCTGAAGAAGAGAGCTTCATTTGGAACTACATGAGAAATAATAAATAACTATAATTATAATTATATATCAGTTAAGTTTCGGAAAACTACGAATTCCATTATGACAAACAAAGGAATTTGACTAAATTAACTGATTGTTAAATTGAAATGTCCAAAATGGATAAATAATATGATTCCTAAGTAGCCTGGGTATAATACCCAGGCTACACATGTGCACCCAGCAGTAGTGGAACTGTAAGACCAACTGAGGTAACATTGCTGCATCTGCAAGAACTATCACAAAAGTCAACGTTGACAAAACTGACGCTGAAAGGAATGTCACATTAAAATGATTAAACCATAGCGCATAAACCGTAAGGAATGTAACAGAAACAACACAAGAACCCATGCCGTAGCAAAAGCTACAATATCCATCTTAACTTAGCATAAGTACCAAAAATGTAATGAATTTTTGCAATCACTGGCCTAGCATATACATGTAGGCCTACACATAAAATCGTTCTTTTGTAATAATTTTCTACACACATCTTTAGATAAATTCAATAGACATGGACGCTGACAATCTTTGGTATGGCTATACTCCATTTGATTAACTACTCTTGGTACCTGATAGCGGTGTGTCTATCAGTTTTTGTTACCAATTAAACGAATATAATAATAATATTGGCAATAATAATAATAATAATAATAATAATAATAATAATAATAATAATAATAATAATAATAATAATAATAATAATAATAATAATAATAATAATAATAATAATAATAATAATAATAATAATAAAATAATAATAATGAAAATACTACTACTACTACTAATAATAATAGTGCATCAACAACAGCAAATAAACTTCAATGCAAAGAATCAACACTTCAACAGCCTGGCATTCACAAGAAACTGTTATGATTAGTCTAGAGCTTTGAAGATTTTTCAGTGCAAAATGCCATTCAAAATATCATTTTTAAAACTGAGAACAGCCGAATATAGGCTATAACACAGACGAACACAACATAAGTAATGTACACATTGCAGTTACAATTACCAAATATTAGATCACATTGTCCCGTAATTACATTGCACTGATTGAAGAAGATTGCGGAATGTATCTGGAATGTTGGTATAAATTAGATGTGAAATGTATACAGACAGAAGACAGCTATCAGCCTCGTCTCGGATCTTAAGGCAACCAAGACAAGCACTTAGGCTACAATCCGCTCCTTGTCACGGAATTAAGGCCGAGAAAAACCGACAGACAAAACTCAATAAGACGAAAACAGAACATTTTTCCGTGGAGGGCCCAGTTGTCTAGAATTGGCTCACAAAGGAACCTTGGGCACTTACGGAAGCTTTTGTATTCAACTCAAAACTGCACTTTTTGCCATGCTAGAGCTAGGAGCGCCTGTGTGTAATCCCATTGAAGAGGCGCTATATAAAATCTTCGATGAAGGAATAATACTAACACAATGCTGACTGCAGCAGAAGACTTTGAAATTGCGGGAGAAAACTCTGGGACAGGCAATAATTGTTGTTACAAGCAGCAAGAGCGCATTACCAATTCAGCATGGAAAATAATTCTACACAGCAATATAGGCTAGTCTCGGATGAGAAGTACATTTTAAGAATCCTCTATTATAGAAATGGTACGGTATAAATAAACTGAAAATTCATTGCAGCGTTATTGTAATATTACCACAAAACAGCTTTTAATCAATTATCTCGAATATACTGTGCGATCTCATTAACATGAGAAAACACAGGGCCAACCGTTGATTCACATCTCATTACACAAACTCTTGTACGTCACATAACCAGTGCAAAGTTAATTGCTTCAAGGATTGTAACACCAATGCGCATTAGGGGCCGTCCATAAATGACGTCACGCAACTTTGGACGATTTTTTGACCCCCCTCCACCTCGTCATATGATATCTAGTATTGAGCCGTAACACATCGTCATAAAATAATGTGTGACCCGTACCCCATAGGTACGTGACGTCATTATGGACGGTTCCTTATTTAGAATGGTGCCCAGATAGGAAGTGCGTAAGTGACTCCACACACTGTAGGCTACATAATTAAGATCTTCAACAACACCGGGTGCGTATCAGTAGGCTCTAACTATATAATATCACCAGCTAGTATTGTGCGCCACACCTGGCAATCTCAAACAGGATTTCATTGTGGCAAACAACAAACTAACAAGTCATCTGACAATGAATATGACAAATATCATCATGTTGACTATTTTGGTTGACTAGACACAATTCACAAAAGAGATAGAATGTTGAGCAACCTCATACTGATGGGCCACTATGCACTCCATTTCTGCCAGACAATAATTTATGCGCATAATTACAGTTTGGTGTAAAGACTGGTTGTAAAAACGTTCTGGTCACTCATAATTTTTTGCATGATATCGACAAAAGACCTAAGAGGTGTAACAAGCCAAACAAATGTCTAGTGACGGCAATGACCTTTGTTGTCATAAGCTGATTTTGTTAATTAAACAATGGATCCACGACAAACAAAAGACCTGCTGATCAGAAATACTTTGACACCGTATGTTGTATAAAAAACGTTGTTGAAAAATAACAAACGTGGGAGAGTTGACTGACTGTATTATCTGTATTATACGTATTGAACTCTTTCTTTAAAAATCTCGGCACTGCAGACACAGCCTGCAGCACTGACGACTTCTAATAATAGCACAGCACGTATAATTATTATGAACCTTGCATACAAAAAGTCGACAAGATCACAAAATGACGTCATAACTGAAGATACCGGCGTACGCGACTTTTTTTTTTCTCGAGACGTCAGAGTCGCAGTCAGAGTCTATGTCAGAGTCTGAGTCCGAGTCAGAGACTCAGAGTCTGAGCCGATTGTCAGGGTCGGCAAACAGTGAGCAGAGTCATCTGATTCTGCTGAGTCATGTTGAGTCGAATCGTCCGTCTTCTTTATGTGCACCGTCATCGTACGTCATCAGCGGAACTCAATTCTGAAAACGAGAACCAATCCATTTTAGATGCATTATTCATATATACAAATGAATATTCATGAAAGCGTAATGAATATTCATGCTCATGCAGACACACACACACACACACACACACACACACACACACACACACACACACACACACACACACACACACACACACACACACATATATATATATATATATATATACCGGGTATATATCTTATACACATACACTTGCATAAAGACATTCACATATAAACGTATAGAACGTTTACACACATATACATGTACATGATTAGCCTACATAATCTACATGCATAGCAGCCTGCACACATGTATGTCATGTATATGGACATTTTTATAGCACCTGCAAGAACCACACACTGGCCACAAAGATGCTAAAATTAATGTGGCCACCCAACAGATAAATTGAACAGATGCAACTTAAAAGGAATTCTTCAAATGTTTCCTGAACTGCATGCAGTGCAATGTGACGCATTAAGGTTGATGCAAGACAGTATTATTATGATGGGCCAATGCAAGAGTTAAGGAAGGCACTGTGTGCGTACATTGATGTACAGGAGAGGATGGGGGTCATGAAGTCCCCAAGAGCTGCAGAACCCATTGGGATCAACGATGACCAGGCTGAGTAGAGATGGGATGTATAGTTTTGTATACTTGTGCCGCAATGAACATCAATGTTCATTCCATGAGAATGATCTCGAATGTGTATACATACACACACTACATGTACGACATGTATTCATTTAAATGCGCGCGCACACACACCTACACACACACTCAAGCGCACACGGACACACACACCTACACACACAACAAAACACAACAGACACACACACACTCACCTACACACACCTGCACACATACAAATACACACACCCACATCTACACACCAATATACACACACGCCCGAACACTCACGCGCACATGCACACCTACACACACACACACACACACACACACACACACACACTCTCTCACATACACATACAACACACATCTCCGCACACACACACTTACACCAACACACACACACACATGCATATACAAAGTAGACCTACACACTTAGCATCGTAATAGTATTCACAGAAGCGCACTGCCCCGGAGAATTATTGAGAGAAGATGCGCAGTAGGATATTTATAGCAGGAAAACTGATCGGCTGGTCAGTAGTGGTAGGGGGGGTGGGACTGAATACAAAGAAGATACATGTACCAAATTGTACCTTCTTGTTTTATATGGGATAGCCAATGATTCCTTGTTGTTGGAGAAAGTACTGCTGTGCGTGAGCCGTTCCAATTCCCACAGAGGGCCACTGGCCACCGGGGATGCCACTAAAACACAAAACAAAGGCAAAAATAAATTGCAATTGTTATCATCGTCGCCGTCATCATCAACATCATCGTCGTCGTCGTCGTGGTAATCATCGTCGTCGTCATCGTCGTCGTCATCATCATCGTCGTCGTCATCGTCGTCACCATCATTGTCGTCGTCATCTTCATCATCGTTATAATCACATTATATGGTGCATATACATCACAAAGACATGCGTACTGAATCAACTCAAATATATTTGATCGAAGTTTAGTACAATAATCATTCGGTGTTGATCTGAGAAGTTGTGTTAAGAAAACAAGATTTTGATGCTGAATTACCAATCACCCCAGACATTGAAGACAACATCTACAGAGAATTACAAAAACATGCAAACAAACCGTTGAGCAGAAAGACAATTGAGCAGAAAGACAATTGAGCAGAAAGACAATTGAGCAGAAAGACAATTGAGCAGAAAGACAATTGAGCAGAAAGACAATTGAGCAGAAAGACAATTGAGCAGAAAGACAATTGAGCAGAAAGACAATTGAGCAGAAAGACAATTGAGCAGAAAGACAATTGAGCAGAAAGACAATTGAGCAGAAAGACAATTGAGCAGAAAGACAATTGAGCAGAAAGACAATTGAGCACAAAGACAATAATGAGCAAAAAACAATCGAGCAGACAACAAAAGAAACAGCGGAACATAAGACAGTGAAGGAGGAAGGCAGCAGACGAAGATCTTATCATCAGCCACAGAGAAAGTATAGTTCCGTTCTATGTTCGGGTTTCATGGTCCACTCCCAACATTACGCCGTCCACGCCGTTCAACCCACTGGAATTCTCTGGTTGGGTAACTGGACAGAAGTCTACCATTAATCAGCGGCTTATCAGCGGAGAACAAATAGGAAACGGCTGTTGTTGTAGGAACGTATCCTCCGAATAATCTCCAGACATGCTTCGCAGACTACGAGACGTTATACCAATGCAGGAAGACACAACAAGGGACTCCGCTGCTCCTCCGCTGTCTTTCCATCCGTGAATCTTAAAGTCCCTTCCGAGTCATTGATCCAATTCGTACTTCCAGTTCATTAGAGTAAACACTGAACAGCAATGTTCGTCTAACAGATGAACTGGGCTTTACAACCTGTTGGCCGTGAAGGGGTGAAGTGAGTACAGTAATTGTCGTTCATCCAACAGATTTGACCCCTTGGTTCCTCGGTCTAGAACTGCTATGGCTCAGTCTCGATCATTTGTCTCAATTGGTCCTTCTCTTTGGAATGCTCTTTCTCCTTCTGTTCGCTCTACACTTCTTTCTGCTAGTCTCTCCTCTGCTTTGTCTCTTCTCAAAACCTGTTTCTTCTCGCGGGGCCTTGCGCACTGGGAGCGCCGCTGAACGGTTCGCCCTACTAGAGGCGCTTTATAAATGTTTAAATACAATACAATACAATACAATAGAAGGCATGGAGAGGGTCAGGGGCGGATCCAGGGGGCAATGCGACCATGGCTCATTGGCTCCCCATTTCCGTATCCGCCCTCTGGAGAGGGTAAAGAGAGGACAAAAGATGGAACAGTACCAGGAACCCTGGCTCAATTTTTGTTTATCACCAACTCTTTTTTATCTGTGTGAAATAGTCAACAATATTATTTGTCGGTTTTCAGGTATAGTATGCTGCCATAATAAATCTAATGGGCAGCTGAAAGTCCGTGCAACACTTAAAGCACTACTATAACAAGAAACTAATTTGAAAATATTTTTAACACAGAGTCAGTAATAATAAATGTTCCAATTATGGTATGGGCTCAACATATGGTATGGGCTCAACATATGGTATGGGCTCAACATTATGGTATGGGCTCAACATATGGTATGGGCTCAACATATGGTATGGGCTCAACATATGGTATGGGCTCAACATATGGCATGGGCTCAACACATGGCATGGGCTCAACATATGGTATGGACACAACATAGATTGCTTCACATTGGTTTGCACTGTGAGAGACGTTTATGACATTATAGCTACAATACAATACAATACAATACAATACAATACAGAATGAAACGCAATTACCATACCCATACGTTGCAATCGTGTAGCCCTGCTGAAGAAGAGGTTGCAAGAAGCCAGGCTGTTGAAGATGGGCCAGTGGCGGATAGTTCTGCTGACCGGAGGGCGGCCAGTAATTGACCGACTGGCCCCCACTCCCACCCCCACCACTGCCCCCATAACCGGGATTTCCGGGGAATGTCGACGAACTGTAGTTCTGCTAATAGAAGAACAAGAAGATGCAAAAAAACCTAAAGATAACTGCTGCAACACGTCTCTAAACATCACTATTTCCTTCAACTTCTAGCAGGGTCTATTATAAATAGTAAGCAATGCTAACAATAATCTTCATTTATTTGCAAACTGACACTACGCAGTATGATTATAATATACAATCGTGCAATTAATCAGTAAGGAACGGATGATCACAAATCATCACAGAAGTCGAATTTAACTGTTGACAGCCATGCAAGGCGCCTATAGGCTGACAGTTTTAAGCATACACACACACGCACAAACAACGCGTATACGCACGAACGTATGCACACACGCACACACACAAACGCACATGGACACACAGAAGAACACAAGCACACAAACACGCACGCACCCTGGTCCCACATACACAAATACTCCTATATGACAAAACTTTTTATACATCACCTATTAGAATCCTACAAGGAGCAGTATGGATGCTAGGATGCAAGCTTTCACAGTGGACAGTATTATTATTCAACAAGGAATCCTAACTGTAAACTCTATGCTCCTAAAGTGCTACTTGAAAGCCAAGTCTTTAAAAAAAATCACTGGCCTCTTTGAGGTTGACTTGCTCAGGCTTGATGCACCCAGGCCACTTCCCACACTAAGTACATTGTAGGCTACTACCGCAATTCAACGTACATGTATATCCACTATTCCTCTATTCACGTGACCATATTAACCCAGCCATGCAACAGACTGGTGTGAAAACTCTTTTAGGATGTCATATAATTATGCTTGAATTTTATTATACTATGCTCATCAGGGATGCCTGTACACCAAAGTGCTATAAGCTTATATATATTTATATATACACCGTGACTCAAAAAAAACTAAGCCAAATTGTTTTGCATATATCTCTAATACCTGATGACATATGAAGCTACAATTTTCCAAATATTTAGAGAAGTGGACCAAGAATATGATTCCAAAATTTCATAAAATAAAGTTGAACGGATAAAAAGATATGAATATTTAAACTTCATATACCGAAATTGCAGTTTACAAGCAATTTTCTGTCAGATTCAATAAAAAGTAAGCCAAACAATTTTTTTTACATCTCTGATGTCTGATGAGTAATCATAAAAACTTTTTCCAGATATTTAGGGAATTGAACCAAAAATAGGATTCCAAAATTTCATGTCATAAATGTGAAGGGATAGAAGGATATGGATATTCCAACTTCATCACCCGAAATTTCAGTTTTCAGCAAGTCTGTTATTGTGTAGACTTCATTTCTCTCACATTATGGCCTCCGAACAGTCCAGATTTGAATCCTGTCGACTATAAAATGAGGAGCGTGATGCAAGATCGAGCCTACCAGACAACAATCCATGATATAAACGATCTGAAGCAACGCCTGTTGGGAGTGCGGGATGGCCTGAACCAGAGGATAATCGACGTTGCTGTTGCCATTGCAATGGCGCCAGCGCCCTCAGGCTTGCGTGCAAGCAGGAGGGGGACATTTTGAGCATCTTGTTTAATTAAATTATCAAACCATACTGTTGGGGTCATATTGGTAGTACAATTCTCTACATATCTGGAAAATTTTAGAATGATTAATCATCAGGCATTGGAGATAATAGGGAAACAGTTTATCGAATCTGACAGAAAATTGCTTGTAAACTGCAATTTCGGTATATGAAGTTTAAATATTCATATCTTTTTATCCGTTCAACTTTATTTCATGAAATTTTGGAATCATATTTTTGGTCCACTTCTCTAAATATTTGTAAAATTGTAGCTTCATATGTCATCAGGTATTAGAGATATATGCAAAACAATTTGGCTTAGTTTTTTTTGAGTCACGGTGTATATATATAATATATATACATAATTATATATATATATTTATATATGACCTCAAAACATTTCTCTTTAGTCGGGAATGGGTCTTGAGTAGATAATCTTGAATGGGCGCTGGATAAATCTCTGAAGTAAATGAATGAATGCAATATTATTCATGTCTCAATCATTATTAAGCTTACAGTTCAGCAGGATTTACACTATAATTATAGTCTAAACCATCTCATAAATGAGATTCAGACATATTGTGACAAGTACTACTCACAGGTGGCGCTACTGGTGTGACTGAGGGTAGCTGGTTAGGACTGGAGGCGGGGCCAGGGCTGTCGGAAGACTCCTTTCCCCACGAACATTTGACAGTATGACCGTTGATTTCGACTCCGTTCATTGACACGATTGCTTGAGTCGCAACCTCTTTGGAACTAAATCTACACAACATAACATTTGGTAAACACGAAGACTGGCTGCCCGTATACTCCAAACATTATGGCCGAACAGGTCGTAATTACATCGTGATTTAGAAGTTATATCAGTTTACACAGGAGACCCAACATGGGCCTGAGATCCCGCTAGCCAGGGCCGCCTACAGATGCCCAGAAAAGTGCATGACGTCATGCGGTGCGATTACTCTACATTTATATAGCGTCTTTTTCAGTCAGTTGAGAAGAGTAAGATAATAATCTGATTAAAATAGACTTTTTGAACCCTTCACAATGTCATCTACAAGTGAATATGAAAAATGCCGAGACAATGAGAATGAATGAAAGTCGGGATCCGAGTTTTGAATGTATCATATCGGAATTTGAGTTTGACAAAGCTTGCAGAATGAAACATCAGTTTAAGAGAGGAGAGCAGAGAGAGACAGACAGACAGACAGACAGACAGACAGACAAACACAGACAGAGAGGAGAGAGAGAGAGAGAGAGAGAGAGAGAGAGAGAGAGAGAGAGAGAGAGACAGACAGACAGACAGACAGACAGACAGACAGAGACAGACAGAGAGAGACAGAGAGATAGAAAGAGAGATGGACAGAGACAAACAGAGACACAGAGAACCAGACAAACACATATAGCCACAGAAACAGAGACGGGCAGACACAAGGACAGAGAGAGACAGATGAAGAAACAATGTCAATTCCTACAAGATACGTAAATCAGACTTCCTGGTCAGTTGCCCATCGCCTGTCAGTCAGTCTCTGGCAATCGACCCACAATTGGCACAGCCAAGCATTGACCCCAAGGTCAAAGGTCAAATCAATCAATCAATTATCTAATCAGCCAATCGTTCTTATTTATTAAATCAAAGCATTGAGAAATTGGATGTAAGAAAGCCTAATTTGTGGCCCTCGATATATAGGCTTGAAGTGCCTCTGAGGCTCTGAGCAGTCTTCTAGAAGGGCGCTATAAAAAAATTCGGAATGAATGAATGAAATACCGGATGAATGCATAGCCTTTCTCCTTGAAAACTCGAATCTCCTGAATTGGACCGAAAACACTGAATGACTGATGGATGACGTCATCTATACAAGACAATAAAACTATCATCAGTCATCATTCGAGGTCGGTCAGCTGTGGTAATAAGGCAAGGCGAGGGAGGGCAAGAAAGGACGAGGCAAGCTAAAACTCGGCGAGGTAAGGAGAGGATGCAAGAGTGGGCAGCTGTTCCACCCAACCCGCCGGAAAATTAACACCTGTTTTTAACATTGAGCTCAGAAAAACTAAGATGAGGATGAAATAAGGCACAGCAGGCCTACAGTGTACATGTAGGACTGCTAATTCTAAAAATGAATTCTGCAAAGTGTAAACAAGATGTGGCTCTCATTCGGTAACTATTCTGATTCTGCAGATGCTCTTAACACTATTCTGTTTTATGATTGACTGAAGTAAACCTTATTTAATCTTGTGTTCAAGTTTGGCTTAACTGTACGTTTTACTTCATGCAAGTGTTGGTTGGTTATCATCTCCTATAGGTTTACTCGCATAGTGCACCTGCTCCACCCACCCCGCCGGAAATTAACACCTATTTTTTAACTTCTAAATTATGGTCCCACACATTTTACTGAACAGGGCCTACCTCCATGTGACCGTAGTACACAGCACAACGAATTACGAGACCCTTCAATTAACGTCGCATTCCCATCTGGGCTACATTCACTGGCTTCCTGTACATCACCATCACCACCACCATCACCACCACCACCATCATCATCATCATCATCATCATCATCTGTGCTACATTTACTGGCTTTCTGTACAGAAGAGACAAAGACGTTCATCTTCTTCTTACCAGTCAATGCAGTGAGAATGCCGCCACACTTACCAGTCAATGCAGTGAGAATGCCGCCACACTTACCAGTCAATGCAGTGAGAATGCCGCCACACTTACCAGTCAATGCAGTGAGAATGCCGCCACACTTACCAGTCAATGCAGTGAGAATGCCGCCACACTTACCAGTCAATGCAGTGAGAATGCCGCCACAGTAAACCGTGCAGTTGGTCGGACTGCTCTGGCTGTACACTTCTTCGAAACTCATTGGCTTTAAGGAAACTGAAAACGAAGAAGCACACAAGTGCTTCGGTTGAACAGAAGAAGGTAAAGTAATTTCTGCGACATTTTATACAACACAACTATTATAGAAGAGATCAAGGATTGCTGAAATGAGAAAACGCCGTAATTGCACCTGAGCCGATGACAAACCTAACAAGATAATAATTATGAGCAACAGAAAGACAGACAACAGATGACCACAAGATGACACTCAACATCAAATTGAAACAATACAAAAATCAGAAGATGACAGGAGATGATAAAGCAACAAAGCAATACAATTACAATCACAATCCAACAGATGGACGACAGACATCAATAGATGACCAGCAGGCAGATGGCAAAACTGCAACATCGACTGCCAAAAAAACGAAAATGGGATTGCCCAGGTTTTGCACAACATGCGCTCCTTATTTTTGATTTCACAAAGAGTGCAGCATAAAGCAGAGAGAAATGGGAGCAATAACACTCCACCGGCCGCCAACTATACGCTCCTTCATCCACTCCATTAAGTCCTCCTCGCCAAACCGAAACACACACCGTCCACACAGGAAGCTGCGGGCAGAAACGACGCCAACACATAAACCGCCGCAAATATCGGAGGTGGCTGTGACCAAAAAGTATCAATTAATAATAAAAGAAACATAAACCGGTTTTCGATGGAAAGGAGAGAGAGAGAGGGACCGGACTGAACCTAAAACGTGGCTGATTAGGTGGAGAAAATGGCGTCGGGCAAAGAAGGAGTCGCACGAGGAATTCACCGCACGGTCTACAATCAATGACATTGCGATGGAAGTTTACGCTCAAGTGTTAAGAGAGTCGAGTGATCAAGACAGTCACCGAGGTACTTGGAAGAGAGTTTATGGAGCGCAGTAACAAATCTCTTCCCGCGCTACTTGTGTGCCTCTCGTCTGCTTGTTTGGTCCACGAGTAACTAAAGAATTAATGCCTCTTCGCTGGGATGGATCATGGCTGGTCTTCTTGGAGTTAATGTCCTCTGGCGCTTTTTTTTATTTGATCCACTCTGCATGTAGTTCAGGCTGAGAGCAAGGTCTCTCTACGTCTGTTTCAATGCTGGAAAAGGTTCCATTTCTTTTAATCGGACTCAGGAGAGGCTAGAACATGTTCTGTTCTTCTTAGAACATGTTCTGTTCCTCAAAAGAACATGTTCTGTTCTTCTTAGAACATGTTCTGTTCTTCTTAGAACATGTTCTATTCTTCTTAGAACATGCTCTGTTCTTCTTCATCTCGTAAAAGATACATGTAATATGTCTTCTACCGATCATCAAATGGTCGAAAAACAGCATCAAATTTACACAGGTTGCACAGTACATACAGTGCACAAAAAAATTGCATGGACGCTCTTCACCTCTCCAGACTGTGCTGGCCTAAATAAGTGGCAGGCCGGCGTTCAGATTTGAAAAATAAGTGCATGCATGGACGCCGTCCAGTAAGACTTTAACCTCTGACTGTTTCTAACAATCAAAACAATACGTAGACATTTATGTTGACATGAAGATCCGAACAGGAAATGGTCGGACAGATTTACACAGCTTTAGGATTAAGCCAGCAGCTGTAGATCACTGTGATTACTTTAATTGACCACAAAGTTATAGTACACACGCACGCACACACACACACACACACACACACACACACACACACACACACACACACACACACACACACACATACATACACACATACATACACACACACACTCACTGATCCTCTTTAGATATTGCTCAGAAGGGCAGCTGCAGAATGCATGGCTTAAAGGCATTGAGTACATCCTAGTAAAACAGGAACATTTGCTACAGAGCAAATGCACTTGGGGACACAAGAGACACAAGTCTGAGGGAAGGTCATAAAAGTTGTACGCAGACCCCCTCCCCCGCCAACACAAAAGCACAGGTGGCCGATGCCTTTCTGTTAAACTCCATGGTGGCTAGCGGCGACGATCTGCTGCGCAAAAATGTCTACTTTTAACAGATATCATCTCATGCTTATACACAAGGCCACCGTTTTCACTGCAGGCGGCCATGACCTTTTAATTTTATGTTATTGCAGTTATTATTAGCATTATAAAAAATTATTTTATTAGTGCCACTATCTAATGACCAATCCATCTCAGGTGTATTATTTGTGAGGCACGGTGGTGTAGTGGGCATGTTCGTTGCTTGCAGTCGGAGGGTTGCAGGTTCGAATCTACCTCAAACCGTTGCGTATAGGGACACTGGACAAGTCCTTTACCCGCAATCGCTCAGCGCTTCGGCGTGAAACTCTGATTCAGTGTCCGCGCTGCAGTCGGGAGCTCTTCTGAGTAGTAATCTTGAAGGGGCAACGATGACCAATCGAATCCGTGGCGATGCAGAAGTAACTGTAATCGTAAACTCCAGATCTTATAAAGTGTAACCCAGCAGCTAAGCACTGCAGGGCACCAGTCTATTCACGAGCGTTTCGTCTGTCACAGGGCTGCTCAGAGGTAAAAGGTCAACGAAACGACTATCACAATCAATCAGGCCATATAGCCCTCCTACCCACCCCGGAGTTCTTTCATTGAGCGCCGCCAGGTTCGTAGTGATTTGACTGCAGTAGATGCTTTGTTCGAAGCCGTGGGATCAAAGCCTTGTATGTACAGGAGAAGGATACATAGGAGAAGGATGAGGAGTCATTCGTTGAGACCTTGACCGATGAAGCGTGGGTAACAGATGCGCCATTACCTTTTCCTCACCTCATCAGCCACCGGGCAGTTAACGTCCGAGTAATAGCTTCCCGTCTTCTCCCATCCTTCTCTCACCCTTCTCCCGTCCTTCTTCCATCCTTCTCCACCCTTCCCACATCCTTCTCCATCCTTTTCGATCCTTCTCCCATCCTTCTCCCATCCTTCTCCATCCTTCTCCATCCTTCTCCATCCTTCTCCCATCCTTCTCCATCCTTCTCCCATCCTTCTCCATCCTTCTCCATCCTTCTCCATCCTTCTCCCATCCTTCTCCATCCTTCTCCATCCTTCTCCATCCTTCTCCATCCTTCTCCCATCCTTCTCCATCCTTCTCCATCCTTCTCCCATCCTTCTCCCACCCTTCTCCATCCTTCTCCATCCTTCTCCATCCTTCTCCCATCCTTCTCCATCCTTCTCCCATTCTTCTCCATCCTTCTCCATCCTTCTCCCATCCTTCTCCCACCCTTCCCACATCCTTCTCCATCCTTTTCGATCCTTCTCCCATCCTTCTCCCATCCTTCTCCATCCTTCTCCATCCTTCTCCCATCCTTCTCCATCCTTCTCCATCCTTCTCCCATCCTTCTCCCACCCTTCTCCATCCTTCTCCCACCCTTCTCTCATCCTTCTCCATCCTTCTCCCATCCTTCTCCATCCTTCTCCCATCCTTCTCCATCCTTTTCCATACTTCTCCCATGCATCTTCTTCTCCCATCCTTCTCATATCCTTCTCCCATCCTTCTCCTTTCCTTCTCCATCCTTCTCCCATCCTTCTCCATCCTTCTCCATCCTTCTCCCATCCTTCTCCATCCTTCTCCCATCCTTCTCCCATCCTTCTCCATCCTTTTCCATCCTTCTCCCATCCTTCTCCATCCTTCCCCTATCCTTGTCCATCCTTCTCCATTCTTCTCCATCTTTTTCCATCCTTCTCCCATCCTTCTCCATCCTTCTCCCATCCTTCTCCCATCCTTCTCCATCCTTCTCCATCCTTCTCCCACTCTACCGACCACCCATGCGCAAAACACCACGCACTCAGTAGATGTGCAGTGTGTCCACAATAAAATGTCCAGTGTGTCCACAATAAAATGTCCAGTGTGTCCACAATAAAATGTCCAGTGTGTCCACAATAAAATGTCTAGTGTTTATTCAAAGCGTCGTTAGGTTGTAGTGCAACAGTAATGGCTGCAATGATTGTAGACTGTCGTTGTTTTGTGTGTGTTAATTAGACAGTTGTTGTTGTTGTGTGCTCACCATACAACTGATATCGGAAGGCAAGTGTTCTAACCACATCAAAGGAACTGACTACTACGTTCGGCATAATCAGTATTCCAGCTACATTCCCTCACGAGCGGAACTTATTGCTCTCCGTGGCTGGCCTGCGACCTGGAATGGGATTCCTAATACTGATATCAAATGCCTATTGGTCTCTCTATCTCACTTCTCAGTGCTCTTAAGACTGTCCTATTCGACCGGGGTGAACTGGGAGCGCTTCTGAGTAGACGACCTTGCATAAATAGGCCTACATAGACTACAATTCAGCACACATTGCAATTAAATTAGTTTTTCTCTGATTGACTTTACAATGTTTCTATAATCACTATTTTTCACAGAATTTCTAGTGTTTCTAAGGGTACTAATATATTACAGGATTTCTATATAGTATTTATACATAAATAAATAACTTATTACTACAGAATTTTTCTAAGAAATAATCTGCATGCAGCCACAAAGGTGTCTGCTGATGACAGAGCTGATCTACCGTGTCAAGATCATATCGTGGAGGTCATAAGTATCATAAAATTATACTCACCGTCTTTTTGACCGAACGCAGGTGGTTTTCGCATCGCCCAATTCGTACGTATTGCACGGCAGCCTATCCTCTGCCCATTCATATGCGTTATCGCGTTCTCAGCATCCTGGGAAAAGTAAAATAATGCTCGTCCTCTTTCACTGACAACACGTTATAGTTATAGGCTATAGCTACATCTATTTTTTCGATGGAGCAAGTAAAAACTGGACAGGCAGAAAAAGGATGCGACAGGATTATGGATTATAATTCGCCATGCAGGTCGCTGAGATCGATCGGAGCAGGGGGTGGATCAAGGGGGGAGCAATCTGGCCATGACCCCTCTCATTAAGAAATTAATTTTTTATTTTAAGCTTTAATCAATGCAGCGGGAAAGGATGAGAAAAGAGAGACAGACAGACAGACAGACAGAGATAGAGAGAGACATAGAGAGAGAGACACAGAGAGAGACACAGAGAGATAGAGACAGACAGACAGAGACAGACAGAGACAGACAGACAGACAGACAGAGAGATACAGACAGACAGAAAGAAAGAAAAAGACAGAGACAGAGACAGACAGAGTAGCACGGGTTTTTAGAAATTTTTGGGATAAAGACATAAAAGGTCATCAGATTTTTCGCCGGAAGACCAACGAAACATTTTCCTGACCCAAGACCAAAAAGTTTGGCCCCCTGCCAAACATTTCTGTTTTAACCCCTGGGTCTGGACTGCAATGCCGAAGAAGAAATTCCCCCGACATACGTTATGATAGATGCCGGTGAGCGACAATCTGAAAAATTCTGCTGTGGTTGCCATGACTTACATCATTTAGTTACATGTAGGCTACACGTAAACCGTCGATGACTCGTTTGCTCCGTCGAATCCCGAAGTTAATACTTTGAGCTAAATTAGAAGCCATACAGCTGTCCCGAATTTTCGCAACAATCTTCCCCAGTTTTAAGACAAAATTAATATCTGATTCGCCGTACGAACTCACCTAAACCTCACCTCTTACGATCTCTCCGCAGATCTTTCACTCAAAACTGAAAACATTGCTCTTTCACAAATCCTATCCTGATTCTTCATCTTCTCCTCACGTCACTCGTCATTTCAAGTTTTCAACTCTAAACATCACCCACCTTAGCCGTCTGTATGTCTGCCTACCTGATTCTCCTGATCTTGACCCTCTGTCTATCGATTTTGTTTCGATTAAGCGCCTGTAGTGAATAAGCTCGTTACCGTAATTTCACTTTTATGGGCGCTGTATAAATCTCGAGATTACGATCACCATTAGAAGATTTCGTCTTGTTAATCATGCATCATTCAACACACATGTGAGATGGTCACTCATGTGTAATGCGTATAAGCCTATCACCGTCTAAAACAAGTGCCTCTGATTAGTATGGAGCGCTGTGAATGGTGCTATATAAATTCGTGGATACAAAACAATTTCACACACCATTGCTCAACACCATTGAATGAGGTTTTGTCGTTGTTGGACCTGACAATGCACAAATAAATTTTTTTTACAGCAAACTGCAGAAATCTGCTTTATTAGAGAAAACTTTACACATGAGAAACATCCTGTCAAACTAATGACTCTGGGTAAAGCAGACTTCAGTGATAGACCCTACACCTGTAGATGTCATGTTCGATTGTCCGTGTATGTAACTTTCAGTCTAACTGTGTCACTGAACACGTATACATGTAGGCTACGGCTGTCACTGCTGTTTGGACAGGTTCAGCCAATAAATGATGCAATAAAGTAACCAGAAAGATTTTATATGAGGAGGTATAGAGAGATTACACGAGGAGGTTCCAGAATCCGGATCCAGATGGAGGAATTGGCGGCAACTGAGAATCAAAATTAGTCAAAGACAAAACATGTACTAGGAACAAGACACTTTTCCAGCAAGATGCTGATCGAAGAGAGGAGCAACCTTTAACAGAGTTTCAAGGTGTGACCATGGAAGGTAAGGAAGATGGGAAGTAATTTCCATATGCTCTATAGACTATATATAACCTTATAACCACGCTTTTTTATGAGGAATGACAGCTTGATGCATGCTGCACATTGACTAACAGGAAGCCAGTACAGAGAATTGAAACTAGCTCCGGTTTCAAAACACTGTGTCATCATTAAAATAATTAGCGTTGCCCTCTTTCCTTTGTACAGTATAGGGACTGGCACTAAGAAGGCATAATATACGACCAGCTGTGGCGTTTCTAACCTTGTGAAAATGAAGAAAGGGAATTTATAATGAAGCCTTAGTAATGTTATTCTGATGTCCTACTCCTCATCGCCTCGATGCAAAACTCGCATTCATGATTCTCCAGTTGCATGCCTTGAGCCTTCCTTTGTGCATGCGCAAACCCACTGCGGGTCCGACCCAATTCGGAGTTGAATAACAAAGCCGGAAAGAGGCCATTACGGACTTGCCATTGTCCTGCAGCGTCTTCCCTGTTTATTATAAAGGATCCCTTTCCAATGCAATCAAAGTTAACGATGATGTCTATTTCGCATGTCGAGCAAAGTCCATACAAACGGAGGATAGCTAGAGCGTATAGCCTACTACCAGCACAACAACACAGAGAGGTCCATCCATTCCTAGATCCCGCAATCGATAAACAAATGACTTTGGAAGAAATTCTTTTCGTGCGACGCGACCAATTCTCTAAGTTCAACAAATTACAGCGAAATAAACCATTAACCAAAGAAGTAATTTATAACACTGCATTGTCTGTGACAACGACGGAGTTTAATGGCTTTTCTTAAAGACATTATTTCACAACGTTAACTGATGAGGGCATGCACCTGAACTGCAGCTACTCTAATCGTCGTCCGTGTCTCAAACGCAGAGACCACCGAGTAGTCTACTGTTCTCTCGATTCGAGAGCCTCTCAAGCCGCTAATCAAAGACTGCGTGCATGCCATGATAGGCCACACTTCGGTAACAAACCCACCACGCAATGCTGCAATGAATTCTTCTTCTTCTCAGTTCACGAGGTACGGCTTCAATGCCATTACGCTGGATCTATAATTATAGAGCAGCTACATGTATACTGTCAGATGTCATTAAACTGGATATCCCAATTGGACACGTTTTTTGTTCCACAGAGTCGTCGGGAATTTCATTGGCTGCTAGCCGGTTAGTCAGCCATCAGTGCATAGAAACTTTCAAGGTTTCTTTATGGGTTGGTGATGTCAAACAGCTGCCTATTATAGCTGACACGCTGTTTATTAACCTACCCACCTCTTATATTATGTAGGTATTTATAGTCTAGCTGAGGAATTTTGAAGATTTATCCTACTTTACGTGAGGAATTTTGACCTTACTATACGCTGAAGAATTTTGGAGATTTACTTTACGTTGAGGAATTTTGGAGATTTAGGCCTACTTTACGTTGAGGAATTTTGAAAATTTACATTATACGTTGAGGAATTTGGGAGATTTACTTTACGTTGAGGAATTTTGGAGATTTACTTTACGTTGAGGAATTTTGGAGATTTACTTTACGTTGAGGAATTTTGGAGATTTACTTTACGTTAAGGAATTTTGGAGATACACTTTACGCCCTCCAGAATTTCCACAGAACCGTTCTCCACAATATACAGAACCGTTCTCTCAGACAAAGAACCGTTCACCCAAACACGCAACCGTTCTTCCAAACAAAGAACCGTTCTCCCAAGTACAGAACCGTTCTCATAAAAACGCAGCAAGAGGATGAGAATGAGGAGCGACCCTCAACTTTTAGCAACTCAGAGGTCAAACCGTTGGACATGAATCAAGTGCAACGACGACGACAAAAGCAGCCAACGATGCCGCTTCAGCTGCTGCAGCAGATGAGTAATAATGTCAAGGTTCCATCGACAGCATCGCCATCGCCATGGACACCAGACCAACGATACTCAGCAGCAGCAGCAGCCAGCCTTCGAGAGGATGACGATGCCCCTGTACGACGGTCAGAGCTTCATTTTCAAGGACATAGATCACGAAAAGAAGGACGGACCAACGGACGGATGAACGAGTATGGAATGGACGCGTATTGATCGTCGATTCCAAGGGTGGGGGGAATATCGGGTGGGGGTTGACGGGGAGGGGCAGAGGATGCAGAAGGGGCAGCGAATTACGTAATGGGGCTAAAGCATTGTTGGAGGAGAAGCAACGGCAGCGGCGGCGGCGCATGCTCTCTTCTGCCAATCGACTGCCGGAGGAAGGGAGGAGAGAGGGAGGGAGGGAGGGATGGAGAGCAGCCGAAGCAGCAGCTGATCACCAGATGGATGTCATTGGCTTTATCGACTGAATCTCAAGTATCGGCTCCAGATACATTTCACCTTTGCGCACCCAGGGAGAGAGAGACTGAGAGAGAGACTGAGAGAGAGAGAGACGGAGAGAGAGAAAGACAGAGAGAGAGAGAGAGGGACTGAGAGAGAGAGACAGACAGAGACAGACAGAGAGACTGAGAGACCGAGAGAGACTGAGAGAGAGACAGACAGACAGAGAGAGAGACAGAGACAGAGAGACAGAGAGAGACAGAGAGAGACAGAGAGAAACAGAGAGAGAAAGACAGAGAGGGAGAGACCAAAAGACAGACAGGCAGA
>OX243826.1:9824952-9894609 GCA_945859605.1 Lumbricus rubellus | reverse complement strand
AAGACGGTGGGAAGAGAGCGGAGGGGGAGGGGGAGGGGAGGTGGAGGTCAAGGGGGAGGGGCAAGGGGAGGGGGACGGAGGGGGAGGAGGGAAAGGGAGGAGGGGAGGGGGAGGGGAGGGGGAGAGGGAGGGGGAGGGGGAGGGGGAGGGGGAGGGGAGGGGGAGGGGGAAGGGGAGGGGGAGGGGGAGGGGGAGGGGGAGGGGGAGAGGGAGGGGAGGGGGAGGGGGAGGGAGAGGGGGAGGGGGAGGGGGAGGGGGAGGGGGAGGAAGAGGGGGAGGGGAGGGGGAGGGGGAGGGGGAGGGGGAGGGGGAGGGGGAGGAGGGGGGGGGAGGGGGAGGGGGAGGGGGAGGGGGAGGGGGAGGGGGAGGGGGAGGGGGAGGGGGAGGGGGGAGGGGGAGGGGGAGGGGGAGGGGGAGGGGGAGGGGGAGGGGGAGGGGGAGGGGGAGGGGGAGGGGGAGGGGGAGGGGGAGGGGGAGGGGGAGGGGGAGGGGGGGGGGGGAGGGGGAGGGGGGAGGGGGAGGGGGAGGGGGAGGGGGAGGGGGGGGGGGAGGGGGAGGGGGAGGGGGAGGGGGGAGGGGGGGGGGGAGGGGAGGGGAGGAGGAGGGGGAGGGGGAGGGGGAGCCTCTTTTCAGCCACAGCAATGCGTGGCCGGGTTCAGCTAGTATATATATATATAAATAATATTATATATATACAATACAGATATCACTCTGTCTTTATAAGTCATCACCGTTATTCTCTTCTCCTTGGCTATTTGAATGCATGCATGTCTCTTACAGTCACCAATTCCCGGCATCTTACTCTGTTCTATGAATGAAATGAAACCTGACTTCAGCAGAGAACCAGCGTCTGCCTTAAACCCACTTATTCCAAATAAATCCACCAACACCATCTGGTCATCATCATCATCATCGGAAGAATCGAAGACTGCAGGGTCAAGGTTCAAGCACTCTCCATCCCTCCCATCATGCATTATTCCAAAAGCATCCATCAACCATTATCACATCCATCTTCCATATTCTATCAGAATATGGACGACTAATTTAGATGACAAATCCATCCATCCACCCATTCTCAATCAATCAATCCATCAAACTATCTCCTCACCCATGCACCCAACTATCCATCCACTCACTCACCCATCCACCCATCCATCCACCCACTCACCCATCCATTCCTTCTTCCTTCCCTCCATTCCTCCATTCACCCCTCCCTCCCTCCGTTTATCCATCAATCCATCCATCCATATCCATCTACCCAACCACCCAACCAACCCAATAAACCGTATACAATCCATGTCACAATCCTGAACTCAAACCAATTCGAATTATACCTAATATCCACTACGCACATAACAGATCTTTTTGTACAATTACATTACTCTACCATCTCTCTTATCTAACTATAGACGAAACATGACGAAAACATAAAAAGACGTTTCTTGCACCTATTCCTCCCTTTCCTGCAGCGAAGGCGTGGTGGTGGTTGTGGTGGAGGTGGTGGAGGTAGTGGAGGTGGTGGCGGTGGTGGAGGCTCCAGATTCCATCTGGGGTTCAATAGCTCTGACCAGAATAGTAATCAGTTGAAACCATGTGTACAACACCTCAATCAATAACGGATGAGATCAAATTAGCGTCACTGAATTACACGGGTAATTAATGCGTCGTTTTTTTCTCTACAAGGTTCTGGATGCATGCGTGGTATAGTCTAGTGGTCATCCAGCGCTGGACTGGCAATAGAAAGGTTGCGGTTGAAATGACCTTCCAAGCAGGGCTTTTTAAAAGGAATTTTTAGAACTGCATAACCCCACAGTAGACACGCCGTCCACACCTTTTGTCCGTTCGACTTTTTCTGACGACCTTTTTAGGCTTTGTGCGTAACTTCCCGAGAAACATGATAAATTCTGTATGCCTATTTTAAAATCTGACGACCCTTTTGAGTTTTCCTATTTACAATCCCAGAAGAAAAAAACATAGTAAATTCTTACACATGAAAAAGGATGACCTTTAATTTTCACTGTACAATCCCCTTCTTCCCCTTCCCAACCTCCATGTGAAATTACTCCCAATTACGTAACAATCACCTTGTTTACTTTTTAACTGCACAGTAGGGCTTCTACAACTGCACAAATTATCCATTCAGAACTGCATGTTCTGTGCACAACTGCACTCTAAAAAATTCCTGCTTCCAAGCAGTGCGGTGAAACTTGTTTTGAGATTTCAGCTTTTCACTTGCAGCACTCAGTTATAATTTTTTAGAAGCACATGAAAAACCCTCCCCCCCCCGTTGTCTGATTGACAGTTACTGTAACCTAACTTGTAACCTACCTCAGTCAGAATATTCTTATACGATATCGAACATTGCAGTACAATACAATACAGTGCAATGCAATATAAGACAACAATGCAATACAATACAAGACAATGCACCATAACGGTATTTGACATTACCCTCAGTTCAAAGTTCCGAAGTGCACACGCGAACATACGATCATAAGCATTGATGTTGGTCAGGATTAATTCATTATCAATAATTGATCATTATTAATCAATCAAGCCAGAGTAATGACCCATATAATACAGTAGTTACATATTACATTGACCCATATATTATACAGTTGATGGTTATTGAAATGACCCATACTTGACCCTTGAACTGACCCATATGATCTTAACAATAAAAGGCATGTGATAATATTATGACAGTTAATATTAATTTTCAATGCAGATATGACTTACTTCTCTTTTCGTGAACGAGACAAATCCGTATCCTTTCGATTTTAAGGTCTGTGGATCACGAATGATTTTGCAATCCCTACAAACAACAACAACAATAAATACAACAAAAACAATAAAGACAACAACAACAATGACAACAACAATGACAATGACAATGACAATGACAACAACAACAACAACAATGACAACAATGACAACAACATGGACAACAATGACAACATGGACAACGGTTGCAAAGATAAACACCGAACACATTATATATCTTAGGGAGCTTCGTGCACCAGACCTATCCATTAGTTTGTTTGTATGTGCACCTGTTATAGCGCCCCCTCAAGCTCTCGCTACTCAGAGGCGCTCCCGAATGCAGAGCGGACACTGCATCTGAGTTTCACGCCGAAGCGCTGAGTAATTGCGAGTGAAGGACTTGCCCAAGGTCCCTATGCGGCGACCTGAGGTGGATTCGAACCTGCAACCCTTCGGCTGCAAGGCGACGAACATACCCACTACACCATAGGGGGTGTTTAATCTACTTCTGAGGAAGCCGACATTCAACCAAATCAACTGACTCTAGGGGTTTGATGGGTGATTTATTCTATCGTAATATTCCAAAAATAGATAATAGCTTCAAAAAATAGAATCCCTCAGTTCTTGTATCATGATTGTGTTAGTAAATGTATTATTTATTATAGCATTATTTCATTTGTGGGAGGGGGTTCAAACACACAATACACACCTCCTAGGTATACGGTCTTGGTTCCTATTCTTTCTTAGCCTCATCATACTAACTTACTACGGTGTGTGACCAGTCTTCTCCTTCGCCGCTCTCTGTCTCATATTCTCACTCACACCGAGCAATCTGTTTACTCCTTGAAACTGAATTAGTTGTATAGATGAAAAACTAGCCTTTAGGCCTTGGTCAGCTAAACCTACAGTCTATTCAATGCTTTTGAATAAGCTGATGCCCTGTGCGAGACTGTCAAGTGAAACCGTGGAAGTGTCTAGCTTACTAATATTCCTACTTAAACAAAAAAGAGTACGAAATATAATATATGCTCACGAAATTTTATAAATGAATTAAATAGATATTCAACATAAATGAACCAAAGCATTACCAGAGAATCAACTCTGAACCAAAAAGTAAAGTTAAATAATGAATTAAACATAAAATCGGCAAATCTAGCCGACAAAAGCGCACAACAAGAAACAAAAAAACGCCCAGAAACATAATAAAAGCTCAATATTGAAATGACCACATAACCGAAATTCGCTTCTTAGGTTTGTGGTCTATTTTTTAGCTGGAAAACTTAGCCTACGTTATAGAACAGAATATCATGCACTATATTATAATAGTCAGCGTACAGAGCTGGACAAGCACGCGCTGCCAAGCGGGACATCGAAGCCCGGTTTATACGGCTCCTCATGAAATATGGAGACGCTGACGGCCGGCGTTGGTGGTCGGCATGATAAAATATTCCACGGAATTCTCTCTCGCTTGCTAACGGTCTTGTAGGAATGCAAGTAATTGACAAATTGCCCCTGCAGCAGCGTTGAGGCGCAGTGCACCTTTTATGGAGGTTTCCGTCAACAGTACAACAGGCAGAGAGAGAGAAAGAGGCTTAGAGGCGTCCACCGGCAGCTGGCTTCGCACTTGGCAGGACGCTGGCTAAAAATGGCACTCTGAATTTATTATTTCTCACGAAAGGTGCGAGATTATTTTGATGTTGGAGAAGGTTAGAATGGTCTGGTCGCTTATGTCGCCAAACGATGGTCTGTTGGAATTAATCCTTCATCTCACTTAGATCCACTTGATTATATATACCTGTACAGTGTGCTGACCAAAGTAGACATAAATATTTTCGGAATTACTCAGCCTTCATCAAGGAGTTACTTATTTAGTTTTAAATAGGCCTATAATTCTAGGATTTGTATAAAATGTGTATTACGGCCTACATCAAGTGCATTTTCAGCTATAATACAAACAACTTGGGCCAAACGCCGTTTCAAAATCGGTTTTTTACACAATTCTATAATTATAGGCCCTATTATGCATTTGGCCAAAATATTTAATTATTAGACATCATCTGGCACAGTAACCATTAATCAGTTTCTAAATAACAGGGAAAGATGCATCATAAACGATGAGGCAACGTTGAAAGGACCGTATTCTATAACGTCGCAATAATGGCAAACATCGCATGGACAGCGTTCTACAATGTTAAGAAAATGTTGATCAACACAATGTGGATTTTTTTTACATTTTCTGGAGAGTTTCTTGCAGAAGTCACAGCTTTACTAACTATAGACCTATACTGCTGGCAACTGATCCAACTCTACAGCTTGGCTCTGGTGCAGAGGCGGATCCAGGTTGCCAATTCGGCAATCAACCCCTAGGTTTGACTCGTCAGTGTTCTACAAGGTCCTTAAACTTTTTTGTTTCACCGTGGTTGGACTGGGAGCGCGTCTGAGTGGATATCTTGAAGAGGCGCCATATAAATTCTTCAAATGAATGAATCAATGAATGAATCACCCCGCTCCTCCCATTCAGAGATGTGCGCACTGCGCAGGACGTCCCCTCCATCAGGTTTCAACGAGCTTTCAATTAATGCAGCGGAAAAAGGTGAGAGAGAGAGACAGAGATAGAGACAGGGAGACAGGGAGACAGAGAGAGAGAGAGAGAGAGAGAGAGAGAGAGAGAGAGAGAGAGAGAAAGTAGCATATGTATGACTAAACAAAAAAGGTAATCAGATTTCAAATAACCGGAGTTGACACGGGTGTTTAAAAAAATTCGGGAGAAAGACTACAAAGGTCATCAGATTTTTCAGCGAAAGACCAACGAAATTGTTATTACTCAAGACCCAACATTTTGCCCCCCCCCTCCAACATTTCTGTATCCGCCCCTACACTGGTGTGTCATCAGTTGATGTCTGATGCATTAGACACCGTTGCGATAAAAGTCATAAATAACAGTGGCCATAACTTGAATATACAACAGTGAACTGTGCGTAGATCAGCGTGATGATCAATAATAACTCTTTCTATACTATAGCCTGTATCATTCTGGTCTGTTTAACAGTGGCGCTGCAAATGGAGACAGCTGCGCAGCATATTATATAAGACATCTATGTCAAATGAGCATTTCAATGAAGATATGCACATTACAATTCAGCTCTCATTTATTTCCATTTCGCCACATATTATTTCCCGGCCGCCGCCGAAGAGCAGCAGCACACTATCCATAATGCAAAGTACCATCAGGTCATTTCGCGACGCACTCCATGACGCGCTTCAACGGGTGTGTGTGCCGAACGAGTCGAACACAGTTTACGCTCCATCTCACAAGCAGCACTTAACGATCCATAACAGTTTCGGGACAATTTTCCCGTGCCGGACCACCCCCACACCCACACCCCCCGTTCCCATCAATGGCTCAATTCACGCCTGTAGGATTCTGATTTGCACCGAACATTAAGACAGCAATATACCATGGACAGTTGAGTCTTCGCCGTGAAACCGCCTTATGATCGCCGCCATTCGTCATAAACCTCGGCACGTAATCCTAAAGCCATCATCGGCACGCATAAATAAATTGCAACTGATAATCCAGGAAAATAAGCTATACGTAGGCTATAATAAGACTCTTATGCGCGTATATGCTGATAATAGCAGATACGATAAAATCCACGCAACTGTGACTTTTCGCTGGAATGTCTCTCGTGTAGGTACTGTGTTCAATTACTGAAACGACGGATAGGCTTAACTGGAATGGTCTTCAGGAATGGTCTCCAGGGATGGTCTTCAGGAATGGTCTCCAGGGATGGTCTTCAAGAATGGTCTCCAGGGATGGTCTTCAAGAATGGTCTTCAAGAATGGTCTCCAGGGATGGTCTTCAAGAATGGTCTTCAAGAATGGTCTTCAGGAATGGTCTTCAGGGATGGTCTTCAGGGATGGTCTTCAGGAATGGTCTTTAGGAATGGTCTTCAGGAATGGTCTTCAGGAATGGTCTTCAGGGATGGTCATCAGGAATGGTCTTCAGGAATGGTCTTCAGGAATGGTCTCCAGGGATGGTATTCAGGATTATCAACTGCCAGTGGAGTGTGGAAAAGAAATCGAATCTCCACTCTCTGCGCGGGAGAATTTTGAAATAGCAAAGGGCAAGTTAGGAGTAGGCTACTGTTGTCTCCACGAGTGTATTATACATGAAGGAAATTTCCAGGTTCAAACCCCTCCCCAACACCTCCCTCCAATGGATAATTTCTGAATTTTCTTAAAAGCCAATTCCGTGTATTTCTCAATCATTTATCTTTTAAATTCAAGCAGCGCTCGTGAATAACCTGGTGCCCGCGCTTGGCTATTGAGTGGCGCTTTAGAAGTTAAGACTTTACTAAACTACGAAATGTGGCTTATGACTTGCATAAGCGGTGTTGGGAAAGAATGTTTTTGTTCTTTCAACAAAGAATTAGACACTAGTCTTATATTTGTAAATATATATATTTGTAAATTGTTTCTGTTGCTTAAACGGGTAGAATACGACGACGACGACGACTGTAGCCTATACGGACGTTAAATGTCAGAATTAAGCCAGACCAGATGGACGGACGGACAGACAAACGGACAGACGGACGAACCGACGGACGGGCGGACAGAGGGATGGAAAAGATGGAAAAGATGGAAAAGTCCAGATGGACGCGGACGAAGAGATGGAGGAAGGACGAATTGACGGACTGGAGAAGGACGTGAGTGGACAGCGAGAAAAAGATGGACGGCGATTGTCGGTTGGTCGGTCGGCGAGAGGAGGAGAAGCTGCAGTTCATAAATAAAGCATGAGAATTTTATTTATCTCACATGTGATCCATCTTTCTCGTCGGCACCGACGCCGACAACTGTGGCACACAAGTGTCGGCAGGCGGTCGCACGGAAAGGGACAGACAGACGCACGTAGGGACAGACACACGCAGAGACAGACGCACCCGGGGACAGAAGCAGACAGAGACAGACGCAGGTAGAGACAGACACACCCAGGGACAGACGCACGCAGGGACAGACGCACGCAGGGACAGACGCACGCAGGGACAGACGCACGCAGGGACAAACACACCCGGGGACATAAGCAGACAAGGACAGACACACCCAGGGACAGACGCACGCAGAGACAGACGCACGTAAAGACAGACGCACATAGGGACAGGCGCACATGGGGACAAACACACCCGGGGACAGAAGCAGACAAGGACAGACACACCCAGGGACAGACGCACGCAGAGACAGACGCACGTAAAGACAGACGCACATAGGGACAGGCGCACGTTGGGACAAACACACCCGGGGACAGAAGCAGACAAGGACAGACACACCCAGGGACAGACGCACGCAGAGACAGACGCACGCAGGGACAGACGCACGCAGGGACAGACGCACGCATGTACAGACACACGCAGGGACAAACACACCCGGGAACAGAAGCAGACAGGGACAGACGCACCCACAGCGACAGACGCACGCAGAAAGGAGGAGAAGAAGAAGAAAAAGGAGGAGGACGGAGAGAAGGAGGAGGAGAATATAGTGAACATTCGCTTAACATTATGATGTATGCCTCTATACAGTCTACACTATATACATGTATATATATATATATATACAGTCTATACTGAGATTGCTTATAGTAACTGGGAGTTAATTAATTAGTAACAAGCACGCACTTACACCATTTTCAGCCCGATATCTAACAATGTTCATTATAATTACAGTGCAGGCAAATAACATCGCATTTTCAAGCAATATCACGAGTTTATATACACACGTATCACGCAATTGTTAATTATCATTAATCAGTAATTTCCTCTGTACACTTCTACAGGGCTTCGAATGATGGTGCACCAAGATATCGAGCCGTGAACGCCTGAATATTGAGAAGATCGATAGTCAGACACGCAGACAGACAGACAGACAGAGAGACAGACAGACAGACAGACAGACAGACAGACAGATAGATAGAGATAGATAGATAGACAGATAGATACATGTAGATAGACAGACAGACAGACAGACAGACAGACAGACAGACAGACAGACAGACAGACAGACAGACAGACAGACAGATAGATAGATAGATAGATAGATAGATAGATAGATAGGCGCTGCCATAGTTATCTCTATCCATTAGCAATTTGGAAAAGGTGAAACAGAATGGATACTGTGTATCGGCATTGACAATAATAATTCATGCAATCAATTTTAGTTCCTGGTCAAAATGCGCTCCGGCAAGTCACACTTGCAAGACAGATGCAAATATCTTGCAGTGCAATAATGTAGGCTATTCTTAGTCCTGTGTACTATATATGTAGGATGAGACTTCAGGAATGAATGTGGATAGTGGATACCTTACACCTCGTCTGGCATCAACGCTGGTTCAATCTGCGAGAACGCAGTTTAACCAATATGCGTCTAATGACTTTTATAGCGCATCAACTGCGAAGGTCTTGACGAAATAAACGATGCAATCCGAAGCAAAGCTCAGCAATCTATTGAATGCATGATGGAACGTAACCGACAACTCTAACCTGTCCTCCCCTCTGTCTATGTCTCTGCCTATGTCTCTGCCTCTGTCTCTGCCTCTGTGTCTGCCTCTGTGTCTGTCTCTCTGTATCTGTCTCTGTCTCAATCTCTGTCAATGTTCTTCCCTCTGTCTCTGTTTATGTCTCCGTCTATGTCTCTGTCTCTACGTCTGTCTCTATGTCTGTCTCGGTCTCTGTCTTTGTCTTTGTCCTCCCTCTGTCTCTGTCTCGATATCTGTCTCTGTTCATGTCAATGTCCTTCCCTCTATTTCTGTATCTGTCTCTGTCTCTGTGTACGTCTGTGTCTTTCCCTTTGTCTCTGTCTCGGTCTCTGTCAATGCCCTACCCTCTGTCTCTGTATCTGTATCTGTGTCTGTCTACGGGTCTTTACTCCTGTGTGTGTATGTGTGTGTGTGTGTGTGTGTGTGTGTGCGTGCGTGTGTGTGTGTGTATCATAATTTATGCCCTATGATATCTCGCCATCTTTGTTTACACTTTCGACGAAGCAAATGCTTGAAGGAGTAGATGCTTCTGCAGCGTTAGACCAACAGACGTATAAATTATGATGAGATGGCAATCATTATTGTTGTTGTCCTCATCGTCATTGTCACCATTATCATCACCTTTATCCCCATCACAAATCACAAATCACAATCATCCATCCACCAACGCATCCATCCATTCTTTTATCCATCCACACTCTCATCCAAGCATCCGTCCGTTCAATGGAGTCCATCCATTCATTCATCCATCCACACATCAACCCATTCACATTCATTCATCCATCCATCCATTCATCCATCCACACTCTCATCCAAGCATCCGTCCGTTCAATGGAGTCCATCCATTCATCCATCCAGTCAATCATCAATCCATCCGTCCATACATTCATCCATCTATCCATCCATTCATCTACGCGTCCTCCATTCATCTATCCATTCATACATCAATCCATCTATTCATCCACCCATTTTCCCACCTATTCACCCACCCATCCATCCATCCAATCATACATCCATCCACCATCCCATCTATCCATCCATCCATCCAACCACCCATCCTCCCACCCAACCACCGATCTGCGCGTTGTGATTTTGCGCCAAATATAGAATGCCATAAAATATGAAAGCACTTTTTGTCTGTAATGCCTTCGTAAAGCTTCTCAAAATGAGACCGCCGCGCAATAAACGTTATTAGGATTTATAAAAGCTGGGCTCCGCAGCGACAGAGAGATAATCTTCTGATCATCAGGGTAATTTACACAGCGCTAATCAGATATAGAGGAGCGTCAGGAGCACTCTCTTCGCGATTCTAGATGATCTTAAAAATGCTATATTTTACGAAGAAATATTTATCATCAGTAAGCAAAGCAGTGCGCATGATCTGGAGGAGTCGCCAGTGGTGGCACACGCAAACACGTAGAGCACAGTCAAAGCGGATTCTCAATCAAATGTCGACAGCATGATGAAATGCTGTTCAACTTCAAATACGCGTCCAGAGAAGTATCCATTAACTTCATATCATTTAATCCATTTGAAGCTAGTCTCTTATTTTCGTTTAATCCAAAATCTTCATTCGTCTTAATCCATTTGAATCTAGTCCATAATCTTCATCGTTAATCCATTACATTCATTTCCATTAATCCATCTAAATCCAATCTAATCATTATTTCTCTTGATCCATCTTTCTCTCCATGCAGACGAACACCTGACTCGTGCAGAGGAAAACTCCACTTCCGGAAGCGTTTGACCTCTTCCGGTTTCCCAGTCCACTCCTCATCCCCCTCCACCCTCCGCCCTCCACCCTCCACCCTCCTCCTACGACTGTGAGCAACGGTTGGAGTCCCTCATCAGTGTCAGAATTGCCAGAGGAATTGCCACCGCCGAGGGGGGGGGGGGGTAGGGGAGGAGAGGCAAAGGCAGAGAGGCGAGTAGAAGGGAGGCAATCTTTCACGGAGATGGATTGGCTAATTCTTCACGCGGCGTTCGGCTGTCCCGACTCATTTCGTCTTAATTTATCTTCGAAGACTTCTATAATTCAAGAGGCTTCGACAGATGCACTGAGAATGATGAGGATGAGAATGAGGATGATGAGGAGAATGATGAGGATGAGAATGAGGATGATGAGGAGAATGATGAGGATGAGAATGAGGATGATGAGGAGAATGATGAGGATGAGAATGAGGATGATGAGGAGAATGATGAGGATGAGGATGAGGATGAGGAGAATACTGAGAATGGTGAGAATGATGAGAATGATGAGAATGATGAAGATGGTGATGGTGAGGATTCCTTACACCACTCTTTTCCTTCGGTTGCTCGGGCTCGGTAATAAATCGCTAATAGCTCTCGAGAGCCGGGAGGTACATGTATCTCATAAGCGCTCACCCCTCTGGGTGGGGTGGGATGTGGTGTGGTTGGGTGGGGTGTGGTGGGGGTTGGGTGAGATGTGGTGATGATGGGTGGGATGTGGTGGGAGGATGTGGTGGGATGTGGTGTGGGGATGGGGTGCGATGTGGTGGGAATGGGGTGGATGTGGGGGAGGATGGGGTGGGATGTGGTGGGGTTGGGTGGGGTGGTTGGGTGGGATGTGGTGTGGTGCATGCTCTTGTCTTCTCTAATCGTAATTCGTGACTTTAAATTTATTAAGTGCCACTTGAAAGCTAAGCGCATGGCACCAGACTCTTCCCCCGCAGATGCTGCGTCAAATCAGAAGTGTTGAGGGCCAAGTCCGGTTGCCATAGAGAGAGACCAGATAGATGAGGCAGTGGAGCTGCTGAGGTAGGGGCCGAGAAAGATTTAGGGGGTGGGGGTGGTGGAGGATCATTTGAGTAAGAGAAGAGAATTACTGAAGTCATGGTATAAGAATCATTCTTTGCTCAAAACCTAAAACTTTTTATATTGACATACATTTAAATCATTCATTCATTTAAATATTTATATAGCCCTCTTCACGTAAACTATTCAGAGGTGCTCCTGACTACGGCAAGGCCAAAAAGAGTGCTTATAGAATGTATCATGGAGTGACCTTTATAAGGAACAAAGGCAGCTCAAGAGTGAGGCCATTTCATACCCTCGGACCAACCACAGGACCATAGTAGCCTTGCAATGCATGCTCATCGGGTGTTTTATGGATATATGCAAGGAGGTCTTGAATATAGGAGTCCTTGATATATGATAGCAAATAACATGGAGTAGTCATGCAGGGGCACGTGTGCCTTTCGTCCATTGTATCCAGATTCATGATTGAGGTACAAGTGGGTCAATACCGAGTGCCCCATTCATGAATTGATTCAGAGTAGTGTTTTACTGTGGGGGTGGGGGTAGAAGTGGGGTTCAATCCACAGTTCTTCGTCTAACCCGGATCCGCCCCGGTTCGGAGTGTGACTTCTTGGCCTTCCTGCACTGATCATTCACTGGAACCCAATTCAGACAGACCTACGCCAGAATTGAGCCCAACTTGGATCAAAAGTCTCACACGGGACCCACATAATATAGCGCAAGATAAGTTCCATACAATGCCCAAGGACATTCTGTCAAGGTCTGCAGTCCTGATAGACTCTAACCCTGCAAGGTTTAATCCACTCAGTGCTGCTCCGCAATAAAACCCCTTCACTGCATGATTCCATCTTATATATAGTAGTGGAAGGAAACCCCCAGCGTGCCTCTCATTGCGTTCGAAGACGCACCTTCCGCACTAAATGCGCATAAAACGCACCCATAAAGCTGCAGCGCAGATGACTTCGTCACCCACCCACGTCATACTAACGAATGGCGCGAATGGGCTTAGACGAAGGGACGGACGGACGGACGGAGGGATGGACGGATGGAGGGACGGAGGGAGAAAGAGAGGAAGAGACAGAGGGAGTGAGGGAAGGAGGGACAGAGGGAGAAAGAGAGGAAGGGACAGAGGGAGTGAGGGAAGGAGGGACAGAGGAAGAAAGAGAGGGAGGGACAGAGGGAGGGAGGGAGGAAGGGAGGGAGGGACAGAGGAAGATAGGGACGGGTGGAGATAGGGAGGGAGAGATGGAGGGTGAGAGGGACGGACGGAGAGACGGAGGGAGAGAGGGAGAGATGGAGAGAGGGATGGAAAGAGGGACGGACGGATGGAGAAACGGAGAGAGAGAGGGAGGGACGGAGAGAGAGAGGGGGACGGAGAGACGGGGGGAGAGAGGGAGGGATGGAGAGAGGGACGGACGGAGGGAGTGACGGAGAGAGAGAGGGAGGGATGGAGAGAGGGAGGGATGGAAAGAGGGAGGGAGAGAGGGAGAGATGGAGGGAGAGAGAGGGAGGGAGAGAGGAAGAGATGGAGGGAGACTGGACGATGCCCTGGCCCCTGAGAGGACGAACGAAGGAGATGGACTGATCAGGTATTGAAGCACACCACTGAGTCTGATACGAGAAGCAAGCGACGCAAGCGCATGCGCAAAAGCACAATAACACAAAAACACGCACACCTATAAATACACACACGTAAGCACACACACACCACTTGCCCGCGCTGGTCACTTGCATTTCTATTAGCAACAAACGTATGGATGGGAGAGGAGGCCTATTATAGGATATTATATAGGATCGGATACAATTGGATGAAAAGGCTAAAATAGGATGAGATAAACTACATTTGGCTATGATAGGATGGGATAGGATATGGAAGAATAGGATAGGATATATGATGGCACAGAATAGGTCACGATAAGAAGAAAAGGATTGGTCATGATAGAAGAGATTACGATAGAAAGAAAAGACTATAGGTTACGATAGAATAAGTTAAGATAGGAAGAAAAGGATAGATCTAGGTTATGATGGAATAGGATATGATAGAAAGAAAAGGATAGGCTTTGATGGAATGAATAGCATAGGAGGAGAAAAGTAGGCCATGATAGGATAGGATAGCATAATAATAGCATAGATATAGGCTACAAATAGACATGAGTTTCTAAAGAAGAAGAAGACGCGGAACAGATGTCTAAGTATGCGCACACATTCCGACTAATGCACAACCAATAACCTAAGCCAAGATCAGAGGACGACCAACGTCGACCCAGCTTCCCTACAAAGCGATTAGCAACGAATTTAGAGGACAGCAAAATCCCCTTCTGAGCATTTTGCAGACGAAGTGACGCTGCTGACCACCGGACGATTCAACAATAAACATCATCAGACAACTACAGAAGAGACCCTCCTCCTCCTCCAGTTAGTCGTCCGCTTCCTCTTCTAGATCTGCATAAAGGTCCACTTCTCCGGTTGTATATGTACATGTAGAACATTGTAGATGCTATGGAAGACCGGAGACGACATATGCATGCTTCTGACATCTGCTGCCGCTGTCTTAAGTATTCGCTTCCATTAAGGCCCCATTGTGGCATTAGTGTCTCCTTGCATTGTCTCGAATTTCTGTGTCTGAACGAATGAGACTTTCCTGAGTCATAATACTCTTCTGAGAATCTGAGTCATAAGCAAAACTTCTCTCCGAGTCAATATGGGCGCGGTACCAAGTCGCCGCGTAGGGACCATGGCCAAGTCCTTCGCTCGCAATTGCTCAGCGCCTCGGCGTGAAACTCCGATGCAGTGTCCGCTGTGCAATCGGGAGCGCCTCTGAGTAGCAAGAGCTTGAAGGGGCGCTGTAACAAGTGCACATACAAACCAACAAACAAACAAATAGTGGTCCACAATTCTGTGAGAACTAGTGAAAGGTCATTCGACAGTATACAGTCCGAAACTGGACAACAGGTCATTGCTGAATGCCCAGTGCACAACAGACGACAGATCTCGGTCAGTGATTATTGTGTCCACTACGGTTGGACAATGGACATATCAGTCTACGGTTGGACACATCAGTCTACGGTTGGACATATCAGTCTACGGTTGGACACATCAGTCTACGGTTGGACACATCAGTCTACGGTTGGACATATCAGTCTACGGTTGGACACATCAGTCTACGGTTGGACACATTAGTCTACGGTTGGACACATCAGTCTGCAAATTATAATGTAATGTTATTGCCATTGAACGGCTGCTACAGCGTATACCAGGCATTTGTAGGATCATTAAAAGTGGGGAAAGTCATCTCATCCAAGCAGATAATTCATCTGACGTTTGCCATTCTTTATATCCAGTCCCAGCTTCCAAGTTCCAAGAAACACCAGCAGTTTTTTTATGCAAGTGGATGGATGGATGGATGGATGGATGGATGGATGGATGGATGGATGAATGGATGGATGGATGGATGGATGGATGGATGCGGATGGATGGATGGATGGATGGATGAATGGATGGATGGATGGATGGATGGATGGATGGATGGATGGATGGATGGATGGATGGATATGCAGGCGTCTAGAAGACTAATCGGTGTAGAAATCCATTAAAACAGTCGTCTGTGCGCTCCACAGAGCATGTCATTGATTTGACTAACCGCTTGATTGATAATTGATTGATCGACGAGAGCTCGTGCTTGTCAGAAGAACACTTAGAGTCAGAAGAACACTTAGAGTCAGAAGAACACTTAGAGTCAGTAGAACATTTTGAGTCAGACGAACACTTAGAGTCAGAAGAACACTTAGAGTCAGAAGAACACTTGAGTCAGAAGAACATTTAGAGTCAGATGAACACTTTAGAGTCAGAAGAACACTTAGAGTCAGAAGAACATTTAGAGTCAGATGAACACTTAGAGTCAGAAGAACACTTAGAGTCAGAAGGACATGTGTGTGAGCATTAACCGCACAGAAATCGATCTCCGCCGTAGACACAAAGTTCTGGCTTTAGCGCAAACGCCGTGTCCTCCTCCTCGTCGTCGTCGTCCTCCTCCTTCTCCTCCTCCTCCTCATCATAGTCATCCTCCTTCTCCTCCTCCTCCTCCTCTTCCTCGTCCTCCTTCTCCTCCTCCTCCTCATCGTCCTCTCGACATATTGATCTGTCAGTTTACCTAAAGCCTTTCACCTTGGTCGGTCGGTCGGTCGGTCGGACAAATTACACAGACAATGACCGAGTAATTGCTGGAGTGGCTGCTCACACTCACCGCTGTATAACGACTTCAAAGCTCTGTATTGGGGTTTGGGGGGAGTTCGGAGGTCGGCACTGGGTTCATGGGTCGGTAGTATAGGGTCTTGGGTTATGGGTGAACATCATGCTCAACACTTTTCCATCGAAATGTCTTAGATCATTGAGGAATTGCCCTCAACATTATTGTGCTACTTCAAACCTAAAGAGATTACGGAAATCCTGAAGGATATTAGGCCTATGTAAGAACTTAATTAATTGAGAGCAGTAATTAAGGACAATTAATTAAGGACGTGATGGCATGAGGCGTTGTAGACTCTGTACACGTTAGAAATTTAATTAGTAAATACTAAATAATGATGATGATAGGCGCAAACGTCGGATCTGTTATGAAAAGATGGGCACACTATAGTCATGCAGGAATAAATGACGCTGAACACTGATGAAAATGGTCAATGCATTTCCCCAAGCAGGAGGACTATGTAATATTATGTAATTGCTCAGTGCTCACTGAATGATTTCTATGTAGGCCTAGACCTTAAAGAAGCGGCCAGCGGGTGGGACTTCAATGCAGGGTGAGAATTGCCGGGGGTTTGGGGTTTCAACCCTTCCAGTCTTTCTCATGACCCACAGTTGAAAGTTGACTTCTTGGCACGCCCCAGCTCCACACGTTCTACACTTTATTCTCATACTACAGCAGGAATCAATTGCGTATTTTCGTCGCAATTAATGAGATTAAGTCTTGAACGTGTTTTGTGTGGGTAGCTTTCTACACTTCTTGCCAGGGGTTATTTTAACGTGCAGCTGGACACAAAGTGTGTAGTTGGAAAAGAAATTTGTGCAGTTGAAAATAAGATTTTGTGCAGTAACTCTTAGTGTTATAGTGAACGAAGGACTAAAAAAGGGTCATCAGTTTTGGGGGGTCGGGAAAATTTCAAAATGGTAATATATTCACGGGATTTCGACGATCAAACATTTGGTCCGGACGACTAAAAAGGTCGTTTTGTGCAGTTCTAAAAATTTCTTAGAATAACCCCTGCTTCTTGCATAACTGGCCGCTTAGAGGTTAAAATACTCAGTGGACAGATAAAAGTAGTAGTTTCCAGGCCTATTATTTCAGCCTTGCTGTTTTAAAATTTAAGAAACATAATCCCAACTAAACATTTTAAACACTTCATCAGTATGCCACATACAAAAGTAACTGAAAGAGACAGTGTAAGGCTTATAAGCTACTATTCACACGTATGCAACTTCAAATTGGTCAGAGGATACTTACGATATTTGGCCAAACGGAGCGAACGCTTCTCGTAGATGGTGTGTCTCTGCTTCTGGACTGAGGTCGCCAACAAATATATGAAAGTGTTCTGCAAAGAAAACAAAAAGACATCTTTCTATGACATCAACAACTTACAGAAACTTTTTAGCCAAAATTTATTTTAATCCGTTCAGATATTGCGTCCGCATGTAGGCTAATGTTTAATGATTTTAATGTATATTCTATTGTATTGTAAATGAACCTGGGCTGTGCTGGCAAAATTAGAGATGTGGTACAGTAGGCATACACGGCGTTACAGTTGCCTAGGCCTGTCCGCAGTTCATTTTCCCATTCATTTATTCATTCATTCACAAAACTTATATAGCGCCCCTTCAAGAAGCCTACTCAGAGGCGCTCCTAGCCCAGCCACGGCTAAAAAGATGGGTCTTAAGCAACTGGTAGAATTTAGCAGGCAAATTAGCCTACCCCGTATATATAGCCTTTACTACACACAAATATTTGTGAGGTGACTATAGGCCTACACACTGTATACCCGCGTATAACTCATGAGAGATGACTTAACCTATAAGCATCATTAGCAATGTCATCATCTGCGTATCTATCACACATCCCAAAGAAACCTTGAAAGCCAGCAACAGCCATGCATGGCAAAGTACGAAGACCAATGAAATATACATGTATTTAAGCTGGAATATTATTCCAGCTTCGTCCACGACACTTCCACTGCATGCGCTACCATGGCAACGACTCATGCATGAAATCAATGGAATCTTGGCACGTGCGTTATTTGCTGACCTTGCCCAAAGACACAGCAAAGTCATACGAATCGAGACAAATATAAATCCCAACGGCAGAGGTCAATCCGTGGGGCGGGTGGGTAAGTCCGTGGGACGGGTGGGTAAGTCCGTGGGACGGGTGGGTATTGGGTAAGTCCGTGGGACGGGTGGTTCGCCACTAAGAACTGCCAGACGACTGGAATTTGGAAGTTAATTTTCAATAAATCCAACAATATTGAAAAATTCGCAAACACGACCGCCACAGCTGAGGTGCAATAATGAATGTCACGTTCCGGAGAACGCCGGAGAATGCCGGAGAACACCGGGGAATGCCGGAGAACGCCGGAGAATGCCGGAAAATGCCGGAGAATGCCGACCGCGACAGACGACAATGAGTCGATGACCCAGCTACAAGTTCATAATAAATGAATAAGTCCAAGCGCTGAGCACTGTCTAATTCGCGGCTGCTCTTCATGGGCGCCCGCAGAAATTTTTGCAGGAGGGGCAAAACACAATGATCGCCGTTAAATTTGCTGGCAAAAGCTGGAAAATTCAAAGCAGAATATTAAGAAGACGAGTATTTTTTCACATAGTTTTCTAAATGCAAATTTATCAGTTTTATCTTGAGCATCGTTAGTAACATTTACGCTCTAGCGCGAAGAAATTTGTTAATAAAAAAGTAGTAGCTAAAAATAGGAAAATCAATTTTTCCAGGGAGGCAAGTCTCCCTCTTGCCCCTATGTGCGGGCGCCCATGCTTCTGCTGCTGTAACCATCCCATATTCCATAATTTTTACAGACCAAGGAGAATATTGCATATACTGACGCTTTCTGCGATAATGAAAATTTGCTGAGAAATTACCTCACGTTCATTCTATATATTTATAGCATGTATAATTATAGCAATATATATTTATGACACACTCTGACCACTTCCAAAACACTGTTGAAAATTGCCATCGTTATATCTGCTTTGCTGATATCATCATCACTATTGCTGTCGTGAAGAGACAGTAAACAGCATGCACATGTCATTGCTTGAAAAAAATACATTTTTATTGCTCCAATTAAAATGTCAAATAGCACATCAAATGATAGGGAGATGGAGAGGAAAAGGAGAAGGAGCGTGAGAGGGAGATCTGGAACAGCACCTTTTGACAAAGTAGTGCTACAGCTGAGATGAAGCGGGCACTAAATGTGCCACTATAGTTTACAGACTTACCCTGAAGAATCACAAAGATTGACAGAGCCGTAAACCAGCATCTATAGGCCCACTTGTCACTCACTGGCAAATTAAATTATATGTACGGCAGAGGTAGAGCAAGCTTTGTGATTTACCTCATTGCAGTGCTCTTGGGGCACAGGTGTCTCTACTTACGAAATTCCCCTCTCATATAGATGTACAAGGGCATCCTTAAGCAGTTCCTTAAATCAGTTTCTTAAAGCTGTTTTAAAGCAGTGCCTTACAGCAGTTCCTTAAAGCGGTTCCTTAATGCAGTTCCTTCTTATCGAGCGTTCGAGGGTATAACCGGGTAGGATCACACAGCAAGAATGCGTTCAAATTGCGTTGTAAATTATGCAACGTTTCCATGCGCTGTGGATTATACGACATTAGACGGATTGGCATCTTGTACTGAACCACTTATTTGCTTCACCTTTGGCCTTTATTTTTATATTTCCGGATGCATGGGCTGAAGTTTACATGTATATAGTGCCAAGTCTCACAGAGTAACTGTCTGATATATACGGTGCTATTTTGATACAACTAACGAGATCCAACACCTCGTTTCGGAATACTTAAAACAAACTCAAGCAGTGTATTAGTGGGTTGGAATGAATTGGTTATAATGGATGAAGAAATACAACTGATTACTGAACTTGTAAAGGTTGCTGCTTGGTCATCGTTTCTACCTACGAAATTCCCCTTTCATATAGGGCCTATACAGAAAATCAATACTTCTTATCAGTTCGCCCGCTTACTTACTTTACAATTAAGCAGACGACCCAATAATTAATTGGTAGGCCTATAATTATACGTTGTTCCAACATTCGAATCAGCCACATTCATTTTCTCTGTTAACAAGCTCAGACGATGCACCACATCCAACAAGACACTTCATCCCGTCTCCATGCTCTCAGTGGACAGTGATGTCTTTGCGAGTCCGGCAAAACGACGCAAAACGGTGACCACTGACCACCCAATAATCAATATAAACGCTCTGACAAGTTGGCAATAACAACACAACTATTGTGGCGCGCAGAGGCGCAGCCGAAATTCCTTGTAGCCGCGGCGGCCGGTCACCGGGCGAACCGATGCGATCAAGCATCACCCATGACGCAGCGGCGACGGCGGCGGTGGCGGGGCGGCGCTTGCGTCTCCTGCAGCAGGTCCCAGGATGCTTATTCAAAAGTCTTATGGCGTTTTTCAATCATAAATCCTGGCGTTCTTGTTATCTGCTGGCATCGCGCGCTGGTTCGGGAGAGCTGCTGTTTGCATCGGCGACCGTCCCGAGGCACATTTTCCATTCAAAATAAAATTGGGCATAAAACGGTAATTGCAGTTTTGGCCTTTATCAGCATCGGTACAATGATTGTCATCAATAAAAAATGATGTACGGTGTCTTGTGCGGCGGTAGAGCGAACGAAGGAATCACCAGCGCCACCCGCGTGGTGGTGGTGGTGGTGCATGGATGCTACATCGATGGAAGGAAGAGCCCTGTGTTCTGCAACCATCCTTCTTCCAGATCGTGTCTTAGGCTCCAGACGGAAGAAATGCCGATGTCCAAGACGCATAAAAAATACTTTGACTCTCCGCAGTGGCACAGAAAAACGACTGTACATGTACATTGATTGTACAATATTATAGGCCTGCATACGAAAGGCAGTCACCAGAGGCACTTGTATCCATTCGTTTAACCCGAGACAGTGGCGTAGCCAAAGAGGGTTGGGGGGATGAAAAGAACCCATTGGTTTGGGGGAAAACTTTTTTAAAGGTTATTTGTCCAATTATATAAGAAAAAACAAGCATCCGGCCATAACCTCCCTTCATCAGAAATTCCTGACTACGCCACTGCCCGAGACATGACCTTTTCCAGGGTGAGAATTGCCTTGGGGTTGAAGGGTTCAACCTCCCTGTATAGGAGGGTTTCTTTCAAGAAATTTTCACGACTGCACAAACTCTTCTTCCACTTCCTATCCTCCATGGTAAATTACTTCCAATCGGGTGACAATGACCTTCTTACTATTTCTAGCTGCGCAGAAGTAGCCTACTTTTACAACTGCACAAATTTATTTACAACTGAACATTTTGTCAAGAAATGCACGCTAAGAGCCCTGGTCTTTCTTAGGGTCACATAGCAAGTCTCCGCTTCGCATTGTAAAACCACGTCATAGTCTTACCCCTTCAGCTATCTTTCTACAATTCTCATACTACCATCTTCTAACACGGTAGCTAAATGAGCTGAGTGCCTGCTTTGCAATGCGGAGTGTGAGAGTTCAAGCCCCTAGAGATGACTATACTGTGTTATTAAACAGATTGTCTTTGGTGACATGGTATACCCGAATGCTTTCAGAATTTGCCTTGCATTGTGTAGGGTAAAGGTGCAAGCATCCCGAGTGACGGTCACGCTGTCTAAAAACCTCACGCCAGTCCCTCATCAAATATTACTGTGTGACGTTGATTGATTGCACTTAATAAATTCAGAATTTATAGCAAAAAGAAGAATAATTCTCTGTTGCGCTCTATTTTAATCGGGAATTCACAAAATGACCTGTTCCGTGAAACCTCTCAGAAGAAAAGTGTTAGGCCTAAACAGATGGAACAATTGTTGTGAGACGATTTTTCTCTGCGGTCCATTCACAAATAGGATGGAAACAGCACAATCCCTGTTTGGCAGTCGTGATCCACTAGGGCATCATTTTTATGCAGATGATACTCAACTTTACATTTCGTCTGACAGCTCATTTTGTAATTCATCTTCACGACTGTTGTTGTCCCGCGTGGCTTTGAGGAGACGCGCCGTATAGTATTGGATGGCAAGCAAAGCACTCTCTTCTTAACCGATGCAGACATGGCATGATCAGACACTGAGTGCATGTAGAATGCTACAGATTAATTTCTTCAATCTTGTAGCTGTTTATCAAAGCTGTGCTAAAAGTAAGCCATGTTTCTGTTTCGTAAATAATGTGTAAGCACTAAGCACCTTTTAAAACCTGATGCTTCTGAGAATACTGTAGGTAGGTGTATGCCAATTGGTTTTATTTTATTTAAAAAAAATTCATCACAGACTCCACATTTGGCGTTAGCATACTTTGGTGTACTGTAGACAGCGCGGTACCTAATTTCGCATAATTTCTCATGTGCGATTTTATAGGATATTTATTAGCCTACAATGCAATTTTAGTGCCATACCTAATAATGGTAGTTACATTAATTACAAGAAAGATGACTATGATAATAGCGATGATGATGATGATGATGATGATGATGATGATGATGATGATGATGATGACAACGACGATGACGACGACGATGACGACGACGACGATGATGGTGATGATTGGTACGATGAAGGCCTTTCTCCGAGAAAATAACAACCGGAATAGTTTCTTCTGAGGTATGAAAGGCTCGGTGCTCTCAGTCCAAAACGTATGGCATGGGTACCCCTATAGTTGTCTCCGAATAATACGAATATATGAACATGGGAAACACCGGTTTTGGGGCAAGGCGCTGCGATTACAGCACGAAGTCAATTTCCAATTCTCTGTGAATCCTTCTATCTCCCACTCAATTTGGAACAATGTGTGTACGTACTCAAACCGGAAATTGAATCGGACCCCGGTGCAGCCAAAGTCGGTCGGTCGTACAAGGGAAGTGCACATGCATGATGTAGTCTGTGTGTGTCCCCAGTGCACATGTGTAGCCTATGTGTCACCAGTGCACATGTGTAGCCTATGTGTCACCAATGCACATGTGCAGCCTATGTGTCACCGGTGCACATGTGTAGCCTGTGTGTCACCAGTGCACATGTGTATCCTGTGAGTCACCAGTGCACATGATGTAGCCTGTGTGTCACCAGTTTTAGGTGTCCCGTTATTCTTTGCTTGGACAATTTTTCTACAATCAGGGCTAAGAAAAAGTAAGGCGCAAACTAAGGTTGTACCGAATATTCGCTTCGTATTCACTTCGGGGCCGAATATCTGTCCAAAAGCTATTCGGTCGAATAGTAGCGGTAGGACAGAACACGAAGTGTTCGTGTTTCGTGTGATATTTGTTTCTGAAATTATGCGGCTACTTCTAGTTTACACAGATACGCAGAAGAATGTAAAAATTACATATAGCCTGCATAACTGTTTACTTTTAGACTAAGCTTATAGATCTAATTATCTTAAATTTCTTGAACTGAAACGTTTGCTCACATTTGAAATTTTTAATGTTGTCTGTAAACCTAATTTGTACACCATTCGTGTTCGTATTTTGGCCAAATAGTCGGTCTAATTATTCGTATTCGGCCGAATAGTGATAAATGCCTATTGGGTATATATATATATATATATATAATTTATGTACGTATATATATATAGCTCTAAAGCAAACACTTCATAACCATTGCTGCTTCTATGGCTTAGCCTAAGGGCTGTTCTTACTTTTCTTCTTCTAGTAAAGTGTCTTTCCCATCTATCAGCGACGCTTTCTTCTTATGCTGGGGCAACCAAATTTAACTTCGACTTCATGTTTCAGCTTTTATGCTTCAGCTTTCTATAGCTGTGAGGAGCGAGTTATAAGCGTTTACAGTGGAGACTAGCATAAACGCCGACAACGCACGTCTTGGTATAATTGGCACGTTCAGTTCACGGCTGCACACCACCACTGCACACCACCACTGCACACCACCACTGCACACCACCACTGCACACCACCATTGCACACCACCACTGCACACCATCACTGCACACCACCACTGAACACCACTATTGCACACCACCACTGCACACCACCACTGAACACCACCACTGCACACCACCACTGCACACCACCACTGCACACCACCACTGCACACCACCACTGCACACCACCACTGAACACCACCACTGCACACCACCACTGCACACCACCACTGCACACCACCACTGCACACCACCACTGCACACCACCACTGCACACCACCACTGCACACCACTACTGCACACCACCACTGCACACCACCACTGCACACCACCACTGAACACCACCACTGAACACCACCACTGCACACCACCACTGGACACCACCACTGCACACCACCACTGGATGGGTGTGCTGTGAATGAGAGCGTGTTGTTTCCGTGTCTTTCTGAATACACAATCCACTGCATCACCGCCGAGCAACAGACCAGCGCATGCATGTATATATATATATATATATATATATATATATAGCGTCAAGCAAAAACCGGTCAAACTGCGCAGCATGGAACCATAAATTGCAAATGGCGTCCACTGGGAGTTCTGCTGACGAACAGAAACGATGTCGGATGATCAGTGTATTGACGGATTACGGATGGAGGGGAGATGGGAGATATGTAGGGAGGGAGGAGAATAGGGAGAATGGAAGTAGAGGAGACGTAATAGTCTACCACTGATTAACGCAAAGGAGGGAGAAAGGGGATATGCAGTGTATTGAGGACCCAGAGATGTAGGAGAGATGGGTAGGGAGAGTAGGCAAGAAAATAAGACATAGGCGGCAGGCTATAAGGCTAAAACCACATAGAATTGTATATCCATGCATTGGTGTATTTAAGGGAGGGTTTTACGGCTTAAAAACCTTCCACAAATAAGTATAATGTTCGATCTTTTTCAAAGCTAATTCCGTGTATTTGCAAGCATATCCATTGGAAACAACTCTGAAGTGGACACGTCTTCGGAAACGTTTCCCTGGCCGCACCCCTGAATTTAGCCACTAGTGAAGACGAAACGCCGCCACATCATCAGGCGTCGCTTGACTGCATGTCTAAAGATGTCTAAATCTTAGATGTCTAACTTACATGTCTAACTTAGATGTCTAAATCTAAAGCAGAACCACGAAAGCAGAAAGGAATTTCCAACAAACGACCATGAAACACAAGTCGTTGTTGTCTTCTCTCCCATTGTCTTGAATTGTCGGCCAAATCGACTAGATTTCTTTTTACTGCTGGAGACAGTTTATGGAAGTTCCTAATATCCTTCCTACGGCACATGCAGTTGGCCAACAGAAGCCGGGCAGGAATTGTTCTCTTGCATAATAGAACAATCGCTTCTGGCTTCGATAGTGCAGCCAGTCCCCAACACAAGTACAAACGCAAGTACACACGCACAAGTATACACACATAATATATAGGTAAACACACAAATAGGCCACACACATACCACAGACGCACGTGCAAATGTACATCAGCACGTTCAACAACATCGGGCTCACACAAAAGAAACGCTCTCAGCAAATTAGTTTCAACAGTCTTCAAAGAATTTATGATTTTCTTAGCGCCAACTATCTGCCACAACTACCCCACAAGTAATTGCTGCAACACCAATCCAGACGCAAACACAAACAGCTTCATCTCTGCCTTGTTGTGTCAAACATTCGCAGACACCAAACTCATAGAAAATCCATCTCAGATAAGTGAGTGGATTTTGCCTTTCCAGTAAGTTGATTGAATAAAATAAAAAAATAAATGGAAAAGTACCTTTTCAGACAAACATGGTTTTACTAAACACTGTTACACGGGTATGCAAAGGGAAACTCACAGACACGCGCACGCACACCACACACCACACACATGTACAGAGGAACTGGACATGTTTTAATGTGACCGTGAGGACATAAGTGTAACCGCTTATATGGAAACTGGAATGGAAAGTTGCGCTCCCCATCCATCTGTATCTGCATGCATCAGACATTAATGCACCCATCCATCCATCCATCCAGCCATCCATCCACCCATATATCCATCCATTCATCCACCCATCCATTCATAATACACTGGCTAAGAAGTAAGAACAATCGTGGAATCTACCCTGAAATCGCACTCATCCATCCACGACACGCACACAACACATCAGACGAACGCCAGCAAAGATGATAATAATAGCAACCGTGCTGATGAACAGTAGACGCAAAAGACGCTCACTGCATGGAAATCCATCCATCCTCTTCCTCTTCCTCCTCCTTCTCCTCCTCCTCCTCCTCCTCCTCCTCCTCCTCCTTCTCCTCCTCCTCCTCCTCCTCCTCCTCCTCCTCCTGCTACGGCTTATATATGATCCGCTCTGTCGCCTGATGTTTTATTCATTGAGAAACTCTCATTATTATCCTGCAGCTCCAACCACCGAACGTCTGGCTAAGCGGCGATATACGATAATATTTTGGGATGATCTTCTTCTTCAATTGCGCCAATTACTACTATGAACAGCTTTTGCGAAATAATCCATCCACAGCCCACTCGCCATGAAAAGTGTCGTCGGAAAACAACTGTCATAATATAGTCATCGACATATTAAGCTGTGATTAAATTTAAAGATCATCGTCCGCTTGAGAAGGTCAATAAGCTGATGTCAGTGACCATCCATTGATCCATCCATCTATATCTATCCATCCATCCGTCTGTCCATCCATCTATCCCCATCCTTGCATCCGTCCATTCATCCATTTATCCGGAATTCCGTCCGTCCATCCATCCATCCATTCTTGAATACACCAAACCACCCGTTTATTCGTCGATTCCGTCCATCTATTCCGACCATCCATCCATTCATCCATTCTACATCCATCCGTACATTCATCCATCCATTCATACATCCATCCGTACATTCATCCATCCATCCATTCATCCATTCATCCATTCATCCATTCATCCATCCATCCATCCATTCATCCATTCATCCATTCATCCATTCATCCATCCATCCATCCATTCATCCATTCATCCATCCATCCGTATGAATACAGGGGAAGTGTGAGGCATTGAGAAATGCCGATGATTTATAACAATACAATTTAGGACATCATGCTTCTTGTCTTTTTTAAACCAACCATGACGAGTCAATTGTTGTTGGTATCATTTTTGGTGGTATCATTTTGAAATCTTACAAAACGGTCATTCTGAACTTGAAGCAACGAATTAATGGTCAAGTCGATGACGTTCATTAGCAATTTTTATAGCGCCTTCTCAAGGGAACTACACAGAGGCGCTCCCAACTCCAGCTCGGCCATATAAAATAGATGATGGAGAAGGATGACTGAGAAGGAGTTCTAGAAAAAGGAGTGTAGCGTAAAGGGGTTACAGACAGGCAGACAGACAGACAGGCAGACAGACACACAGACAGGCAGACAGACAGACAGGCAGACAGACAGACAGACAGGCAGACAGGCAGGTAGGCAAACAGACAACCAGACAGAGGCAGAGGCAGAGGCAGAGACAGAGAGACAGAGAGACAGAGAGAGAGATAGAGAACAACAGAAAGAAAGAGAGAAAGAGAGAGAAAAATAGAGATATATAATCATATTCAGAGATAGATCCAGAAATAATTGAAACACATAAAAACTGGAATGGGATGGCCCGCCACAGGACGGATCCACTGGTGACAAATAATTATCTAGTTATTTATGAATGAATCCATGTATGTGTGCATGTCCGTGCGTGTGTGCGTGTGTGTCCGTGCGTGTGCATGTGTATGTATGTGTGTGCGTGTGTGTCCGTGCGTGTGCGTGTGTGCGTGTGCGTGTGTGCGTGTGCGTGTATGTCCGTGCGTGTGCATGTGTATGTATGTGTGTGCGTGTGTGTCCTTGCGTGTGCGTGTGTGCATGTGTATGTATGTGTGTGTGCCTGAGTAGAACAGAATGTAGCAAGCTCGGACATTCGACCAATATAGCCTTGACCTTCGCCCATTTGACCAGTACAGCCTTGACCTTCGGACAATTTGACCAGTACAGCCTTAAAAAACTGAGTGCCCGCGCAGTTTGACCAATATAGCCTTACTTTTTCAAATTCGGCGTCTGGCGTAAAAAATTTTTCTTCCGCGTAAAAATATTTTCTCTGGCGTATGTAAAATGGACTACCCGAAGAAAACTGTTACAGAATTACGAAAAATCGCCGAGCCGAGCGGCCGGGATGGATATTTTACAAGACGGTGGAAAGCGGCGTTCATTGCTAAAATTGACGCCCACATCCGCGAATGCTACGACGATGAATGCCCATGCAAGAATCCACGGCCGGATCGACAACAAGGGCCATGCGAGACCATCGTCGTTCGTCGTCGGCGCAATGGCAACTCACCCCCGTGTGATGTTAGTTTGATCGACAACGAGATCATCGTCGTTAATTGTCAATGCAATGGCAACTCATGCCTGTGTGATGTAAGAGCGTGAGTGGCCTACGACGTAGATATGGGATTACAATATCGCAAACGATTTTACACCGTTGGTTTATAATCGTTTTTGGATCAATCGAATATTTTTTTTCCTCCAAACACGACATATTTTTCATAATCGTCTCACAATGCCACCAAGTCTTCAGTATCGATCCACGAGTTGAACGAGTCTGGGTAGCCCAACCACTTCACGAGACATTTCTTCCCGCGTTTCCTAATCACTTTTTCGATTCTGAATATTTCTTGAGTTGTTTTCTGTAGCTCCTGCTCATAGAATGACCCCTGTATTTCCTCAGAATTAGAATCAGTGATCTTGTAAGTTGGCGGATCTGTATATTGAACCTGAGATACTACAAAAACCTCCTCTGTCCATCTAGGTATATATCCTTTGTCAAAAATGCTCTTCTTCCTAGTTATTCTGACTCGATCGCCGACTGAAAACTTTGGTGTAATAGGCTCTGAAATCTCGTCGCCGTATAAATTCATAAATACAGTCTTTTCGTTCACTTTCATACTAGCCTTCGCGGGAGTCATTTTGATCGAAGAATGTCTCGTGTCATTATAATTACTAACCATCTCATCTAATACATCGATATATCTTCTAGTTGAATTAGCTGTGAAGTACTTGAACATCTTCTCTTTCATCGTACGCACCCATCTTTCTACGATGGAACTTTTTCCCTCGTTTTCGGTAGAATACAACTCGACTAAATTCTTTACATTTTTGTTATAAAATTCTTTCCCTTTGTCGCACCAAACTTTGACTGGCTGTCGACCGCCCCCGAGTATCTTCACGAAACCATCAGCTGTAGACTTCCCGCTCTTGTCATGTAATGGAACGATCCATCCGTACTTGGAAAATACATCTATGACGGTCAATAGATACTTCACGCCATCATTATCTCTAGCGAAAGCCTGCATGTCGATTAGGTCAGCCGCCCAAATCTGGTCAATCCCGCCAACACGGACACGCCTCGTCCTAAAATTTCTCACTACTGGTTTGTGTAATTCATTCGCTAATTGATTAGTCCATTTCAGGTCCTGCTGTAATTTTAGGCTTTTTTTAAACCCAAACCTAGGCTTGTTTTAGCTGACAAGATGGGTTTGACTATCGCCCTCTCTACGCGTTCTCGTAAGCTAGGATTTGGAATATTATTCAGCTGGTTTATCATTGCTCTATCAGCGACATTCCTAGAAGCCGTATCAGTGTGTTGATTGTATGCCAGGTCGTGAATATATGCCGCACTATCTACCCTGTTTATAGGTTTGCTCCAATCTTTGGGGGTTTCGTTGGGATTCAGACGCAAATCTAGTCTAGTACCGGGACCAGTAAACTGATGGCCTGGCAAATGTAATTCGCCCGGGAATTTAGCCCAAGGTAATTTAATGTTGCTAGTGGCAGCGTTCAGTGAACTAACTAGATCCCCACCTTGCGCAACAGCGGTCGCCTTCACGAATTGAGTTTTTGTTTTCCCGCATACGACGCAAACACCTCTGAGCATCGATCTCCCATTATTAGCCACGGCGTTCTGCACATCTGTCGTCTGGGTCTGTTTTTTACATTTTACGCAATACATTTCGTTTTTTAATAATATATATTTTTAAAATGGAGATTAGAGATATGAGTTGGGGCACAGCGCTCTCGAAAAGATTCAATAATCCGTTGTTACCCAAAAGCATACGTGGTTTGATAGTTGGGAAATCGGCGTGTGGAAAAACAACGCTTCTTCTCAATCTTTTACTCAGGCCAGACTGGTTGGATTATAATAACTTGCAGGTATTCGGTACTTCTCTGTTTCAGCCGGAATATCGTATTATTAAAAAAGCATACGAAGAAAAATTACCGAAAGAAGCGATCGTTTGGCTGTTCGAGCACCGAGATGAAATCGTGGGACTAAATGTGTCGCCAGACCTTGTAATGGAAGAACTAGCAAAAAACTCGGAAGCTAAATCCGATATAATTGCCAAGTTCTTTGAGAGCGCCGACGATGTACCAGACCCGAGAGATCTGAGCTCCGAAAAGAAGAACCTGATGATTTTTGACGATCTTCAATTGGAACGACAAAACAAATGTGAAACGTATTATAATCGGGGCAGGCATAGTAATGTAGATTGTTTTTACCTCGCCCAGAATTATTTCAAATTACCGCGCCAAACAATCAGAGAAAATGCGAACTTTATTTGCCTGTTCAAACAAGACCTGAAAAATTGTAATCATATTTACAACGATCACGTGAGTACAGACATGTCGAAAGATGAGTTTCGAAAACTATGCAAAACAGTATGGGAACGGCCTCATGGTTTCGTGGTTTTAGACCTGACTAGCGATAAGTACAATGGCAAATACCGATGCGGACTCGACGAATTTTATATAATCGAGGATCCGCCATTGTAAAATTGTATTGTATAGTAAAAATGGAATCATCGCTTCTCAAACAGATATCGGAAAACACGGAAAAGACGGCCTGCAACACGGAACCAAAAACATCATTTTCCATTTTTCTCAGCGAAAAGAGCACGCGAATCAGAACGAAGTTTAATCCGCTACTCGAACTGGAGAAGAATAAGAAATATGAAATGGCCTTAGTTGCCCTCGAGACGTACTATTCTTTTCCGAATATCGATGCGACAAACAACGGCTTCAGGTATTCGCCGAATTCCAGCACAGATTGGGTAAACATTGCAGTTCCAGAGGGTTGCTATGAAATAACGGATATCAACGAATATATACAGAGAGTCATGAAGGGGAATGGGCATTTCGATGGAGTAAATGGAAATTACTGTATCTCAATAGCGCCAAACACCAATACTCTGAGGTCTGTGGTGAATATAGAAGCAGATTATATGGTTGACTTTACGCCAAAGAATTCGATTGGAAAGGTTCTAGGTTTCAACAGATGGATCTATTCGGGCGGATACAACGAATCGGAGGACTTGGTAAATATAATGAGTGTAAGCAGCCTGAGAGTGACCAACGACATTATCGGGTCTTCGTACACTAACGGAACATCGGAAAACGTGATATATTCTTTTTTCCCAAACGTAGGCCCCGGTTACAAGATTATCGAAGTGCCGCATAATTTGATATATCTCCCGATTTTGCTGTCTACAATTTCAACGATGGAAACGAGGCTCACAGACCAACACGGGAACCTACTAAATCTTCGGGGTGAGGAATTAGCGATTCGATTTCACATCAGGGAAGTTTGAAAGTTTTTGTAATTTATTAATAAAATGAATCGTTACACGGGCGTAAAAGTTAATATTTCAGAAGCGCAACAAGACAAAATTAAAAGATCACTTCAAGCGGGGAGCGGCGTGAGTATCAAACTATCGCACGATGATTTGAATGGCGAACACGTTTTGGCGCTCACCCAGGCGCAAATCAATAAAATGGCGGCTGCCTACCAAAAAGGAACTGGCATGATTATTAAAATGAGTAAAACACAATTGGAGAACAACAAGAAAGTCGAAGGTGGATTCATAGGCGCTATACTTCCGTTTCTAGCGACAGCGGGACGGTTCCTTCTTGGTAGCGTACTGCCAAGTTTAGCACAGGGCGCATTAGGTGGGTTAGGTGCTGCGGCTGGATCGAAACTTGTCGATAAAATCAGCGGTTCGGGTGTAATGTATGTCAAGAAAGGTGACATAGCGTGCAAAATAAGAGCGGCCGGATCCGGTTTGTACTTGTCTCCGTGGCAAAAAGGCGCATCGATAATGGGATCCGGGCTTTACATGAAAACAGGGTCGGGCTATGTGAGTGGCGAAGGACTTTTGCTCGGCCCCAACTCGCCGTTTCGAAACATTCCGATTCTCGGCATGATATTATAAATTATCATATGTAAAATGTCGAGACCAATACACAAATTTGGAACTAAACCAACTAGACCGGTAGAGGTTAGAACGCAGCCCGTTTCAGTCTTTTGGAAGATTACGAGCGGTGTTACTCGCACTCCAGTAAGACAACTAGGAGGTCTGCGATGGGAGATTTTTGCGCAAAATGATATCACGATACAACCAAAGACAGCAAATACGCTAAGGCTTGGACTCGGTGTAGAAATGGCGGCAGGACTTTGCCTCGTTTCCCTCAGACAGAGTATCAAAGAACGACGATGCAGCCTACTAGATGGAGTGATTTCAGAAGATGTGATTGATGATATCATAGTTTCCATTCAAAACAACTCCGATTCGGCAGTAACGATAAACGAAGGAGATTCGCTATGCTGTGTAAATTATCAACGGTAAAAAAAATATATATTGCTAATAAATAAAAGAATGGAATACGAAGGCATCAAACTCTATCCAAACCTAACAAATATAACGCCCTCTGCGCCAGAAGGTGAAATACAAATAGCCGCAGGGTCCGCACAAACGTATCGACTTCAGAAGATTAGCGAAATCAAAAAGGAGATCGAGCAAGAACGAGACAAAAGAGCAACGTTGAGTAAAAAGTACCATAGAAGTGTGAGCGTAATCGGCGTAGTAGACAGCTTCCTCATGGTGGTCACGATGGGGCTCGGAATTTCGGGAATCGGCGTACTAGCTACCATAATTGCGGCTCCCATCGCTATTGCTATGGAAGGGACAGCGCTAGGTGCGGGGCTATTGAGTATAATTGGCAGCCGAATCTGTAAAAAGCTCGCCCTGAAGGCGGAGAAGCATGAAAAGATCAAAACGCTAGCTGATGCGAAGCTCAACACGATCAGCGACCATATTTCAAAAGCACTCGTGGATGATCACATTTCAGACGAGGAATATTCTCTGATTCTAAGTGAGATTGAAAAATTCAATGGCATGAAAGAAGAAATCAAAAGTAAGTCGAAAGTTGCGATAGACGCGATGGATGAGGAAACGAAACAATCACTCATCGATCGGGGAAGAGAGGAAGTCAGGCAGTCCTTTCAAAGCATGTTTGAGAAAAATACCGAATCTGCTCGAAAGACGACTAACGTGAACATGTATGAAATCATGTAGAGTTTTGCATACCTATGTAGACCTATGTCGCTATGTCTGAAAATACGTCTAACTTGTGTTTTTACACATGTCGAAAAACATGTCGAAAAACACGTCGAAAAACACGCCGGAAAACATGTCGAAAAACATTAAATTTTTTATTAAAAATGTCGTTTCTAAAGATAGATGACCCGGCGAAAAGAAATTTCATAGTCGAAGAGTTTCTGAAATCCAAGAAGAATATTCAACAAAACTTTTTATCGGAGAGATTGGGAGATTCGGGGCTGCAACAAGAACTAACCAAGCTGTACAAGCCTATCGTCGATTCGCAATCCGCAATTTCCAAAGAGCAGAATGTCTTACTATCCGCCATCAAAGAAAACTCGATAGCTACTACAAACGCACTACAGACGCTACCCGCTTCGTTGAAGATTCAATTTCCTCAGTATCCCTCGATAGAAGCGTATAGCGACGATCCGACTGAGGATATTAGAACTTTAGAATTAGGGGATGTAGCCACCAAGTACCTTCATCAATACGCCTCCGATAGAAAAATCGTAGACACGACGTTCGGAATACGATCAAAAAATAGTCAATTCTACATCGGCGACACTCCGATTTTTATTCAAGGAGACGATGTGACGGTTGGAAATAAGACGTATAGCGGAACACCGGGGCTTTGGGAGTTGTTGACGATGAAACAGCCGAACACGTCGATATACGATAATAATGATAGAGACGATTACGCCGAGATTCTACTCGCGTCGGATGCTATCAGACAGCCAAAAAATCCCAACAAACCGAAAGCATCTTCGAGCGTCAAATATAGAGAAATTATCAAGCCGATATGGGAAAAGAGGACTCGTAATGCGGTGGGTAAAGGCGTGGGTGGTGTAATCGTTATTTCCGAAGATCCAAACGTGTTGGCGAAACAGCTAGAACTACGATTTCAAAGCTTCAAAGCAGGCAATACCGGCGTGAGAAACGAGATCGTGGCGATGTGCGACGCGTTATTGAGGCAGGAAGTGCTGAGTAAAGATGCTTACAAAAATATAATGATGACATTGTAAAATGCAGAAAAAATGCAAGTCATTAATAGAAGGAGGTATAGAAAACAATACGTTATCGGAGGATCAGGAATATTCGATACAATTTCGGGATTTTTCAAACGACTAGTAACGTCGAACGCCGCCAAACAATTAGCAGCGACCGCTCTCAACGCGAGTAAAGACGCGGCGAAAGAAATTGGGAAAAAGGCCATCGATGTTGGGAAAACAACCGCAATCGACGCCGGCAAACGATTAGTGGACAAAGCAGTGGCCAAACTGTTTACTCCTGCTCCTGCTCCTACTCCCACCGCCAAGAAAATTACGCCAGAAAGTAGACAAATTTTAGATCGGCTGAGTGGCGTCGGGTCGAGCCCAAATATCTCGAATATTAATAATCTGATGATGGGGGATGGCCTGAAGAAGAACGACGTCATATCGATACAAGATTTAGTACGCTCGCTAAACGGCGGCGGAATGAAGGTCGCGTAAAAAATATATTATCGCGTAGTAGTAAAAATGCAATCATCCGATATTCTGAGATTTACCGAACAACCATTGAGCGATGAAAGCGTCGAACGCTACGAATGGTACGAGTATGAGCCGATATCGGGGGCGAATCTAAACACCTCCGGCGAGATTAGAATAAATATCGAACTTCAAGATCTATTTTGTCATCCGGCGGAATCTTACCTGCTGTTCGAGGGTAGATTGATGAAGGCGACCAACCCCGTCACCTTCTACGTTAATGCCGATGAAGCAACTCTTACGAATAATGGGCTCATGCATCTTTTCAGCCAAATTTCGTATTCCCTGTCGAATCAGGAAATTGAATCGTTATTTCACCCAGGTCAGGCAACGACGATGCTCGGATTACTCAAATACCCGAATGATTTTCAACTAGCTCAAGGTTTGAATCAGTTGTGGTACAAGGACAGCGGAGCGACGGCTGCTATCGCGGATAATCAAGGTTTCGCCGTGAGACAGTCGTATATAATTCAAAAACCAAATGCCAAAGGTACTTTTAGCTTTGTTGTTCCATTGAAGCATATTTTCGGATTTTGCGATGATTACGACAAGGTTGTTTTTGGTGTGAAACACACGCTAACTCTGGTTCGTAAAGCCGATGATGACGCAATTTTTAGACTCGCCGGCGCGGGCGCAGCGGATGCAGGGAAAGTTAGGCTGGATAAAATCTCATGGTTCATGCCGCACGTTATTCCCGCGGATATGGAGAAGATGCAATTGTACAAAACTATCGAATCGAAAGCGTCGCTGCCAGTTGCGTACAGAGCCCGTCAATGCGATACCACCTCCGTCGCACAGTCGACTAATTTTAGCTGGAGACTTAGCGTCAAGACATTACCTGAGAAGCCTAGGTACATCATCTTGGGTTTTCAAACCGACAAAAGCGGCGATCAACTACACAATCCATCCGTTTTCGATCATTGCGATCTGAAGAACATGTTCGTGATGATGAACCAGGACCGATACCCAGTTGTCGACTACAACCTATCATTTCCGAATCAACAATTCGCGCGGGCGTACCGAGCAGCAGCCGCGTTCAGTGAAAAATACTATGGAATGGACGAACTAATGACGCAATGCAATATCACACCCTCGGACTTCAAAGATCTGTTTCCGATTATGGTGTTTGACGTGAGCAAGCAATCCGAGCGTCTGAAGTCATCGGTGGTCGATATTCAGATCAAAGGCACGTTCAATACGGCGCCGCCGGCTAATACGGAAGCGTACGCAGTGGTGATTTCAGACAAGTTACTGAGGTTTCAATCGGATGGGCAGAAAATGAGCGTGGTATATTGAAGAAAGATAACGCTGAAGAATAATGAGACTTACAGATACCTATCGCGCGTATATGAACGATAGGTATCTACGGTTACCTAGTACAAAAACTCGACCTGCAATCCGCCTCCGCCCATGAGAAGACGGCGACCGGCTGTTAGACTGTTTCCGGTCATGACGGAATATAACTTCATACCGAGCTTATCGTTGGCGTCGAAAAATATGGCGACGGTTGGTAATACGAGCGATATTCTGCTGCCAACCGTTGTTCCGCTGACCTTGTATTCAAAAAGTTCGTCACTATGTAACTCATCTTGGACATACGCAATTCCGATTAATTTTTCGCCCGGACTATCATTTCCTATCAAGAAATTCGCGAATCCGCTAAGTCGATATACGCCCGTACGAGGAATAGTTATAAAGCCCAAGGACGTCGTATACGCCGAATCCGTATTGATGGCAACGACCGTTAATTTATGATGCATTACATATGCGCCTGAGAATGCACCACCATGCGCTGCATATGTGCCTGAGAATGCGCCACCACTTACGATAGCAGTCGTCGCTCCGCTGTCATCCTCTCCCAACACACAAATAGCCGGTCCGGTTGTAGGTCTCCAATTCGCGGATAATGCTGGCGCCGCTGTTATAGCTCCAGCCGTTCCTTCAGACCTATATATAATACCGCTCGTCGTATTTCTCACTAGATTGCCTGGAGATACCCTCATACCCGAAACGTAATCTCTAATACCGGTAGGCTCAGCGCTATTAGTGATTTTATCGGCGATTAGGGCAATAGCTTGTCCCCAACTTAGTGCTTCATCCATTCCCGCATCCGGATTATTCGTTACAGGCAGGCCTTTGATGAAGTTGCCATTCATATTTAGATTCCCAGTCGCCGGATTTGCTCCATCTACCCTTAGAAAAGTACTATTTACTTGGGACAGCGTAACGCCCCCTGCAATTACTCTTTGAGTAGATCCTGAATCTGTATGTCCAAATTTATCAACAGGCATTTTGAATATAATAATTTATTATTAATTAGGGTCGCAAGAATGCCGCCGAAAAGTCTCTACACAAAATGTTCGTAGCGATGGACGAAAAAGCGTGTATGTTGACGTAATCGAACTCGTCTAGAAAAACTATGTTACTACCGATTGAATGGTTTTGCGAACCTTTCGTGCTCCCTCCGCCCGCAATTTGCATGTACGACGTCCCATTTTTATACAGGTGGACGGTGCCATACGCGGAATTACTATTGTTACAAAATTCTATGTACGCCGAAACGATATAGTACCCGGCTTTACTGGGGAAGAAAGAAGTCGTTCCGATACCCTGTTCAATACCGTGTTTTGCGGTACCGCATCTGATTACGTCAAAAGTAACTGCAGTGTGAGATCTAGCGAGTATAGCCTGTTGAGTTGAACTGTAAGCGCTAACCGCAGGCCCTACTACCGTCGCCACTTTCGAAGTAAGTTGTTCATCGACGTATTTCTTATTCGTCAAATGATTATTGTCGGTCGGAGCGTCGTCGTGATTCCGCAGTAAATCTATTACTTGCCCCCGACTCACGGCCTCATCTATCCCCGCTTCCGGAGTATTCGCTGTATTCGCTGTATTCGTTGTAGGCAGACCTCTAATAGTATGGCCACTCATATTTAGATCTCCAGTCGCGGGGTTTGCTCCATCCAGCCTTAGAAAAGTACTGTTTACTTGACTTTCAGTAACTCCCCCAGCAATTACTCTTTGAGTAGATCCTGAATCTGTATGTCCAAATTTATCGACAGGCATTTTTTACATCTGAATATAATTTTCAATGCAGGCTGTTTATAACTTCTTGAAAACTCACCCCATCTTTGCATGTTTTTTACAGGACGTGCAGGCATAGATGACCGCAAAACACTTCGTTGTCGGGCTGTACGCGTTCGCTATTGTAGTACACGGGACTCTGTAAATACTCTAGCAGTTCTGTAGGAGGGGGCAGGCCATAGCTGTCGAAATATATTTTATCCTTGCCGTTCTTCAAAAAAGCAACCCAGTGCGAGCCGGTTCCATTAGAATCGTCTAGATTCAATATCCCGCATTCAGTCCGGCTAGGTTTCTTCGGCAGCTCGTCTCTGAGAAATACTCCCCGGAAATTAGGGATATTGAGCTTTTTCGCGGCATCGATCAGCTGTATGTTTGACAGAGGGGTATTTGGTAGAACTATGCCTTCAACATTTATGTTTTTGTTTGTCTCAAAACTCATTTTCTAAATGTTTCAAAAAGTAATGAGATTTTACTTCCTGCATAATATATGACCAACGATCTATTTTGCTCGCTTTTTGCAAATTTTTCAGCGGTAGCAAAGGGCGTAAATTCACCCAATTCATGGCTCTATGGAGTTCTTCTTCATCGAGTAAGTTGAACGAAGATAGGGGTAGAACATGGTCGATGTGCCAATAGGATCCGTAATTTTCCATGGTCATTTCTTCATCAAATTGAAACTGAATCCATTTGGTGAATATTTCAAAGTCAATGCCAACAAGTTGACGTGTCGTTTGTGATTTCGATTTGCCTCTTAGTGCGTCGCCAAGCCTACAGCGCATATTTGTTAGTAATTTAAACTCCGGGTCATTCTGCCTTCGGGTTGTAATATACGCTTTTTGATATTTATTTCGAGCTTCTGCGTTGGCTAGATAATATTTATGTCTGCAATTTTTGCATTCATTCGTCTTTCCATCTTTTTGAAATCGATTGTTGACGTATTCCGATATGTTCTGATTTACCTTACACCGGCTGCAAACTTTTGTGTCTTTTGTCTCCCTAATTTCCTGTCTTGCGTATTTGTGCGCAAGCTCTTTCACTTTGGCATTTTTACAAATTTTACAGCTGGGGTAATACCCGCTCTTCTGTGAGTTATCTTTGTGAAATTCGTCCAAGCTTTTTTCTATTTTGCATTTAGAACACACTTTTTTTGCCGCATCCATTTTATATTAGTGTAAATTATTCTTTATTTTGTTTAGTTTTGAGCGTGTAGTGCCCATAGGCTAGGGTGTGGATCCCGTCGTCCATTATTACTCTTTTGTCGTCGTCGACGGACAGAGCTATTTTATTTACTTCTTCGGTGTAAATTTCATGACGATAGGATCGAATGACGTTCATCGCTCTCGACTGTTGTCTTTTCGTAAACACGCAGTCTTTGTAATCTGCGTGAGTGATTGATTTCTTGACGACGTTCTTTTTCACACCTTTACATTTCTTGTAGTCTTCACCCGCCATTTTGTAAGAGTACAACTTGGATCGCAGCCCGACAAATTCTTCAATCTGTTTTCCCGCGGCCTCGTCTTTGAACATACCAACCACTTTTTTATTAACGCCGGATTCTATACCCGACGGGTGATCGCTCGGATAGTCTGAAGTATCGAACATACTTTGGACGTCGGGGGAAATATCTTTGTAGAAGTCTTCCGTTTTAATTTCATACGCCAAAGAATCAGTATCGGTGAATAATAGCTTGGCCCTATCTCCGTACTTGGCCTTGATGTAATTATAATGAAAATCATACATGAGCGTCTTACTGACATCTAATATACACATCCCTAGATATATCGGCTTGTTGTAAAACAACTTGGTCTTTTTCATGTGAACGGCGATGAGGTTTTCATCAAAAATCGTTCGTCTGTCGTAATTAGTTTTCGCGGCTAGCTTGATAGCTTCCTTCTCATCACTCACCAATCGTATGTCAACTCGATTCTCGATAGCTTCCATTGTTTTACCGAAAACGCTATTGTTCATCAGTTTGAAAAAGTCTTTCTCAAAATCGTTCGTAGCTTTCGTTCTCAGGTTTGTATTCAGATCGATATACTTTTTCAGCCAGGCACTTTCTTCAAATTTTATTCCTCGATGTATTTTTACGATTTTCAATCCGAGACGTTCGTACAATTTTAAATTTCCGTAATGAACGACGTACTTCTTTTTGTCGTTCAAGTTTGGAATGAGTTTCGCTACATTCGATCCCGCGGGTTTTACACTCTCTGGAGCTAGAGGATAATCATTATGCAGGTCGTGCAATTCCTTCGGATATTCTAAGTCGACTTCTAACACACATCCCACTCCATCTCGTTCGGTAATGTTTCTCCAATCAGTCAATTCGCCATCGTTCATCCATTCGAACCCGTGAGTTGGTAACGGTTTGCTCATCGCCCATCCGTACAAGTTGTTCGCGTCCAAGTATGGAATGAATACTGAATGTTGGGTGGGATTGAAAGCTTCTCCCATGTACTCGTTGTTCGCTTTCGCGTATCGGTGGGAAATCGTGCTGACACCTCCCCGTATTCCCTGCTTGATCATCAGTAACATATCGTAGTCACTCAACAACTCCAACTCTACACCAGTCGTCTTCAACGCCGCATCCCATGCAAGTCCTGGGCTAGTGTAGTACCACGCAGGATCTAGGTTGTAGTGCTTCATACAGACGTCTCTGAAGTTTTCGAACACATCCGCTAATAATAGAACATCCGATAAATTGTACAAGTCATGATATTGACGTAATGTTTTGCATTCAAATTTGTCCCATACCGTTTTCGCGTGCGCGTAATCTTTTTCGCTGATACCCGAATCGGTTAGTTTTGAATAGAAGGCATGCTTCGATGGTAATTCGGTTTCGTTTAATCTTTCAACACCGTCGACGTAATCATATGGGTAAACGCCTTTTCTGAGTAAAAGATCCAGCTTCTCACCTTCAAAAAATTTCCCTAAATTCTTGCACTGATCTTTCTGAAGATTTTTCGATAACGCGTCGAGACTCGTCTGCATGAATCTAAAACTATCGATAAAACGTAATTCGCGTTTGACTTCTCTCTCTTTTCCATCTGCGTCTACAAATTTATCGACGACGACCTCTCTGCTGAATGAGATATACTTTTCTTCGTTACAGGGAATGCATTTGATTTTCTCGCCGTGTTCACCCCGTAATTTCTTGATAAATAAATGGCTGTCATAACCGGCCAAATTGTGAAATATGACAGGGAAGAACTTGGGGACTTTGTATTTCAGATTACAAAGGTTGTGAGCGGCGCCTCTAAATTTTCCAGTCAAATGACAGTGATCTCGTACTCGGTCCTCACGCAACTCTCCCCCGCAGATATGGCAGTTGACGGCCTCATCAAAACTTTTCTGTTCAGTTTTACCGAATATCATCTTCTTGGGGAATTTGAACTGGTTGTATATCCGTTTTACATTTTCCTCGATAGAGTCTATGAATAACTGTGCAACATCATCGTCTTCGTTTTCAGCTGTAAACCGCACCGGCTCTTGGGAATAAACATCATCGTCGAAGCATTTCATGTGATAACAAAACGAGCTGGGTGTATGTTTTTGATACTTGTTGGTGTAAGACGTGCTAGGAACGGGTTGACATGTACCGATAGGTTTGATGAACGATTCAAAGTCGGCAAAATACACAAACGGTACACGCATCTTCCGATAATAATGTGTAAAACTTAGCATAGTCCCAGGTTCTGGAAGTTCTATTCGTTGGGCGTCCTGCTGCGAACAGTACTCAGTATGTTTGTGAAGCGATTCTTTTCTACTGAACCCTATCAAGCATCTTTTGCAATAGTACATTGATGTAGTAGTATTTTCTGTTTTCACCGCCATCAGTCTATTGAAATTCCTGATCCAACAATAATGCTTCTTTTCTCCATCAGAAATGAGTAATAGATCTACGCACCTATCATTCTCATGCTTTGATATATATAGTGGGAATACATTCACATCTTTCTCGTAACCAAAAACATTAACACTAATATTATTATTTCGCTCAAACTTACTCAGCACATTAGCGCCCGCTGCTACAGGGAATTCGATACCAGACCAATTGAGTTCCTCAGACTGTCTGATTAATTCCTTCGTAATTCTCTCCGGGTGTTCTTCAACGGGGTTTACAGCTCTCGTTACACACCACTTGAAGCATTCTTCATCTTTGTTCTTCATATTAATAATAGCCTTTTTATTCACTAAATAATCTGGAAGTGGAATGTAGGAACTACCTTTCAATGGTTTATATACCACTGTATCGATATCCAACTTCAAAACGGTTTTGAATCTCCAATTACTCCCCCGCATCTGAAAACTTGCCATGCTCTCCTTAATTTTATCCGCTGCGTTGACATATATTTCTCTCACATCGGTTGCTTCTAAAATAATATCACTCTTTGGTTTGAAATTAGGCTCAGCCGTTACTACTGTTGAAATATTGCTATGCTTGCTTGCTTGCTTGCTTGCTTGCTGCTGCTGCCGCTGCCGCTGTGTCGCTGCTTGTTTGCCTGTCCGTCCGCTTGTCTCTGTCTGTCTGTCTGCTAGCTCAGCATACGTGCATGTGTGGAATTTTCCATTGTGCGCTCAGCATACGCCCACCTACTGGCTAGCATGCATCGCTTGGCCTAGCCTTGAGCCTATATAAGAGAGGTTCTGACCGTGCTTCGAGGCAGACGAATGGCCTGGTGAAGAACGCGGTAAAACGCGTAGTAGCTGGCTGATGATCTGGCTTGATGAGCGGTAAAACGCTTGTTGAGTGATACTGTTGTGGAGAGAGGTAAAATCCTGAATACCAGCCTTGAGCTTGAACATCGGCCTCTTCAGGTGCTCCTCCACGTGACTGGGGTTGCGGTTTCCGACTACCGCAACCTAGCTGACGGACGAAGCTGCTACGACGACGGTTCTACTCCGGGTGCTGCAGAGGCAGAGACGACGGTCCGTCCTGCTTGACGACGCCGGTTCGAATCCTGACCACCGCGGATCTGCTCCGACTTGCCTGCTGGGATCACTTCCGACGACGAAACTCACTTGCTACTGAGTCCGTTGTACTGGCGCTACAGAAGTCACTGGAACCTGACGACGCCGGTTCGAATCCTGACCACCGCGAATCTGCTCCGACCATTCACGCAGGCTCTATTGCCTGCTGTGCTCGACGACGCCGAATCGACTCCTGAACGCTTCGCATTCACTCTGGCGCTACATAAACTGCCGCAACGACGCGCGAACTCTGGCGCTACATAAACTGCTGCATCGACGCACGAACTCTGGCGCTACATAAACTGTTGCATCGGCGCACGAACTCTGATTCCAGCGTTGTAGAAATTGACACAAACAGTTCGTTCTCGAAGTGCTATAGCGATTGTGACGCAATAAATTACTTGTGCTGTGAACTCTACATGATCATCGTGGTTTCTTCAATAAACGTGTTTAAGCCTAGCCGGCTAGTCCTTGGTCTACAGCCAAGGCCGTACTGCGCGGACTGACTGAGGGTACCTTGACGACTGGGGTTGGTACTCGGCTCCTGGTGTTTTCGCCCAACCCCTGGTCCGCTACAAACTGGTACCAGAAGTGGGGTGACTGGAAAAATTCTGGACTGCTTCAAGCTGATTCCGCGAAAGTGATTCGCTGCACTTCTACGAACTGGTGAAAATATCGACAGACGGCGACAATGTGGAGTCCTCTGATCGGAGACATGGACGGAAACGCCGCTGGCTTTCCAACGACTTCTACACCCGCCGTCGGACGAGGAAGGGACCTCTTGGTCGACTACGAGGTCGAGTCCAGCCGATTCCTCGAGAAAATCGACTTCGAGGACGCACCGAAGAAGGACCGCAAAACCGTGCTGATTTCGGGAATAGACGCGAACAGACTGGAATCAAAAGTCTTGGAAAACGTCGGTCGCATGGTCGGTGAAAAGAAGAATCCCATGAAGCCCGGAAAATTCGATGGAACTGGATCCCTCGAGTCATTCCTGGCACAATTCGACGTCTGCGTAAGACACAACCGATGGACCGCAGCCGATAAAGTCGACTTCCTTCGCTGCTCCTTGGAAAAAGCGGCAACGCAGCTGCTGTGGGACTTCGGAGCCAGCACTGAGGTTACGTATGAACAGCTCGTCGAGAGACTACGCCAGCGGTATGGGTCGGAGGGTCAGGCTGAGACCTTCCGAGCGCAGCTCTACTACCGCCGGCAGAGGACGGACGAAACTCTCGGCGACTTGCTGCACGACATCCGGAGACTCGTCGTCCTTGCCTACCCGGTCCCGTCCAATGAAACGACGGAAATTCTCGCGAAGGACGCCTTCCTTGAAGCGATCCGCGACCGGGAGCTGTCTCTCAAGGTGAGAGAACGAGAGCCGAAAACCATCGACGAGGCGTATCGAACAGCTCTACGCCTGTCCGCGTACCAACAGACGTCGGACTTGGAGGATCGTCGGAGACCTGCCAACCGAGTGCGAGGGTCTCAAGAAGTCGACGCCGGTGGGCAGCTCCAGTCTCAATTGGACAGTTTCTTCGCTTCGCAACGCAAGTGGCAACAAGACATGGAAGGAAGGATCTGCCGACAGCTGGACGAACTCAGAAGCTCGCAACGGACGAGTTTCGGCGCTGAACCGACTGCGCCACGGACGGTTCCATCTACCGTTCCTACTCCTCCGTCTCCGCCCCGAGGAAACGCTTCAGGTGGTCCCGGACGCGGGATAACCTGCTTCAGCTGTGGACAGGTGGGCCACGTGGCTCGCCGGTGTCGCCAGCGTCAGCAGTTCTCCAACCGAAGTGACGACGCACGCACCTCGGACCCACCGACGTCTGGGCAGAACGGAACAACCGTCACGAACCATACAACGAGAGACCGAGCATCGGGTGTGACGAACAACGCGATCTACATCCGTGGAACGATCAACGGACAGCAAAGAACTTGCCTAGTGGACACTGGGTCGGAGGTAAGCCTGGTTCCCTCTGCTGATGTTGATGGTTTGCCGCTCCAGCCTAGCAATCGCATTCTTTTGGCTGCTAATGGCACGCAGATTAGAGTCTTGGGTCAGATTGATGCTCCGATTAAGATTTCTAGAGGATTTTCTATTGATACTAGTTTTCTTGTGTCCGATCAAATTGGTGAACCAATGCTTGGCATGGATTGGTTGAGGCAGCATCGTTGTCGCTTGGGTTTTGGACAGGGTGCACTGTTTATTGGTCGGCGCCGCATTCCTTTGGTTAAGGGCAATGGCTCGTTTTGGTGTCGCAGGGTTATGGTTGCCGAGGAAACAACTGTTCTTCCTCGTTCGCAATGTGATATTTCGTGTAAAACTCAGTATCGTGATTTGGCGACCTGCGCACAAGCCTGGATGACTGAATCTAAAGAAATCCAGCCTGGATTGCATGTAGCCAGAGTTGTGTTGAGTGATGATGCTGATAATTCTTGTATTCGTGTGGTGAATATGAATGAACAACCCGCCCTGTTGGCAGCTGATCGAATGTTGGGCGACTTAGACTCCGTGAAGGTCAAAGTAAGCGACGAGAATGAGACACAGACGGGTACTGCTGACGACAACTCTTTGGTCGGAAAGTTAATGGACGAAATTTCGGAGGATGTCCCGGCCGATGTGAAGGAACGACTGACGGAGTTATTGGTCGAGGATGAAAGCATTTTCTCGACGACTGAACCTGACTTGGGGAGGACCATGATTTCCCAGCACGGGATTGATACTGGAGACTCTCGTTCGGTGAGACAACTTTTGAGGAGGCAACTGCTTCCATATCAGGCCGCTATTGATGTGCAACTGGACCAAATGTTGGAGACTGGTGTTGTGGAACCTGCTGTTACTGACTGTTCTGCTAATGTGTTGCTCGCCGAGAAGAGAAGATGGTCCTCTCGCTTTTGTTCTGGTTACCGCAAGTTGTTGATTCAGGCACGGAAGGATTCCAATCCTTTTTCCGGAATTGTTGCCTGTCTGTGGGTCCTCTTTTGTGCAGTGTGTCTTAGCACGATTGAATCGTATTGTGGATGTCTCCAGGGAACGATGAGTCTTGTTCATGTCGACAGTATCGGTTTCGCTAACTGCGTTTGGTTTTTGAACTGTGGACTTGTGACCTTTGACCCCGGAGGATTTCGATCAAATTCTAATATACTGATTCGGGAGAGACTCGTTCATCTGTCTTATGTAGCTGATCTGTTAGAAAGGTTTGAGAGGTCGCCGAAGGCCAAGCCCTTCGTGTCTCAAGTCGACAAGCTCCGCCACTGCTACGGGCGGATGAAAGGACAATGGAGTGAAACGGCAACAGGGATGACCAACGGACCACCCGTTGAAGCAGCGAACGGTGCCACAGCTTCTTCAAGCCGTCGGCCACGTCACCGTTGGAAAGAAATGCCTACCACGGAAGCATCTTCGGAAAGTCAGCACGCCGAAGCTATCGACAGTTGCTTCGCCAGCGCTGTTGATCGGACGAGGACCAGGAATCCTGCACCGCGTAAAGAAAGAACGCCTGAAACCGAAGCGACAGGAAGATATTTGCACGACGGAGACCCTGACGGAGCGGCGACATGTACCAGTCGACCTCGCCGTGCCGTTCGCCGTCCTGTCCGGTTCCAGTAGGAGGCGAGGCAGCGGTGGCGCACGAGTTTGTCTCGTTGGCGCTCGCCTCTCCGACGGCGCACGAGTTTGTCTCGTTGGCGCTCAAGCTTCCTCGACGGCGCAGGGTTCTATATCGGCGCACGGGTCTGTCTCGTCGGCGCTCAAGAATCCCCTTCGGCGCGCAGGTTCTGCGCGCGCATCTTCGTCGGCGCCCCTAGTCTACGTCTGCGCGCAAGGGTGCGCGCAAGATTCCACGTCGGCGCACGAGTCTGTCTCGTTGGCGCTCGCTTCTTCTTCGTCGGCGCACATGTCCTCGACGGCGCACTGGTCTACGTCGGCGCAGATGCCTATCTGTGTGCGCGCACGTTCCTCTTCGTCTACATGTTCCGCGCGCTTTCTACGGACGCAAATGCAGGAATTCTGAATGAATCGTTCTGATAGAAGCGTTTTTACTTAGTGCACGATGACAGCGACCTCGGTCGCTGCGGACATTCCGTGCCTAGGTAGAAAGGAATCAATTTTTGTGTAAAAGCACTTTTCTTCATTTCAATTAACGAGGAAAATTTTTATGGAAAAATACGCATTTTCTTTTTATTTGTGAAAGTATTATTTGTTGTGGAACTAAGCATTTTTGCATGAACGCTTTTATTGTGGAGTGCACCGAAAACGCTTATATTGTGGAGTGCACCGAAAACGCTTATATTGTGGAGTGCACCGTTATTTTTATTGTGTAAAGAAAACGCTTTTATTGTGGAGTGCACCGAAAACGCTTATATTGTGGAGTGCACCGTTATTTTTGTGTAAAGAAAACGCTTTTATTGTGGAGTGCACCGTTATTTTTATTATGGAAAGGAAGCGCTTATATTGTGGAGTGCACCGTTATTTTTATTATGGAAAGGAAGCGCTTATATTGTGGAGTGCACAGTTATTTTTATTGTGGTAAGGAAGCGCTTATATTGTGGAGTGCACCGTTATTTTTATTATGGAAAGGAAACGCTTCTATTGTGGAATGCACCATTTTTATGAACGCTTCTATTGTGGAGAGAGGCGCTTTTATTGTGCAACGAAGCATTTTGTTTGTCCCTAGATGGACTGTTATAGACCTAATGCTTAGTGTAAATCATTTGATTAATCGTACGAATATTTGCATGCAGGCTTCGCTGTGATAGATCAGTAAATAGGTCACGCTATGTTCACATTTTGATCGTTTTTGATATTGGTGCCAGAGCAGCAATTAATGTGTTTAGAGGACAGTCTCTCGTAGGTGGTTCTGTGCAAATTGATGGCTTAGGATTGTAGACTTGTATTGTAATTATAATTACAAGCCGTGCGTGGCCTCTGTTTTTCTTTATTATTTTCAGCCGTGCCTGGCTATCATTTTTATTTTTGACTGATTGTTTTGCATAACTTCTCGCAATCATGGACATCGCTGCTAAAAAAAAAAAAGAAAAAAAGAAAGGGGGTTGTGCGCAAACGGCACATCGCACCCAAAACAAAAAAAGGGGGTTGTGCGCGAACAGCACTTCGTACCCAAAACAGAAAAAAGAGTACGGGGGTTGTGCATGAACGCACTTCGTACCCGAAGAGGAAAACAAATATTGTGGATTGTGGACCACTATGTGGCACAATTAAATTGTGGACTTAATTGTCCGGATTTGGGCAACCAGTAAGGTATTTTCTGTTCTATTTTGATCACGCAGCCTGAGTTTATGTCGCTTGTCTGATTTATTATTGTGACTGTGATTATTGTCAATGTCGGTTGGTTCGATTCGCGACTTCTATTGACCAAACGATAATACTGTCTGACTTATTTGTTCATGTGGATCTGGGACCTGGCTGTCAGGATTTGTGAGAGCAATACGGTATTTTTCTGTTACGCTGCCGTTTACCTCAAAATGTTAGATGTAGGCCCATTTTGTACATTGCACATATTGACATTGTTGATATCCGTATCGTCCGGTGCCGTTCTGTGGTCTATCCTTATGGGACCACAGCTGTCTGTTAATTCATGATTCACCGTTGACGGGTATTATTTGTTTACGTGGCGCTAAGTACATCAAAATGCGCTACGTAAATGTACGTTTTTCGTTGGCCAAGTTTAAGCATTTCATGTATCGTTTATTAATGGCATTGCTCTCCCCTTCCCCGGTGTTGCTCCGAGGAGGCCTCGGATTTTTCGTTAGGGGGGAGTGTTGAAATATTGCTATGCTTGCTTGCTTGCTTGCTTGCTTGCTGCTGCTGCCGCTGCCGCTGTGTCGCTGCTTGTTTGCCTGTCCGTCCGCTTGTCTCTGTCTGTCTGTCTGCTAGCTCAGCATACGTGCATGTGTGGAATTTTCCATTGTGCGCTCAGCATACGCCCACCTACTGGCTAGCATGCATCGCTTGGCCTAGCCTTGAGCCTATATAAGAGAGGTTCTGACCGTGCTTCGAGGCAGACGAATGGCCTGGTGAAGAACGCGGTAAAACGCGTAGTAGCTGGCTGATGATCTGGCTTGATGAGCGGTAAAACGCTTGTTGAGTGATACTGTTGTGGAGAGAGGTAAAATCCTGAATACCAGCCTTGAGCTTGAACATCGGCCTCTTCAGGTGCTCCTCCACGTGACTGGGGTTGCGGTTTCCGACTACCGCAACCTAGCTGACGGACGAAGCTGCTACGACGACGGTTCTACTCCGGGTGCTGCAGAGGCAGAGACGACGGTCCGTCCTGCTTGACGACGCCGGTTCGAATCCTGACCACCGCGGATCTGCTCCGACTTGCCTGCTGGGATCACTTCCGACGACGAAACTCACTTGCTACTGAGTCCGTTGTACTGGCGCTACAGAAGTCACTGGAACCTGACGACGCCGGTTCGAATCCTGACCACCGCGAATCTGCTCCGACCATTCACGCAGGCTCTATTGCCTGCTGTGCTCGACGACGCCGAATCGACTCCTGAACGCTTCGCATTCACTCTGGCGCTACATAAACTGCCGCAACGACGCGCGAACTCTGGCGCTACATAAACTGCTGCATCGACGCACGAACTCTGGCGCTACATAAACTGTTGCATCGGCGCACGAACTCTGATTCCAGCGTTGTAGAAATTGACACAAACAGTTCGTTCTCGAAGTGCTATAGCGATTGTGACGCAATAAATTACTTGTGCTGTGAACTCTACATGATCATCGTGGTTTCTTCAATAAACGTGTTTAAGCCTAGCCGGCTAGTCCTTGGTCTACAGCCAAGGCCGTACTGCGCGGACTGACTGAGGGTACCTTGACGACTGGGGTTGGTACTCGGCTCCTGGTGTTTTCGCCCAACCCCTGGTCCGCTACACTACTTCACCGGTTTTCATATCTACTTTCTCCATTTCGCACATGAGATCGAGTTGAACTTTTACCCCCCGATTTTTCCCTAGCAACCTAACTACCTGCGGTCTTACAGCCTTGAGAAAAGTTGCAACATCGATCCTGCTGTTGCCATCGATCGTGTATCTTTTTGTAAACCCTTTGATAGCCGCCGCAGTCTCTCGAAGTTTGAACCTATGAATGGGCGGTTTTATTTGCGGAGGTAGCCGACTAATCTCGCTAGTCAGCCAATCCGAAAAAACTATTTTATTTTTCCCCGGATGCAAAAATTTCCAAGTAGTAGTCAAGAATGCCGTAAGTTCCGCTTTTGCTAATCTCGAGTATCCTCGCACACCTCTCTTTTTTGCAATTTCTCGCAATTCTCGCACAGTGGCGGGAGTATGCGCTTGTGCTTTGTTGACCTGAGCCCGAGCGCCTAGTCGATCTCCCTGCAATATGAGCGCTATGAGTTCCGCTTTTCGCAAACTCGAGTATCCTCTTTGTCCTCTCTGTTTAGGAATTTGTCGTAATTCTTTCAGATTATACGATGAGTAGTCCATTTTATATTGGGATCTCCTGTCTTTAGGTCGAGCCGTATATTCCATTTTTTCAGTCATTTTATATACGCCAGAGAAATTTTTTTTTTTACTTTTTTACTTTTTTTACTTTTTTACTTTTTTTACTTTTTTACGACAGACGCCGAATATGAAAAAGTAAGGCTATATTGGTCAAACTGCGCGGGCACTCAGTTTTTTAGGCTGGTATTGGTCAAATGGACGAAAGTCAAGGCTATACTGGTCAGATTGGACGAAAGTCAAGGCTATACTGGTCGAATGTCCGAGCTTGCTACATTCTGTTCTACTTGCCTGTGTATGTCGGCTTATGTGTGTCTAGACACTTGCTACGACACTCTTTAAGTGCCTCGCAAAAGCGATGCCGACGCACTGCAGCCCTAATGATGTCAAAGACTTCATGGGGAAGAAAGAGTTAATCAATACGAGCGAGAAGTGTTTAGTTATCATGACGCATAGGCCTACATAGGCAGCATCAACAGAGCTAAGCAGCCACTCATTTTATTAGCAATGTTATCGTTATCACATTATCATGAGCACATTACTGTGTCAATAGTAATTACTCATTTTATTAGCAATATTATCATTATCACATTATCATTATCACATTATCATTATCACATTATCGTTATCATTATCACATTATCATTAATGGAGCAGATGTCTCTAATAGACTAGAAGTTGCTAATAAATTCAATGATTACTTTGTAAACATTGGTCCGACGTTAGCTGCCAAAATTGGTGAAAACTCAGAAGCATTTGAAACATTCTTAAAGGACTCGCAGAGTTCTTCTTTCGGACTTTTTCCTACCAGCAAGCATGAAGTGATTGATGTTGCAAAACAATTAAGAACAACTTACAGTTCGGGTATGGACGATATTAATCCTAGTGTTGCAAAAGCCACAATTCAGCTTATTGCCGAACCTCTGGCTCAAATTATAAATAGTTCATTTTTTACTGGCATCATCCCACCAGAAATAAAAATGGCTAAAGTCATACCTCTGTATAAATCAGGTGAAAGACACAAAATAAATAACTATCGACCCATCTCTATACTTCCATTTTTTTCCAAATTCTTTGAAAGGATCATGTATAACAGATTGATGGATTATTTCCTTAAAATGAATGTACTATCACCTAATCAATACGGCTTCCAAAAACAACATTCCACATATATGGCACTCCTGGAAATACAATGTAAAATCTTAGAATCTATGGATAACCGAGAACTTTCTCTAGGAATATTTTTTGATCTATCCAAGGCCTTTGATACTGTAAACCACAAAATTTTATTAAAAAAACTTGAACACTATGGTATCAGAGGTGTAAGTAAGGCATGGATTTCTGATTTTCTTCACAACAGATCACAACATGTTTATTTTAAAGGTCATTTATCTGTTGGTAAACCCATCAGTTGTGGCGTACCTCAGGGTTCAATTCTGGGGCCATTATTATTTCTAATATATGTAAATGACCTGACGACTACTTCCAAAGTGTTTCACTATATATTGTTTGCTGATGACACGAATGCCTTTATATCTGATAAGTCAATAGAATCATTGTTTGAAAGTTTCAATTCTGGGGCCATTATTATTTCTAATATATGTAAATGACCTGACGACTACTTCCAAAGTGTTTCACTATATATTGTTTGCTGATGACACGAATGCCTTTATATCTGATAAGTCAATAGAATCATTGTTTGAAAGAGCTAATCATGAGCTCATCACCATTTCTTCCTGGTTTAGAGCTAACAAATTATCGCTTAATATTGATAAAACAAACTTTATTCTTTTTGGATCCCGCCGTAAACTAACGCCAGTGTGTGATTACAGATTGACAATGGATGGTCAAATGATTATGCCGACTGAATCGTGTAAATTTTTAGGTGTGTATCTGGACCAGCACCTCACCTGGAAAGAACACATTAAGCAGATATCTAAAAAAATAGCAAAAAATATTAGCGTGCTATCAAGAATCCGTCACTGTCTCTCTCAAGCTACATTACAAGGCTTATACTATTCCTTAATTTTTCCATACTTGTCATATTGTAACATTTGCTGGGCCTCAACTTATAGTTTTTATTTAAAAAAATTGGAGAGTTTGCAAAAACGTGCCATTCGAACTATTTTCTTATTATGCTGGTCTGTCAGTACCAAACCAATTTTTCGAACCTATAACATACTACGATTATCAGATATATATAAGTTTCAAATCAGTTTGTTCATGTTTCGCTATCATCACAAATTGTTGCCTAGGACATTTGATGGTTATTTTTGTCAGGGAATTGCTGTACATAACCATTTCACTAGAACTCTGTTACACTACCGCACCGATGTTGCACATACTAGGATGAAATTATTTTCGATTAAATGTTCTGGCCCTATGATATGGAATAACCTCCCAAAATATATTACACTTATACCCACCATTAACATGTTTAAGAAAAAATTAAAAGACTGTTTAATCTCTGTTTACTAGATTTAAACAATTGGTCATAATTTGTTTTTTTCTTGTTTTTTGTTTTGTTTTGAAATCTGTGTGTCATTTCATTTCAGTTTACTTTTGTTTCATGTGTAAGATGTTGTGCTTTGCACTGTTTTTTTTACAATAGCCAAATGTTATTGAGAAAGGAAGGGTCAATCCAGCCTCAGCGGGTCCATACGACCTTTTTGGATTGACCCTTTGACTTATGCACCGATCACTCGAAAGTCATTGAATTTGTACTGATTACTGCTCTTTTGTACGTGTTTGATGCTTTGTCAATAAACGGCTTACTTACTTACTTACTTACTTACTATTATCATTATCATTATCACATTATCGTTATCATTATCACATTATCATAAGCGCATTACTATGTCAATACCGCTGAGATGTGGATGCAATCAATATGAAATCAATAGCCAGTAACGGGGAAGCCCGCTATGAGTAAGAACCTTTGGATGTGCACTGTACACTGTACACTATACAGTACAGTATCTTATGTGTGTCATCGTTAAAGCCAAAGCTCACAGGTCGTATACAACTATACATGTATGTATACGGTGCTTTGTGGGTATTGCTGTCAGAGGGTAATTTGTGGGGTGTGGTGCTGTAGTGGTAATAATAATGTTCGGTGCCTTAGAGCCGGAAGGGTGCGTATATGAATCCACCTTAAACCGCCGGAACCTGAGCAAGTGCTTAACTCGCAATTATTGCTCGTGCGCTTCGTCGTGAAACTGAGATTCAGTGATTTTTTGCAGCTGCAGAAGAATTTTTTTGTAATTTTTCAGTTACAAAGAATTAAGTCTTTATTGTCATCTAATTTGGGAATAATTTACGTTGGAGAATGGGAAGGAAGAGAAGGGGTTGTGCTGGTCTTAAAATTCCTTCAATGAACACCTTTTGATAAAGTCACACACGCAAGAAAATACCGTATAAACCCAGGCAGTCTAAAGAATTGGGAAAACATAAAAGCATATTGTGCTGAAGTCATGAGCCATGTTACCTATCATCCATGGCTACACCAAGTAGTACGGATCCTCACTGGAAAGTATGTTGTTCTCGGTGTTCATCACAGTTATTGGTCCCTCCATCTCCTTTCCCACCCCTTTATCTCCCTTCCCACCCCTTTATCTCTTTTTCCACCCCTTTATCTCCCTTTCCACCCCTTTATCTCCCTTTCCACCCCTTTATCTCCCTTTCCACCCCTTTATCTCCCTTTCCACCCCTTTATCTCCCTTCCCACCCCCTTTATCTCCCTTTCCACCCCTTTATCTCCCTTTCCACCCCTTTATCTCCCTTTCCACCTCTTTATCTCCCTTTCCACCCCTTTATCTCCCTTTCCACCCCTTTATCTCCCTTTCCACCCCTTTATCTCCTTTCCACTCCTCTTATTTTCTCATATTGTTTTCAACGCTCCAGACTGCATGAACCTTCCCTATCGTCCAGTCTGCAGTTCACGCTGCTTAATTTGTGCAGATGTCTTGCTCATATTATAGTGTGCACATGTACACTTTGCATCCTGCATTGTCCAAGCAGTTGTCCTGTACAGTATAGCTTACGATTGTGTTGCATGTTCGCATGGAAACACGACATGTAAACAAGTATGCATGCATAAAACATGCGCTCCCCGTGGACTCACGAATGGCAACCGGCCATAAACAAGACTTCAATACTCGTCGTCGCCACTACAGCCTTTTTACGTTATAGTACCCATTCATCTGCCGTAAAGAGTACGGGCTTAGCAGTGAACCTCTACGTTGATACAGGATGCACGTATGTGCATACGGCGGGTATAACCGTACACTGGTGGCTTGACAATGATGTCAAAATTTATCGTTTTTACCGCTTTTGATATCATGATGGTCTGCAAAGTTCTAGACTTTAAAACTCAGTTATTCCTGCGATATACAGGGTGGGCCAGCATAAATGAACCAACTTTGAATGCGTACAACTCCGCCAAATTTAGGAATTTATTTATACTTTATGCGTCAAATTAAAGATTTTTCACTCAAGTATATGCACTGAAAAAATGGAACTGGTACAAGTTTAGGTATAATTATATGCTTTGAACAGCGCTAGCTACCATGTTTTGTTGCTTTCTATGACGCGATCTGGCGCCGTTGACAGACGGAGATCGCGTTTTGATCTTAATTTTCCGAACTGATAAGGGATGTAATTCGGTTGAAATGATTTACAAATTTTCTAACAGTGGATGGAATAAACATTACCTTGAATTATCTGCTACTGAAAATTGATAAAAACAGGACTTTCTAATCGTAAACCATGGGAATTACGGTGCGCATATCCGCTAACATTGCTCTTGTGTCCGAGTAAATTGGCCGTCAAGACAACGACCCGGATAGGTTCTACAGTCAAATTTTCCCAGCGCAAAACAGGTAGTCCTAGAAACACCGTACATTATATTCTAAAAGATGATCTAAAGTTATTTGTCGACATGATGTCCAACAGCATTCCACACTGACGCAAAGAAACGGCTATATAGGCCTAGCGAAACAGCCGGCCTGCAGCCAGCCGTTTCTTTGCGTCTAAAGCAGCGTTAATGGTTGTTAATAAAATTGAAAGAAAATGGTTTTGCGACGAGAAGATATTCATGGTAGATACTTCTAAAAACACCTGAAATGATCGTGTTTATGCACGTGTTAGCGTAAAACGATTTTTGAATATCTCGGCGAAACGGCGCCTTATTACGTCACAAATGACAACAAAATATGGTACCTAGCGCTGTTCCGAGCATATAATTAAAACCTAACCTTGTACAAGTTCCATGTTTTCAGTGCATATACTTGAGTGAAATATCTTTAATTTGACGCATAAAGTATAAATAAATTCCAAAAATTGGCGGAGTTATAAGCATGCAAAGTTGGTTCATTTATGCTGGCCCACCCTGTATATTACGCTTACAACACGCTTGGGATTTCCACATATTCGTACTCACGCATAAAACGTGATTTCGTACATTTCAGTACCTGTACTCTGATATGCGACCCAGATGCTTCAAGGTGTCATGATGTGAAGCATACATTCACAGGCCGGTCAGGACAGACCGGTGGAGAGAGTCAGGGGAGAGAGTGTACATGGGATACATACGGGTATTGTCCCGGTTGTCCTTCGTGCCTCTCTCCCAATATTCTCTTCAATCTGACAAGGTGGTCTAGGTGCTCCAAGATGTTAATGGTATGGAGCAGACCTGCTGACCGGACCGGTTGAAGCTGGGCAGCATGACACGAGACAGACTCGGACAGAGAGTGGCGTCGGACTCCTACGGGCATTGAACCTAAGGATGTTGATGATGATGATGATGACTCTGATATAATAGGTCAGCCACACATACATGCATGTGTACCCAGTGAATATGGCTGTCTATATAATTTATTATCTGAACACCCTAACATCGATAATAATAATACTATTAATATGTTATTATTTAACATAATAATATAACAGAAGCGGGTATTTCCATGGTAATTCCAGTGGTTCGGGAGCACAATGCACTGGCGAGTTTTTCTTCAAGTGGCGCTACATAAATGTAAGATGACAATTGCAACAACAAAGCAACAATTGCAAAGATCATCCAACTCCTCCAATAATTATCGACGCAGCAATTCCAGTTTCCGATCAGAAATTAATTGACTTTACACGGATGACATGCGCGACATGGTCGGATGCTCTCAAGACTTGCAAAGCGGAGGAGGAGACAGCGTTGGCAGAGTCACAGACTTGTAATTATTAGCTGACATTCTGAGATGCCGCGACACGTGGTCCGGAAGATGATGATGAGAGACAAGCGCAGATGCCAAACACCAGCTGCTGCTGCTGTTGCTGCTGTTGCTGCTGCAACCAGCAATCGGTCTCCAACCTCTGAAGCGATGATCTTTCATCCCACTATGAAGTAAACGGAATTGCGTCGTATCATGCTGCTCTTATGAAATCCTGCATTGTACTGGTTTGTTTGTATGTGCACTTGTTATAGCGCCTCTTCAAGCTCTCTACTCAGAGGCGCTCCCGAATGCAGAGCGGACACCGCATCGGAGTTTCACGCCGAAGCGCTGAGCAATTGCGAGTGAAGGACTTGCTCAAGGTCCTTTACGCGGCAAGGTGGATTCGAACCTCGAACCTTCCGGCTCCAAGGCAACGACGCCACCACTACACCACCGCGCCCCGTGGTGCCAGTACAAGCAGAAAGCGCATCTGTCGTTGAAAGAATAGAAGCGTGAAACAATTCCTACAATGTCACTGCAGGCTTAAAATATAACATAGGCCTACAGAACAGATCAGTGAGTAATGCTACTGCATTAATTTTGCATCTGTCAGGCCTACATGCAATGCATTACGTTTAATGGAATAACCTAGCTGCTAGCATTTTATTCGGCAGCCAACTCATCACAGGTAGTATAATTACCTCACAAATGGTCGAATGTGTCGGCTTAGAATAAATTATACATAATTTTTTATCAGCTCTTACAAGGAATGTCCTACAAGCACGGCAACAACAAGAACACAGCTGTGTGACAATAGACTAATCTATATAAAACCCTTTAGCAGAAACAACATTGCCTACACGCAATCCATCCATCTATTTGTAACAAAAGACAGCGTATACCCAAAACAACGAAGAATCCATTATATATCCAGATGAAATACACCGTGTACCAGGACTGTTTGCCTTTACGTCAATTTCTTGAGAATGAAAATTAGACAAGGCCTGCACTTAATTTATTTATCATTATTTACTAACGCATCGTTTATTCGATTCTTGTAAATTATCTGTGAAACACTTATATAGACGCATAATTATGATGGACATGTTGCGTACGAGGCAATCAAAAACCAATCGTAATCGTAAACTCCAAATTTACAAAGCGCCACTCAAAAGCCAAACGCAGGGCACCGGCTTATTCACGAGCGCTTACAAATGCAGATGCGTCCGAAAAACAAGTGGTTCGTTGAGGCAGAAACCTTGAAATCCAGTCTCTGATGATCAACGATCTTTCACCCCTGGCCAAGGTCAGTGGATACGACCATGGAAGATCTGAAGGTCGTTTGAAGGTCGCGCAAAGAGCAGTCGTTTGTCACGAGACACTCCCACCGATCCGTGACGGAACACTGGCGCCATCAAGTGACAAGAAATTGCAGCGGTGGAATAATCATCCATGGATGCGCCGCTCGGGGGAAGTTCTTCCGGTGATCTAGCATCATCAGCCGGGCCTCGATTCAAAGTCACTGGCTCCCCGGCGGCGGCTGCGGCAGCGGAGGTTTAGTGAAGGGTGACGTCGTCTTCAGGGACCATTAGAGAGCCAATGATGTGTGACGAAAAGAACAGACAGCTGACCATGGCCCAGAATGACCCGTGTCCACTGAGACTGGTCAGAAACAACTGACCAGGCAAGTTTTATTTACCAGAAAAAGGAAGGGCACATGCAGAGGATCGTGAAAGGCGCCATATAAATGGCTAGATACAAGATGTTTATAAAGCATGGATAGATAGATATGTGAATATAAATATATATATATTATATACATTATAATTGTATATATATAGATATACACCGTGGTTCAAAAAAAGTAAGCCAAATTGTTTTGCATATATCTCTAACACCTGATGACATATCAAGCTAAAATTTTCCAAATATTTAGAAAAGTGGACCAAGATTATGATTCCAAAATTTCATGAAATAAAGTTGAACGGATAAAAAGATATGAATATTTAAACTTCATATACCGAAATTGCAGTTTACAAGCAATTTTCTGTCAGATTCGATAAAATGTTTCCTTATCATCTCCAATGCGGTATGCCTGATGATTAATCATTCTAAAATTTTACAGATATGTAGAGAATTGAACTAACAATATGACCCCAACAGTATGGTTTGATAATTTATTTAAATAAGATGCTCAAAATGTTCTCCTCCTGCTTGCACGCACGCCTGGAGGCGCTGGCGCCATTGCAATGGCAACAGCAACGTCGATTATCCTCTGGTCCAGGCCATCTCACACTTCCAACAAGCGTTGTTCCAGATCGTTTATATCATGGATTGTTATCTGGTAGGCTCGGTCTTGCATCAAGTTCCACATTTTTATAGTCGACAGGATTCAAATCTGGGCGGTTCGGAGGCCATGATGTGGGAGAAATGAAGTCTAGCGGTTCTCTTGTCAGCATTTCGATGGTTTCCCTGGTTCTGTGGGTTGGCGCTGTTCTGTAGAAAAACAAAACTGCCTTCTGGGACTAAATTTCTGATTACAGATAGAGGATATTGTGACAGCAGAACATCGCGATAATAGGCTCCTTTAATTTTTACTCCAGGATCAATGAAGACTAAAATGGGAACGGCCATGCGTCGAAACCGCAACGGACACCATAACAGACTTGCTGAAAACTGACATTTCGGGTGATGAAGTTGAATATCCATATCTGAATATTGAATATCTCTTCAAATTTATGACCTGATATTTTGGAATTCTATTCTTGGTTCAATTCCCTAAATATTGGGAAAACGTTTTTATGATTACTCATCAGACATCAGAGATGTAAGAAAAACAGTTTGGCTTACTTTTTATTGAATCTAAGAGAAAATTGCTTGTAAACTGCAATTTCAGTATATGAAGTTTAAATATTCATATCTTTTTATCCGTTCAACTTTATTTCATGAAATTTTGGAATCATAATCTTGGTCCATTTCTCTAAATATTTGGAAAATTTTAGTTTGAAATGTCACCAGGTAATAGAGATATATGCAAAACAATTTGGCTTACTTTTTTTTGAACCACGGTGTATAAATGTATACATAATGGCTATGTGTAATAATATTGTGCGTGGATAAGTCTATATAATATCCATGTAATATATATATATATAAGCTCATATATACGTACATACTATATGCAGATACATAATATTCTCACATATACATATATACATAGACAGTACATATTATTTATATAATTATATATGTAGATTGTATAGATACATAGTTACATACACAATACTCATATATGCAAACGCACATTTATATGCATATTATGCACACGCATCTATGCGTATACATGCTGGCATATTAGCAAACATACTGGCAAACACAAAGGCATCTATAAAATTTCTGCCAAGAGTTGAATATTTAACCTCATCTACCAAAAACATTTAGTGTTCTTACGAATTGTTTTTTGCTGCAAGACTGGTTGCAACAGCACAAAAAGCTTATTCTTGCTTTGCAAATGACGTCGGCATAAAGCCATTATTTTGCCCTGTTTTAGTACGTACATGGCTGTAAACTGCATTCCCAGAAAAAAACTATCATTCGGCAATAAACTTTCCCCGAAAACACATCTAGTTATGGAGATTTATTCCGCATAATATAGTCTATTGCTTCTAACGCAATTTATGGCCGAATGCATAGATCTTTTGGGGGCGAAATTAATGTCCATATGCCAACGACTTTCGAAAAAAATGTTGCCTGCGCCAAAAAATGCTGGCATACTGCCATCAATTTTGCTCCACAAGATAAGGACTTGTGATTACGCGTATAAATTTAACTATAAACGGCTGGCACAGCGAATACATGTTGACAACACAGTCGTAGATTCTGTTCCAATATATACGTATACATGTATATTTTGCTCCAATACATCTTTTGGGATTTCTGTCTAAAGGCCGTTCGGAGAGCGGTTATCCAGCCCAGCAAACATGAAAGAACGGCCATAAAGGCAACATTGCATATAGTCAGAACACACATAAACATATATTATTATAGGCCTGTAGACATGCATAGACTTGGATGCGCGAATGCAGCAGCCTGCGCTGGCCTCCATGCAAACCACGGACAATCGAGAATGACGATCTGATGAGAATTCCGGCCTTGGCTGCAGCAGCAGAACTGCAGTCTAAAAGCCATATCTGACGTTGTTGTGTTTCGGACGACGAATGCAAAAGTGCCTCAGTTTAATATTTCATGATGCAAGGAGGAGGAGGAGGAGGAGGAGGAGGAGGAGGAGGAGGAGGAGGAGGAGGAGGAGGAGGAGGAGGAGGAGAAGGAGGAGGAGGAGGAGGAGGAGGAGAAGGAGGAGGAGGAGGAGGAGGAGGACGCTCCCGCAGAGACCTGTAACAATGAAGTCCCGTTATTTTACTGTTATGAGAAGCGAAGCCAATACGAACACGCCGCTCAGATCTTTGATTGCTGCTTCTTGGAAGCATTGCTGCATTGCTGCTGCAGCAGTCCTCCGTCGGTTATATTATTATTTCTAAAATAATGGAATATTTGTCTCGATCATATCTTGATGGCTTGGGCTGGACATTCTGACGCACAGAAACCAATTTTTTGCCCACATGCAGAAAGGCAGGCACTTGCAATGGCTTGCTTTAAACGCAGTTGAATCAAGATGGTTGAATTTGAAGTTGACAATCTAATATAATCTTATCTTATCTCATCTCATCTAATCGTATCCAATCTAATCTTATCTACATGTAAACTAGTCTAATCTAATATAATAGGCCTATATATATTTTATAAAGCGCTTCTCACAGCAGAGCTATTCAGAAGCGCTCTTGGCACGACAGAACCATGAAAAAAGAAAGGTTTCCAAGCAGCGAAAAGATGCAGGTGAATTTCCTGCCAGAATCCAGGCAACCAAAGCACAAGCTAGAGAAGACAGCAGTTGCACATTATAATACTCATACTCAATCGGTCGACAACACGTTGTGCATGTCACGTAAGACTTGAGGATCAGAAATGCTCTTACGTTGTGGAGAAAGTCGGTCGAAATAATATAAGGACGCGACTCCTTTTGTCGCTTTGTCGTAAGAGGTTGGCGTTAATAATAGATCACCTACGGATGATAATATAAAGATGATGAACGGGGACAAATACAGGGAAAGGGCGGACGTCCATAAAGGAACAGACGCATCTGGAAAATCTACTACCCAGCACAGACCTGGTCTGTCTGTTTGACTGTCTGTCTCTCTCTTCTTCTCTGTTTCTCTGTTTCTGACTCTGTTACTCTGTCTCTCTCTCTGTCTCTCTCTGTCTCTCTCTGTCTCGCTCTCTCCTCCTCTCTATCGCCGTCGCTTTCTCTCTCTGTCTTTCTTTCTTCTCTCTGTCTGTCTGTCTGTTTCTCTCTACGCTTAATGACTTCCACCTCCTCCTTCTCCTCCTCCTCCTCCTCCTCCTCCTCCTCCTCCTCCTCCCACATCCACTGGACAAAATCCAGCAGCTCTATTCCTCAGACGGAACCAATAAAAGTGTCAAACTTGCATTCGGTTTCTTTGTCTTGTGCATTGGCACCAAACACGATGATCCATATAAGCAGACTTATAATCTGTGTCCGATTATATTAACCCACCACTGTCTCTCTGTATCTGTCTCTTTTTCCGTCTCTGTCTTACAAATGACTGTATTCCTTTCTTGTTACATTACCTAAATGACTTAATGAATTCCATGTTACACTACCTTACACATGGCTGAATCCATTCCTTGCATGTGGCCTTGTAACCCTTTTGTCTTACATAATTGACTGAGTCCTTTCCATGTTACATTGCCGAAGTTACCGAATCTCTTTCTTGTAACATTACCAAACAAATGACTGATTCCTTCATTGCGTCCTTGTTACATTATCTAGGCCTATATGACTGAATCCCTTGTTTGTTGCATTATCTTACAAATGGACGAATTCCTTCCTTACGTCCTTGTTACATTACCTTACAAATGACCGAATCCCAGACGAGCGTTACACATCGATCACACTCTAACTCTGAGCAGCTCACGGCAAGGTGCAGCTGAACGAGGCTCATTGTTCGTCGGATATATATTCCGCATGCAATCGAATGGCGGTCCCTTGGGGCCTCGGCCCATCCACTGATGTGGCCCGCCCCCCCCATTCGGCCCATCCACTGATGCGGCCACGGGGGGCGGGTCACTAGGGACCAACATTTTCTCTCAGTATGAACTCATCTATTATGCAGTCGCGAAAGCCAACTGGAGACATTCTTTTTAAGCGGGCATTATCATCAATAAAGTCTATCTGCTGTGCATGGAGTGTGTGGCCGTGGTGGAGGTCGATGGGAAGGCGCGGCAACTGCTTCTTCCCGCGGATCCTTAAACACCAAAGCACACCTCGTCTGCTGCGCCGCATGCACGAAAAGCAGACGATAGCATCTGCAGACTCTACTTAACGACCTACAGAGTACTCTGTCTTGCACTAACAACTTCTAAAGCGCCATCATGCTACTCCTGATAATCCCACCATACATGTACTTCCGTATCTCCGCCACGGGTTGCACTCTGCCATTGCCAGTCCCAATAAGCCTCATGGATAAAGGAGGAGGGCGACACTAATCATCTATAAAATGGCATTTTCGTTACTGCTCCTTGCGTATTTATAATTATAATCATGTTGTTCTCGATGCGGTGCTTAACGTTCAAGATTTAGTTAACCAGTTAAACTCTTCAAATAATAATCGCCAAATTATTTTCCATGACCAGTTGCTTGGTTTTCCTTTGCGTGAGTGACCCCTCCCCAGCTAGCGGGATGATGGCCTCTTAAGAGTTTCTCTCCCTTTGATTTGTTTGGACCTGCCCATAATTATAGTTTATTTGTATAAACTGCACATGTGTGTTTGTGTGACGCTGAAAATAATATAACTTTATGGTTATGGTTAAGTATAACTATACATTAGGAATTATCTGACTATGATCGCCAAAGTCAAGCTGCGGAAAGATCGGACATCTTGCATGTCTGAGAATAATGCTATACAGCGAAATGGAATTCTATGTGCACAATGCATATCTTTATCTGAATTGCTTTCAATCGATCATCTTCGTTCCTGACGAATTACGACACCTTCCAAGATTGATAGGTAACACCACAGCAGCATGCAATTGAGCAATAGACTACGTAAAAGTACATGAACGTATGTATGAAGACATTTAATATAGCACTTTTTGTGTAGGCTACCATGCTGCTCGATAACCGTAGTACCAGCTTAATGCACTTCTCTTTCAATATGCATTCATTCATTTCAAGAATTTATATAGCGCCCCTTCACTAAATCCTCTTAGAAGCGCTCCCAATCCAGCCACGGTGAAACAACAATGTTTTAAGGAGCTTGTAGGACACTGTTGAGTTAACCCTATAGGTAGCAGGCGCATCTGCTATGACTATATAGCCTAGTAATTCATTCTATTTTGTACCTTTTAAGTCGCTCATAGTATTTTTCGAGTATATAGGCTAGCACCATTAAAAAACTCCATCAAATATAAAGCATTGTCAAAGTCGCTGCATATCACCTTTCAAATATAGTTTCAAAGGTGACCGGGCAAAATGGTAGCGGAAAAAATGGTAGGGACAAAATGGTATTGGCAAAATAAAGTAGTCCTATCTCCTTTTGAAATTGAATAGTAGAGAAGCTTTATGTAGGCTATATGTAGAACATTTTACCGCCCTACCATTTTACTGCTATCTCACATCTAAACTAGAACCTTCTTAGTATCTACATGTAGCATCTTTTAAGTAACTCTCACCCAATATAGCGCTTTCAAATACCTCCGAAGGCCCAGCATTTATAAACGACCGTTTAACTGCGGCACTTTGAACCAATGTGGCACCGAGTTATCAAATCAAATTCAAAACGTTACATCAACGAATGCCATGTTCTATGTTCTGGACAGAACGACGATCTAGCCGACATATCTGGAGCGTCTATACAATGCATTGGTAGCGTGATGAGATTTTTCCATCGACCTTCGTAAAGCAATACGAGGAGGAGGAGGAGGAGAAGGAGGAGGAGGAAGAACAGCAGGAGGAGGAGGAGAAAAATCAGGAGCAGGAGGAGAAAGAGGCGAAGAGGATAGGACAAGAGGAAGAGGAGAAGGAGGAGGAGGAGGAGGAGGAAGAGGAGGAGGAGGAGAAAAAGCAGGAACAGGAGGAGGACAGGACAGGAGGAGGAGGAGGAGGAGGAGGAGAATGAGGAAGAGAAGAAGGATGAGGAGGAGAGGAGGAACAGAATTAGAAGCATGAGCTGGATCAGGCAAAGGCGGAAGAGAGGACAGGACAGGAGGAGAATTAGGAGGAGAAGGAGGAGGAGAAGGAGGAGGAGAAGGAGGAGAAGGAGGAGAAGGAGGAGACTGGTTCGAATGAAAAACGCGAATAACTGGGAACAGCGTCGAGCAGAGATCGACCCAGATGATAAAATTCTCGTTACTTCAGCGCTGCATATCTGCGATCAACAACCATCCACATAAGCACATAACTCAAGTAAGTAAGTAAATGGAGGAGCAATGCGTGTGCACCACACTCTTCAGCAGCAGCGGTCTTCCGGAAGAATGTACAACAAAGGCAAGACGAAGTAAGAGCATCGTTCTTGGAAAAGTGGAAAACGGTGAGAAGCTTTTTTTTTAAATATGTGCAATTAAGTTTTGTGCCTGTCTGAATCACCTGACCTTCTTTGACCTGACCTGACCTTATAGGACACCTAGAAGGCCACATCACATCTGTAATAAACTATAATTATGTGGCCACACCGTGTACATAAATGCAGAAAAAATGTCTGACGATTATTTAGAAATTTTATACAGCTAGGCCTATAATAGTCATTCATTCGTTTTGAGCTGAGCTTATAGCATGCCTCATTTCTTCAACAACATCCAGTTTTTTTCTCAGCCCTATCATAATTTCCATCTGCACTAATCATCGACTCCAATAATAATTCTAACCTCATCTTTCTGGTCATATGATGTCATGCCGACTTTATATTAACCACGTGAGATCCTTGTGTCTTACGTGCACTGCAATCATTATCAATACAGTAGTCGGAACTACAGCTTCATTAATTCAGATAGCAGACCGCAGTACCGTCAGCCGCGTATATAGCAGGCATTAGCCGAACACTTTCAGCGGACCATTGTCCATATTATTATATACAAAGAAACACTCAGCGTATACGGTCATTGCTAAGCGAAAAATGTCATAAAAATGGTAGAGGGAAAGCAAAGCAGCAAAGACACACTGTATGCACTGAAAACTCTCGATAGAAAACGTTAGGTTGTCTTTATTACCTGTATAGAACCGCTTAATTACTGGTGAACGTTTTCTTCTTAGCATCCTCCTTTAACTACATTCAATCCATTTATAGATTAGATGCAAATGTTAATACAGGCTGTAACACGCAGTGTGAGAATTGTGGAAAATAACTGGGGGTTGAAGTCGGACCGTTGGACTATGAATGAATCCTCTTGGAATCGGAGTGTGAAAACAGATTTTACTATGGGAGCTCTAAGAAAGACTGGGGAATTAAAAGACTTCAACCCCCTTGCAATTCTCACCGTGCCTACATTATTAAGTGGTGCATGGGCAAGTGCCTCTTTTCATTGTCTCAAAACCACTTTTTCTCTTGTTTTCACGCAATGGGAGAGTCTCTGATTAATGTGTAGTGCGAGAGGCGCTATATAAATTCGTAGACACAATACAATACGATACAATAAATTCCGCACATACATACATGATATATCATATACACAGAAGATGTCGTAGGAATAAAATGAGATGCACAGGCAAGAATTCTGTATACGCCAATGTCTATAATACCTGTTCTTCGCAGAACCTGTGAAAAGCACCTCGCGTCTGCAATTCATCACGTCGTCCGAACAAACCGAACAGAATACGAGAATCCTTTAGCCGACAACGGACGAAGGTCACGTAGCTTAGCGGAAGACGTCCTCTGATTTATTACGCACTGGCAACAGTTTTCAAAGGCGCGGACGTCGTCGCCCGGTGTAGCTCGGCTGTCCATATTATAATGGAGCAGAAATATATCTCAACCAGACAATCTAGTGAACTGATAAATCTTCTCCTGCAGAGTGCAAGCAGGCGAGTGGGTGGGAAAGAAGACTCAAAAGCACACATCGTAAGGAACACACAGCGAGCTATATATACTACGATTCAAACCATGGATGCAGCAGCGGTAACAATTTCAGGCCACATTTCAACAGACAATGCACAACCAAATTGGCTGATTGTCACACACACACACACACACACACACACACAGAAAGTTGCATGGAGACCAATCCAGACATGTCCATTCTCCTTGATTTAGGAATAGGTTAATGACAAGGCACACACACACACACATATATATATATATATAACATATATATACACTGTGTCCCAATAAATCGAGACCCCTTTTTATAATGTGAATAAAACAGGCAAATCTTAATCGATTTTCAAAATTTTAAGACTGTTTTTATCCTGAGATAATTAGCTTACATTGATTCAAATATGAAGTTTCTGGCATGAATATTGACGTCACAATTACGTCATTTGCATCAGAGAATCCATATGTTAAGTACCGAAGACAACTTTTTTCGGTACTTAACATATGAATTCTCTGATGCAAATGACGTAATTGTGACGTCAATATTCATGCCAGAAACTTCATATTTGAATCAATGTAAGCTAATTATCTCAGGATAAAAACAGTCTTAAAATTTTGAAAATCGATTAAGATTTGCCTGTTTTATTTACATTATAAAAAGGGGTCTCGATTTATTGGGACACAGTGTATGTTAACTTTGTATAAAGGTTTTCACAGGAATCGTAAAATAGAACGACAGCAACAATGGTGCAACCAATAAATTATCACTGTAGAAGTAAAGAAAGACAAATTGAAACCATTATGTAAAAGTTTTGAACAATGCAAGTCGTAATAGTAGTTTCAGTTTAACGACGCTGTTTGGTAACAAAGATCATGAACGTCGCCCTCCTCCTTTATCCAAACTTTGGACTGGCACTGGCAGATGAACAATACAGGAAACCAAAAGACCGAGAAAATCCCAAGAGAAAAACTAACAAGACCTTAAGTAAATAATTATTATTCGGAAAACAGTCAAAACACTATTCTAAAAAATTATAGAAAGGTAGACTACCAGCCTAAAACAAGTGATAAGAGACTTTAGAAGTTCCAGGTCTTGAAACGACTGCCAACAAATCGATGCTTAAATGAACTAGTTTACACGATAAAGATCTATCAGATAATTCTAAAACAAAATAAAAATTGGCACCATGCAACATTGTATATTTGTATATTCATGTATATTTTATATTTGTATATTCACGAGACTTATCAGGCAGACACCCAATAGCTGTACATATACGAAGCTGTTCACGTCTGCACAGCAATGCAATGTTACTGAATCCGCTTCCATCGCTCAACCACCCCTCCCAATCCCCCACTCCCACCCCAACCCCACCCAGCAGCCCCATCCGTCCGTTCATGAGGGTAAAACGAGCGCATCGTGGTCACGCCGAGCGCCGCACACATCTCCTTCCCCACCACCACCAGGCAAACGAATAGTCTGTTGAAATCCGACTCAAAGCCGCACATCGTATGTGGCCGCACACACACACACACACACACACACACGCACACACACAAACACACACACACACAAACACACACGCGCACACACACGCAAACACACACAAACACACACACACGCACACACACGCACGCACACGCACCACACACACACACGCGCACACGCACGAACGCACAAACGCGCACGCAAACACATCAAGGAAGAGAGAATCAAGTGTCACACAAGCCGCATCATCATCGTCATCATCGTCATCGTCGTCGTCGTCGTTATCATCATAGCCTAATAGTCCACCACGAAGCCAACCATCGCGCGAGTCTCAGATGGCAAAGCAAACGAGGCGAATTTATGAAACACAAATAGGAGAAAAGATTACTTGCCACACGACACTCTTCGCGTCAACGACCGGAGGAGAAGAAGAAGAAGAAGAAGAAGAAGAAGAAGAAGAAGAAGAAGAAGAAGAAGAAGAAGAAGAAGAAGAAGAAGAAGAAGAAGAAGAAGAAGAAGAAGAAGAAGAAGAAGAGAAGAAGAAGAAGAAGAAGAAGAAGAAGAAGAAGAAGAAGAAGAAGAAGAAGAAGAAGAAGAAGAAAGAAGAAGAAGAAGAAGAAGAAGAAGAAGAAGAAGAAGAAGAAGAAGAAGAAGAAGAAGAAGAAGAAGAAGAAGAAGAAGAAGAAGAAGAAGAAGAAGAAGAAGAAGAAGAAGAAGAAGAAGAAGAAGAAGAAGAAGAAGAAGAAGAAGAAGAAGAAGAAGAAGAAGAAGAAGAAGAAGAAGAAGAAGAAGAAGAAGAAGAAGAAGAAGAAGAAGAAGAAGAAGAAGAAGAAGAAGAAGAAGAAGAAGAAGAAGAAGAAGAAGAAGAAGAAGAAGAAGAAGAAGAAGAAGAAGAAGAAGAAGAAGAAGAAGAAGAAGAAGAAGAAGAAGAAGAAGAAGAAGAAGAAGAAGAAGAAGAAGAAGAAGAAGAAGAAGAAGAAGAAGAAGAAGAAGAAGAAGAAGAA
>OX243826.1:9773682-9824752 GCA_945859605.1 Lumbricus rubellus | reverse complement strand
TCTGCTTAATTGTAAAGTAAGTAGGCCCTAAGCAGGCGAAGAGATATGAAGTATTGATTTGCTGTATATGAAAGGGGAATTTCGTAGGTAGAAGGGATGACCAAGCAGTAGGACCTAACCATTTATCTTCAATGGTATTTATTCATCCAATATAACCAATTCATTCCAACCCACTAATACTCTGCCTGATTTTGTTTTAAGTATTCGGAAACGAGTTGTTGAATCTCGTTAGTTGTATCAAAATAGCACCTTAAGTATCAGACGGTTGATCTGTTAGAATTGGCACTATATACACTGTGCCCCATAAAAAACACACCAAAAAACTTTGTCATGAAACGCATGTAAGTCTAATGTTAAATAAGAAAAGTAATGTTTCATTTAAGACGATGTTCGAAGTGATGTCCCTTCGCTTGAACGCAGGCTCTCAGCCTTGGCCGCCACTGTTCAATAACTTTGTTAATGACACTCTGCTTCAACTGTGCCCACACAACAATGAGGCGCTCCTTCAACTCGCTGCCGGGCTGACGATCCACGCTGGCCGTTTTTCGAATCTTTCGCAGCAGTACATCGAGGCCATTTTTATTCCAACCCTTCTGCGGGAACTCTTTTATCAGCCGACGACTACTGTAACCCTTCAACAATACTAACTTCTTAATAAAAATTTTAACTATAAGTTACTAATCTCTGTTTAAATGTTTCCAAACACGCCTAGTCTGCGTCACTGCCTCCAAACAGCAACCACTTCTGTGAGTAAGTAAGATGTAAAATATTTGGTGGCAAAATTATTTGAGAAACAACGTACAAACTTTTATTACAATTGGCTTAGTTTTATAGAAGATTTTTGAAAAGTTTTTTGGTGTTTTTTTTTATGGGGCACAGTATATATATATATATATATATATATATATAAAAGCTTCAGCCCATCCGGAAATATAAGAACAAAGGCCAAAGGTGAAGCAAATAAGTGGTTCAGTACAAGATGCCAATCCGTCTAATGTCGTCTAATCCACAGTGCATGGAAACGTTGCATAATTTACAACGCAATTTGAACGCATTCTTGCTGTGTGATCCTACCCTCGAACACTCGATAAGAAGGAACTGCATTAAGGAACCGCTTTAACCCTTTAATGCCAAGATGGTAGTAAATGGTATGGGAAATCCTATACCCTCCGGCATTAAAGGGTTAAGGAACTGCTGTAAGGCACTGCTTTGAAGCAGCTTTAAGGACTGATTTAAGGAACTGCTTAAAGATGCCCCTGTACATGAATATGAGAAGGGTATTTCGTAAGTGGAGACACCTGTGCCCTAAGAGCGCTGCTATGAAGTAAATCACAAAGGTTGCTCTACCTCTTCAGTAGGCTACATAATATATTTGCCAGTGAGTGACAAGTGAGTCCATGGTTTACGGCTACTGTAAATTTTTGTGATTCTTCAGGGTAAGTCTGTAAACTATATATAGTGGCACATTTAGTGCCCGCTTCATCTCATCTGTAGCACTACTTTGTCAAAAGGTGATGTTCCGGATCTCCCTCTCACGCTCCTCCTTTTCCTCTCCCTATCTCTATCATTTGATGTGCTATTTGACATTTTAATTGGAGCAATAATAATGTATTTTTTCAAGCAGCGACACATGCATGCTGTTTACTGTCTCTTCACGACAGCAATATAGTGCTGATGATATCAGCGCAGCAGATATAACGATGGCAATTTTCAACAGTGTTTTGGAAGTGGTCAGAGTGTGTCATAAATATATATTGCTATAATTATTATACATGCTATAAATATATAGAATGAACGTGAGGTAATTTCTCAGCAAATTTTCATTATCGCAGAAGGCGTCAGTATATGCAATATTCTCCTTGGTCTGTAAAAATTATGGAATATGGGATGGTTACAGCAGCAGCAGCATGGGCGCCCGCACATAGGGGCAAGAGGGACACTTGCCTCCCTGGAAAAATTGATTTTCCTATTTTTTGCTACTATTTTTTTTATTAACAAATTTCTTCGCGCTAGAGCGTAAATGTTACTAACGATGCTCAAGATAAAACTGATAAATTTGCATTTAGAAAACTATGTGAAAAATACTCGTATTCTTAGTATTCTGCTTTGAATTTTCCAGCTTTTGCCAACAAATTTAACGGTGATCATTGTGTTTTGCCCCTCCTGCAAAAATTTCTGCGGGCGCCCGTGAGCAGCAGCCGCGAATTACCCAGTGCTCGGCGCTTGGACTTATTCATTTATTATGAACTTGTAGCTGGGTCATTGTCGTCTATCGCGGTCAGCATTCTCCGGCATTCTCCGGCATTCTCCGGCGTTCTCCGGAACGTGACATTCATTATTGCACCTCAGCTGTGGCGGTGGTGTTTGCCAATTTTTCAATATTGTTGGATTTATTGAAAATTAACTTCCAAATTCCATAGGCGGAGACCTGGTCCGAACTTTGGGGGGGACGGACGAGCGGCCGAAACATTGTGACGACAAAATAAAGGAATTTTGACGACTAAAAAAGGTGTCTTCAGAAATTTTGACAGACCTAAACAAGGCTTATTCAGTACTTTTTATGACTAAAAGGGTGTCTTTAGAAATGTTGAAAGTGAAAAAAAGTCCAGAAATTTTGACGACTAAAAAATGTGTCTTCAGAAAATTAATTTGGACGAATAAAACAAGCTGTATAGAAATGTGGACGACTAAGAAAAGGTGAAATGGTGTCTCTAGAAATTGTGACAACTAAAAAAGGGTGTTTTTAGTGATTTTGACAGACATAAGAAAGGTTTGTTTAAAAATATTTATGACTAAAAAGGTGTCTATAAAAATGCTTAATAGTTAAAGAAATGTTCAGAAATTTTGACGACTAAAACAAAGTATATAGAAATTTTGATGACTAAAAAAGGTATTTTCAGAACTTTGGACGAATAAAACAAGATGTATAGGAATTTTGACGACTAAAAAAGGTGTTTTCAGAACTTTGGACGAATAAAACAAGATGTATAGGAATTTTGACGACTAAAAAAAGGTGTTTTCAGAACTTTGGACGAATAAAGCAAGATGTATAAAAATTTTGACGACTAAAAAAGGTGTCTTCAGAAAAAGTGTCTAAATAAATTGTGACAACTAAAAAAGGTGTTTTCAGAAATTTTGACGACTAAAAAGGGTGAAAACGTATCTCTCAGAAATTGTGACTACTAGCATAGGTGTTTTCAGAAATTTGGACGACTACAAAATGGTCGTCAGAAATTCTACGCCGAAGAAATCCCCCTCCCCAAATCAAATCCTGGCTACGGTCTTGTGGTGGACGAAAAAGATGGGAAGAATTTGATGGAAGTGGATGAATCCAAAATTAGATGGTTTCATTGATTATAATATTAATTGGTTGTGATTGAATTATGGATCTCAATAAAAACCGATCTTATATTGTCGAATCTACACTAGTTTAGTTGAAATTAATCTCAATTCATGATTAGATCGAAAAGTTTTTTCCAAGATTTGTTCAATTTTTTCTAATAATTATTTAAATACTGTAAGCTAACAACATTTATATAACTTCATGAAGAAAAAATATAAGGGTGTTCAAGTAATGTGTTTTCAAAAAGAGACGTTGATGCATTCCGGTTCTGTTGTCGCATCGCTCTAATTGTGTTGAACAGGCTTTTTAGTTAATTGTTTGAAAATCTCCTTCTAACATTGTAACGTCGTCAGTCGCCTGCAGTATGTTCATCAAGTGTCCATGTCCTGACACTTAAAGTTTGGGGGGGACAAATACATGGACCGTCCCCCCACCACATTCTTTGGGGGGGACCGTCCCCCCTGTCCCCCCTAGGTCTCCGCCCATGCCAAATTCCCATCGTCTGGCAGTTCTTAGTGGCGAACCACCGGTCCCACACGGACTGACCCACCCGTCCCACACCGACTGACCTACCCGCCCCACGGACTGACCCACCCGCCCCACGGACTGACCTCCCGTCCCACACGGACTGACCCACCCGCCCCACGGACTGTCCCACCAGTCCCACGGACTGACCTCTGCCATTGGGATTTATATTCGTCTCGATTTGTATGACTTTGTTGTGTCTTTGGGCAAGGTCAGCAAATAACGCACGTGCCAAGATTCCATTGATTTCATGCACGAGTCGTTGCCATGGTAGCGCATGCAGTGGACCCCGTAGTTTGGACGAAGCTGGAATAATATTTCATTGGTCTTCGTACTTTGCTATGGGCTGTTGCAGCTGCCTTTCAATGTTGTTGGCCTTCAAAGTTTCTTGTCACGATGTGTGATAGATACACAGATGATGACATTGCTACTGAGGCTAAGTTAAGTCATCTTTCATGAGTTATAGGCCTACACGTATTAGGCTTAACAGGGCTGCAATCGAGGGTATGCGCGCATTGCGCGGGTATAAGCTTACAGTGTGTAACCAAAAATGTCACCTCACAAATATTTTTGTGTGGTATATAATATATACTACACACAAATATTTGTGAGGTGACGGGATAATGGCCTGCAGGCAGGTCTAAGCACCTGTAGCGCCGTGTAGGCCTACTCATCTCTAATTTGCCAGCACAGACCTAGTTCATTTGCAATACAATGCATTTAAACTACATACATGTATTGTATGCAGATGCAATATTGGACGGATTTCATGTGGCTAAGTTTTTGTCTGTTTGCTTTCTTTGCAGAACACTTTCATATATTTGTCGGCGACCTCAGTCCAGAAGCAGAGACACACCATCTACGAGAAGCTTTCGCTCCGTTTGGCCAAATATCGTAAGTAGACTATCCCCTGACCAATTTGAAGTTACATGCGTGTGACGGTTTGTGACCATTAGCTTAGCCTTAGCCTTACACTGCCTTTTTCAGTCACTTCTGTATGTGGCATACTGATAAAGTGTTTAAAATATTCAGTTGGGATGATGTTTCTTAAATTTTAAAACAACAAGGCTGAAATAATAGGCCAGGAAACTGCTACTTTAACAGCTGAGTATAAATATCTGTCCACTGAGTATTTGAACCTATATAAGGCTACGGCCAGTTATGCATGAAGAAGTGTAAAAAACTACCTATTCATAAAACACGTTCAAGACTTAATCTCATCAATTGCGAAGCAGATGCATCATTGATTCCTGCTTTAGTATGAGAATAAAATATTGTAGAACGTGTGGAGTTGGGGCGTGCCAAGAAGTCAACTGTGGGTCATGAGAAAGACTGGGTGTTGAAACCCCAAACCCCGGCAATTCTCACCTTGCATTGAGCATTGAAGTCCCACTGGCCGTTTCTTTAAGGTCTACATAGAAATCATTCAGGGATCAATGTCTAGCTTCAATATTTCGATGTAGTCCTCCTGCATGCTTGGGGAAAAGCATTGACCATTTTCATCAGTGTTCAGCGTCATTGATTCGTGCATGACTAGAAGTGTGCCCGTCTTTTCATAACTGAGCCGAAGTTTTGGTTCTATCATCATTATTATTAAATTATTATTATTAAATTTCTAACGTGCATAGAAGATTCTACAACGCCTCATGCCATCACGTCATTAATTAATTGTCCTTAATTACTGCCCTCAATTGATTAAGTTCTTACATAATATCCTTCAGGACTTCCGTAATCTCTTTAGGTGTGAAGTAGCACAATCATTATGTTGAGGGCAATTCCTCAATGATCTAAGACATTCCGATGGAAAAGTGTTGAACACGATGTCAACCCATGACCCAAGACCCTATACTACCGACCCTTAAACCCAGTACCGATTTCCGACCCCCCACCCCACCCGCAGCCCCAATACAGAGCTTTGAAGCCGTTACAAGCGGTGAGTGTGAGCAGCCACTTCAGCAATTACTCGGTCATTGTCTGTGTCATTTGTCCGACCAACCGACCGACCGACCAAGGTGAAGGGCTTTAGGTAAACTGACAGATCAATATGTCGAGAGGACGATGAGGAAGAGGAGTAGGAGGAGTAGGAGGAGGAGGAGGAGAAGAAGGAGGAGAAGGAGGAGGAGAAGGAGGAGAAGGAGGACGAGAAGGAGGAGAAGGAGAAGGAGGAGAAGGAGGAGGAGGAAGAGGAGGAGGAAGAGAAGGAGGAGGAGGACGACGACGAGGAGGAGGAGGAAACGGCGTTTGCGCTAAAGCCAGAACTTTGTGTTTACGGCGGAGATCGATTTCTGTGCGGTTAATGCGCCACCGCCACGCTCACATAAATGTCCTTCTGACTCAAAGCGTCCTTCTGACTCAAAGTGTTCTTCTGACTCAAAGTGTCCTTCTGACTCAAAGTGTCCTTCTGACTCTAATTTTCAAGTGTTCTTCTTTGACTCTAAGTGTTCTTCTTTAACTCTAAGTGTTCTTCTGACTCTTAAGTGTTCTTCTGACTCAAAGTGTTCTTCTGACTCTAAGTGTTCTTCTTACTCAAAGTGTTCTTCTGACTCAAAGTGTTCTTCTGACTCAAAGTGTTCGTCTGACTCTAAGTGTTCTTCTGACTCAAAGTGTTCTTCTGACTCTAAGTGTTCTTCTGAGAAGCACGAGCTCTCGTCGATCAATCAATTATCAATCAAGCGGTTAGTCAAATCAATGACATGCTCTGTGGAGCGTACAGACGACTGTTTTAATAGATTTCTACACCCATTAGTCTTTTAGACGCCTGCATATCCATCCATCCATCCATCCATCCATCCGTCCGTCCATCCATCCATCCATCCATCCATCCATCCATCCATCCATCCATCCATCCATCCATCCATCCATCCATCCATCCATCCATCCATCCATCCATCCATCCATCCATCCATCCATCCATCCATCCATCCATCCATCCATCCATCCATCCATCCATCCATCCATCCATCCATCCATCCATCCATCCATCCATCCATCCATCCTTCCATCCATCCATCCATCCATCCATCCATCCATCCAGCACGATTGGTAGGGGGGATCTTATGGGTCGTTCACGGCAGTTCACATGCACTTGCATAAAAAAAACTGCTGGTGTTTCTTGGAACTTGGAGGCTGGGACTGGTAACAGTGGATATAAAGGATGGCAAACGTCAGATGAATAATTCTCTGCTTGGATGAAATGACTTTCCCACTTTGAGTGATCCTACAAATGCCTGGTATACGCTGTAGCAACCGTTCAATGGCAATAACATTACATTATATTTGCAGACTGATGTGTCCAAACGTAGTGGACACAATAATCACTGACCGAGATCTGTCGTCTGTTGCAGTGGATATTCAGCAATGACCTGTTGTCCAGTTTCGGACTGTACTGTCGAATGACCTTTCACTAGTTCTCACAGAATTGTGGACCACTATTTGTTTGTTTGTTGGTTTGTATGTGCACTTGTTACAGCGCCCCTTCAAGCTCTTGCTACTCAGAGGCGCTCCCGAATGCACAGCGGACACTGCATCGGAGTTTCACGCCGAGGCGCTGAGCAATTGCGAGCGAACGAAGGACTTGGCCATGGTCCTTACGCGGCGACTTGGTACCGCGCCCATATTGACTCGGAGAGAAGTTTTGCTTATGACTCAGATTCTCAGAAGAGTATTGAGTATGACTCAGGCAAGTCTCATTCGTTTAGACACAGAAATTTGAGACAATGCAAGGAGACAATAATGTCACAATGGGGCCTTAATGGAAGCGAATACTTAAGACAGCAGATGTCAGATGCATGCATATGTCGTCGCCGGCCTTCCATAACATCTACAATGTTCTACATGTACAATTGTACATGTACATGTATACGCCTACAACCGGAGAAGTGGACCTCTATGCAGATCTAGAAGAGGAAGCGGACGACTAACTGGAAGAGGAGGAGGAGGAGGGGGAGGAGGAGGAGGAGGAGGAGGAGGAGGAGCAAGAGGAGGGTCTCTTCTGTAGTTGTCTGACGATGTTTATTGTTGAATCGTCCGGTGGTCAGCAGCGTCACTTCGTCTGCAAAATGCTCAGAAGGGGATTTTGCTGTCGTCTAAATTCGTTGCTAATCGCTTTGTAGGGAAGCTGGGCCGACGTTGGTCGTCCTCTGATCTTGGCTTAGGTTATTGGCTGAGCATTAGTAGGAATGTGTGAGCATACTTAGACATCTGTTCAGCGTCTTCTCCTTCTTTAGAAACTCATGTCTATTTGCAGCCCATATAATTATGCTATCTTATGCTATCCTTTCCTATCATAGCCTGTCTTTCTTCTTTTATGCTATTCATTCCATCAAAGCCTATCCTTTTCTTCATATATCATATCCTATTCCATCATAACCTAGATCTATCCTTTTCTTCCTATCTTAACTTATTCTATCATAACGTATATATTATAGTCTTTTCTTTCTATCGTAATCTCTTCTATCATAACCAATCCTTTTCTTCTTATCGTGACCTATTCTGTGCCATCATATTATATCCTATCCTATTCTTCCATATCCTATTCCATCCTATCATAGCCAAGTGTAGTTTATCTCATCCTATTTTAGCCTTTTCATCCAATTGTATCCGATCCTATATCCTATCCTATCCTATAATAGGCCTCCTCTCCCATCGATACGTTTCTTGCTAATAGAAATGCAAGTGACCAGCGCGGGCAAGTGGTGTGTGTGTGTGTGTGTGTGCTTACGTGTGTGTGTGTATACGTGTGTGTGTGCTTACGTGTGTGTGTGTGCTTACGTGTGTGTATTTATAGGCGTGCGTGTTTTTGTGTTATTGTGCTTTTGCGCATGCGCTTGCGTCGTTTGCTCCTCGTATCAGACTCAGTGGAGTGCTTCAATTCCTGATCAGTCCATCTCCTTCGTTCGTCCTCTCAGGTAGTCTCCATTTATCTCTCCCTCCCTCTCTCTCTTCCTCCCTCCCTCTCGCTCCCTCCCTCTCTCCCTCCGTCTCTCCCTCCATCCGTCCCTCTCTCCATCCCTCCCTCTCTCCCTCCGTCTTTCCCTCCGTCCGTCCCTCTCTACCTCCGTCTCTCCCTCCGTCGCTCCGTCCCTCCTTTCGTCCCTCTCTCCGTCCCTCTCTCCGTCCGTCCGTCCCTTCGCCTAGGTCCATGCATTCGCGCCATTCGTTAGTATGACGTGGGTGGGTGACGAAGTCGTCTGCGCTGCAGCTTTATGGGTGCGTTTTATGCGCATTTAGTGCGGAAGGTGCGTCTTCGAACGCAATGAGAGGCACGCTGGGGTTTCCTTCCACTACTATATATATGATGGAACCATGCAGTGAAGGGGTTTTATTGCGGAGCAGCACTGAGTGGATTAAACCTTGCAGGGCTAGAGTCTATCAGGACTGACCTTGACAGGATGTCCTTGGGCATTCTATGGAACTTATCTTGCGCTATATATGGGTCCCGTGTGAGACTTTTGGATCCAATTCTGGCGGAGATCTGTCTGAATTGGGTTCCGGTGAATGATCAGTGCAGGGAGGCCAAGAAGTCACACTCCGTACCGGGTCGGATCCGGGGGGAGGCAATTCGGCCATGCTCCCCATTTAGAGATTTTCCCAGAACGTGGCCCCCCATCAGCAAATTGAGTCTTTCAAGCTATCAACTAACGCAAAAAGGTCATAAGATATTTCGGCGTAAGAACAAAGAATTTGTTTAACCCAAGACCAAAAACTTTACCCCCTTCAAAATGTCTGCAATCGCCCTGCTTCGAACAACCTTGAACGTCGCTGTTGTAGTGTATTATAGGCCACTCTTATGTAGCGCATTTATTTCCGCCAATGCCGTATAGTTGGGTTTCTTTGGGTTTGGACAAGGCCAACTATACTTGCTGGATTACAGAAAATTTCTAAATGGACCTGGTTGCAATTTGTCAACGTCTTATGGGCCAACTTCCACCCGCTTCTGAATTCATGAACGCGACACTCGGTATTGACGCACTTGTATCTCAATCACGAATCGGGGGCTATACAATGGACGAAGGGCACACGTGCTTCTGCATGAATACTCTGTGTTATGTATTATCATATACCCATAAAACACCCGATGATCATGCATTGCAAGGCTCCTATGGTCCTGTGGTTGGTCCGAGGGTATGAAATGGACCCATGGGTCCATTTCATACCCTCTTGAGCTGCATTTGTTCCTTATATAGGTCACTTCATGATACATTCTATGAGCACTTGAAAGCTGTTATTTTTGATCGTGCTGGAGTCAGGAGCACTTCTGAACAGTTTACTTGATGGGTGTTATATAAATACTTGAATGAATGAATAAATGATTTAGGTGTATGTCAATTTAAAAAAGTTTCAGGTTTTGAGCAAAGAATGATTCTTAATAATTTCTTATACTCTGACTTCAGTAATTCTCTTATCCTGCTCAAATGATCGTCCAACCACCCACCCCTAATCTTTCTCGGCCCATACCTCAGCAGCCCCACTGCCTCATCTATCTTGTCTGTCTCTATGGCAACCGGACTTGGTCCTACAACACCTCTGACTTGACGCAGCATCTGTGGGGAAGAATCTGGTGCCAAACGCTTAGCTTTCAAGTGGCGCTTAATAAATTTAGAGTCACGAATTACAATTAGAGAAGACGAGCGCATGCACCACCACCCCACCCAACCCCATCGCATCCCCACCCCACCCCCCAACACATCCCACTCCCATCCCCCCCAACACATCCCACCCCATCCCACCACATTCCACCCAACTCCCACCACATTCCACCCAACTCCCACCACATTCCACCCCATTTCTCACCACATCCCACCCCATCTTCCACCCAATTCCACCCCCATTCCCCACCACATCCCACTCCATCCCCCACCACATCCCACCCCAAACAACCCACCACATCCCACCCCTTCTCCCACCCAATTCCACCCCCGTTGCCCACCATATTTCACCCCATCCCCACCCAACCAAGAGGGGTGAGCGATTATGAGATACCTCCCGGCTCTCGAGAGCTGTTAACGATTTATTACGGAGCCCGAGCAACCGAAGAAGAAGAAGAGTGGTGTAAGAAATCCTCACCATCACCATCCTCATCATTCTCCTCATCATCCTCATCCTCATCCTCATCATTCTCCTCATTCTCCTCATCCTCATCATTCTCATCATCCTCATCATTCTCCTCATCCTCATCATCATCCTCATCATTCTCAGTGCATCTGTCGAAGCCTCTTGAATTATAGAAGCCTTCGAAGATAAATTAAGACGAAATGAGCCGGGACAGCCGAACGCGTGAAGAATTAGCCAATCCATCTCCGTGAAAGATTGGCTCCCTTCTCCTCGCCTCTCTGCCTTTGCCTCTACTCCTTGCCCCCCCCCCAGGCGGTGGCAATTCCTCTGGCAATTCTGACACTGATGAGGGACTCCACCCGTTGTCCAGAGTCGTAGGCGGAGGGTGGAGGGAGGATGAGTGGAGTGGCAAACCGGAAGAGGTCAAACGCTTCAGGAAGTGGAGCTTTCCTCTGCATGAATGAGTCAAGTGTTCGTCCGCGTGGAAAGAAAGATGGATCAACAGAAATAATGATTAGATTGGATTTAGATGGATTAAGGGAAATGAATGTAATGGATTAACGATCAAGATTATGGACTAGATTCAAATGAATTAAGACGAATGAAGATTATGAAGATTTTGGATTAAACGAAAATAAGAGACTAGAATAAAATGGATTAAATTAAATTAATTTAATGGATAGGCTACTTCTCTGGACGAGTGTTTGAAGTTGAATTTAAATGTGATTCTGATGCCATAGGATTGATAAAGAGTTCAGACTTGCAAGGGTTGGTTAACTTAACAATAATTTATTTATTTATTTATAAATGAATAAAGAGATCAGATTTGCAAGAGTTGGTTAACTTAACAATTACTGGACAAGTAGGCTATCGGATTATAAAAGATTAAAACTTCGCTTGGATTGGAGATTTTGATAAATAAACTAAACATGATTGTCTATAGTCCATTAGATTTGATTTGACTCATTGATTTGATCTGCAAAATAAATAAAAATTATAATTTCTTTTAACTTAATTGATACTAACAATTACTATACTGAAGAAGAGGAATGTGATGTCACACTTCTCCACAATACCTTGTGAAGTTGGTAGTAGTTTCAAGTTAACGACACTAAGTCTTCTCCACATACCTTGTTAGTAGTTTCAAGTTAACGACGCTATGTGCTATAACAAAGATCATAAGCTGTCGCCCTCCTCCTTCATTCAGGCTTGAGACTGGCAATGTTTGAGTTAGAACATTGGTGCAGTTTCACATTATATCCTGTTATTATAATGTTAATTGTGTGTTTAATGAAAACGCTATATTATTATATGCAATATTATATACATTATATATTTATTTGCTGCCTATTATCTTACTTTTATGTGCACTTGTCATAGCGCCCCTTCAAACTCTCTCTACTCAGAGGCGCTCCCGAATGCAGAGCGGACACTGCATTGGAGTTTCACGCCGAAGCGCTGAGCAATTGTGAGTGAAGGACTTGCCCAAGGTCCTTACGCGGCGAGGTGGATTCGAACCTCGAACCTTCCGGCTCCAAGGCAACGACGCCACCACTACACCCACATATTATCTTGGTCCAGAGGCTGGACATTTCATCATGCTGTCGGCATTTGATTGAGAATCCGCTTTGACTGTGCTCTACGTGTTTGCGTGTGCCACCACTGGCCATATGTTCATGCAGTTCACGCGCACTGCTTTGCTTACTGATGATAAATTTAGGCTATTCATAAATATGACATTCTTAGATCATCTAGAATCGCGAATGGTGTGCTCCTGACGCTCCTCTATATTTGATTAGCGCTGTGTAAATTACCCTGATCAGAAGATGATCTCAGTGTCGACGCGGAGCCCAGCTTTTATAAATCCTAACAACGTTTATTGCGCGGCGGTCTCATTTTGAGATGCTTTACGAAGGCATTACAGACGAAAAGTGCTCTCATATTTTATGGCGTTCTATATTTGGCACAGCATCTCAACGCGCAGATCGGTTGTTGGGTGGGAGGGTGGGTGGTTGGATGGATAGATGGATGGATAGATGGGATGGTGGATGGATGCATGGCTGAATGGATGGATGAATGGATGGATGTATGGACGGATGGATAGATGGTTGTATGTATGGATGGATAGATGGATGGATGATTGCAAGGATGGATGGGTGAATAGGTGGGAAAATGGGTGGATGGATGGATGAATGGATGGATTGATTGATGAATGGATGGACGGATGGATAGATATATGGTTGAATTTTTTAATGAATAGATGTATGGATAGATGGATGAATGGATGAATGGATGAATGGATGGACACCATTGGACGGACGGATGCTTGGATGAGAGAGTGGATGAATGAATGGATGGATGGATGCGTTGGTGGGTGCATGGATGGATGATTGTGATTTGTGATGGGGATGAAGGTGATGACAATGGTGACAATGACGACGATGATGACAACAATAAAGATTGCCATCTCATAATTTATACGTTTGTTGATCTAACTAACGCAGGAGCATCCACTCCTTCAAGCATTTGCTTCGTCGAAAGTGTATTTACAAAGATGGCGAGATATAGGGCATATTATGATGCACACACAAACAGAGGTAAAGACCCGTAGACAGACACAGAGACCGAGACCGAGACAGACACAGAGACAGAGAGTAGGGCATTGACAGAGACCGAGACCGAGACAGAGGGAAGGACAGAGACGTACACAGAGACAGAGACAGATACAGAGATAGAGGGAAGGACATTGACAGGAACAGAGACAGATATCGAGACAGAGACAGAGGGAGGACAAAGACAAAGACAGAGACCGAGACAGACATAGAGACAGACGTAGAGACAGAGACATAGACGGAGACATAAACAGAGACAGAGGGAAGAACATTGACAGAGATTGAGACATAGACAGATACAGAGAGACAGACACAGAGGCAGACACAGAGGCAGAGACATAGGCAGAGGCAGAGACAGAGACAGATGGAAGGACAGGTTAGAGTTGCCCGTTACGTTCCATCATGCATTCAATAGATTGCTGAGCTTTGCTTCGGATTTCATCGTTTATTTCGTCGCAGTTGATGCGCTATAAAAGTCATTAGACGCATATATTGGTTAAACTGCGTTCTCTCAGATTGAAGCAGCGTTGATGCCAGACGAGGTGTAAGGTATCCACTATCCACCTTCATTCCTCAAGTCTCATCCTATATATAATAATATTATATAGTACACAAGGCTAAGAATAGCCTACATCAGGGGTTCTCAAACTTTATTTTTATTGTACCCCCAAGTAAAAAAATCGGATGGTGGCGTACCCCCAGCAAAATAAGGTAAAAAATGTCATTGTGAGGTCCCCTTGCAGTGACAAATAAAAGTCCATTTAATCATTGGTGGCACCTAATAGTGTCGTGTCATAATTTATATAGGAAGCAAAATTCAGTTTGAATCATATAGGCCTAGGCCTATAGTCTTATCACCGAACTTAAAAGGAAAATTTGGTCTATAACTCCCTGTAAGAAAGAGCCAACCTATAGTGCTGTGGACATGTGTTTAGACTAGACCAGATTTAAAATATCTGGTTTAACAGTTGTCAATTATTTCAAACACAAATTAACCCCATGCATGCTTGTTTTTGATAGCAAGAAAGAACAGTTTAAGAACCAGCTTCACCCACGCAGATAAGACATTCTGAAAGGAATCAAAATATTTAAAGCTAGATCAGACATTAATCCATAAGCCAATTCAGCTCTCTGCTATTTGAGCTCTATATACAATACGCTGAGAATTTCTGGCTTTGGTACTTTCAACAAATTATGCATTATTTGCTTTAAAATTAGAGTAGGCCTAATTGGCCTAAACATTATAGTGCTGCATGTACTGTATAGTACGTGAGTCTAATTGTAATTTATGCTGTGAAATAAATAAACGACGATGCTGTTGATGTTGCAACGTTAAAAATCATTGCTAATCAAAGAAAGATGGACACAAAGTTCATAAACTCAAAGAAAATTTATATTTCTGGAATTTTTCGCGTACCCCTTACCGGCGCCTGGCGTACCCCTTGGGGTACGCGTACCACAGTTTGAGAACCCCTGGCCTACATCATTGCACTGCAAGATATTTGCATCTGTCTTGCAAGTGTGACTTGCCGGAGCGCATTTTGACCAGGAACTGATATTGATAGCATGAATTATTGTCAATGCCGATACACAGTATCCATTCTGTTTTCACCTTTTCGAAATCGCTAATGGATAGAGATAACTATGGCAGCGCCTATCTATCTATCTATCTATCTATCTATCTATCTATCTATCTATCTATCTATCTATCTATCTATCTATCTATCTATCTATCTATCTATCTATCTATCTATCTATCTATCTATCTATCTATCTATCTATCTATCTATCTATCTATCTATCTATCTATCTATCTATCTATCTATCTATCTATCTATCTATCTATCTATCTATCTATCTATCTATCTATCTATCTATCTATCTATCTATCTATCTATCTATCTATCTATCTATCTGTCTGTCTGTCTGTCTGTCTGTCTGTCTGTCTGTCTGTCTGTCTCTGTCTGTCTCTGTCTGTCTCTGTCTGTCTGTCTGTCTGTCTGTCTGTCTGTCTATCTATCTATCTATCTATCTATCTATCTATCTATCTATCTATCTATCTATCTGTCTGTCTGTATGTCCGTCCGTCCGTCCGTCCGTTGGTCCGTCTGGCTGTCTGTCTGTCTGTCTGTCTGTCTATCTGTCTATTTGTCTATCTGTCTGTCTATCTGTCTGTCTGTCTGTCTGTCTGTCTGTCTGTCTGTCTATCTGTCTATCTATCTATCTATCTAACTATCTATCTGGCTGTGTGTCCGCCTGCGTTTTTGCCTGTCTGTCTGTCTGTCTGTCTGTCTGTCTGTCTGTCTGTCTGTCTGTCTGTCTGCGTGTCTGACTATCGATCTTCTCGATATTCAGGCGTTCACGGCTCGATATCTTGGTACGCCATCATTCGAAACACTCTGTGCATAAGAAAATTACTGATTAATGATAATTAAGAATTGCGTGATACCGTGATACGTGTGTACACTGTGTCCGGAAAAAAAGGGACCCATTTTGTAAATATAAAAATAAATAGTAAATATTCATCGATTTTCACAATTCAAGGACCATTTTAATCCTGACATATTTGTCTAACATTGGTGAAAATATAAAAGTTCCAGTCCAAATGTTGACGTCATAATCACGTCATTTGCACAAAAAGTCAAATTTAAGAGATAAACGCGCAAAATCATCCAAAATTTCAATATTTTATGATTTAATTTATCAATATTAAATGCATCTTTAATCTTATTTTTGTATCTGAATTATGTCAGACTGCAATTTGTGGTCAAAGTGCACGCCTTTGGCCTCAACGTAAGCTTCAAAACGGTCGCGCTAATAGCCAACAGCAGCATCGATAACCAGCTTGTCAAAATTCTCCCTGGCATTAACAATTCGCTCACGGAGTTCTTCAATGTCTCTTATCCTTGTGTTGTATACCTTCTCCTCCATCAGTCTCCGTATCTTATTATAAGAGGAATTTAAGCGGGCGACCGTTTAGCGGCCAAAGATTAAGAGGAATGAAATCCGAGTCTCATTAGTCAACGGTTCAACATATTGACGAACTCAGTGAGCTGAAGCACCATTTTGTTGAAATGTGTAGGCTATTGTTCCGAACATTCCCGGAATTCAGACATCAATTTTATATGGAGCAGACAATCCCTGTAATAAGCTGCATTTATTTTCACTCTTGGTTCAATTAAATGGATTTCCGTTTTAACAAGAGCCAATATACCAACCGAAACCATGCATGAATAGCCGGCTAAATGCATTTTCATGCAAATGACGTCATCATGACGTCACTATTTCGACTTGAACTTTTATATTTTCACAATTGTTAGAGAAATATGTTAGGATAAGAACGGTCTTTGAATTGTAAAAATCGATGAATATTTACTATTTATTTTCATATTTAAAAAATGGGTCCCTTTTTTTCCGGACACAGTGTATATAAACTCGTGATATTGCTTGAAAATGCGATGTTATTTGCCTGCACTGTAATTATAATGAACACTGTTAGATATCGGGCTGAAAATGGTGTAAGTGCGTGCTTCATACTAATTAACTCCCAGTTACTATAAAAATCTCAGTATTACAGACTGTATATATATATATATATATATATATTATTTTTTATATATATATAGACTCTATATAGTGTAGAGGCATACATCATAATGTTAAGCGAATGTTTAATATATTCTTCTTCTCCTCCTCTCCGTCCTCCTCCTTTTCTTCTTCTTCTCCTCCTCCTCCTCCTTTCTGCGTGCGTCTGTCCCTATGTGCGTCTGTTCCTGTCTGCTTCTGTCCCCGGGTGTGTTTGTCACTGCATTTGTCTGTCCCTGCGTGCGTCTGTCCCTGTGTGTGTGTATGTTCTTGTCTGCTTCTGACCCCGGGTGTGTTTGAACCTACGTGCGTCTGTTCCTGTCTGCTTCTGTCTCTTCGTTTGTCTGTCTCTTCGTTTGTCTGTCCCTGCGTGTGTCTGTTCCTACGTGCGTCTGTCCCTGCGTATGTCTGTTCCTGCGTATGTCTGTTCCTGCGTGCGTCTGTCCCTGTGTGTGTGTATGTTCTTGTCTGCTTCTGACCCCGGGTGTGTTTGAACCTACGTGCGTCTGTTCCTGTCTGCTTCTGTCTCTTCGTGTGTCTGTCTCTTCGTTTGTCTGTCTCTTCGTTTGTCTGTCCCTGCTTGTGTCTGTTCCTACGTGCGTCTGTCCCTGCGTATGTCTGTTCCTGCGTATGTCTGTTCCTGCGTGCGTCTGTTCCTGCGTGTGCGTCTGTGAGTCCTTTTCCGTGCGATCTCCTGCCGACACTTGTGTGCCACAGTTGTCGGCGTCGGTGCCGAAGAGAAAGACGGATCACATGTGAGATAAATAAAATTCTCATGCTTTATTTATGAACTCCATCTCCTCCTCTCACCAACCGACCGACAATCGCAGTCCATCTTTTTCTCGCTGTCCACTCACGTCCTTCTCCAGTCCGTCAATCCGTCCTTCCTCCATCTCTTCGTCCGCGTTCATCTGGACTTTTCCATCTTTTCCATCCCTCTGTCCGTTCGTACGTCCTTCCGTTCGTCCGTTCGTCCGTCCGTTAGTTCGTCCGTCCGTCCGTCTGTCCGTTCGTCCGTCCGCACGTCCGTCCGTCCATCCGTCTGTCCGTCGGTTCGTCCGTTCGTCCGTCCGTTCGTCCGTTCATCTGGTCTGGCTTAATTCTGACCTTAACGTTCGCATACAGTTGTCGTCGTCGTATTCCACCCGTTTAAGCAACAGAAACAATTTACAAATATAAGTGTCTAATTCTTTGTTGAAAGAACAATAACATTGCTTCCCAACAATGCTTGTGCCTGTCGCAAGCCAAATTTCGTAGTATGGTAAAGTCTGAAATTCTAAAGCGCCACTCAAAAGCCAAGCGCGGGCACCAGCTTATTCACGAGCGCTGCTTGAATTTCCAAGATAAATGGTTGAGAAATACACGGAATTGACTTTTAAGAAAATTCAGAAATTATCCATTGGGGGTAGGGGTGGGGGTTGGGGGTTGGGGGGTTGGAGAGGGGTTTGAACCCAGAAATCTTTCTTATGTATATAATGTACTCGTGGAGACAACTCCTAACATGACCTTTGCTATTTCTAAATTCTTCTGCGTAGAGTGTGGAGATTCGATTTCTTTTCCACACTCCACTGGCAGTTGATAATCCTGAATACCATCCCGGGAGACCATTCCTGAAGACCATTCCTGAAGACCATTCCTGATGACCATCCCTGAAGACCATTCCTGAAGACCATTCCTGAAGACCATCCCTTAAGACCATTCCTGAAGACCATTCCTGAAGACCATTCCTGAAGACCATTCTTGAAGACCATTCCTGAAGACCATCCCTGAAGACCATTCCTGAAGACCATCCCTGAAGACCATTCTTGAAGACCATCCCTGGAGACCATTTCTGAAGACCATTCCTGAAGACCATTCCTGAAGACCATTCCAGTTAGGCCTATCCGTCGTTTCAGTAATTGAACACAGTACATACAGGAGAGACATTCCAGCGAAAAGTCACAGTTGCGTGGATTTTATTATCTGCTATTATCAGCGTATACGCGCATAAGAGTCTTATTATTATGCGCAGCTTATTTACCTGGATTATCAGCTGCAATTTATTTATGCGTGCCGATGATGGCTTTAGGATTACGTGCCGAGGTTTGTGACGAATGGCGGCGATCATAAGGCGGTTTCACGGCGAAGAATCAACTGTCCGTGGTATATTGCTGTCTTAATGCTCGGTGCAGATCCGAATCCTACAGGCGCGTGAATTGAGCCATTGATGGGAACGGGGTGTGGGTGTGGGGGTGGTCCGGCACGGGAAAATTGTTCCGAAACTGTTATGGATCGTTAAGTGCTGCTTGTGAGGGGGAGCGTAAACTGTGGTGGGCTCGTTCGGCACACACACCCGTTGAAGCTCGTCATGGAGTGCGTCGCGAAACGACCTGATGGTACTTGGCATTATGGATACTTTGGATAGTGTGCTGCTCTTCGGCGGCGGCCGGGAAATAATATGTGTCGAAATGGAAATAAATGAGAGCTGAATAATGTGCATTGAAATGTTCATTCGACATACAATGTACATGTAGATGTCTTACATAAGTTATATAATATTCTGCGCAGCTGCTGTCCCATGCATTTGCAGCACCAGTGTTACACAGACCAGATATAGGCTATAGATAATAGAAAGAGTTATTATTGATCATCACGCTGATCTATACGCACAGTTCACTGTTGTATGTTCAAGTTATGGCCACTGTCATTTATGACTTTTATCGCAACAGTGTCTAATGCACAAGACATCAACTGATGGCGCATAAGTGCCATGCAGACATGCAGTGTATAGAGTCGGATCAGTTGCCAAAAGTGTAGTTCGTAAAGACCATTCCAGTTAGCTTTTCGTAAAGACCATTCCAGTTAGCTTTTGTTCATTTATGTTTAATAGGCCTATCTATGTACTTCATTTATAAAATTGTTCCTGAAACTCTCCAGCAAATACATTGTTCCTGAAACTCTCCAGCAAATGTAAAACATTTCATGTTGACCAAGATTTTGCCAACATTGTAGAACACAATCCCTGCGGTGTTTACCATTTTTGCAACGTTGTAGAATGCTCTCATGATCTCTCTCATCCCAGCAACGTTGTTTCAAATCTTCTTGTTGTATGGGCAGTCTGGGATATGTCTGGGATAGGTCGAAGTCTTACATCTTTTCCCCGTTGAATAAAAACAGATTGAATACATGGCTGCTGTGCCAGATAATGTGCAATAATTAGATATTTTGGCCAAATGCATAGCCTATGGAATTGTGTCAAAACCGATTGTGAAACAGCGTTTGGCCCCAGTTTTTTTGTATTGTAGCTGAAAATACACTTGATATAATACACATTTGTACAAATCCTAGAATTATATTTGAAACTAAATAAGTAACTCCTTGATGGAGGCTGAGTAATTCCGAAAACATTTAGGCCTAGCCTACTTTGGTCAGCACACTGTATAAGTAATCAAGTAGATCTAAGTGAGATGAAGGAATTCCCACAGACCATCGTTTGGCGACATAAGCGGCGACAAGACCATTCTAACCTTCTCCAACATCAAAATCATCTCGCACCTTTCGTGAGAAATAATAAATTCAGAGTGCCATTTTTAGCCAGCGTCATGCCAAGTGCGAAGCAAGCCCCGGTGGATGCCTCTAAGCCTCTCTCTCTCTCTCTCTCTCTCTCTCTCTCTCTCTCTCTCTCTCTCTCTCTCTCTCTCTCTCTGCCTGTTGTACTGCAGTTGACGGAAACCTCCATAAAAGGTGCACTGCGCCTCAACGCTGCAGGGGCAATTTGTCAATTACTCGCATTCCTACAAGACCGTTAGCAAGCGAGAGAGAATTCCGTGGAATATTTTATCATGCCGACCACCAACGCCGTCGGCCGTCAGCGTCTCCATATTTCATGAGGAGCCGTATAAACCGGGCTTCGATGTCCCGCTTGGCAGAGCGTGCTTGTCCAGCTCTGTACGCTGACTATTATAATATAGTGCATGATATTCTGTTCTATAACGTAGGCTAAGTTTTCCACCTAAAAATTAGACCACAAACCTAAGAAGCGAATTTCGGTTATGTTGCCCTTTCAATATTGAGCTTTTATTATGTTTCTGACCGTTTTTTGTTTTTTGTTGTGCGCTTTTGTCGGCTAGATTTGCAGTTTTTATGTTTAATTCATTATTATTTTAACTTTACTTTGTGGTTCAGAGTTGATTCTCTGGGAATGCTTTTGTTCATTTATGTTTAATATCTATTTACTTCATTTATAAAACTTTTAAGCATAGGCTATAGCCTAATTTTATTTCATGTCCTTTTTAGTTTAAGTCGGAATATTAGTCAACTGGAAGCTTGGCAGCGCGTGCTTGTCCAATGTTAGTTGGAGGAACATTGTACATGATGCGGCCGATCCTCGGATCGAGGATGGCTGAGAAGTGAGAACAGAACAGAACAGGAAGCTTCTTCGGTGTCACTTGACAGCCATGAAAGGGGCCTCAGCTTATTCGCCAGCATTGAATATACTGGAGGTGTAGTTGACCAAGGACTAAAGGCTAGTTTCTCATCTATACAACCAATTCAGTTTCAAGGAGTAGGCTAAACAGGTTGCTCAGTGTGAGTGAGAATATGAGACCGAGAGCGGCGAATGAGAGGACTGGCCACACATCGTAGCAAGTTAGTATGCAGAGACTAAGAAAGAATAGGAGCCAAGGCCGTAGCTAGGGTGTGTGTTGGGTTTTGAACCCCCACCCCAAAATGAAATATTGCTATAATAAATAATGAATTTACTAACACAATCATGATACAAGAACTTAGGGGATTCTATTTTTTGAAGCTATTATCTATTTTTGGAATATTACGATAGAATAAATCATCCATCAAACCCCCTATAGTCAGTTGATTTGGTTGAATGTCGGCTTCCTCAAAAGTAGATTAAACACCCCCCCCCTATGGTGTAGTGGGTATGTTCGTCGCCTTGCAGCCGAAGGGTTGCAGGTTCGAATCCACCTCAAGTCGCCGATAGGGACCTTGGGCAAGTCCTTCACTCGCAATTGCTCAGCGCTTCGGTGTGAAACTCCGATGCAGTGTCCGCTCTGCATTCGGGAGCGCCTCTGAGTAGCGAGAGCTTGAGGGGGGCGCTATAACAACTGCACATACAAACAAACTAATGGATAGGTCTGGTGCACGAAGCTTCCTAAGATCTATAATGTGGTCGGTGTTTATATTTACAACCGTTGTCCATGTTGTTGTCATTGTAGTTGTTTTTGTTGTATTTATTGTTGTTGTCATTGTTGTTTTTTGTAGGGATTGCAAAATCATTCGTGATCCACAGACCTTAAAATCTAAAGGATACGGATTTGTCTCGTTCACGAAAAGAGAAGTAAGTCATCTGCTGTATTGAAATATTAACTGTCATAATATTATCACATGCCTTTTATTGTTAAGATCATATGGGTCAGTTCAAGGGTCATGTAAATGGGTCATTCCAATTGCCAGCAACTGTATATGGGTCAATGTAATATGTGACTACTGTATATGGGTCATTACACTGGCCTAATAATTATTATTGATTATAATGAATGAATCCGGAGCAACATCTACATGTATGCTCATGATCGTATGGTCGCGTGTGCGCTAATAGCATTTAACAAGGTGATTGTTACGTAATTGTGAGTAATTTCACATGGAGGATGGGAGGTGGAAGAAGTAGGTTGTGCAGTGAAAATAAAAGATTATCCTTTTTTCAAGTGTAAGAATTTACAATTTTTTTCCTGGAATTGCAAACAGGAAGACTCAAAAGGGTCGTCCGATGTTAAAGTAGGTCTACAGAATTTCTCATGTTTCTCGGGAAATTTCGCTCAACGCCTAAAAAGGTCGTCAGAAAAGGTCGACCGGACAAAAGGTGTGGCAGGCGCAAGGCCGTAGCTAGGGGGGGGTTGGGGTGTTTGAGCACCCCCAGAAATGGAAAATATAAAAATAGCATTATGCATTTACTAGCACATTATGTAAAAACCGTTAAATAAAACCATGAAAAACCACCCCGAAAGGAAAAAATGTAAAAAATAATAGAACGCATTCACTAGCACTTAATGGAAAAAACATGAAATTTTTTTGAAAAATGGTAAGAAAACCGTTTCCGACGACTCAAAAAAGTCGTCAGAAATTCTCCCCCGAAGAAACACTCCCTCCCCAAATCAAATCCTGGCTACGGCTTTGGGCCGGCGTGTCTACTGTGGGGTTGTGCAGTTCTAAAAATTTCTTTAAAAAAGCCCTGCTGGGAAGGTGATTTCAACCGCAACCTTTCTATTGCCAGGCCAGCAGGATGACCACTAGACTATACCACGCATGCAGTCGGAACCTTGTGGAGAAAAAAGCGACCCATTAATTACCCGTGTAATTCAGTGAGGCTAATTTGATCTCATCCTTTATTGATTGAGGTGTTGTACACATGGTTTCAACTGATTACTATTCTGGTCAGAGCTATTGAACCCCAGATGGAATCTGGAGCCTCCACCTCCACGACCACCACCACGACCACCACCACCACCTCCACCACCACGGCCTTCGCGGCAGGAAAGGGAGGAATAGGTGCAAGAAAAGTCTTTTTATGTTTTCGTCAGGTTTCGTCTATAGTTAGATTATAAGAGAGATGGTAAGGTAATGTATTTGTACAAAAAGATGTGTTATGTGCGTAGTGGATATTAGGTATTTCGTATTGGTTTTGAGCTAAGGATTGTGACATGGATTGTATACGGTTTATTGGGTTGGGTGGGTGGGTAGATGGATGGATGAAAGGATGAGGGATGGATGTGTGAAGGGATGGATGGACGAATGGAGGAAGGGATTGATGGATAAACGGAGGGAGGGAGGGTGAATGAAGGGATGGAGGGAGGGAGGAAGGGATGGATGGATGGATGGATGGGTGAGTGGGTGGATAGATGGATGGGTGAGTGGATGGATAGTTGGGTGCATGGATGGATGGATGGATGGATGGGTGAGTGGATGGATAGTTGAGTGCATGGATGGATGGATGGATGGATGGATGGGTGAGTGGGTGGATAGATGGATGGGTGAGTGGATGGATAGTTGGGTGCATGGATGGATGGATGGATGGATGGATGGGTGAGTGGATGGATAGTTGGGTGCATGGGTGAGAAGATAGTTTGATGGATTGATTGATTGAGAATGGGTGGATGGATGGATTTGTCATCTAAATTAGTCGTCCACATTCTGATAGAATATGGAAGATGGATGCGATAATGGTTGATGGATGCCTTTGGAATAATGCATGATGGGAGGGATGGAGAGTTATTGGAGAGTGCTTGAACCTTGACCCTGTAGTCTTCGATTCTTCCGATGATGATGACGATGGCCAGATGGTGTTGGTGGATTTATTTTGAATAAGTGGGTTTAAGGCAGACGCTGGTTCCCTGCTGAAGTTAGGTTTCATTTCGTTCATAGACCAGAGTAAGATGCCGAGAATTGGTGACAAAGATACATGCATTTAAATTGCAAAGGAGAAAAAGAATAACGGTGGTGACTTATAAAGACAGAGTGATATCTGTATTGTATATATACATGTATATATATATATAATATTATATTTATATATATATACAATGTACATGTATATTATATGAGAGGTTTCTGTTGTGAGTAAACTATTGAGCATCGTAGACTGGCGAGAGGGAAGAAGGATTCTAAGCTGACTGAATGACTATAATTTGTTGTGGGTGCATGGGTCTTGAGTTGGTGTGGGTGGATGGGTGGACGGAGGGATCGGCTGGTTTGTAGATGGATATATTAATGGATGGATAAATTAATAGATGGATGGATAGACAGACGGATGGATAGACGGATAGTAGAGAGATGGATAGATGAATAGACGGATAGAGATGAATGGATGAGTGATTTTTATGGGTTGGTGTATGGAGGTGAACTGAATACGTGCTGCAGAATTGTGAACAGTTGACTCTGGAGCAGAATTTGATTTGCTGTGTAACAACTGGTCGGCAGTGTGCACCGCCTTATACTTGCTCTCTCTGTCTGTCTGTCTGTCTCTCTGTTTGTTTGTCTGTCTGTTTGTCTGTCTCTCTTTCTCTTACTCTCTTTCTCTTCTGCCTGTCTGTCTGTCTCTGTCTTTGTCTCTGTCTGTCTCCGTCTGTCTCTGTCTTTGTCTCTGTCTCTGTCTGTCTCTGTCTGTCTCTGTCTGTCTCTGTCTTTCTCTGTCTCTGTCTGCCTGCCTGTCTTTCTGTCTGTCTCTCTCTGTGTGTGTCTCTCTCTGTCTCTCTCTCTGTCTCTGTCTCTGTCTGTCTGTCTGTCTGTCTGTCTGTCTCTCTCTCTCTCTCTCTCTTTCTCTCTCTCTGAGTCCCTCTCTCTCACTCACTCTCACACACACGCTCTCTCTCTCTTTCCCTCTCTCTCAGTCTCTTTCTCTCTCCCTGCTGGGTGCGCAAAGGTGAAATGTATCTGCAGCCGATACTTGAGATTCAGTCGATAAAGCCAATGACATCCATCTGGTGATCAGCTGCTGCTGCAACTGCTCTCCATCCTTCCATTCCTCCCTCCATCCCTCCCTCCCTCTCCTCCCTTCCTCCAGCAGTCGATTGGCAGAAGAGAGCATGCGCCGCCACTGCCGCTGCTGCTGCTGCTGCTTCTCCTCCAACAATGCTTTAGCCCCATTACGTAATTCGCTGCCCCTTCTGCATCCTCTGCCCCTCCCCGTCAACCCCCCACACCCGATATTCCCCCACCCTTGGAATCGACGATCAATACGCGTCCATTCCATACTCGTTCATCCATCCGTCGGTCCGTCCTTCTCTTCGTGATCTATGTCCTTGAAAATGAAGCTCTGACCGTCGTACAGGGGCATCGTCGTCATCGTCCTCTCGAAGGCTGGCTGCTGCTGCTGCTGCTGCTGAGTGTCGTTGGTCTGGTGTCCATGGCGATGGCGATGCTGTCGGTCGGTTGGTCGTTGATGGAGCATTCTTGGCATTATTACTCATCTGCTGCAGGGGTGCACTGCATTGCTCCGAAAATCAAAGCTCCGAAATTCACAGCTCCGAAAGTTAACTGTTGAGAAATCAAAGCTACGAAAAGTCAAAGCTACGAAAAGTCAAAGCTCCGAAAAGTCAAAGCTCCGAAAATCAAACCTCCGAAAATCAAACTTCCGAAAATTGCTGAGAGTTTTTAATGGTCGGACTTGAAAGAGCAGGAATTTGAATCGCTTTTGTTTGACCAAGAATCAAAGGGGGCTAGGCCTAGCTTTGGTGTGCTTGTGAAACTTCAGCGAAGTTGAATTGCTTAGAGCTTTATTAAACGTTCCTCAGCATTAGACTGTTACGCATCAGCGATTACCATGGCTTGCGCCGTGTGATGGGTGAGCCAGGAGTAGCTGCTCCACCTGGAGGGCTACGTTGCCCTGTGTGTCGTTCAATCATCGGAGACCTTGTCAAGCTACATTTTGCTGCATAACGGGCACATTTAGGATTTATGTATAACAATAGTGACAGTCTTGTGTTCTTCTGACATTCTTGTTGAATATTGTAAGAGCCAATATAATAATATTAATATTATATTCCAGAGAACTTATATAACATTATTCTTAATATTACACTATTGTATCCAAAGTTTTATTGTGTCCGTCAGTTTATATTTTATTATAATAATAAAATTTAAAGTTTAAATGAGCTTTTACATTTCGAATCACTCAAGCCATGGTAATCGCTGATTTTCGGAAGTTTGATTTTCGGAGGTTTGATTTTCGGAGCTTTGACTTTTCGGAGCTTTGAAGTATATAATCTTTTGAATTTCGGAAATGTGATTTTCGGAGCTTTGATTTTCGGAGCTTTGATTTTCGGAACTGTGATTTTCGGAGCTATGTAGTATACCCTGCTGCAGCAGCTGCAGCAGCATCGTTGGCTGCTTTTGTCGTCGTATAGCACTTGATTCATGTCCAACGGTTTGACCTCTGAGTTGCTAAAAGTTGAGGGTCGCTCCTCATTCTCATCCTCTTGCTGCGTTTTTATGAGAACGGTTCTTTGTTTGGAAGAACAGTTGCGTGTTTTGGTGAACGGTTCTTTGTCTGAGAGAACGGTTCTGTATATTTGGAATAACGGTTCTGTGGAAATTCTGGAGTGCGTAAAGTATATCTCACAAATTCCTCAATGTAAAGTAAATCTCCAAAATTCTTCAGCGTACAGTAAGGTCAAAATTCCTCACGTAAAGTAGGCTAAATCTTCAAAATTCCTCAGCTAGACTATAAATACCTACATAATATAAGAGGTGGGTAGGTTAATAAACAGCGTGTCAGCTATAATAGGCAGCTGTTTGACATCACCAACCATGCATAAAGAAACCTTGAAAGTTTCTATGCACTGGGTGAGACTGACTAACCGACTATAGCAGCCAATGAAATTCTCGACGACTCTGTGGAACAAAAAAACGTGTCCAATTGGGATATCCAGTCTAATGACAGCTGACATACTGCTGCTCTATAATTATAGATCCAGCGTAATGGCATTGAAGCCGTACCGCATGAACTGAGAAGAAGAAGAATTCATTGCAGCATTGCGTGGTGGGTTTGTTACCGAAATGGGGCCTATCATGGCATGCACGCAGTCTTTGATTAGCAGCTTGAGAGGATCTCGAGAGAACAGAAGTAGCCTACTCGGTGGTGGCCTCTGCGTTGTTTCAGGCACGGCCGACGCTTAGAGTAGGCTAGCGTTTCAGGTGCATGCCTTCATCAGTTAACGTTGTGAAACGTCTTTAAGAAAAGCCATTAAACTCCGTTGTTGTCACAGACGATGCAGTGTTATAAATAACTGTGTTGGTTAATGGTTTATTTCGCTGTAATTTGTTGAACTTATCGAAACGGTCGCGTTGCACGAAAAGGATTTCTTCCAAAGTCATTTGTTTATCGATTGGGGAATGATCTAGGAATGGATGGACCGGAGTATGGCTATGTGTTGTTGCGCTGGTGGTATAATTATAGGCTATAGCTATCCTCCGCTTGTATGGGCTTTGCTCGACATGCGAAATGGACATTATCGTTAACTTTGATTGCATTGGAAAGGGATCCTTTATAATAAACAGGGAAGACGCTGCTGGACAATGGCAAGACGGTAATGGCCTCTTTCCGGCTTTGTTATTCAACTCCGAATTGGGTCGGACCTGCAGTGGGTTGGCGCATGCACAAAGGGAAGGCTCAAGGCATGCAACTGGAGAATCATGCGAGTGTTTTGCATCGAGGCGATGAGGAGTAATATGGCATCAGAATAACATTACTAAGGCTTCATCATTATAAATAATTCCCTTTCTTCATTTTCACAAGGTTAGAAACGTCACAGCTGCTCGTATATTATGCCTTCTTAGTGCCAGTCCTATACTGTAAAATGAAGAGGGTAACACTAATTATTTTAATGATGACACAGTGTCTTGAAATCGGAGTTAATCTCAATTCTCTGTACTGGCTTCCTGTTCGTTAATGTGCAGCATCAAACTGTCACTCCTCATAAAAAGCGTGGCTATGGTTATATACCAGGCCTATATAGAGAGCACAATCATGGAAATTACTTCCCATCTTCCTTGCCTTCCATGATCACACCTTGAAACGCTGTTATTAAGGTTGCTCCTCTCTTCTAATCGTGATCGCAATAAGATTTCTACAGCGCTCATAAAAGTGAAGTCACAGGCGCTTAATCGAAACAAAATCGATAGGCAAAGGGTTAAGCTCCGTAGAGTCAGGCATGCAGGCAGATAGATGGACGGCTAAGGTCGGTGATGCTTAGAGTTGAAAATGACGAGGAAAGTGAGGAGAAGATGAAGAATCAGGATAGGATTGGTGAAAAGCAATGTTTTCAATTATTGTGAGTGAACTGCGGAGAGATCGTAAGAGGTGAAGCTTGGGTGAGTTCGTACGGTGAATCAGATTTTATTTTTGTCACAAAACTGGGGAAGATTGTTCCAAAAATGTGGGACAGCTACATGTATATGGCTTCTAATTTGGCTCAAAGTATTAACTTCTGGAATCACTGGAGCAAACGAGTCATCGACGGTTTACATGTAAGTCATCGCGACCACAGCAGAATTGTTCAGATCGTCGCTCACCGGCATCTGTCATAAATGTATGTCTCGTAGGAATTTCTTCTTCAGCATTGCGGTTCAGAACCAGAGGTGAATACAGAAATGTTTGGCAGGGGCCAAAACTTTTGGTCCTGGGTCAAAAAAATTTCGTTGGTCTTCCGCCGAAAAATCTGATGACCTTTTAGGTCTTGATCCAAAAAATTTCTAAAAACCCGTGCTTCTGTCTGTCTCTGTCTCTGTCTCTGTCTGTCTGTCTGTCTGTCTGTCTCTGTCTATGTCTCTGTCTCTCTCTCTGTCTCTCTCCGTCTCTCTCTCTGTCTCTCTCTGTCTCTGTCGCGTCCTTTTTCTGCCAGGCCAGTTTTTACTTGCTCCAGCGAAAAAATAGATGTATCTCTAACTATAACGTGGTGTCAGTGAAAGAGGACGAACATTATTTTACTTTTCCCAGGATGCAGAGAACGCGATAACGCATATGAATGGGCAGAGGATAGGCTGCCGTGCAATACGTACGAACTGGGCGATGCGAAAACCACCTGCGTTCGGCCAAAAAGACGGTGAGTATAATTTTATGATACTTATGACCTTCATGATATGATCTTGACACGTTAGATCAGCTCTGCCATCAGCAGACACCGTTGTGGCTGCATGCAGATTATCGCTTAGACAAATTCTGTAGTAATTAGTTATTTATTTATGTATAAATACTATATAGAAATCCTGTAATAATTAGTACCCTTAGAAACACTAGAGATTCTGTGATAAATAGTGATTATAGAAACATTGTAAAGTCAATCAGAGAAAAACTAATTTAATTGCAATGTGTGCTGAATTGTAGTCTATGTAGGCCTATGTAGGCCTATGTATGCAAGGTCGTCTACTCAGAAGCGCTCCCAGTTCACCCCGGTCGATTGGGACAGTCTTAAGAGCACTGAGAAGTGAGACAGAGAGACCAATAGGCATTTGATATCAGTTTTAGGAATCCCATTCCAGGTCGCAGGCCAGCCACGGAGAGCAATAAGTTCCGCTTGTGAGGGAATGTAGCTGGAATACTGATTACAGAACACAGTAGTCAGTTCCTTTGATGTGGTTAGAACACTTGCCTGCTATATCAGTTGTATGGTGAGCACACACAACTGTCTAATTAACACACACAACGACAAAGACAGTCAACAATCATTGCAACCATTACTGTTGCACTGCAACCTAACGACGCTTTGAACAAACAGACATTTTATTGTGGACACACTGGACATTTTTATTGTGGACACACTGCACATCTACTGAGTGCGTGGTGTTTTGCGCATGGGTGGTCGGTAGAGTGGGAGAAGGATGAAGAAGGATGGGAGAAGTATGGAGAAGGACGGGAGAAGGGTGGGAGAAGGATGGGAGAAGGATGGGAGAAGGATAGGAGAAAGATGGGAGAAGGATGGGAGAAGGATGGAGAAGGACGGGAGAAGGATGGAGAAGGATGGAGAAGGACGGGAGAAGGATAGAGAAGGACGGGAGAAGGATGGGAGAAGGATAGGAGAAGGACGGGAGAAGGGTGGGAGAAGGATGAAGAAGGATGAAAGAAGGGTGGAGAAGGACGGAAGAAGGGTGGGAGAAGGATGGAAAAGGATAGAAAAGGATGGGAGAAGGATGGGAGAAGGATGGAGAAGGATTGAGAAGGGTGGGAGAAGGATGGAAAAGGATGGAAGAAGAGGATGCATGGGAGAAGGATGGAAAAGGATGGAGAAGGATGGGAGAAGGATGGGAGAAGGATGGGGGAAGGGTGGGAGAAGACGGGAAGCTATTACTCGGACGTTAACTGCCCGGTGGCTGATGAGGTGAGGAAAAGGTAATGGCGCATCTGTTACCCACGCTTCATCGGTCAAGGTCTCAACGAATGACTACTCGGCCCTCTGCTACATGTAACCTTTGTATACAAGGCTTTGATCCCACGGCTTGGAACGCAGCAGCCACGGCACTCAAATCACTACGAACCTGGCAGCGCTTAATAGAAGAATTGGGGTGGGGTGGGGAGGGGTAGGTGGGTGGGGCTATGTGGCCTGACTGATTGTGATAGTCGTTTCGTTGACCTTTTACCTCTGGGCAGTGGGCAGCCCTGTGGCAGACGCAATGCTCGTGAATAAGCTGGTGCCCTGCGCTTAGCTGTTGAGTTACACTTTATAAAATGGAGTATACGATTACTTTTCTGCATCGTCACGGATTCGATTGGTTATCGTTGCGCCCATATACATGATGTGTATGTGCACTTGATATAGCGCCCCTCCAAGATTACTACTCAGAAGCGCTCCCGACTACAGTGCGGACACTGAATCGGAGTTTCACGCCGAAGCGCTTGAGCAATTGCGAGTGAAGGAGTTGCTCAAGGTCCCTTCGAGGCAGCTTCAGATCGATTCGAACCTGCAACCCTCCTACTGCAAGCAACGAACATGCCCACTACACCACCGTGCCTCACAAATAGTACACCTGAGATGGATTGGTCATTAGATAGTGGCACTAATAAAAAAAAATTAAAATATTATAATGCTAATAATGATTGCAATAACATACGAGGTCATGGCGGCGTTGCGTGTAAGTATGAGATGATATCTGTCAAAAGTAGACATTGTTGCGTAGCAGATCGTCACCGCTAGACACCATGGAGCTTAACAGAAAGGCATCGGGCCACCTGTGCTTTTATGTTGGCGGGGGGTCTGCGTACAACTTTAATGACCTTCCCTGAGACTTGTGTCTCTTGTGCCACCAAGTGCATCTGCTCTGTAGCAAATGTTCCTGTTTTACTAGGATGTACTCAATGCCTTTAAGCCATGCATGCTGCAGCTGCCATTCTGAGCAATATCAAAAGAGGATCATTGAGTGTATGTGAGTTTGTATGTATGTGTGTGTGTGTGTGTGTGTGTGTGTGTGACCTACTATAACTTTGTGGTCAATTAAAGTAATCACAGTGATCACAGCGGCAAGAATGGAGACGTCAAACATTTGAACCTGCCTAAGGGCAGAGAACAGAAAGAAGAAGTGATCTACAGCTGTTGTGTTAATCCTATAGCTGCTGTGTAAAGCTGTCCTGTTCAGATCTTCATATCAGCATAAATGTAAATGTCTACGTGTTTGATTGTTGCAAACAGTCAGAAAAGTTAAAGTGTGACTGGACGGCGTCCATGCATGCACTTATTTTCAAATCTGAACACAGACCTGTCACTTAGAATTTTAGGCTATCACAGGTCAGGAGCGTCCATGCAATTCTTTTGGTGTACTCTACGCACTGTGCAAACCGTAAATTCGATGCTGGATTTTGACCATGCAGTTGATGACCGGTTATATGCGGTTCGGTTTCATACTAAAGAAGACCATTTTGAGACGACATATCTTTTACGAGAAGAAGAGGAGGTACAGAACATGTTCTAGCCTCTCCTGAGTCCGATTCAAAGAAATGGAACTTTTCCAGCATTGAAACAGACGGAGAGAGACCTTGCGCTCAGCCTGAACTACATGTAGACTGTAGAGTGGATCAAATAAAAAAAGCGCCAGAGGACATTAACTCCAAGAAGACCGACCATGATCCATCCCAGCGAAGAGGCATTAATTCTTTAGTTACTCGCGAACCAAACGAGCGGACGAGCGGCACATAAGTAGCGCGGGAAGATATTTGTTACTGCGCTCCATAAACTCTTCCAAGTACCTCGGTGACTGTCTTGATCACTCGACTCTCTTAACACTTGAGCGTAAACTTCCATCGCAATGTCATTGATTGTAGACCGTGCGGTGAATTCTTCGTGCGACTCCTTCTTTGCCTGACGCCATTTTCTCCACCTAATCAGCCACGTTTTAGGTTCAGTCCGGTCTCTCTCTCTCTCTTTCCATCGAAAACCGGTTTATGTTTCTTTTATTATTAATTGATACTTTTTGGTCGCAGCCACCTCCGATATTTGCGGCGGTTTATGCGTTGGCGTCGTCTCTGCCCAAAGCTTCCTGTGTGGACGGTGTGTTTCAGTTTGGCGAGAAAGACTTAATGGAGTGGATGAAGGAGCGGATAGTTTGCGGTCGGTGGAGTGTTATTGCTCCTCTCTCTCTCTGCTTTATGCGGCACTCCTTGTGAAATCAAAAATAAGGAGCGCATGTTGTGCAAAACCTGCGCAATCCCATTTTCTTTTTTGGCAGTCGATGTTGCAGTTTTGCCATCTGCCTGCTGGTCATCTATTGATGTCTGTCGTCCATCTGTTGGATTGTAATTGTAATTGTAATGCTTTGTTGCTTTATCATCTTCTGTCATCTTCTGATTTTTGTAATTGTTTCTCTTTGATGCTGAGTGTCATCTTGTGGTCATCTGTTGAATGTCCACTTGTGGTCATCTGTTGTCTGTCATCTGTTGTCTGTCATCTGTTGAATGTCATCTTGTGGTCATCTGTTGTCTGTCATCTGTTGTCTGTCATCTGTTGAATGTCATCTTGTGGTCATCTGTTGTCTGTCATCTGTTGTCTGTCATCTGTTGTCTGTCATCTGTTGTCTGTCATCTGTTGTCTGTCATCTGTTGTCTGTCATCTGTTGTCTGTCATCTGTTGTCTGTCATCTGTTGTCTGTCTGTCATCTGTTGCTCATATTATCTAGTTAGGCTTGTCATCTGCTCAAGTGCACTTGGGGTGTTTTCTCCTTTCAGCAATCCTTGATCTCTTCTATAGTAACTGTTGTGTTGTATAAAATGTCGCAGAAATTACTTTACCTTTTCCTGTTCAACCGATGTGCTTGTGTGCTTCTGCTTTTCAGTTTCCTTAAAGCCGATGAGTTTCGAAGAAGTGTACAGCCAGAGCAGTCCGACCAACTGCACGGTTTACTGTGGCGGCATTCTCACTGCATTGACTGGTAAGTGTGGCGGCATTCTCACTGCATTGACTGGTAAATAGAAGATGAACGTCTTGTGTCGTCTGTACAGGAAGCCAGTAAATGTAGTTCAGATGGGAATGCGGCGATTTAAGGTCTCATCAATAATAATTGCTGTGCTGTGTATTACGGTCACATGGTGGTAGCTTAGTTATGAGGACGACGGGGGTGTGGGGTGGGGTAGGTAATGTAGGATGACCTAACCCCCATTCAGAAATAAACGAAGGTAAACTGGAAAGTTTAAGTGCAGAAAAATTAGGATGGTAATAAGGTACTACAAGCTTAGGTATGCTAATTCTAAAACTGAATTCTGAAATTTAAGCATGATGATTCTCTCATCTGGTGGCTAGTAGGATTCTCCTGAGGCTTTTACGATCTTTCCATTTTATAATTTTCTGAAGTAAGCCTGTAGCACCTTATTCATTATATATTCAATCTTTTGTCTAAGGTTGGCTTAACTTAGGTTTTTCTTCTTGCAAGTATTAGTAGGTTAGGCCTATCAACTCCTATAGGTTCACTTGTCGTACCACACGTCACCTATTATGATCGGACAATAAATACCCCATTTACCTTACATGATATTTTATTATCTCGATTTGCCTCGTCTAACTCGACCATCGCCTTATCTTGCCTCACAGGACTTAACGCTACCTTGCTTCTTCTTATCCTGATTGGCTTGGTTTACTGTTTACATTATCGCATAATAATTATTGCTTCAATTTCATTGCCGCAGCGTATACTTCACTCTTCTTGCCTTACGGCAATTTGGCTTGCCTCGCCCTTTCTTTGCCCTTCCCACAGCTGACCTTAATCGATGATTGATGATAGTTTAACTCCTACCCTGACTCATCTGTTCCTCCACCTGCCAGTTCTCGACACAGATGACATCCGCCTTTGTAGCTGTTCCGTCCATCTGATCCTATATGGCAACCTACCCGGACCTCCTTTGGACTGCTCTTATGGACAACCCTTTTGACTCAGCGCAGCGTTCGTGAATAAGCTGGGGCCCGTGCTTGGCTCTCGCGTGGCGCTTTAGAAGTTTGGAGATAACGATTACGATTGGTTTTGTTGTCTTGCGCAGATGACGTCATCCATCAATCGTTCAGTGTTTTCGGTCCAATTCAGGAGATTCGAGTTTTCAAGGAGAAAGGCTATGCATTCATCCGGTATTTCATTCATTCATTCATTCATTCCGAAAAATTTATATAGCGCCCCTTCTAGAAGACTGCTCAGAGGCACTTCAAGCCTAGCGAGGGCAAACAATTAGGTTATCCCACTTTCAATTTCTCAGTGCTTTGATTTAATAAATAGGAAAGATTGGCTGATTAGGTAATTGATTGATTGATTTGACCTTTGACCTTGAGGTCAATGCTTGGCTGTGCCAATTGTGTGTCGATTGCCAGAGACTGACTGACAGGCGATGGGCAACTGACCAGAAAGTCTGATTTAGGTGTCCTGTAGGAATTGACATTGTTTCTTCATCTGTCTCTTTGTCCATATTTCTGCCCATCTCTGTTTTCACTCTGTCTATCTCTCTCTTTCTCCTTCTTTCTCTCTCTTTCTCTCTGTCTCTGTCTCTGTTTCTGTTTCTGTGGCTATCTGTTTGTCTGGTCGGTTCTCTGTGTCTCTATTTGTCTCTCCTATCCATCTCTCGTTCTATCTCTCATAATCTCTCTATCTCTGTCTCTGTCTGTCTCTGTCTGTCTGTCTGTCTGTCTGCCTGTCTGTCTGTCTGCATATCTCTCTCTCTCTCTCTCTCTCTCTCTCTCTTTCCTGTCTTAAATTGATGTTTCATTTTGCAAGCTTTGTCATAACTCAAATTCCGATACGATACATTTAAACTCGGATCCCAACTTTCATTCATTCTCATTTTCCCGGCATTTTTATTCACTTGTGGACGCGAAGGTATACCATAGTCCATTTTAATCAAACAATTATCTTACTCTACTCAACTGACTGAAAAAGACGCTATATAAACATAGTGTAATCGCACCGCATGACGTCATGCACTTTTCTGCACGTCTGTAGGTGGCCCTGGCTAGCGGGACCTCCGGCCCCTTTTGGGTCTCCTATATTATCCTATAACTATATGGCACTTTGGTGTTCTAACTTGTAAATCACGATGTAATTACGACCTGTTCGATGTTGGTTTACCGAATACAATGTTATGTTATGCTATTTTATGTTATGTTGTGTTATGTTATGTTATGTTATGTTATGTTATGTTATGTTATGTTATGCAATGCTATGCTATGTTATGTTATGTTATGTGTCTGTAGATTTAGTTCCAAAGAGGTTGCAACTCAAGCAATCGTGTCGATGAACGGAGTCGAAATCAACGGTCACACTGTCAAGTGTTCGTGGGGCAAGGAGTCTTCCGACAGCCCTGGCCCCGCCTCAAGTCCTAACCAGCTGCCCTCAGTCACACCAGTAGCGCCACCTGTGAGTAGAACTTGTCACGATGTCTGAATCTCATTTATAAGATGGTTTAGAGTGTAAATCCTGCTGAGCTGTAGTATTGCTTTTGAGACATGAATAATACTGCATTCATTCATTTAGGCTACTTCAGAGATTTATCCAGCGCCCATTCAAGATTATCTACTCACGACCCATTCCCGACCAGGGTATAAAGAGAAAAGTTTTGAGGTCATATAAGATAAATATATATATATAATTTTATATATATATAATTATATAAGCTTATAGCACTTTGGTGTACAGGCATCCCTGATGAGCATAGTATAATAAAATTCAAGCATAATTATATGACATCCTAAAAGAGTTTTCACACCAGTCTGTTGCATGGCTGGGTTAATACGGTCACGTGAATGGAGGAATAGTGGATATACGTTGAATTGCGGTAGTAGCCTACAATGTACTTAGTGTGGGAAGTGGCCTGGGTGCATCAAGGCTGAGCAAGGCAACCTCAAAGAGGCCAGTGATTTTTTTAAAGACTTGGCTTTCAAGTAGCACTTTAGGAGCATAGAGTTTACAGTTAGGATTCCTTGTTTAATAATAATAATAATACTGTCCACTGTGAAAGCTTGCATCATAGCATCCATACTGCTCCTTGTAGGATTCTAATAGGTGATGTATAAAAAGTTTTGTCATATAGGAGTATTTGTGTATGTGGGACCAGGGTGCGTGCGTGTTTGTGTGCTTGTGTTCTTCTGTGTGTCCATGTGCGTTTGTGTGTGTGCGTGTGTGCATACGCTCGTGCGTATACGTGTGTTTGTGCGTGTGTGTATGCTTAAAACTGTCAGCCTATAGACGCCTTGCATGGCTGTCAACAGTTAAATTCGACTTCTGTAAATGATTTGTGATCATCCGTTCCTTACTGATTAATTACACGATTGTAGATTATAATCATACTGCGTAGTGTCAGTTTGCAAATAAACGAAGAATATTGTTAGCATTGCTTACTATTTATAATAGACACTGTTAGGAGTTGAAGGAAATAGTGATTCTTAGAGAAGTTTTGCAGCAGTTATCTTTAGTTTTTTTTGCATCTTCTTGTTCTTCGATTAGCAGAACTACAGTTCGTCGACGTTCCCCGGAAATCCCGGTTATGGGGGCAGTGGTGGGGGTGGGAGTGGGGGTCAGTCGGTCAATTACTGGCCGCCCTCCGGTCAGCAGAACTATCCGCCACTGGCCCATCTTCAACAGCCTGGCTTCTTGCAACCTCTTCTTCAGCAGGGCTACACGATTGCAACGTATGGGTATGGTAATTGCATTTCTTTCTGTAGTGTATTGTATTGTATTGTATTGTAGCTATAATTTTATAAACGTCTCTCACAGTGCACAACAATCAGACGCGCTCCCATTGTGAAAGACCCAAAGAAAAGACAATGGTTTTGAGACAGTGAAACGAATGATGTGTTTTGAGTACCAGTTCACACAGACGAATCTAAATGGATGATACCTTCCCTATATGCAGAACAGTTCATATATATATATATATATATATATATATATATATATATATATATATATAGCGCCTGTCAAAGCCTGACGATCTCTACAGTGCCTATACTAAAACTCTTTTTACCCTCTCCAGGAGCGGATACTGAAGTGGGGAGCCATGGTCGCATTGCCCCTGGATCCGCCCCTGACCCTCTCCATGCCTTCTGTACTCACTCCATCCCTTCGCGGCCAACAGGTTGTAAAGCCCAGTTCATCTGTTAGACGAACGTTGCTGTTCAGTGTTTACTCTAATGAACTGGAAATACGAATTGGATCAATGACTCGGAAGGGACTTTAAGATTCACGGACGGAAAGGCAGTGGAGCAGCAGAGTCCCTTGTTGTGTCTTCCTGCGCTTTTATAACGTCTCGTAGTCTACGAAGCATGTCTGGAGATTATTCGGAGGATAATATGCATTCCTACAACAACAGCCGTTTCCTATTTGTTCTCCGCTGATAAGCCGGTGATTAATGGTAGACTCCTGTCCAGTTACCCGTCCAGAGAATTCCAGTGGGTTGAACGGCGTGGACGGCGTAATGTTGCGAGTGGACCATGAAACCCGAAGATAGAACGGAACTATAGTTTCTCTGTGGCTGATGATAAGATCTTCGTCTGCTGCCTCTCCTTCACTGTCTTATGCTCCTCCGCTGTTTCCATTGTTGTCTGCAGCTCAATTGTCTTTCTGCTCAATTGTCTTTCTGTTCATTTGTCTTTCTGCTCAATTGTCTTTCTGCTCAATTGTCTTTCTTCTCAATTGTCTTTCTGCTCAATTGTCTTTCTGCTCAATTGTCTCTCTGCTGAATTGTCTCTCTGCTCAATTGTCTTTCTGCTCAATTGTCTTTCTGCTCAATTGTCTTTCTGCTCAATTGTCTTTCTGCTCAATTGTCTTTCTGCTCAATTGTCTTTCTGCTCAATTGTCTTTCTGCTCAATTGTCTTTCTGCTCAATTGTCTTTTTGCTCAATTGTCTTTCTTCTCAATTGTCTTTCTGCTCAATTGTCTTTATGCTCAATTGTCTTTCTGCTCAATTGTCTTTCTGCTCAATTGTCTTTCTGCTCAATTGTCTTTCTGCTCAATTGTCTTTCTGCTCAATTGTCTTTTTGTTCAATTATCTTTCTGCTCATTATTGTCTTTCTGCTTAATTGTCTTTCTGCTCAATTGTCTTTCTTCTCAATTGTCTTTCTGCTCAATTGCCTTTCTGCTCAATTGTCTTTCTGCTCAATTGTCTTTCTGCTCAATTATCTTTCTGCTCAATTGTCTTTCTGCTCAATTGTCTTTCTGCTCAATTATCTTTCTGCTCAATTGTCTTTCTGCTCAATTGTCTTTCTGCTCAATTGTCTTTTTGCTCAATTATCTTTCTGCTCAATTGTCTTTCTGCTCAATTGTCTTTCTGCTCAATTGTCTTTCTGCTCAACGGTTTGCTTGTATGTTTTTGTAATTATTCTCTGTAGGCCTAGATGTTGTTGTCTTCAATGTTGGGTTGAGTGGTAATATATTCAGTATCAAGTCTTGTTTTCTTAATACAACTTCTCAGATTAACACAGAATGATTATTGTACTAAACTTCGATCAAATATATTTGGGCTGATTCAGTACGCAAGTGTTTCAGGGCTGTTTTTAAGGAATTTTTAGAACTGCACAACTCCTTCTTTCCTTTCCATCCTCCATGGCAAATTACTTCCAATCGGATGACAATGACCATTTTTTATACATTTAACTGAACAGAAGTGCTTCTATAACTGCATAAATCCATTTAGAACTGCACATTTTGTGCACAACTCCACGTTAAAAAAGCCCTGGAGCCGTAGTTATGAGATAGAATAGCGTACGCTAGGCGAAAACGCTGTTCACCGACTTTGTTATTCTCTTAACGGGTTTTACTCTTGTATGGAAGTCATATAGCAGGCGCAGACCATGGATTATCAATTCATCTCACTAAAGCGTGGTTATAGATACTAGGTTATGGCGCATGCGCATAGCCTACTATATTTATATGCATCGTCTCCGACAAGAAGTAAGCAAGTAAATAGGCGGCCGCAAAGCAAAACGATTCATATTTAATATAGTTTAAATTTCAAATCCAGAGACTTGACAAGATAATAATAATTATGTGAGTGAAAGTTAGATGTATAGTAATAAAATTACATAGCGAGAAAGTGAAAAAGATTTTATATAGAACGGTGATGTGTGGATAGAATATGATGAAACCGTAACCGGTTTCAGCTAGTGATCGCCGAATTAAAATTCTTAAAGGAGCTATTTCTTGTTAGTTTCTCGAACTGTCCAGTTTCACGTGGCATGCGTTTGATTTATTGTGGAGTTTAATATGCAAGCTGTCGCTAGAACAAACTAATTACAACAGATAGAACGGCCGCTACGTTAGACACGTTAGGCAAGCGACCCACAAATTGGTATTCATTCCGCGCAGCGGCGCTTGGAATGCAATTTCCTAGGGTATTTAGCCAAATTTTAATATTTTGTGACGGCGAAAATAAAAGCTAATATAATGTTCGCCGTCGACGAAGGATACGAGTTCATTGCAGATGTTTTAAACACGTTTTGACGTGTAAGGTGTCGTCGAATGCAGCGAGTTTCGAGTCATAAACAGACGCCATCTTAGGGAGTAGAGACTTATAGCTGGTCGAGAATGGGAGTACCGCTATTCAGAGAGTACAGGTCTGCGCCTGCCCCGTGACTACCACTTTATATCGTTATTCGAGAGCAGGATAGATATACGCCGAAAACGTCATGTACGCACCGTATAAAAATGTCCAAGACTACGGGCCCTGATGTGTTTATGACATAAAAATTATATGCACCATATAATGTGATTATAACGATGACGACGACGATGATGGTGGCGACGATGACGACGGCGATGATGATAACGACGACCATGATGACGACTATTATGATGACGACAACGATGACGACGACGACGACGATGATCACGACGACGACGACGATGACGACGATGTTGACGGCGATGATAACAATTGCAATTTATTTTGCCTTTGTTTTGTGTTTTAGTGGCATCCCCGGTGGCCAGTGGCCCTCTGTGGGAATAGGAACGGCACATGCACAACAGTACTTTCTCCAACAACAAGGAATCATTGGCTATCCGATATAAAACAAGAAGGTACAATGGTACATGTATCTTCTTTGTATCTTCTTTGTATCTTCTCTGTATCTTCTTTGTGTCTTCTTTGTATCTTCTTTGTATCTTCTTTGTATCTTCTTTGTATCTTCTTTGTATCTTCTTTGTATCTTCTTTGTATCTTCTTTGTATCTTCTTTGTATCTTCTTTGTATCTCCTTTGTATCTTCTTTGTATCTTCTTTGTATCTTCTTTGTATCTTCTTTGTATCTTCTTCGTATCTTCTTTGTATCTTCCTGGTATCTTCTTTGTATCTTCTTTGTATCTTCTTTGTATCTTCTTTGTATCTTCTTTGTATATTCTTTGTATCTTCTTTGTATTCAGTCCCAACCCCCCCTACCACTGACCGGCCGATCAGTTTTTCTGCCATAATATTATATCCTACTGCGCATCTTCTCTCAAGAATTCTCCGGGGCAGTAGTGCGCTTCTGTGAATACTATTATGATGCTAAGTGTGTAGGTCTACTTTGTATATGCATGTGTGGGTGTGTGTGTGGGTGTGGGTGTTGGTGTAAGTGTGTGTGCGTAGATGTGTGTTGTATGTGTATGTGAGAGAGAGTGTGTGTGTGTGTGTAAGTGTGCATGTGCGTGATTGTGTGTCTGTATGTCGGTGTGCATATGCGTGTGAGTGTGCGGGGTGTGTATATCGGTGTGTAGATGTGTGTGTGTGTGTGTATTTGTATGTGTGCAGGAGTGTGTGTAGTTGTGTGTAGGTGAGTGTGTGTAGTTGTGTGTAGGTGAGTGTGTGTGTTGTATGCGTAGGTGTGTGTGTGTGAGTGTGTGTGCGCGCACATTTCAATGTATACATGTCGTACATGTACGTGTGTATCATGTGTATGTATACACAATCGAGTTCATTCTCATGGGATGAACATCGATGTTTATTGCGGCTCAAGTATACAAAACTATACATCCCATTTCTACTCAACCTGGTCGTCGTTGATCCCAATAGGTTCTGCAGCTCATGGGGACTTCATGATCCCCCACTCCTGTACATCAATGTACGCACACCTTGCCTTAACTCTTACATTGGAAATCATAATAATACAGGCTTGTATGCATGTAGATTATGTAGGCTAATCATGTACAATTTTGTGCATGTATGTGTGTAAACGTTCTACGTTTACATGTGTATAAGATATATATATATTACATATATATATATATATAATTATATATATATGTGTGTGTGTCTGCATGTTCATGAATATTCATTGCGCTTTCATGAATATTCATTTGTTTATATGAATAATGCATCTAAGATGGATTGGTTCTCATTTTCAGAATTGAATTCCGCTGATGACGTACGATGAAGGTGCATATAAAGAAGACGGACTCAACGCGACTCAGCAGAATCAGATGACTCTGCTCACTGTTGGCCGACCCTGACAATCGGCTCAGACTCTGAGTCTCTGACTTTGACTCAGACTCTGACTCTGACTTCGACTGTGACGTCTCTCGAGAAACCAAAAAAAGTCGCGTACGCCGTTATCTTCAGTTCTGACGTCATTTTGTGATCTTGTCGACTTTTTGTATGCAAGGTTCATATACGTGCCGTGCTATTATTAGAAGTCGTCAGTGATGCAGGCTGTGTGTGCAGTGCCGAGATTTTTTTTTGAAAGAGTTCAATACTAGTCTTATACAGATAATACAGTCAGTCAACTCTCCCACGTTTGTTATTTTTTCAACAGCGTTTTTATACAACATACCGTACAGTGTCGGAGTGTTTCTGATCAGCACATTCAGCAGGTCTTTTGTTTGTCGTGGATCCATTGTTTAATTAACAAAATCAGCTTATGACAGCAAAGTTCATTGCCGAAGCCAGAAATTTTTTGGTTTGTTACAGCTCTTGGGTCTTTTGTTAATATCGTGTAAAAAATTTATGATTGACCAAAACGTTTTGCAATTAACCATGTTTTACTTTACAACAAACTGTAATTATGCGCATGAATTGTTTGGCAGAAATGGAGTGCATAGTGGCCCATCAGTATGAGCTTGCTCCGCATTCTATCTCTTTTGTGAATATTGTGTCTAGTCAACCAAAATAGTCAACATGATGATATTTGGCAGATTCATTGACAGATGACTTGTTAGTTTGTTGTTTGCCACAATGAAATCCTGTTTGAGATTGCCAGGTGTGGCGCACAATACCAGCTGGTGATATTATATAGTTAGAGCCTACTGATACGCACCCGGTGTTGTTGAAGATCTTAATTACGTGTATGTAGCCTACAGTGTGTGGAGTCACTTACGCACTTCCTATCTGGGCACCATTCTAAATAAGGAACCGTCCATAAATTTGACGTCACGTACCTGTGGGGTACGGGTCACACATTATTTTATGACGATGTGTTACGGCTCAATACTAGATATCATATGACGAGGTGGAGGGGGGATGGGTCAAAAATCGTCCAAAGTTGCGTGACGTCATTTATGGACGGCCCCTAATGCGAATTGGTGTTACAATCCTTGAAGCAATTAACTTTACACTGGTTATGTGTCGCACAAGAGTTTGTGTAATGAGATGTGAATCAACGGTTACCTCTGTGTTTTCTCATGTTAATGAGATCGCACAGTATATTCGAGATCATTGATTAAAAGCTGTTTTGTGATAATAATATTACAATAACGCTGCAATGAATTTTCAGTTTATTTATACCGTACCATTTCTATAATAGAGGATTCTTAAAATGTACTTCTCATCCGAGACTAGCCTATATTGCTGTGTAGAATTATTTTTCATGCTGAATTGGTAATGCGCTCTTGCTGCTTGTAACAATAATTATCGCCTGTCCCAGAGTTTTCTCCCGCAATTTCAAAGTCTTCTGCTGCAGTCAGCATTGTGTTAGTATTATTCCTTCATCGAAGAGTTTATATAGCGCCTCTTCAATGGGATTACACACAGGCGTTCCTAGCTCTAGCATTGCAAAAAGTGCAGTTTTGAGTTGAATACAAAAGCTTCCGTAAGAGCCCAAGGTTCCTTTGTGAGCCAATTCTAGACAACTGGGCCCTCCACGGAAAAATGTTCTGTTTTCGTCTTATTGAGTTTTGTCTGTCGGTTTTTCTCGGCCTTAATTCCGTGACAAGGAGCGGATTGTAGCCTAAGTGCTTGTCTTGGTTGCCTTAAGATCCGAGACGAGGCTGATAGCTGTCTTCTGTCTGTATACATTTCACATCTAATTTATACCAACATTCCAGATACATTCCGCAATCTTCTTCAATCAGTGCAATGTAATTACGGGACAATGTGATCTAATATTTGGTAATTGTAACTACAATGTGTACATTACTTATGTTGTGTTCGTCTGTGTTATAGCCTATATTCGGCTGTTCTCAGTTTTAAAAATGATATTTTGAATGGCATTTTGCACTGAAAAATCTTCAAAGCTCTAGACTAATCATAACAGTTTCTTGTGAATGCCAGGCTGTTGAAGTGTTGATTCTTTGCATTGAAGTTTATTTGCTGTTGTTGATGCACTATTATTATTAGTAGTAGTAGTAGTATTTTCATTATTATTATTTTTTTATTATTAGTATTATTATTATTATTATTATTATTATTATTATTATTATTATTATTATTGCCAATATTATTATTATATTCGTTTAATTGGTAACAAAAACTGATAGACACACCGCTATCAGGTACCAAGAGTAGTTAATCAAATGGAGTATAGCCATACCAAAGATTGTCAGCGTCCATGTCTATTGAATTTATCTAAAGATGTGTGTAGAAAATTATTACAAAAGAACGATTTTATGTGTAGGCCTACATGTATATGCTAGGCCAGTGATTGCAAAAATTCATTACATTTTTGGTACTTATGCTAAGTTAAGATGGATATTGTAGCTTTTGCTATAGACGGCATGGGTTCTTGTGTTGTTTCTGTTACATTCCTTACGGTTTATGCGCTATGGTTTAATCATTTTAATGTGACATTCCTTTCAGCGTCAGTTTTGTCAACGTTGACTTTTGTGATAGTTCTTGCAGATGCAGCAATGTTACCTCAGTTGGTCTTACAGTTCCACTACTGCTGGGTGCACATGTGTAGCCTGGGTATTATACCCAGGCTACTTAGGAATCATATTATTTATCCATTTTGGACATTTCAATTTAACAATCAGTTAATTTAGTCAAATTCCTTTGTTTGTCATAATGGAATTCGTAGTTTTCCGAAATTTAACTGATATATAATTATAATTATAGTTATTTATTATTTCTCATGTAGTTCCAAATGAAGCTCTCTTCTTCAGGTTCTTCTACCTAGGCAGGTTCCACTCCATCCTCCGTTCTTTAACTGATATTTAATGTTTAAATTACAAAAATCTTAAATCAAATTGAATGCTCAATTTTGTTATTTTTAACGTTTTACATAAAATTATAAGAGTTTTAATTCAAATAGAATTTTAAAGTTTTACTATTTTTTAAGTTACAAATTAAATATCATGTTCAATTTTTACGTTTACTGAGGATTTAATTTACTAGATTAAATGCGTCCTGTGGAATATGCCACCCCAGGTCGTATCCTTTTCTCCCTTTAGCAAATCTACCAGTGTTTGTTTTGCACGGGATTGACTCACTTACAAACTGTGGTGAAGGTTGATCAAACCAGAGCGCAACTTAGGCCTATCTTATTCTCATCAGCATAAACCTTTGTTATTACTGAATGGTGTGTATAAAGATAATTCCACTCACTTAGATGAGTTATCCTCGGTGTGTAAGCTATTAGTGTGCCGGTTAATAATATTGGTCTCGCATGTTTGGAAACTGATAGTGTTGCGGCTGTAAAATCCAGTCGTAAAACTGATTTCTTTGCAAGTGATCGTCTCACTTTCGGCTCTGACCTTCCTCCAACCTCTTTGTGTTCGTCGTGAAATCCGGTGATATATTATATCAGACAATAAGGTCATCGTCGTCGTCGTCATCATTTGGTGTTACGAAATCATTTCGACAAAACGGTCACGGCTCTCAATTGTCGGTGGTCGTAAAAGTAAACGTAGTACTACAACTACTATGTCGGTTAAGTAATGCATCAGAATTATATGCTTCGAGAATGTCATAAAGCGGCTAATGTGCAAGTAAGCCACTGCCAGAGAGAGAGACAGACAGACAGACACAGGGAGAGACAGAGAGAGGATCTGAGATAGACAGACAGACAAAGACATATAGAAACAGAGACACAAAGAGAGACACACACAGAGACAGACAGAGAGACAGACAGAAAAACATACACAGACAGAGAGACACAGACAAGGACAGACTGAGAGGGACAGACAGAGAGAAACAGAGACAGAGACAGACAGACAGTGACAGATTGGTAAGTGTGCCACATAAGACATATAGGTTACTGACTCATCTGTATGCTGAGCGCAGAAGATGCATCAATACGTGGCCTTCTCGTGCGCAATTACTCACATTAAGCTAACCCTGCAGTAACCTGGAGGCTCACTCTCCAGTTGAAAAATTCTCATCCTTCCTACTCGTCCACATCACGCTATTTTTTGTTGTTATACTTGACGTTTTATATCGTGACTCTTTGAATATCTTTACTTACTCACCTCTAATATGAGAAATTAGCATAGTCGTATTTTTCGAGGGCTTGAGGGCTATTTAATTGCACCACCTATTTTTTTAATTGATCGCAGCTCCCATGTTTTTCATAAGCCCCTCTCGGAAGAAACAATGGTCATCGTTTTATTATCGTTTTAAGGTCTTCAATTCAGCCAAAAGGACGCAGATAATTACAAAGAATCACCAGCATCATGAACGCCATCTTAGAATGAAGAGATGTGTTCCATTTTTTTGTTTTGTTTATCGGTACAATGTCATGATAAAATGTAATGTATATTATAATTGGCATCTGCGTTTTTCTGGAGCACTGTGTACGGTAATATGTAGCTATACGTGTTATAGGATGTTAAATTGTGCTTGCTCTGTAGAATGTAAACTGTCGGATAGGCGAAATTCGTGTGCGTGACATACCAAAGCATGTATAGATTGTAACGTAAGATGTAAATAATTACGTTGGCATGTAAAGTGTAGATCCATTGTAAATATTGGCGGCGGTATACTTGGTCAAAGTATACTTCAAAGTATACTTGGTCAAAGTATACTTGATTCGTTTCTCTCTATAGTACCAGCTTGCAATGCTGCATGTTGTTATTATATATATTTATATAAATATATAAACGTTGTCTATTGAATACATATTACATATATTATGTATGTATATACATGTATGTATAATAGAACTATGTATTACAATACAGTGGTGAAGAGACATTTGCTCATTCTGTCTCTGGTGTTTGTTATAATAAGAAGGTTCATAGATGATTCTGTTCATTAATATTATTACCATGTAGACTTTTGTAGAGTAAGTGAGGTATACAAGCCAAAAGTGCAGATCACGAAGTTGGTATACGGTTTGTGTCCAAGGCCAAGACACGAGAGTAAGTAAGTAAGTAAGTAAGTAAGTAAGTAAGTAAGTAAGTAAGTAAGTAAGTAGGTAAGTAAGTAAGTAAGTAAGTAAGTAAGTAAGTAAGTAAGTAAGTAAGTAAGTAAGTAAGTAAGTAAGGTAAGTAAGGTAGGGTAAGTAAGCAAGTAAGTAAATAAGTAGGTAAGGTAAGTAAGTAACCTAAGCAGGTGAGTAAGTAGGCCTAAGTGTAGCCTTTATTATTCCATTTGCAAGCACACAATGGGACATCAGCAAACATTGCAATTATAACACAAAGAAGTAATAAAAATTGTAATATACGTAAAAAGTAATGGAAGACTAAATGTTAATAAGTTTAAAGCATCGTGGTAATGGCACTCGTTCTTGTGAGAAGGTTAGAACGCAAACGAATTGAAGACGCCTTTCGAAATAACTGTCGAACCAATTAAGTTGAGTGTCACGTCTCATGTCACGTATGCCATACGTTTTCTAATGTACATGTATCTGACTCTCGGCTTAATTCATAATTACAGCTGTGCTGCCAACCAAATGTCAGGAGTATGGTCTGGTAAAAAGGCGAGAAGGCCATCACAGCTACAGACACGGATAGTAGTATAGTAGTGGTTTCAGTTTAACGACACTGTTTGATAGTAAAGATCATTACTAGCGCCCTCCTCCTTTATCCAGTCTTTGGACTGACACCGTCAGAGGGCGAACTGATACGGCATTCGCAGGAAATGTCATGAAAATGAGTCCGTGGAAGTTGAGCCTGAATAACAATCTGAAAGTAGTAGGCTATAACGCTATAACAGGCTATGTGGAGTACAAAGGTAGGCCTAAGTTTTTTTTATTAGAGCGAGCAATTAAACGCCCTAAATGTTCAACAACGACGTTCGCAATTATAGTGGAACAACGCTGCACGGGTTCAGAAGGAAAAAGCGAAGTGATATAAATATAAACAGTTTTAACTTTTAAGCCTACACGTGCCAGAGATTTTTAGCTTGCAGTTATACACATTCATTCATTCATTTATTTATTTATTCATTCATTCATTTATCCATCCATCCATCCATCCATTCATTCACCGTACCCTTATTCTGCATCAGCTAGCTCGACAAAGTTGGGTTCCACCTGTCCTCTTCTGATTGCTAGGTAAACTACGAAAAATAGTCCTGCAGAGTCGTGTGTGCGTGCCTACCCCTTACATCTCTCATTGGCTAGGGAATATACTTTGGTTTCATTCGCACGATGTCGCTTTCGTTCCAGTTATAAGTGCATGTTATTGTCATAGAGCAGATCAGCCTATATGATCATTATCTCATGTGGTCAGTATAATATATCGCAGTATTTCCCCAAGTCGTTGATTTGTGTGAAATAAAGAAATGCTGATTATTCCTCCGTTAATTATAGGGCCTATAATTATAGGCGTATAGGGTTGATTGATTGGTTGGTTGATTGATTGATTGATTGATTAATTGATTGATTGACTGACTGACTGATTGATTGATTGAATGATTGAATGATTGAATGATTGATTGATCGATTGATTGATTGATTGATTGATTGATTGATTGCAGTGCTTGCTGATCCAGTTGGATACACATGCTGGAGCGTTGGATGAGTCCCATGCTCTTCTATGTAAAATGAGCCGTGGCCTTATTCAGAAGCGTAGCCAGGAAAACATTTCGGAGGCGACTTTTCGTATCGGGGTAGGGGGTTTCACTCATAACCGCAAAGTACTCAGAATTGGCTTTCTAAATTTAGATTCATTTATTTCGGGGGATAAACCAATAAACCCCAAAATACGAGCATGTGTCATAAAATCATACGATCGCTTTAAATAATCGAGTATATCCTACATCTGCCATTTATAAAAATAATATGGCGCTATAAAATTGATGACCGTTCATAATTTTACATCTAGCGAATATTTATGCGAAGATACGATTAGTTTCGTGCGTAAGTCGGTCAGTTTCTCCCTCTGGCGAGTACTGTAAGAAGACCTCTCAAGTGACTATTATTGGTTTTATGACTAGTAGTCAAACAGATCGTGAGATTGACGATCGGAGGGCGAATAGGCGACTGATGGAGAGGCGCCATCGAATGGAATACAGAACATAAAGATATAATTACAAATGATGGAAGAAAACGATCTCTAATAGGAATAACCAGAAGTCGGTGTCACGAGATATCCTGTATCCACTTAAAGCTTTCCGGGGGAATGAATTAATCTATTCCCCCCCACCTGATGGAATATACCGCGATAGACCATCCAGATGGGGGGGGGGAGAAATAAACCATTCTATACCTATTTTGAAAAAATGCATATAATTGGAAAATGTATGCTGGAATCAAAATTTAGCCTAAAGTTTAAAACTGATTCTAATTATTGTTTTTAATTGTCCTAAGTAATGTTCAGAGCAATTCAACTCGAATTAATTTATTGACTCTAATTAAGTGTTCTTAAGCGTTCTAAGTTTCTAAGTACTCTGAAACCAAAGCAAACAAAATTATCTAGTAGGAATAAACATAGCCTACCTGTTAGTATCATTGTTTAAAGCAGTGGTTCTGAACCTTTTCAAGGGAGCCGAACCCCAAGAGAAATCCATGACCATTCACCGAACCCCTCAAGTTTGAACAATAATTTTTCTTTTTGCTCGACATACTCTGCGGTTATAAGTATATAAGAAAATGGTAATAGTTACTTTTAGCGTACGTCATACCATGCTATTTTTGTAGAGAAACAACGAAAAATTACATAGGCCTATCTTATCGGTAATACCTTATATTACTTCACATAAAGATCGATGCCTGCCGGTGTTAATTATCGGGAGGTGCGCTGGTGCAGTAAGACAAAACTAAGGTTAACAGGATGAACAGCTTTAAATTTAATAAGGTTTCAAACAAAAATTTATTAAATAAAAGTTTAAAAAATAGCAGATGATTGTTCACTGAATATGTATATATTTCAGAGGACCTCTGCCGAACCCCTGGCACCGGTTCACCGAACCCCAGGGGTTCGGTCGAACACTGGTTAAGAACCACTGGTTTAAAGCAAAGCAAATGGAAGTAAATTGCAAAAATAAATACACGCAGAAGTGGCTTTTTCAACTTCTCTTTATCTAGGGAGATACGATTAATGCGGGTGATACTCTATTTTGTGACACCGGCAGAGAAGATGTAATGAGGGGGAGACTTCCTTGTAAAAACCATAATCGAGGGAAGAATGGAGGGTATAAGAAGACAAGAGGAAGAGCGAGGATGGTGTAATTGAACTGCATGATAAAGGATGGTTATGTATAGCATTGAAGAAGAGAGCCGGACAAATTGAGGAATGGTGCCATTGGATGTACAATGTATGAACCTATACCCAGAAAGGCAGAGAGCCAAACGATGAAGGGAGACTGACAGAGGAAGAGGATGAGGAAGAGGAAGTGGAAGAGGAAGAAGAAGAGGAAGAGGAAGAGGAAGAGAAAGAGGAACACG
>OX243826.1:9753682-9768682 GCA_945859605.1 Lumbricus rubellus | reverse complement strand
TCATAAATCTCTCCAAGTCTTTTTATTTTGCCATGACTGGGCTGGGAGCGTTCCTGAGTAGGTTTCATGAATTAAGGGGTGCAATATAATGAATGAATGAATGAATTTGCAATGTCTTGTATCCTATTTGTTTTCCAGCATTTTTACAAGGATCCGTGTCCAGCTTACGACGAAGGCTATCTCGATGGTAATCAATACGACCAGGTCATCCACATTTCACGTTGTAGCTGTCTTATGCGAGTGATTTGTAAAGGATTCGATGTAGGTCTGCGTGTTTCGTCCTGCTTTGGAAGGCAAATTATGAAGCATTAACTAATTGGTAGATTGAGACAATATTTTATTGCAATTGCAGCCGTGAAACTGATACATACATTGGATCGATAATAATTATTATTCGCAGCTCAAGATTTATTTCATGTGTAAACCGTTTCAATAATGTTGACAATTTGCAGGCGTTTAATGGCCGATATCTACTCACTGTTGTTCGGATAAAACGTAAATCGTGTGATGCACGACATTTTAAATTAATGTCTCTGACAGGGTGAGAATTTCAGGGAGTGGGTGTGGGTGTACATTCTACGTTCTGTGAAGAGTCGTATAGGGATATAGCCTACGAAGCATACAGGACCTCACAGGTACCAGACGCGGGTGCGTTTTCGAGTTGCTTTATATTAGACTTATATGTAGATCCTTAATATGCCAAGCCAATGCAAGTCTAAAATGGCGCTGCTGCAAACACAGCAGGCGACAAATACAAATCGATCGCTAAAGAGACGACTTCCTCTTAACGTCTGCCATTGCAATGGTCCATATATATATATATAATATATATATACTGTCCCTGAATTATATATATATATATATATATATAGGGTGACACAAAAGTTCGTTCACCGTTTTCAAAATGCGTTATCTCAGTAACGGCTTCATATATCTTTATAATATTTGGTCAGTGTATACATCATTCAAATGAAAGATATTGGTACAAATTTGATTATGATCCGGTCCGTTTTCACAATTATTTATAAGAAAATGTAAAGACGACCAGTTTTTGCGGAAAAATTGCGTTCATCAAATTTACACAGTAAAGAAAACGTGTACACGCCTAGCTTCGTATACATGCAAGCGCGACAAGACACTGTTGTTAGCTATATAGGACATACACAGACGTAGGCTATTAGCATACAGTATCTCCTTTCTGCTTAATGACGGCACTGACTCTATCCAGCATAGAAAGCGCAAGCCTATACATGTACGTTTCGCCTGCTCCAAAGATGAAGTTTAGTCCTTTTGTGATGGTTTGGGGTGAGATGACTGCCAGTGGTCTTACTAAACTTCAATTTGTGCCAAATGGTACCAGACTGAACTCGCAGTACTACATACATCACCAAAATTCTCGAGCAGGTCGTGAAGCGAGCGTTCGAGAGAGAAAATGAAACGGCAGTGTCATGCAACGAAAGTTGTTTGCTGAGCAGGATGGCGCACGCTGTTAGGCTATACATCACCTGTACGTGACGATAAAGTGGCTAGACGACAACCATCCGTCACACACAAAGCCGAAGGATTGGCCAGCCAACTCTCCGGATCTCTCTCCGATTGAGAACTTGTTGAGTATATTTTGATCTCTCAGCGTTTATAACGATCCTGAGCCAAAGAACGTTGATCCGCTCAAACGTCGCCTCCAACGAGCGTGGAGATCGATAGCAGTTGGGACACTTCAGACGCTGATCCACTCAATGCGGATATAGTCACTAAGGCAGAAAAGAGCTACTGCGCGCTAATAACCTAATTAAGTCTGTGTATGTCCTATATAGGTAACAACAGTGTCTTGTCATGCTTGTATACGAGGCCATAGGCGTGTACACATTTTCTTTACTGTGTAAATTTGATGAACGCAGTTTTTCCGCAAAAACTGGTCGTCTTTACATTTGCTTATAAATAACTGTGAAAACGGACCCGATCATAATCAAATTTGTACCAATATCTTTCATTTGAATGATGTATACACTGACCAAATATTATAAAGATATATGAAGCCGTTACTGAGATAACGCATTTTGAAAACGGTGAACGAACTTTTGTGTCACCCTATACATGTATAATGTATATATAATGCAGATCTATGGACTACTTGCGATATATTATTCGGGTGACGCGTAGTCGAGCTACAAAGTCTAAAAATACCGACACAATTGAAGTGATCCATTTTCTTGACAGCCGCGCTGCATGCCACAACAACAACAAATTAGATTGAGTATGCTATGGTGTGTTTACACGTGCAGTACACGATATATTGAGTGAATTTCAGGAACAGTAGATTATATATATATATATATATACATTGTATATAACTAGCTGTACCCAGCCACGCGTTGCTGTGGCAGAAAAGAGCCAGGGAGAGACTCTGTTTCGGGGGGAGATTTTGTATGGGGGGGGGGAGACTTTATATAGTGACAACGGCCTGCAGGATGCAGCACGAGACGGAGGTAGCTCTGCGATGGTTGTCATCACCCGCTCTCCCACTCTCCCCTACCTCCTCTTCCTATGAACACGTGTACAGCGCCCTTTCCTTCAGCCTCGGCTAACCTACGGCGCTATATAAATCGTCTTATTATTATGTATAGCCTCTTGTTCACGCCTGTAGGCCTATTCTTAATCGATTGAACTGGGACTTGCTATTGGAACATAGCTATCTTGAAGGGGCACTACATGCATTTCCGGAATGTCCTTTGTTTATCTATTAAAATAGACAGGACATCTATAGAGAGGATTGCGAGTTGTATTTGTACGCCGCAAGCCGCCCTCACAGCCCCCAACCCAACAGGGCCGACACACCACATATTCAGTTAGATATTTACATTTTCTTCTTTATATATATACATGTATACATGTATATTATATATACATATATATATATATGTATATATATAGACAGGACTTAGAGAGGATTGCGAATTCTACTTTTTCGATTGAACAGAAAGCATATATCCTAGGAATCATCATTCGTTTACAGAATGAATATATATACTGTGTATGTACGTTTGTGATTTGATAGAGGTACATAGAAAAGATTTGGACAAAAATACGAGTTACATAATAGAATAGGAAATGCCTTGACAAGCTTTAACTCCATCTGTTTAACCCGTACCTCCAATGTACCAATACATATTTTTGTTGTCATCGTTAAGTATATAGTGAGATTAGAATTATAAGGTTCTATGTCCAATTGTCCAGTGCAGGGCTATACCATACATGTATCTATACCGCAACATAGCCCTATAATTCTCGGTCCCCCGATTCAGGATCCTAAAGTATGGCTCTCTATTCGTTTAAAGGCCTATTATCACCCTGCAAATTCTCAAAAATAGACGGGACTAGCTCCGGTTGTACAGAGCCTCGAATCATGAGCAGTTATTTGAAGGACAGTAACATTATGCCTACCACATTTAGTCCATAGTGGAAAGAAAACTTAATTTATTACTTAATTGTATGGGTGTCTTTTAGAAAGAACGACAAAGAATATTTCCTTCTCTGCTCCTTTATATATACTCGTCTGGCAGGTTCTGCCCGGCAATTGGCTAAACAAGACGAGCATGTGTATCTATTCAGCAATGTCTGACGTTAACATCACACTGTAGTGTGGTCACTAGTATACAGAAAATACACATATTATTTGCCCTGCAAAAAGTCACCATCGCTGCTCAAAAGATAATGAAAAATCAGTTGCGTTTGTTATTCAATATTATATATATATATATATAGAGAGAGAGAGAGAGAGAGAGAGAGAGAGAGAGAGAGAGAGATAGTGTGTGTGTGTGTGTGTGTGTGTGTTTATTTTGCCTTTAGAAAACATACAATTTTGATTGTGTTCATTAATGATGCGTTTGACCAACAACCGTAACGAAGAAGCTACTTAGTCCAATATATTGCATCAGCTTCTTTGGTTTATTATTGAATTCAGAATAAATTGTAATTGAACTGTTTAGACCTGAAATTCTCTCAGCACCATGCAATACAATTCATACACCTATTAAATTGTTGCTAACGCCTTATAAATCACTGTCTGCGACCATCAATTAAGGGTCTTCTAGCTGAGCACTAGCAGTACCGGTACATAAGCAGCAGCAGCAGCAACAACAACAACAACAACAACATCAACAACAATAGCAAACAATAGTAACAAAATTAACAACTGCAGTATAGTAGGATATACTATAGTGTTTGCTCTTTCAGAGCTTACCTGAACTTTATTCTGTAGGCAGCCAATGACGTCATTGTATTGTAAGTCGTCTATTGTCTTTAATTGTTACGAAACGGTTTTGTATAGAATCAAGACTGCCGTGCAGGGGGTAGAAGTGCTCAGGGTAATAACACTTTGGCACGAATGACAAACACAGACGGGATATCGCTTCTCGCTACCCTCCCAAAGATCCACTCAACCTTCCAATCGGCAGATGGCGTTGGTAAGCTGTGTGGTAGGACGTTGTGAGCGCCTTGCATGGCTGCGACAGGTAAATTCTACTTTTGTAATAACTTTTTCATCCGTTCATATACTTGGAATGCATGAAGCATTGAAGCCTCTTCGTATACAAATATATCATGATGATGTATGGTAATTGAAAACTGCTAAATTCTTGTGAAAATTATTATTCCACAGAGGGTGAAATTTGGGACGTGGTGACGGAATGGTCTATAATTATATAGGAGGAATTCCTGGTGCATAAAAAGCATTGAGAAGATTGCGTTGATTATGACGATAATGAATTGCACCAACGTAAGAACGATATAATAAAATAGGCCTATAATAAAATATAATATCGCTCAAAACGTCGCAATGGACAAAACGTCACAATGCTCAAAACGGCACAATGACCGGTTTCGTTGTCATTAGCAACGAGTCTAAACATGTATTTTATTTCAATTTTATTTCAATTATCGAAAAATAAATTTTAGTTCATAATGCTGATTCGTGATTGCACCGTAAATAATGCACGCGCAGATTAATTTTGGCACATGCTATACGAAGACTTATTAATTATAAGCCTGTGTTATTTGTATGTGCACGTGTTATAGCGCCCCTTCAAGCTCTCTCTACTCAGAGGCGCTCCCGACTACAGCGCGGACACTTAATCGGAGTTTCACGCCGAAGCGCTGAGTAATTGCGAGTGAAGGACTTGCTCAAGGTCCCTGCGTGGCGACTTGAGGTGGATTCGAACCATGCAACCCTTCGGCTTCGACGAACATTCCCACTACATCAGGACCGCGCCGAAATATATATTACATAATTATGTTGTATATATACGATATGATGTGTGTGTATATATAATGTATAATTTGTATATATATATATACATGCGCACACGTGGCTATTCTTCCTATATACTGAAAAGTATACATTGGCACATTGCACATCCATTGCAAAACCTTATCCATAATTATCGATGCAGTGAGCAGAAAACTTTGACACATTCTCCGTTTACTCATGCACCGTTCACAAGCGCATATATATATATATATATATATATATACTGCAAATATGTACATCTACATCTATCCTACAGAGACAAAAGCTGCCATGTTTTCACGTCCACAGCGAGTCCATCCTCCTCTCGCGGGTCTTAGGCTACGCGCGCGAAAAGACGCTACATAAATTCGCATCAAATTACAATCAAGAGCACGCGTTTCTATGGTTATCAGACATCCTTCAGTCGTATAATCATGGTCGTAATAGTAATCGTAGCCTTCAAATTTCTAGAGCGCCACTCGAAAGCCAAGCGCAGGGCACCAGCTTATTCACGAGCGCTGTGTCCAGTCAGAAGGGTTGTCCAAAATATTGATCGGAAGGCAGTCGTAGTCCCCTAGAAACAGAAGAGCACAGCAACCGATTCGAAAGGTCGACTCGTCTTGCGTTTAGTAATGATGGTAATCATCTTCTTGGTAGCAATCACCCGACTCGTGTTTATCCACCCTGACTGTAGAAAGAACAGTCTCATGATGCCGGATACTTATTTGAAGCTGTGAGACAGAGAATAGACATGCAGACAGGCAGACAGACTAACAGACAGACAGACAAAAAGATAAACAGACTCACAGACAGACAGACAGAGACAAACAACCAGACAGACAGAGACAGACAGACTGATAAACAGACTCACAGACAGACAGGCAGATAAACAGACTCACAGACAGACAGATAGAGTATAGATAGACAGACTCACACAGACAGACAGGCAGATAGACATTAGACAGGCATACCTGCAGACAAACTTTAGGTATGCCTGCCAGACAGACAGACAAAGTATAGACAGACACTGAAACGATATTATTCAGCACTATTTTCTATTAACATCTGCATGATGCTCCTGCAATCTGCGTCTCTTTAACATAACCGCCAGTGAGCGTTTGATCTATCGTCCCCTGCTTTTGGAAAGGGGGAATTTATGTTTCGGGGGAGTGGGGGCGGGGAAAATGGCCGTTTTGGACAGACTGGTGGGCGGACGGGCGTCCTCGCTAAGCCAGACACTGACGACACCTTTTGACCGGTTATTTTTGCGACCTTTTGAAACCTTTCTATTCGAATTACCGAGAATAGACAGATTTTAATAACATGACCTGTCCGTTTTTTCTGGTGGAGGAGAATGCTACTAGGTCTATACAATTTTTCTGCGTGGGTGGGCGGGTGAGAAATATTGCCTATGTCCATGCTTACAACACATCAGAAGTTCTCATGGGAGGGGGAAATCAATGTCATTCCCGGGGAACTTCCCCTCCCCCTCTAAACATTGACTACCAGCGGATATCTGAACTATGTTTTCTTCTTCGGTGTAACAGCGAAATCTACACTTCGCATATCATAGACAATAATATTACATCGCATAACTACATGGCCAGGGCTTTTTAAACGTGCAGTTGTACACAAAATGTGCAGTTGCCAGTTCTAAATGGATTTGTGTAGTTGAACAAGCACTTTTGTACAGTTAAAACTAGCCAAAAAATGGCCATTGTCCTCCGATTGGAAGTAATTTACCATGGAGGATGGGAAGAAAAAGGAGTTGTGCAGTTCTAAAAATTCCTTAAAAACAGACTGTAGGCCTACATGGCAGTGTCGTCAAACAGCAAACAATATCGATTTCCTCCGTTCAGAAATGTGAAACCATTAACAACGCAACGCAGAGTGTCGCCCCTGCTACACACTTAACAAATTCTAAAGACATTTGCGCAACTAAAGACAAAAAATTACTGTTGAGAAAGACTGAACACTGTTTGGCCGACTGCGTTTATAAGCTTAGGCCTATAATTATAGCGTGATAATCAATTGTCGTGAATAGCGGCGGCTTTAGCGACAACGCTTTACAATAAAGAAAACTGCACCTGATTTGGCCCTGAATAGGTCTAATAACTCTAATTATATATAATATATATATACATATATACATAGTATATACATATATCTAATATGTAGGCTATTATAGTCTATGATAGCCGCGATTTTTATGGTCGCATTAATGAACCGCACGCGGTTTGTATAACGACGTGGTTTAGACCGTGCGCTGCTTTTTCAATGATTCATTCCGAAAATTTATGTAGCGCCCACCGGGAGCCTAATCAGAGGCGCCCCAGCCCAGCCCAGCCACAGTCAAAAAGAAAGATCTTGAGCAACTGGTAGAAAGCAGAAAAAATTCCGAGGCAGTAAGCGCAGCACAAGCGGGAGCGCATCCCGAAATAATGGAGGGACCAACACCCGAGAAGACAAGACGCCTTCTGACCGAGCAGCGGGTCCGTGCAACCAGGAGGCCCCACTCTTTCTCACCCCCGTAGAGGAAGTACGGCGCTCCGTTCGGGCCATCGGGTAAAAAAAATTTAAAAGGCGTTATAACGACTTTAATCTCGTTATAACGAGATTAAAGTCGTCATAACGACTTTTTCGTTCCTACGACTTTTTGGTGCTAAAAATAGCAAATAAAATTTCCCAATTCCATTTATGAATAAACTTGCTACGTCTGAGGTAGTATTATAGGCCTTGTTTATATCGGCTACTATAAGTGGTCTACCTACACATCATTTGTGAAAAATAAATATTTGATTGTAGAGTAGGCCTACAAGTTAGCCTACAAACACTCCAAGTCCCAGGTGCAACTTACAAAATAGGTTTTTAGTTGCTAGATGGCTGTCATTGCTTTTGTATTTTAGTGAAAGAACCCACAATGACACTTTACAATCTAGGCCTATGGAGCGGTTACCTATAATTATATAGGACTACTTAATTATAGGCTTTTCTTGAAATATCTAGTGATTCACACAAGGCTATTATAGCTCTCTGCCGTCACATGTATAGTAAATGTATTAAAAAATAAACTTACATAATGAATTTGTGCAATTGTTAGGCATACGCTATTTTTAATACGGATGTCTCCAAACAGTTTTCCGCGCAATAAAAGGTTGACGAGAGGATAGGCCTACCTGGCGGGGGATCTGAGTAGGCCTTTAAGCCTAATATTTATTTATTTTTGAACAATCCGGTTGACAGGCCGCAACCGGTTAGGCCTACGTGTAGGCTACATTTTATGCAATTTAAACAATTCACAACACTGCATTGTGACAGAAGACATAAATACGCATAGGCTATACGGCGCTAATAGCAGCCTATATAAAAAGCATGTCCAATTGTCTATTGTCTACCCTACTCTCGATCCATATGCTAGTCCCCACAAACCTCCATTTTGAGTAGGGCTGCCAGATGCACTGAGGAATTAATTTACCAGACAATGTGTAGGCCTACAGGCTGTGGGAGCGGTATACTTTAAGACTTAATTTGGGGTCTATATGCTAACCTAACTTAATTCCAATGGAAACGTAGGTATATAGGCCCTAAGCTTAAACCGCCGAACGGCAATCTCACAAATTTGGCAATCGTCAGAACGGCAATCTCGTATTCAAAATAAGCCTACGTGTATTTTAGCGTCGTGCATGAATCCACTAGGCCTATAAAAATATTTTTATAGGCCTACTGTTATGAATCACTCGTTGCAGCATCATTATTTTTAAATCAATCCATTGCAACTTCTAGTTTGGCCAGAATCTTTCTCATCGATCCAGCTTTTGCTTAGGCATGAATTCTTCCAATCAATTTTCTAGAGAATGTTTAGGTCTATTTTCATCAAAACCAATTCTATTTAATATTATAAATAATTATTATTGTTCGTCAATTCAGCTTCGATTTCAACGAGATCGTTTTCATAAATCGCACTTCGATTTTACACAAAATTATTTTCGTCAATCAGACTTCTGTGAAATATGCTTCATATTTTTTATAGCCCGGACTAGGCCTAATAGCCTAGCGAAATAAAATTTGATAATTTTCCGATTTGTCATTTCATAATAGCCTAGCGAATTAAGTTATTTCATGAAATAACTAAATTATTTATCTATGATAGGCCTACAAAAAGCATAATTAGGCCTACCCTATTCTTCATTAATCCGGCTTCTACTTTTTGTAGTTTTCTAGTCTATAAATGAATGAATCCAGTTTCCATTTATGCATGCAAGCATTCCTAATCAATTCATCTTCTAGTTGAGCAAGAATTGCTTTTTTTTATCAACCTGACTTCTATTTAAATAACAAATATATTTCATAAATCCAGCTCCAATTTCAGCAAGAATCTTTTCATCGATCCCACTTCTATTTAAGTAAAAAATTATTTTCATATAGGCTATCCGACTCCATATATTTAGCAAGAATTATTTTTGTCAACCCGACTTGTATTCGACCAATGCTGTACTCTATCAGTTTTGCAATTAAGTGATCAGAGTTTGGGACCCATGTTCGGACGATTGCGAAGTGCGAACATCTCAAGACAGTTTTATTTGCCCGATGTTCGGAGCGCCTCTGAGTAGGCAATTGAAGAGGCGCTATATAAATGTATCTAATGAAAGAATAAATGAATGAATGTAGTTTAGCACCGCAACTTATTCACCATTATTCGACCACTGGTATTCGACCATCCCTGTAACGCATGCAATGGTGAATAATTTACGACGCTAAGCTACTGCAACACGTTTATCAATCTTAGGCCTACTATTATTATTTATATATTATTATTACTATTTTGAGTCCTTGCTATTCAACGTTAAGCCCAAAGATTGTAATTATGTGCAAATGAAGCTGATAAACACGAAAGCGAAAGGAAGCAAATAAACACGTAGGCTATTTATTTATAGAACAAATTGCAATTTTCCATTCTATTTTTAGCAACAAAAAGTCGTAGTAACGAAAAAGTCGTTATAACGACTTTAATCTCGTTATAACGAGAATAAAGTCGTTATAACGACTTTTTAATTTTTTTTACCCGATGGCCCGAACGGAGCGCCGTAAGGAAGAGCGCAAAGCTCGACGGGAGGTTAAGTCGGAGACAGGGCAACAGAGATCAGATAAGTACATGTAGGACGGAGCACTCACTGCCAGTGAGACACCGCCAGACAATTGCTGCTATATTGAGCTGTCTGTGCTTATAAGGTAATCTGCAGCAGCAGCAGCAGCAGCAGTAGCTGTCTTTCGAGTTAGAGAAACCGAAAAAGCAAACACGTTCGATTTGTATTACATTGAAGCTTTCATTCTGTTCGTATATAATTTCCGCACGTTGGCCTCTTTCATTATTTGGTCATTTAAAACACAGTCGTGAGTCCGCACAAAAGAGATGTCCAGTCCAGATGGTGGTCAGTCGTCGGCCGCAGGTTGAGCTCCTCTGTGTAGTCTAATATCGTCTGCACAACGTTTCGAATTTACCAACGCATATGCACACATACATGTACACACACATGTACACGCACATGCACACGTACACGTACACACGCACGCAAACATACACACAGGCACATGCACACGCACACACCCTACAGGTCTTATGCTGTTTCTATGTTCTTACTGTCTAGTTACACTTTTCACATTAAATGTGAAAAGTGTAACCAGACAGAAAACAAATTTTGTTTTCTTTCCCATGTATTCGTCCCAATATTACAGTCTAATTTTGTCACAACTCTTCAACGTTGCACACGCACACACACACACACACACACACGCACGCACGCACCCACCCACACATTCATGCACACACACACATGGGCACACACACACACACACACGAACGCACACACGAACGCACAAACAGATCCCCTGTTGATGTCTTAAATACTATATTTAGTTCTATTCCACTTTTTCGCATTTGGTCTCCTTGCCATGTCTTCGTACCAGCGTTTAAAGTGTAAAAAACGAAGTGTTTTGACACTCCTTAACTTTCCACTGTGTGCTGGCGAAGTAAGTGGCTGTAGGACGGCGTTTGGATTTGAAAATAAGCGCCTGGGCGTCGTCCATGAACGTCCAGCCACACTTTAATCCCTGCTTCGTACTATTACTTTGAACGCATATAAGTTTCACTGCAACACTGTAGATGATGATACGTAATATTCCATCGGGTCTCACCCCTCGCTATCGACCTGTATCGAGGGTGAATCGCTGTTCCCCTCGCCGAGCCGCAGCGGCCGCCGCAGCCGCAGTCCCCCGTCGACTACACCGCAATTCCCTGAATGAGTTGCGAAACCTGTTTGAGATGAGAGCGTAGAGGAACGGATTGAGGCAGCTGTTGATGTAGAAGAGCAGCGTCGTGAACGGCGGAATGAGCATCAGTTCCTGAGTGTAGTCGCTCACGTCGGACCACTCCTGCCACTGGAGTCGGACGTGGTGGGGCAGCATGCAGATACCGAACGCTATGACCATGACGATGAGCAGGCGGATGACCTTGCGACGGTAGAGCAGTGGGTTTCTGTGACGGGACGAGGCGGAGCGACACTGGGCGACGCTGCTGGTGGAGAGACGGGCCGAGGAGGAGACGGACAGGCGGTCCTTGGTCGACTTGCGATGGTGAATGTAGTGGTTGTGGTGGTTGTTTAGGGAGTTGGGCTGGACCATGAGCAGCTCAGATGTGGCGCCGGCGAGGACAGACGAGTTCGGCTTCGTCTCTAGGTCGCTGCTGCCGAAGGAACGGATGTACGTCGAAACGGAGAGTCTGGCCGAGGATCCACTGCTGTGATTGGGTTGCTGCTGATGGTCCTTGTTCGCAGGGCAGAGGGTGGGGGAGGGCCGTGGTGACGCCACTCCCACACTTACGCTGTTGCTTCTTGTCTCTTTCGAGGCATGGAAATCTTCCACACCGGTCGTTCCAGCTTCGTCTTCCGTCGTCAGTCGTGGAATGGAGACAGCGAATTCCGAAGCAGATGACCCTGACCCTGCTGCTGCTGCTGTTCCAAGGTCGTCGATGGTGATTTTGTAATGAGGTCTTGGAATCATCAGCGTCGATGTGACGCCACTCCTCATCGCTGCGATTCCGTCACGCAACTCTGGATTGCTGACGCTTCTCGCTCGGGTCATGACCTTCCTTCTCGAACGTTCGCCAGGGACGAATCCACTTCCGGTCGACGCTAGCGACACCTTGCGAGAGGAGGAGTTCAATTCCGCCATGAACATCGGCTGCGATCCTCTGATCCTCCTCCTCGCTGCTGTGGTCGTCTGGACCGCATTCTCGAAGGTCTCATTGGTCTTCGCGAAGGACGACGGGTTCCTGAGGCTTCCGCGCGAGGTCCTCGTCCTTCGATCGTAGTGGATGGAGCAGCGCATCCAGCTGAGGTTGTCCTCGACGGCGCTCGACCTCCACAGAACAACCGCGATCTTCGTGTACACGACCAGCATCAACATCAACGGCAGCAGATAGAACAGGAACAGATCGACCATGACGTAGATGGTCGTTATGCGACTGTTGCTTGGCAGCAGGCGGATGCAGTAGACGTCACCGTCGTCGTCAGGGTGGGCGCCGGGCGGAGCGGGGACGTGGAAGGTGCTGTAGACGAACAGGAGCGGCATCGAGTAGGAGATGCTGGCCAGCCAGACGCCGCCGACGACGCAGCAGCGAAGGACGCGACTACGGCTGAAGCGCTTGCACGTCATCGGATAGTTTATGGCCATGTATCGCTCGAGAGAGATGACGGTTAATATGATGATGGAGCAGGTGTAGTTGAGACTCTGGACGAAGTAGAACAGCTTACACATCACCTGTAGTTGACGAAGAAATATAGAACAACAAGATAAACATTTACAAAAGAGAAAGAAAAAGGCAAACGTATAGCCTACAACTCAAACAATTCAATAGAGGCCTACTTTTAATAGCAAAAAAGTTAAAACGTCACAATCATGTTTTCCAGCTTTTCGCTTTTACTCTGACAGTTGTCAGTTGGCAATATGCGTGGTAAGCATTCTGGAACGTAGGCTGGAAGTCGTTTGCTATTGACGATGCTATACAAATTGTCTTATTTGCAACTGCAACTCAGACTCTGACGCCGTGACTGTTGCATATATGTTTCCTATACTGTACGCTGTGTACGTTGTACAATACGTTGCGATCACAGCCATTTAAAATCAGTATAGACTTATTAGAGTCATTAGAGTTTAACCATTAGAATCATTAGGGTCATCAGAGTCATTAGAGCTATTACAGATTATTATAGCCACTAGAGTTATTAGAGTTATTAGAGCCATTGGAGTTATCAGATTTATTAGGGCCACTAGAATCATTAGGGTTATTAGAGTCATTAGAGTAACTATAGCCATAGAGTCATCAATAGTCATCAGTCAGTAGGCTGATTGGAGTCATTATAGAATGACTTGCGAATTCAAACATGTAACAGCAACAAGAAATTTATATAGCACCAGTGTATATTGAACCGCCTTCTGTCGATGGCGCTTCATAAATAACCCTGATCAGATCAATATCCAGAAAACCAGTTTCATAAGACGGAGAGGGAGAGGGAGCACGTAGTGGATAAGCAGTTAAAATTGTTCCTTTAATGACGATACACGGATTTATAACATTTTCCTGCATTTTAGTAGCCTACACGTCGGTCATTAAAGTTAGCGAATGACTTTCCGCTCTTGATTAGCTTTCTCAATATTAGACTTTGCCGGATCTTTTGATTTATGGTGCACTAATCCACAGATATTGAATGAGATAAAAACGAAAATCGAGACTCCTGATTGTATCCGCTGCCTAAGCTTGCCTTGGTTGGTTGATTGCCCGCTTTACATTGCAGTGTGTGTACGTACGGGTATAGCCTACTAATCTCCGCGGAAACAGTTACAACCTATCGTAGCACCGAGAGCAGATCGTTAAGACAAAATTGCGCTATATAAACTAATATAAAATATGGCGTGCCGTTGTTGTGCGCAAATAATTGCTGTAATACATCAACGTTCGAACCTCTGCCGGACGTTTCTTGTGAAAGGAACCTGAACACAGTGAACACTGTGAACAGGTCATTCGCGTACAATAATTATTGCTGTGCGCGGTATCGATTGATAATTTTTGCTGTTTAAAAATGCCAATGTGATGCAATGTACGGCTGCTACGGCATCTGTGTGATGTGTGTGTGTGTGTGATGTGTGTGTGTGATGTGTGATGTGTGTGTGTGTGTGTGTGTGTGTGTGTGTGTGTGTGTGTGTGTGTGTGTGTGTGTGTGTGTGTGTGTGTGTGTGTGTGTGTGTGTGTGTGTGTGTGTGTAATACGAGCACAAATCAGTGACAGTTTTGTTTTGAAATGTCCATTGTTTTGAAATGTCAACAATTGCAATTATATTAAAAGAGATGTGCATTTCATATGTATGCCAAAACTAAATATTCCGGTTTTCTCAACAACAAAACTGACGTGCTGCAAGAAAACCAGCAACACCGCTGCATTCAGCAGGCCACATTCTACAATCTACATGTATAAGAAACAGCTGAAGTTTTCCAGTATAGCAAGAAAAAAGTTCAAATATGTTGGCCATTGTTATAGTATAGTCATCGAAACCCACGGGGTTCGTGGTGTAATCGCTCATTAAAGTTTCAACCGCTTGTTCGACACCCTACGGTGTCTCTCTCTCTCTCTCTCTCTCTCTCTCTCTCTCTCTCTCTCTCTCTCT
>OX243826.1:9739827-9753482 GCA_945859605.1 Lumbricus rubellus | reverse complement strand
AATAATTAATTATAGTTATACCCTATTTGTAGTGTGCTGAAATATTTTGGCGACATAGCCATGCTACGCCTTCTGTGTTCTGGATCTTAGTCTCACTTCGGGTAGTTTATAGCCTAAGTAACTGCGAATACGAGGAGTGGAGGGAAGACAAGCGAAGGGGGAGATATTATGGGTATAGGGTATACGTGGACCAAAAAAATGGCTTCCGTAATTTTATTGGGGTAAGTTACTACTCGAAGACACCAAACCCGAAACCTTTCAGTGACCCTTAGGACACAACAACAACTGCCAATAGCATAGATCATAATTATGAGGCTATTGTATAGACAAAATGCTAAAGTCAGATCGTAGACGATCACCGGTGTATAATAATGCGCCAATAAAGTCGCTTATACACTGACGAGTCGGGAGTACTTAAATCATCGCAAAACTATCGGCTGATCGCGTACACATTTTATTCTATAGAACGCGGGTTATAACTTATAATAGGCCGCTAAGGAAGCTGTTATTGAGCAGATAAAACGCACTTTAGAAGCCAGCGACCAAATGTGATGGCCACAGAAGGGTTGCATATAAATGAAAAATTAAGGGCGTAACTTGACCCCTACAATGTCTATGTCGGCGATCAACATCTGCGCCCCACCGCCCCGCCCCACCCACCGCCCTACTCACTGCACCTCAGTTGGCTCAGGGCACCAGTGGAGTTGAAATGTTCTGGCAACAACTTTCTATCGCACATCAACTTGTTTTTGAACCTTTCAAACTCTGTTCGTTCTTGTATATATTATGCAAGCGCTGCGTTGAAACGGTCGATTTTCACCGCTTGATCGCACCCCTGAGACCTGAGACAAGTTGTGAAGCAGTATCATGTGATAAAAATTACTTGAGATGTGACTTAATAAAATCGTTTTTTGTTACTTTTTGTTGCCCTAAGTTTTAAGATCGTCAAAAACAGTGGGTGGTGGGTGAGCTTAGTAAAAGTGATATAACATTTTGTTCTGTTTTAAATATTTTGATGAGATTTCGCCAATGGACGTATTGTAGGAATTGCCTAACCCTATAAAGCGTCTTATAGATTTCAAATACTCTTATTTTTGGCCAAGACATCGGCAAAAAACCGTTGTTGATTACTTTTTGGTCCGCCCTGTATGTCACGCAGACCTAGACGACTGCATCGGCAGTGCACCACACCATGCACCCGAATTCACTCGGCAGATCTCATAGATTTTTTTATTACACTCACATCAACCGCGTGGCATCAACGAGCGATTATTTCAAGCGGAAAAAGTGTCCTCAAGGGTATGCGACGATTAAAACTTTACAGTTGATGTGGAAATTATTCTAGGCAGGTAATTATTTTTCTATGGTGTATTCCCGTATCACTCTGTGCTGAGTGCAAAGAACATAAAAGCGACATTTAGACAGGAACAGTGTTAAGGCGCTTTTGGTCGTTAGTTCTGCGAACGTGTGGCGTTAAAGTCCTTTCGGCAAGACCCATTATGCTTCACGGTGTAGATTGGAACGGCAATTGCGGAGTTTTTGGTTTGGAACCATGGGATGTATCGTGTAGGTCCCATAGTTAGCGGCTTAGATGCAATATATATCATATATATCACATATATATAGTAGGCCTATATAGAGTATATAATATATATATATAACATAAAGAAAATGTTATATAAAATATATATTATTATAGGCTATTATGTAATGTAATATATGTAATTATGGTTGGAGGAGATCCCGTCCTAGTTTTATGGATGTGTCGTATGATTTCATGTCGTTTCAGTCATCAACGGCATTGAATAAATCGCTGGACTGTATTATAACAGTGACATCGAGGGTTTTCGTATCGCAGTTGGCAGGTTGCTACTGCTGTCACTGTTGTTAGAACTTGTTACCGATGTAGCCTACACGTACCTTGAGAATTGAAAGCTGTTTGTGGGAATCTGAGTGTTCGAGTGAGTGAGTGTGAGTGAGTGTGTGTGTGTGTGTGTGTGTGTGTGTGTGTGTGTGAGCAAGCGAGCGCGAGCAAGCTAGCGAGCTTTCACGTGAGTCAATCAGTCAGTTAGTAAGTAAGTAAGTCAGTCAGCATCCCTGGCCATCGTCCACCTGCCTGACTTTCATCTAATTCTGATCTATTTATAATGATATGTCTGTGTGTTTGTGTCCAAGTTTTCTTGGTCTATTTTACTTGACAGTAAATACTTTGATCAACTAGGAGCAATAATTATAGATGACTTAGCCTGGTTAGAATAATACCTGCTGCAGTGGTGCAGCATGTGACTCCAGATCAGACAACAGAGGATTGTCTCAGATAATTATAGTTAACTTTGCCAGTATCAAGACTTTTGCGAGGGAGGAATAGAGGGAGGGAGGATAGGAGGAAGACAAAGAGACAGAGAAACAGATAAACAGAGCGATACAGAGACAGACAGACAGTTGGAGAAAGCGACAAATTGAGATTGTATGTATATATATATATATATTAAGTCGTGCGGGGACCGATGGATATAGATTTAATGACATCATATGAAGCGAATACGAGTTGTTATTGGACTGGATTAATATCTTGTGCGCTGTACCCTTACGAGCCAACCACACAAATAATTGCACAGAGGAAAACAGAGAGGATATACATTTATACATACACCCAAACTAAAGCGCTAGGCCTACTCTAAAACCGACAGAGCTAGCAGCGTTCCCAACAAGACTTAGTGAGCCTTTGGTCTACATGTAAAGATGAAAGACTTGGAGAGAAACGCTGATTAGAAAGAACAGCCTCGCGACAAAATAAAAACTAACAGCTCTGTCGAAAACAAGCGAAGGAATCAAACGAACAAAGAAATCGTTACAGTAACACTGGGGCCCTGCAGGTGGTGCATTGGATAACAAACTGGCATGAAGATAAACGGAGCTGAGTTCGATTCCCGAAGCCCCGTAGGGGGGGGGGGGCATGCTGTGTAGGCTGCTATTAGCGCCGTTGTATTGCATACAATGGCGCTAATAGCAGCCTATAGTATACAAAGCATGTTTTGTTAGTAGTTAAGGTTGATGTTAATTGTGATAACTGAATTATTGTATGCTGCAACCGGTTACGGTTACATTTTTTTATCAGGAACTTCAAAAATGTAAACCAGGAAATGAAGAGCATGGCTATTTTTCCTAGAGGTTTAAAATGTAGGCTAAAATTTGAACATTTGAATCACCGTTCAAATAAAATCACTATCAAAATCACATCCCTCTATTATCACAGGTATGGAAAACGACATATTTGGGGCTATACGCTGGACACATAAATACACTTTTTCATACTTATTTTACAGTCGAAATTCTCCGTTTAACTTTGTGTCATCAGCATCATTAGTGCATGATTTATTGCGAAGAAATTTGTTAGACACCAATTTAACCAATAAGCTTCATTTTCAGGAAGAACTTCAAAAATTTAAACCAGGAAATGAAGCGCCTTCTGTTTCGCCTATGTGCGGCGCCCATGCATGCTGTAGAATTTAGGTAGCTACTTTAGACTTAATTATTTTCGTTCATCCTGTTATTTATCTAGCGTCTTTTTTAAAAAGAAGTTGTCGTCGTCGTGGGCCGAACACTTGAACTTGGGATTTGAAGTCAGCGGCTACTTCTACTGCTATACAGCATATAACTACAGCTACTGCTGCTGCTGCTACTGCTGCTACGCTACTGCTACTGCTGCTAGCGCTACTGTCTGCTACCACTACTAGGCCTACTGTTACTAGGCCTACTACTACCACTACTACCACTACTACTACTACTACTACTACTACTACTACTACTACTACTACTACTACTACTACTACTACTACTACTACTACTACTCTACAATCAAGGAATCCACGCAGTTTCGCGCGAGAGTTTTGTCGATGTCACGTGCCCGATGTAAATTTGAGTGATGAGTCGGAAGAGGGCGACCAGCGGGAATAATATAATTACTCCTTCGACTTTACCGAGCAGGATATTGTTGTTGTTGCTGTTGTTGTTTAACGACACTGCCATTATATCGAGGATGATCAATGTCGCCCTCCTCCTTTATCCACGCTTGGGACTAGCACTGGCAGAGTTCAACCAATGGCTGAGTTTCGGACGAGTGGAGGAGAGTCGGTTATTGCTTAAAGATTTTCTCTTTCATTGAGGACATAGGTCATAAGTGCATGCCGATGAAAAACGCGGCAAAGACGCCTCGCATTGTGTATGAAAATCAAAATGAAGACAGATCGACGATGTGGATGACACGATTGAAGCGAAAGACGATTGAGGATGAGTTGAGAAAAAAAATACGAAAAGAAATAGAATTAGATTTACAATATTGAAAGGCACTGGATAATTCCAGAGAATGGCATGGCAAAAACGAACGAGAGCTCCAGAACATTAAGCGAAGGAAAGCAGAATAGATTTTACTATAGATAGATTTTACTGTATAGGAGTGTATGTAATATGGCAGAAAGCTTGGAGAACGATGATTAAGTGGGTTCAACGGGGTTTTTGTGGTAAGGGAAACGAGGAGGAACTTATAGAAAGTGCACTTTGAAGAGAAGATCATCGTGGTGGCAAATGAAGAATAAAATGGGATTTAGTCCACTGAGAAAGCATAGGAGAATGAAGAGACCGGAGAAGATGGTAGACTGGGAAGAGGTTGAGAAGTACAATAAGAAAATTATGTTAGGACAGAAGAAGACGGAGAGGAAGAGAAGAATGGAGAAGAGTAGAAGGATGGAGAAGAGGAGAGGGGTGGAAAGGAAGCGAATAATGGAGAAATGGAGAAGGATGGAGAAGAGAAGAAGGACGGAGGTGAAGAGAGGAGAAGACTAGTGCCAGAGTGTTGGTCAATTCGTAAAAAAAGTCAGTTGTCGTTGCTGTTAATGTTTAGATTCGATTCATGTTTTTGTAGTCGGAAGAAGCAGAAGCTTAAGCTTACAAGAGCTCAATGGACGAAAGCAGAAAAAAAGATCCTGGACATCTTCTATGCGCCGGTCGTTTGTATGCATTAGGTGTGTGAAGAGCTAAACACCGTTAGCCATGCAAGGACAAAGGCAGAGACAGAGTGAGGGAAGAGAGAGACAGACAGACAGAGACAGAAACAGAAACAGAGACAGGCACACAGACAGAGACAGAGACAGAAACACAGACAGAGACAGGGTGAGAGAGAGAGAGAGAGAGAGAGAGAGAGAGAGAGAGAGAGAGAGAGAGAGAGAGAGAGAGAGAGAGAGAGAGAGAGAGAGAGAGAGAGAGAGAGACTGACATACAGACAAACAAACAGGCAGAGACAGAAACAGAGACGGAGACAGAGAGACAGAGACAGAGACGGAGACAGAGATACAGAGACAGAGACGAGAGAGAGAGACAGACAGACAGAAAGAGAGAGACAGAGACAGAGACAGAGAGAGAGAGAGCTGTAAGAAGCTATAGGAGCAAATAACGGACAGGCAATGGCGACAAATAGACGGAAAACAGATTGAGCGAAAAAAGTGAAAGCAACTAAAAAAACGAAGAACAAATGAAGAACGGATGAATGAACGAGCGAACAAAGAAGCCAATGAATGAAAGAATGATGGTAAGCAGCAACACTAATGAGGGTCATCTGTCGGAAAAGCGTGAAAGAGAAACGCAGAGGGAATAGACGGAAGAGTTGTTGACCGTGCGAATGGAAAATTAAGATGAGACAACCACAGCAAACATACAGACAGACAGACAAACACAGACAGACAGACAGACAGACAGAGACGAACACTGAGAAAGAGAAAGGAAAAAAGACAGACACGGACACAGAAAGAGAAAGACAGAGACAATGGTTGAGAGAGAGAGAAAGAGAGAAAGAGACAGAGAGACAGAGAGAGAGAAAGGGAAAGGGAAAGGGAAAGGGAAAGGGAAAGAAAGACAGACAAAGACACACACATAGAAAGAGAACGACAGAGACAGAGGTTGAGAGAGGAGAGACAGAGAGACAAAAGGCAGACAGACAGAAAATACAGAGAGATTGAGACAGAGACAGATCTCTTAAATAGGCCACATTCGGGATGAGCACCGTTGCGCTCGATCTCTCAACAGACACGCTTCAAATGACGCGTATAGTATACGCTCTGACACAAGCTACGACGCTGATAACAATGATCATTAGCGTCGACCTCCTCCTTTATCCAGGATTTGGACTGGCACTGTAAACTACGAACAGCGACGGAATTCAAATCAATGTATAGCTAACATTGGTCAGTTGTGTATGTTCAGAACGCGACCAGTTCAGGGAACGCATGCGACTGACTCCATCAATCAGACATCATTACCATTCAGCCATAGTAGATTGGTTTTTAGGGACGATGCGAAGGCTGGGATTGGGGGAAGGTGGGGCAAATGCGTCGGATGTCAATATTGGAATCGTCGTAGCGATGATGGAGCGAAGATTGAAAAGGGCGTCAGATGCTGTCGCGGTTGATTACCCCAACGCTCCTGTCGTATCCCGTGTAAAAGGGCACTTTTTATCCTAGTGGTTAATCGGTTGGGTTTAACTTATACAAGAAATTCTTCCAAATTCAACAAACTCCCAGTTTTCTTATGAAAAATATATAATGAAGTTATTCAATTGCATTCAAATACACAAACAAATAACAATCCTATTTACCTAGTGTGGCGAGTTACTTAGGAAATATTATATTTGCGCTTATCTGTCGAGTTGTATGAAACTCGAATGTCTTCGGCTCTCTCCGTCGTCCGATTCTTCGCAGTCAAGAATGTTGATCAGACGGTTGAATATGCAGTCATGGAAGTGACCACACCAAACGTCTTACTCGTATCTTGCCGTGAATCAGTTGCACACGAGATGAATCATCGCATTCACCTCACAGCTCTTCTCCAGTTGACCAAACGTCCTTCGTACTTCACACTCCGATCAGCTGTTCGCTAGCCGAGTCAAATTACACTACTCTTCAGACTGTTGCCTAAGAGTTCGTCTTCTTCGCAAGTGTCTCACACTTCACACGATGATTATTATGCACTAACGCAAATTTCTCATTTAAATTGCGTTGCACTTAATGCACAATACTTTGAACTATCGGTTGATCGTCCGAACAGTTCAATTACCTTCGTCTCTACTCTGAAAATCACAACTTTGGATTGATCACCGCAACGAAACAACCACCATTTCCAGATATACCTGTAGAGAGTCAAAAACTCAACGTCCACTTCGCTGACGTCATTTTTAACTCGTCACGTCATTCGCTTCCAGTTTGCACCAATCACGAATAGGCTTAGCATCCTTTGTTGTCATGGTAACCTTGACCACTCGTTATTACGCTTAGCTGCAGTCATTGGTTTTATGTATTAATATTTTATATGTTGCCACACATATTACCTAAACTCGCCAATTAAATTGCCTAGCTTAACTTCTACCTATAATTAATAATTATACATGCATAGCAAGTGTTTAATTTGATAATCATTTAATATAACCACGACAGCTCCCCTCTCATGACGCCATCTAATAATGCTAATTTCTTTTATTCAATAGTCAGTGCAAAAAGTGTAAAAAATTAAGTGCCTGGACGCCCTTTACCTTTCCAAAAGAATTGCCAGGACGCCATTTGCATTTTCAGGCGTGCTGGTCAAATAAATGGCAGAATGGCATAGAGATTTGAAAATAAGTGCATGGACGCCGTCCATGACCGTCCTGCCACACTTTAATCCCTGTCAATAGTCCAGTTGACAGACCGTAACCGGTTACAGTGTGCAATAATTATTTTGCAGTTGAAGCAAATTCACAGAAACTCAGATTACAGCTCAAAGAATACATAAATCTTAACTATTAACATAACAGACAGTCTGCAATAAATAGCAAATAATCTGTTATCATTTCTGGCGATTTTCTCATCCATTTTATTTCTAACGCAGGCGTTTTATATCTTCAAGACACGCATTCCAATCAACGTTGCATTCTCAGAATGATAACAATATAAAATATCAAGCAAAATCTATCAAAATAAAGAAAGTCGTGATGATGGTGTTAAAGAAGGCTCCCGCGTTGAGTCCTAATTTTACCGAACCATTTGAAAATTAATATCGAAACGTTTTGCGACCTTTTTGCGATGATATAATTGTAACAGCTGGACCTAAGGGAGTGTCACAAAAACTGTCGTGTGCAGCCATAAATCCGAATACATCTCCATAGCGCTTATAGATCTGCACCTATCAAAGACGCTTTGGTGCAGAGCTTTTCTATAGCGCGCAGTTCTTGACAAAATGTGTAGTTCCAACTTCCAAACGGATTTGTGCAGTTGTAGAAGCACTTAAGCGCAGCTAGAAATAGTAAAAGGTCATTGTCATACGATTGAGAGTAATCTACCATGGAAGATGGGAAGAGAATGAAGAACCTGTTACAGAATAGTTCTAAAATTCTCGTTAGAAAGCCCTGCTTTGGTGCGCTTCAAAAACAATTTCATCAATTGAAACACTACCTTTGCGTGGTGACAAGCATACCTTGTTTATGTGTTTTTCACACTTGTAAGCATGAGAGAGACAGAGAAAAAGAGACAGAGGATAAACATGTATGACTTGAAGGATTGAACTCTCGCTTGTACTGCTTCTTGCTCTTCCTGCTTATATTTTATTTTGATCTTCCTCCTCCTCCTCTTCTTTTCTTTCTTCTCGGCTTCCTCTTTGTCTTCCTGTTTCACCTCCCCCTTCCTCTTCTTGTTTCCTGTCGCTCTTATGCTTATTGATCCTTCCATCTTCTTCTCTTCTTCCTCCTCTTTTTGCACTCACACATGCGCACACGCACTGTTATGCAGGTGTAGGCTATACATGTATATATATAATTTAAATATCATAGATATAAATACAACTAATAAGCGCTTTGTTTCAAGTGAGCTTGTGGTTCTTAATGAGAGATTTGTTGTTGGCCATGAAGAAATATAAGACACCCAAAAGGCAACCTGAAACTTGGTCCACCAAAAAAAGAACAGTGTTTGTGACTTATTCCTTTCGCAGGACTTAATTTAGAAAAGCTTAATTACTTCTGCATTACTTTAACCGAGGAAAAACAATTTCGAGAAGGCAGATTCCACCTGACGGTTTATATGTAGAAGGAAATGACAATTTCCTGACAAGAAAATAAGATATAATTTCAGACGATTTTGCTTCGAATATTGAATATTGACTCGATCTCGTTGCCGTTGGCTATGAGACGTTGACATGGGCAACAGTCTGAGGAATTGACATGGGCAACGCAGGTCAACAGTCTGAGGAGTTGACATGGGCTACGCAGGTCAACGGCCTCAGGCTCTGTGTCTTCACAGATACGAGTTTGATGGATCAGAGCTAGAAATGAACTCGTGACCCAATGTCAATATATCATTCTCTCTCTCTCTCTCATTAGGGACAATTTTAACGCGCGCAAGGTCACAGAGAAGAAATAATATTTCATATTATTATTATTATTTCATATTATGAATCGTATGCACACTTTTAAGTCAGTTTGGACTTCGTCACTGCTCTCACTTTTGCAGTGCCAGTCCCGAGCCTGGATAAAGGAGGAGGGCGATGTCAATGATCTTATAGTCATCTACAGTGTCGTTGAGGAAAACCACAAAGCAGTAAGACACCCGGATGTTTATTATATTGATTATGGGGCGAGAGGTGATCGATAATCATGACACATATAAAAAAGTAATCGATTACAATTGTTAACGGTTAATCGATTAATTCCTCGTAAAAACGCGCAATTCTAAATATGATGCAAGCCAATAGGATTCTAAGCGAATAGGATTCTAAGTTAATAGGATTCTAGGTTAATATGTTTCTAATTTAATAGGCGCCTAAGTTAATAGGATAATATTATTATAATTTAATAGGAGTCTAAGTTATTATAATTCTAAGTCAATCGGATTCTAAGTGATCAGGATTCTAAGTTAATAGGATTCTAAGTTAATATGATTCTAAGTTAATAGTATTCTATTCGCAATAGATTACCGCCGACTACGAGCACAAGAACTAACGGAACATGATTTTTCGAAGTAGGGCCTACAATGTAGATGCTGGAACAAGCGAGCGCCGTATAAGTGTCATTTTCTGCTATTAGATTAATTTGACATTTTTATTGTCCCAGCGATTTTAAAAATAAAATTCGCCAAAATTTACTTTAAATGCAGATGTTTCTATTTATTTAATATTGAGGAGATTATTGTTTTCACGGCTATTTGTGAAATATGCCTCAGCTTTTATTTTATCTGTTGCATTTTATTGTCCAAAATGTCCACTCCGTTACTGTCCCTTTCTCACTTTTGCCACAATATCATTAAAAAAATGTGACCACAAATGATAGTTTTCCTAAAACTTAATGTTCCTTATATACAAAATTGAAAGGCCTTTCATTTAATAAGTTTGTCATTGAATGAAACAATACTTATTACCGGTGAAAAAAATATTTTTAGCTGTCACATGAAATGTTGTCCACTCCGTTACCGCACATAAATTTGTGTGCTACTACATAATTATCAGCAACTAGGCGCACTGTAGATCAGTCAAACCATTTAGTCATGTCTCTGTTTATGTTTACTAGTCCTTACATAATGACTTTTCGAAGTTGAACCGCAATAATATGTTCCAAAAGGTGTTACCTGCGAATGATACGTTTAATAGGTGTCTACTCCGTTACCGAGAATTAGTCGAGATTAAAGATGCTTATGTATGCCCCAATTACCAGGTTTCATCTCCATAGTGAACAAAATTGATATGTAGAAAAATTTTGTCCTAAACGTGGGCAATTACAAAATGGGTGTTATATTATTTTAAAATTGTCCACTCCGTTACTGTCCACTCCGTTACAGTTGGTGCCTATTTATACGTTCGGAAAAAGTAACGGAGTGGACTTTTAGAAGTAACGGAGTGGACATTTATTCGAATTACGGTAGATAATAGAAATATATTCACATATATGTTCCTACTCTTTTGTTTGTTAAGATGGAATTACTTTCTTTCATGATTTTTCAAAACTATACATGCCTAAAACATGACCATTGAGTTTTATGAACATATATTGTTGAGTAAAATTGGCAGTAACGGAGTGGACGATTCTTTTGGCATAGAAGATTGCCGTATTGCATGTTACTGAGTAGTTTACTAAAACAATATTAGCTAAGTGGTACATTGAAGATCAGAATAACATGCAGTTATTTGAAAATGACTTAGGTTTTCGATAAAATTTATGGAGAAGCAAGTTTGGTAACGGAGTGGACATTTCTTGGTTGTCTTGAAATTCTTTAATGTTTTACAATCATCTAAACAGATATTTTCGTACTCTCTTTTGTATTGTGAAAGAAATACATTTTTATTCATGTATATATTCCAAACAATACGTGTTTGAGACATTTCCACTACGTTGTGTGAACTTGTATTGCTGAGTAAAAATTGACCGTAACGGAGTGGACAATTTTGGGGGCTTAAAAATTCCGTAGACCGTGTTACTGAGTTGATAATACATGTGTACTGAAATTCTAGACAAGTGATACAATGGTGTTAAGATTATCATTCAGTTATTTGATGTTGCTTTAGTTTTTCAATAAAATTTATGGATAAGAAAGTTTGGTAACGGAGTGGACAATGCTGCTTTGGTGCTGTCAAAAATTTTGCGAAAAAAATATTAAACTACAATATTAGTGCGCAACACCACCCATATTACTTAATGACATACATTGCTGATTAAAATAAGATAAAGAAATTATCGGTTTGAAAGAAAAAAAATTGATCCAACTCCAAAAGTCAAATTAATCTAATAGCAGAAAATGACACATTTATACATTAAACACGATTCTCGATTGCATGTCACACGAGGAGAATTTACATTTCCAAGATTGGTCGCATGCAGCGTGTGTTGTGTAGCCTATAATGCTTTCTAAGTTAATTCTTCATTTCAATACTTAAGGATGAAAGAAATTGACTAAACGAAAACGCCAAAGGCACTGAACAGCAAGCTGAAACAACCTGGTGATCCGCGTGAAACTCTTGCCTCACAATAACAATTATTATGTCTTAAAACTATCTGACATTTTTATGCCCGGGGATATGTTTGATCAATGTGCGCACCTTCTGGAAACCTATTATGGCATGCATGAAGAAGAATAACTGAAATTATTACTTTTTGAAATACGGATTTAGCTAGATACAATGTGATAGGCTACAGTGGCGTTCACTGCAGCAGTCATACACTCGTATAATCCTACTTACAAAGGCGCAATATCCCCTACGTGCATGCGCTACGTAATTATTATTGTGACTGAGGCGCTCCGGACTACAGAGCGGACACTGCATCGGAGTTTCACGCCGAAGCGCTGAGCAATTGCGTCAAGTGAAGGACTTGCCCAAGGTCCCTACGCGGCGACTTGAGGTGGATTCGAACATTCAACCCTCCGGCTGCAAGGCGACGAACATACCCATTACACCCCCGCTCCCCACGTGTGTAGCCAATATATATAATATTATATACTCTAGAGTTACTAGTAGCCTTATCAAACTCTTATCTACACTCCGTTCATTCACTCTATACGCGGATGTTTTAGTTCTTCATTTGTTAACGTTAATCCTCTCACATCGCAGATAATCCTGCTTCTGTATGCATGTACGGATGCACGCTTGATTCTGCTATCGCCTCATGAGTGTCGTCGGCAACGAGCCTTCTATATACGGATATCATCCACGTTTATACTTGATTAGAAATCAGTTATTTCTGGACGGCATTTATACAATACATTTATACAGCTGTTAGGCCGTCCAGTAATCTCTCTGGCTCAAGATACATAATCCCTTAATCCTTTACATACGTACTTTTCTTCACTGGATAAATATAACCACTGATCAGAGGTGGAACCAGAGGGATCCGGCCAAGGTCCTCTTCCCCATTCAGATATTTATTTGCACAGGACATGGGCCCACTTTCATCAGGTTTCAACAAGCTTAAATCAATGCAGTGGGGGGGGGGGGGGGGGAGGTGAGAGAGGGGAAAAGTAATATAAGCTTATAACTAAAAAGGGTTATCAGATTTTAAATGATCACCGGAGTTGCACGGGTTTTTAGAAATTTGTGAGAGAAAGTCTAAAAAACGTCATCGGCGAAATACCAACGAAATGTTTTTAACCCAAAACCCAGAATCCCCCCGCCCCCTTTCCAAATTGTCTGTATCCGCCCGTGCCACTGATGAATGGTAGATGGACGGCTGAAGTCATGTGCACCCGTGCATTGCCTTGAGAGAGAAACGCATGTGGAAATAAAATCGAATTTGTATTTTATTATTATAGCTCTGCGTGAGGTAAACGCCAGACACGAATGTAAGCCTCTGTGTGTGTGTGTGTGTGTTTGTGTTTGTTTTTGTGTGTGTGTGTGTGTGTTTGTGTGTGTGTGTGTGTGTGCGTGTGCGTGTGTGTGTTCCTGCGTATGCGTTTATGGCGTGTATTTATAGATGGTCTGTTGCTATATATGTCGCAGTATGTGTCGTGGACATTATATATATATATATATATATATATATATCGTATATATATATATGTCGCGTGTTTGGTTAAAATCGTCGTCGTGGCTAAGTCACGATCTCCATGATTGGACTCCGCTGCTTTGGATGTCAGCTTAAGAAAGATCTACTGGCAACT
>OX243826.1:9524827-9734827 GCA_945859605.1 Lumbricus rubellus | reverse complement strand
GATCCAAGTTGCAGGAGAACGATCCTAGTTACGAACGGCGGGTCTACGTGCCAAGTTACGAACGGAGGGATTCTATCCAATCAACAGACGTTGCGGAGGAACGGACGCTGTGCATTTATCGAGGAGCCGAGCACACGGGAGAAGCAACGATACATCGAGCATCCGTACGACAGTGAGAAACGACAACACAACGACTACAAGGTAGAAAAACTTGCTTGTCTATTGAAGTGTGCATAAAGAATTGAAGTCAGTCAATTGCAAACATTTGAAGAGTAGTCTACTATTTTATCGAGCATCTGTAAAGTAAAGAAGTAAGATGGAGAAACTTACGGAGAAAAAGCAAGCAAATATTAAGAAAATGTCTACTGATAGACTGATAAAACTGCTAATTGAAGCAGATCTAGACGCAGAAGAAGTCGAACAGATGTCTAGGGAAGAATTGATGAGAAATTTAGCCGAGGTTTGGGCTAAGAAAGAAGAAGAAGAAGAAGGTGCTGTCGGAGGCGTTGCGGAGAAGCCAGTGGAGAAGCCTGAGGCACCGATGTCTATAGAGGCGTTGCTACAACTCATGATGATGAGTAGACAGGAAGAGAAAGAACGTCGCCAAGAAGAGAAGGAGAAAGAAGAGCGACGGTGTCAAGAAGAGAAGGAGAAAGAAGAGCGACGGCACCAAGAAAAGAAAGAACGTAAACAAGAAGAGAAGCAGAAAGAAGAGCAGCGCAGACAAGAGGAGAAAGAGCGTAAACAAGAGGAGAAAGAAAAAGCAGAAAAAGCAGATAGGCTGCGACAACAAGAGATAGAAAAAGCAGAAAGGATGAGACAGCAAGAGATAGATATGCAGAAGCAGCAGTTCCAGTTTCAGTTAGAACAAATGAAAATAGATCGTGACGAAGCAGAACGACGAAGAATGGAGTTAATGATAGAGTACGAAAAAGCAAGAAAAAGCGATGAAGAAATACGAAAGCAGCAGATTGAGGACAAAAAGGCTCGCGAGGAAGAAAAAGAAAAGATGCGTTTACAAGAACTGGAGAGAGCAGAAGAAATTCGTCAGGAAGAATTTCAAGCCGGAAAAGACAATTTGGAAAAAGCAGAAAGAGAAAGAGAAGAGCAGATGCAGTTAGAACAAAAGAAACTTGCTATCAAGGAGGCTCAACTTAAAGAAATGGCTATTGAAAAGGAAGAACGCAGAAAGCAGTTAGAACTATTACAACAGAAGATAGAACAGGAAGAACTGCGGAGAATCGAAGATCAAGATCGACTGAAGAAGAGAGACGAAGATGATCGTAAGAGCCGAGAAGTATCAGAACAGATTAGGCTCAAAGAAAGTGAGACAATGGTGTCCAAGATTAAGAAGATAGGTGACGCAATGAAGCATGTGTTACCGAAGATGCCGTATGATATGATGGAAGTGCCATTATATTTTGAAACAGTTGAAAATGCATTCAATAGCTTCGCTGTGGAAAAGCAATATTGGGTGAAATTGTTGTTGCCATTGATGACCCCGAGAGCACGAACGGTATTGAATCGATTATCATTTGAGAATTTAGATAAATACGATGCAGTGAAAGAGCACTTGTTGAAGGAATTCAAGTTAACAGCTCGTGAGTACAGGTCAAGGTTTGCAGATGCCAAGAAGACAGCCGAAGAAACGTATACGATGTTCACGGCTAGGCTGAAGAACCTGTTGAATTATTATGTCCGAAGTAGACGAGTGGACAAAGACTACGAGAAGCTGTTTGATTTGTTAGTGGCGGATAAGCTGAAAGAATGTTTACCACCAGGTCCACTGCAGTTTGTCTTAGCAAAAGAGGGCACAGAATGCTTGGAAGCTAGTAATGTTGCAGATCTCGCAGATATACATGTAAACAATCGGATTGGTGTGATGTTCCAAGACAAACCGAAATTTGAAGCATGGGACAATAGTCCAAAGCAACCCAAGTGGAACAAGGATAGCAAAGACACCGGAAGCCAAGCCAAGAGTAATGATGCAAAGAAAGATGATTATTCTGGAAAGCAGTGGTCGCAAGATAAACAACAGTCAACGTGGGACAGACAAGCCTACAATCGAACTCCGCCGCTGGGACGCCCAACAGAAAGTAATGCATCTTACACGCCGTACAACAAGTGGGAGAACAAGGAGCAAAGAAGTTTTATCAAGAAGCGTTGCCACAATTGCAATTCTGATAAACACCTAATAAAACATTGCCAAGCACCAGGAGCGGCAAATCTGAGGAAGAACTTTAGCAGAAGTGCAGAAAATCTTCGAGTAAACCAGATACAAGTGATAAATGCACCTCCTGGTTGGGAAGAACAATGCAACCAAGAAACAGAAGTAAAGTCAGTGATGAAGTGTACGCCGCAGTTCACCATACTGAAAGAAGCGATAAAGACTACTTCCATTGCAGAAAATTGTCGAGAAACAAAAAGTAAAGAGGAGTGTCAACGCATAAAGAAAATATCGTTGCAGCATGTAAATGTGGAGATACGTGGGACTGATGGGCAGCCTGTGCAAGTCGAGGCGTTGATTGACTCGGGGACCGAGATACCAGTAATCAACGAGGAACTACTGAAAGGAACGACAGTAGAAGAAATCGGCAGAGTTCATTTGCAATGTGTAGCTGGAGAGCCGATTCCAGCTAAGTTGGTGAAAATCGAAGTGCGGATGAGCGGTCGTAACGAAGGAACAGCTACAGAGGACAGGACAATAAATATCGCGCCATATTTAACTTTAGTGTGTGCCAGCATTTCAGCGGAACTGTGTAAAGAAAATCCAGAAAAGTTCCTGCTACATCCAGAGATAATTGCAGAACTGAAAGAGGTTCCACCAATCAGTATATTGCAAGGAGAGCTACAAGCGAATGTGACTACAAGAGCACAAAGTCGGAGAGCAGAAGTCGAAGACGGAGAAGATGAAACGATAAACGAAAGTTCGCAAGAAGATGACACGGAAAGCGAAGATGAACTCAGCATCCAAGATGACGAAAGAACAACATCTGAGAACAATGAAACTGAAGAAGAGATGGCTGCATGTGAACGAAATGATAGTGAAGATTCCGGAAGCGACGCTGAACTGGAGACAAGTATGAGGGACTTGTTCACAGAGAATTCGAACGATGAAAGACAGCTGGAAGATGCGAAGAAATTCGAGGAGCAGCAGAGAAATGACGAGTCACTGAAATCGTGGTGGAGGATCGCTGAAGACCAAGGATCAGAGTTTAGCGTGGTGAATGGATTGCTGTATAAGAAGCATCAAATGCTGGATCAGCTTGTGTATCAATTGGTGTTACCGAAAGAGAGAAGAATTCAAGTAATGGAATTAGCTCACGAGTCAGTATTTGGCGGACACTTGGGAGAAGAGAAGACACGAGAGAGAATCAAGTTGTCCTTTGTCTGGCCAAAGATGCGTCGAGACGTGGTGAAATTTTGTAAGTCCTGTGAGAAGTGTCAGCTGAAGGCACGAAGTTTGGTGATGGATCGAGTGCCGATTACACCAATTCCAAGGGAAGATGTTCCATTCCGACGGATGACTATGGACGTGGTAGGCCCAATAGAACCGAAGTCAGCAGCTGGGCATAAGTATTGCTTGTGCATAGTGGATTCATGTACAAGATGGCCGACAATCTTTTTGCTGAAGTCATTGACTGCTAAGGCTGTGTGCGAAGCTTTGATGAAGCTATTCATTGACGTGGGGGTGCCGTCTGTGATCACCAGCGACAGAGGCACAAATTTTACAGCCAGTCTCACAAGAGAATTTTTGAAATTGATGGGATGCTGTCCACGATTCGATTCACCAGGGCATCCTGAGGCAGCTGGATTAGTTGAGAGATGGAACCAGACGTTCAAGAAGATGGTGCATCATGTCATTGTGGAAAATCCAAGACAGTGGCATAAAATCATTCCGTTTACCGTATGGGCATTGAGAGAAGTTCCCAACGCAACGACAGGAGTGGCACCATATCTGCTGGTGTATGGAAAAATGCCAAGAGGACCATTAACTATCTTAAAGGAAAGCTGGACCAAAGAAATAAATCTACCGCCAAACATTGGAGTACAACCAGCAAAGTACCTGAAGAACTTAAGAGCAGACATGGAGAAAGCTTTGATATTTGCTGAGAATTGTGCAGAGGAAAAGCAAAAACGATACGCCAGTCAATACAACAAGAGGGCCAAGGATAAAGAATTCGAACCAGGAGAAAACGTCATCGTCCTGTATCCAACGTCAACCAATAAATTGATCTCACGATGGCATGGTCCATGTACAGTGCTACAAAGAAGATCCAAGTATTCGTATCTGGTGGACATGAATGAAAACGGCCGACGAATCGTCCATGCCAACAAAATGAGGAAGTTCATCGCAAGAACATTATCGTGTGGTCTCATCGTGGAAGAGGACGACGAATTCGGATCAGTGGTAGAGCTACCATTGAAAGAAGACCATGCAGAGACGACACAGAAATCGCTGCAATTGGACTATGAACAGATCGGACATCTTACGAGCGAGCAACAGAAACAGCTACTGGATGTACTGAACTGTTATGCAGACAGATTTTCGGACAAACCTGGATTATGTACATTGGTAGAACACGAAGTGGTGCTGAGACCGGACTTCCGAGAGAAGGAGTTCATGGCTTATCGAATACCGCTGATATACCGCACAGAAGTGGACAAACAAATACAAGAGATGCTGAAAGCAAACATCATTCAACCGTCGTCGAGCAGAATGGCAAGTCCGCTGGTCATCGTCAAGAAGAAGGACGGATCCTTGAGACTCGCGTGCGACTACAGGTACGTGAATTCATATACTGAAAATTGTCGATACCCCATGCCGATCGTCAACGATGTGCTGAGCAAAGTCGGGAAATCCAAGTTTATTTCCGTCTTGGACTGTCGCAGTGCTTACTGGACTTGTCCTGTGAAGAAATCCGACCAATGGAAAACCGCATTCGTTACCCATAATGGACTGTACGAATTTACACGTGTCCCTTTTGGAATGATTAACTCTGGGCGGACTTTTGTAAAAGCAATAAACATGATTTTGCAACCGATTAATGCATTTACTGAACCCTATGTTGATGACATTGCAGTACATTCTGATGATTGGAACATTCATTTGAAACATTTAGAATTGTTTTTGAAACAAAAAAGACTGCATAATGTAACCTTGAACTTGAAGAAATGTGTGTTTGGTAAGAGTGAGGTGAAATTCATCGGTCACCTCATAGGATCAGGGAAGAAGATGATGAATCCAGATAGGATTGACAGTTTGATTAATTTAAAAAACCCTGAAACGAAGAAGCAAGTGAAGCAAATGTTAGGATTCTTTGGTTTCTACAGACAATTTATTTGTAATTTTGCTGAGATTGCTAAACCATTGACAGATTTAACTAGCAAGCAGACACCTGAGAACATTATTTGGACTGAGGACCACCAGAAATCTTTTGATTCTCTTAAAGAAATTGTTTTATCGAATGTTATTCTGTACATGTTCGAGGTTGGCAAACCATTTAATTTGTACTGTGATAGCAGTGATTTTGCTGTGGGGGCTGTGCTGTCACAAGTGGACGATGAGGGGATAGAACGTCCCGTTTCATTTATCAGCCAGAAGCTGACAGATACCCAGAGGAGATGGGCGACGATTGAGAAGGAAGCCTATGCAATCATATGGGCTTTAAACAAATTGAAAGAAATCATTATTGGTTCCAAGATTAATGTGTTCACTGATCATAATCCTTTAGTTTATTTGACTGAGTCAATGTCGAAGTCTGCTAAGTTAGTCAGATGGTCTTTATCATTGCAAAATTTTGACATTCTGTTGAACTATAAGAAAGGAAAGTTGAATGTAGTAGCAGACTGCTTATCGAGATTGTAGTATAAGGTATTTTGTGATTGCATTTAGTATAAGAATTGTTTGTATTTAGTTTAAGCATTATACGTTCGCTAATTTTTAAGATTAATTAGCTCTCTTCAAAAGAAAGGAAGGAGGTAATGTCAGCTAATTTAATCAGTGCACGCCGATTGTCGTACAGCGACGTAAGTAGGCCAGGTGCAAATTGCCGCGCGGCGTCTGCACAGGTGATTGTCTGGACAGCACGTGACGTCTAGACGAGCGTACGTTAATTGTACAAGAAGGGAGTGGAAGTGAAGAAGGAGAGTTGCGTGTTGAGAGCCGTTGAGATAGGCTGTAAGAGTTGTTGTTGAGTTGCGATAGAGTAGACTGATGAAGATAGTAGTCGTGTAGTTGTTATGATAACGCAAGTGTAGTCATTGTTGTGTTGTTGCTGATCGTTTTACTTTATATCGGATTTTGGAGTATAATAAGAAGAGTTAAACACGTCGTCGTTGTTGGTTAACAAAACAGTGAAAGACTGTAGATTCTTTAACCTAGCCATTTAGCTAATGAAACAGTTATCTAGGGATAGGCCTACGCTACCACGAACTTATACGAAGAAGCTTCCGAAGAGACTGAAGGTCACACGAGAGTTAGTTGAGTAGTGACAGTATGTATGTATGTATGTATGTATGTATGTATGTATGTATGTATGTATGTATGTATGTATGTATGTATGTATGTATGTATGTATGTATGTATGTATGTATGTATGTATGTATGTATGTATGTATGTATGTATGTATTTATGTATGTATGTATGTATGTATGTATGTATGTATGTATGTATGTATGTATGTATGTATGTATGTATGTATGTATGTATGTATGTATGTATGTATGTATGTATGTATGTATGTATGTATGTATGTATGTATGTATGTATGTATGTATGTATGTATGTATGTATGTATGTATGTATGTATGTATGTATGTATGTATGTATGTATGTATGTATGTATGTATGTATGTATGTATGTATGTATGTATGTATGTATGTATGTATGTATGTATGTATGTATGTATGTATGTATGTATGTATGTATGTATGTATGTATGTATGTATGTATGTATGTATGTATGTTTGTATGTATGTATGTATGTATGTATGTATGTTTGTATGTATGTATGTATGTATGTATGTATGTATGTATGTATGTATGTATGTATGTATGTATGTATGTATGTATGTATGTATGTATGTATGTATGTATGTATGTATGTATGTATGTATGTATGTATGTATGTATGTATGTATGTATGTATGTATGTATGTATGTATGTATGTATGTATGTATGTATGTATGTATGTATGTATGTATGTATGTATGTATGTATGTATGTATGTATGTATGTATGTATGTATGTATGTATGTATGTATGTATGTATGTATGTATGTATGTATGTATGTATGTATGTATGTATGTATGTATGTATGTATGTATGTATGTATGTATGTATGTATGTATGTATGTATGTATGTATGTATGTATGTATGTATGTATGTATGTATGTATGTATGTATGTATGTATGTATGTATGTATGTATGTATGTATGTATGTATGTATGTATGTATGTATGTATGTATGTATGTATGTATGTATGTATGTATGTATGTATGTATGTATGTATGTATGTATGTATGTATGTATGTATGTATGTATGTATGTATGTATGTATGTAAGTATGTATGTATGCATGCATGCATGCATGTCTGTCAGTCTGTCTGTCTGTCTGTCGGTCTGTCTGTCTGTCTGTCTGTCTGTCTCTTTGTCTGTCTGTCTGTATAGCGTAGGTGTTACTGATTGTCATCGTGTGTCTCTGCAGAGCTTTTTGCTGTTCTACATAAAAAGTTCTGTTCTCATTAGATTTGTGCAGCTGTATGTATGTATGTATGTATGTATGTTCGTGCAGTTAAGAATAATTTGAAGTGTTCACGGTTTTCCGAATTTGAATAATTTACGATGGAGGATTGAAGGGACAGAGGCAGTGATACCGCTCCTTGGCTTTTTTCCCAAGATCTTGGCTTTTTCAATCGTATCTTGGGATATTGGCTTTTTTTCAAAGGACCTTGGCTTTTTTACTTGGCTTTTTTTCTGCCCACTAAATAACAATAATCTTAGCAATAATCCACTAAATAATAATAATTTTTTAGTTGCAGTTGCTACTACCAGCTTCGGCAACTCCGAGTTGTCTCAAGATCTCTCTCTCATAGTGCTACTCTGACACTTGTCCATGCCTTTGTCACCAGTAGAATTGATCACTGCAGTTCGGTACTCATGGGTCTGCCACTTGGACTAATTGGGCGCCTTGAACGAGTTCTTCGTTCGGCTGCTCGCCTCATTGGCCGCATTCCTAAATATGCCCCCGTCTCTGCTTATATGCGTGATGTTCTTCACTGGCTCCCTGTTTCACAGCGCATCTCCTACCGAGTTGCTGCACTTGTCTGGCGTTGCCTTACTGATTGTGCTCCATCATACCTGTCTATTCTTTGTCGACCTGTCTCTGACCTTGCAGCCCGTCGAGCTCTTCGCTCTACGACAATGGGGGAGCTTTTGGTTCCTCGAGCTCGCACTTCTACAAGACAGCGCCGAGCCTTTTCTTCTGTGGGTCCCGCTATCTGGAATGGCCTCCCACTAAACTTGCGACTTATGACTAGACTAAATTCACCTGCTTTTTATAAGTCGCTCAAAACCTATTATTTTAGCTGTGGCTGGACTGGGAGCGCCTCTGAGTAGTTTCTTGAAGAAGCGCTATATAAATTCACGAAATGAATGAATGAATGAATAATTTAAGCAATAATCCACTAAATAACAATAATCTTAGCAGTAATATAACCATGGCTCCATCTACTGACTAGTATTCATCCGACTTATTATTATTCTCTGAACTGTTTGCTCTCTGCATATTAGTTATTTGTGACGTCACGTGCAATTTTGCGAGATTCCGCGCAAAATCGCAAATAACTTGATAAAGACAAATCAAAGATATTAAAGTCTTTAGAGTCTAAAGACTCTAATATCTTTGGATAATAGTAGCGCACTATGTTCCAAAATCTTGTTGGTGTGTTAGAAAATCAGAGAACGGAACTTACGGAACCAATAATTGGTTATATAAATTACATTATTTATATAAATTATTATAATTAGGTTATTTATATAAATAATTAATGATTTATTATTAACAATTTAACATACATTAATTTCAGAATTAATTAGGGGCCTATGCATAATTTCATAAACATTACAATTTATCGGACAAAATAGCTTCTGTTGAAATGAAAATAGGTGTCATTTTAGTACATAATCATTAACTTGGCTTTTCTTGGCTTTTTTAAAGGCCACATCTTGGCTTTTCTTAAATTTTAGAGCGGTATCACTGGACAGAGGGTTGTGAAGTTCTTTTTAAAAAAAAGTCTTTTCCTTTAAGCGATTTCACGGAAAGATGGAATAATTGTAATGATGTCCGTATTGCGACGCGAAGGCCATAATTATAGTCAGCCGTGCGTGTATTGTTATTGCAATACAACCAGATTCATTAACATATTGGAAAACTGTTTAACATATTGGAAGAGTGTTTAACATATTGGACGATTGTTTAACATATTGGACGATTGTTTAACTTATTGGACGATTTTTTAACATATTGGAAGATTGTTTAACATATTGGACGATTGTTTAATAAATTGGACGATTGTTTAACATAATGGAAGATTGTTTAACATTTTGGAAGAATGTTTACCATATTGGAGGATTGTTTAACATATTGGAAGATTGTTTAACATATTGGAAGATTGTTTAACATATTGGAAGATTGTTTAACATATTGGACGATTGTTTAACATATTGGAAAATTGTTTACCATATTGGAGGTGTGTTTAACATATGGGACAATTGTTTAACATAATGGATTATTGTTTAACATATTGGACGATTGTTTAACATTTTGGAAGATTGTTTAACATATTGGACGACTGTTTAACATATTGGACTAATGTTTAACATATTGGAAGATTTTTTAACATATTGGAAGATTGTTTAACAATTTGGAGGATTGTTTAACATATTGGAAGATTGTTTCACATATTGGACGATTGTTTAACATCTTGGAATTTTTTTTAACACATTGGAAGATTGCTTAACACATTGGACGATTCTTTAACATATTGGACAATTCTTTAACATATTGAAATATTGTTTAACATATTGGAAGATTGTTTAACATATTGGAAGATTGTTTAACATATTGGATTATTGTTTAACAGATTGTAAGATTTTTAACATATTGGAAGATTGTTTAACATATTGGACGATTCTTTAACATATTGGAAGATTTTTTAACACATTGGAAGATTGTTTAACATATTGGAGGATTGTTTAACATATTGGAAGATTGCTTAACATATTGGACGATTCGTTAACATATTGGACAATTCTTTAACATATTGAAATATTGTTTAACATAATGGAAGGATTGTTTAACATATTGGAAGATTGTTTAACAAATTGGACTATTGTTTAACATATTGTAAGATTTTTAACATATTGGAAGATTGTTTAACATATTGGAGGATTGTTTACCAATTGGAAGATTGTTTAACATATTGTAGGATTGTTTAACATAATGGAAGATTGTTTACCACAATGGAAGATTGTTTAATATATTGGAGGATTGTTTAACATATTGGAAGATTGCTTAACATATTGGACGAATCGTTAACATATTGGACGATTCTTTAACATATTGAAATATTGTTTAACATACTGGAAGATTGTTTAACATATTGGAAGATTGTTTAACATAATGCAAGATTGTTTACCACATTGGACGATTGCTTAACATCTTGGAAGATTGTAAAAAATATTGGAAGATTGTTTAACATATTGGACGATTGTTTAACATATTAGACGATTGTTTAACATATTGGACGATTGTTAAATAAATTGGAAGATTGTTTAACATATTGGAGGATTGCTTACCATATTGGAGGATTGTTTAACATATCGGACGATTTTTTAACATATTGCAAGATTGTTTAACATATTGGCAGATTGTTTAACATATTGGAGGATAGTTTGACATTTGGAAGATTGTTTAACATATTGTAGGATTGTTTAACATATTGGAAGATTGCTTAACGTGTTGGAAGATTGTTTAACAATTTGGAGGATTGTTTAAGATACTGGAAGATTGTTTACCATATTGGAAGATTGTTTAACATATTGGACGAATGTTTAACATCTTGGAAATTTTTTTAACACATTGGAAGATTGCTTAACACATTGGACGATTCTTTAACATATTGGACAATTCTTTAACATATTGAAATATTGTTTAACATATTGGAAGATTGTTTAACATATTGGAAGATTGTTTAACATATTGGACTATTGTTTAACAGATTGTAAGATTTTTAACATATTGGAAGATTGTTTAACATATTGGACGATTCTTTAACATATTGGAAGATTTTTTAACACATTGGAAGATTGTTTAACATATTGGAGGATTGTTTAACATATTGGAAGATTGCTTAACATATTGGACAATTCGTTAACATATTGGACGTTTCTTTAACATATTGAAATATTGTTTAACATATTGGAAGGATTGTTTAACATATTGGAAGATTGTTTAACATATTGGACTATTGTTTAACATATTGTAAGATTTTTAACATATTGGAAGATTGTTTAACATATTGGAGGATTGTTTACCAATTGGAAGATTGTTTAACATATTGTAGGATTGTTTAACATAATGGAAGATTGTTTACCACAATGGAAGATTGTTTAATATATTGGAGGATTGTTAAACATATTGGAAGATTGCTTAACATATTGGACGATTCGTTAACATATTGGACGATTCTTTAACATATTGAAATATTGTTTAACATACTGGAAGATTGTTTAACATATTGGAAGATTGTTTAACATAATGCAAGATTGTTTACCACATTGGACGATTGCTTAACATATTGGAAGATTGTAAAAAATATTGGAAGATTGTTTAAAATATTGGACGATTGTTTAACATATTAGACGATTGTTTAACATATTGGACGATTGTTAAACAAATTGGAAGATTGTTTAACATATTGTAGGTATGCTTACCATATTGGAGGATTGTTTAACATATCGGACGATTTTTTAACATATTGTAAGATTGTTTAACATATTGGCAGATTGTTTAACATATTGAAGGATAGTTTGACATTTGGAAGATTGTTTAACATATTGTAGGATTGTTTAACATATTGGAAGATTGCTTAACGTGTTGGAAGATTGTTTAACAATTTGGAGGATTGTTTAAGATACTGGAAGATTGTTTAACATATTGGACGATTGTTTAACATATTAGAAGATTTTTTAACATATTGGAAGATTGTTTAACATATTGGAGGATTGTTTAACATTTGGAAGATTGTTTACCATATTGTAGGATTGTTTAACATATTGGAGGATTGCTTAACATGTTGGAAGATTGTTTAACAATTTGGAGGATTGTTTAACATATTGGAAGATTGTTTAACATATTGGACGATTGTTTACCATATTGGAAGATTGTTTAACATTTTGGAAGATTGTTTAACATATTGGAGGATTGTTTAACATTTTGGAAGATTGCTTAACATATTGGAAGATTGTTTAACATATTGGACGATTGTTTAACATATTGGAAGATTGTTTAGCATATTGGATGATTGCTTGACATATTGGACGATTGTTTAATAATATATTGGACGATTGTTTAAAATTTGGAAGATTGTTTAACATATGGTAGGTTTGTTTAACATATTGGAACATTGCTTAACGTGTTGGAAGATTGTTTAACTTTTTGGAGGATTGTTTAACATATTGGAAGATTGTTTAACATATTGGAAAATTGTTTAACATATTGGATGATTGTTTAACATATTGGAAGTTTGTTTTAAATAATGGACGACTGTTTAACATATTGGAGGGTTGTTTAACATATTGGAAGATTGTTTAACACATGGGACGATTGTTTAATATATTGGACGATTACTTAACGTATTGGAAGATTGTTTAACATTTTGGACGATTGCTTAACGAAATTGGACGAATGTTTAACATTTGGAAGATTGTTTAACATATTGTGAGATTGTTTAACATATTGGAAAATTGTTTAACGTGTTGGAAGATTATTTAACATTTTGGAGGATATTTTAACAAATTGGAAGATTGTTTAACATTTTGGACGATTGCTTAACGAAATTGGACGAATGTTTAACATTTGGAAGATTGTTTAACATATTGTGAGATTGTTTAACATATTGGAAAATTGTTTAACGTGTTGGAAGATTATTTAACATTTTGGAGGATATTTTAACAAATTGGAAGATTGTTTAACATATTGGACGATTGTTTAACATATTTGACGATTGTTTAACATATTAGACGATTGTTTAACATAATGAAAGATTGTTTAACATATTGCTAGATTGTTTAACATATTGGACGATTGCTTAGCATATTGGATGATTGCATAACATATTGGACGATTGTTTATTATATTGGACGAATGTTTAACTTATTGGACAATTTTTTAACAGATTGGAAGATTGTTTAACATATTGGACCATTGTTTAACATATTGGAAAATTGTTTAACATTTTGGAAGATTGTTTAACATTTTGGAAAATTGTTGAACTTTTTGGACGATTGTTTAACATTTTGGAAGATTTTTAACATATTGGAAGATTGTTTAACATATTGGACGATTGTTTAACATATTGGAAGATTGTTTACCATATTGGGCGATTGTTTAACATATTGGTAGATTGTTAAACATATTGGAAGATTGTTTAACATATTGGACGATTGTTTAGCATATTTGAAGATTGTCTAACATATTGGAAGATTGTTTAACATATTGGAGAAATGTTTAACATTTTGGAAGATTGTTTACCTTATTGGAGGATTGTTTAACATATTGCACGATTGTTTAACATTTTGGACGATTGTTTATCATATTGGACGATTGTTTAACATAGTGGACGATTGTTTAACATATTGGACGATTGTTTAACATAATGGACGATTGTTTAACATAATGCAAGATTGTTTACCACATTGGACGATTGCTTAACATATTGGAAGATTGTAAAAAATATTGGAAGATTGTTTAACATATTGGACGATTGTTTAACATAATAGACGATTGTTTAACATTTTGGACGATTGTTAAATAAATTGGAAGATTGTTTAACATATTGGAGGATTGCTTACCATATTGGAGGATTGTTTAACATATCGGACGATTTTTTAACATATTGTAAGATTGTTTAACATATTGGCAGATTGTTTAACATATTGGAGGATAGTTTGACATTTGGAAGATTGTTTAACATATTGTAGGATTGTTTAACATATTGGAAGATTGCTTAACGTGTTGGAAGATTGTTTAACAATTTGGAGGATTGTTTAAGATACTGGAAGATTGTTTAACATATTGGACGATTGTTTAACATATTAGAAGATTTTTTAACATATTGGAAGATTGTTTAACATATTGGAGGATTGTTTAACATTTGGAAGATTGTTTACCATATTGTAGGATTGTTTAACATATTGGAGGATTGCTTAACATGTTGGAAGATTGTTTAACAATTTGGAGGATTGTTTAACATATTGGAAGATTGTTTAACATATTGGACGATTGTTTACCATATTGGAAGATTGTTTAACATATTGGAAGATTGTTTAACATATTGGAGGATTGTTTAACATATTGGAGGATCGCTTAACATATTGGAAGATTGTTTAACATATTGGACGATTGTTTAACATATTGGAAGATTGTTTAGCATTCTGGATGATTGCTTGACATATTGGACGATTGTTTAAAAATATATTGGACGATTGTTTAAAATTTGGAAGATTGTTTAACATATGGTAGGTTTGTTTAACATATTGGAACATTGCTTAACGTGTTGGAAGATTGTTTAACTTTTTGGAGGATTGTTTAACATATTGGAAGATTGTTTACCATATTGGACGATTGTTTAACATTTTGGAAGATTGTTTAACATATTGGACGACTGTTTAACATATTGGACTAATGTTTAACATATTGGAAGATTTTTTAACATATTGGAAGATTGTTTAACATATTGGAAGATTGTTTAACATATTGGACGATTGTTTAACATATTGGAAAATTGTTTACCATATTGGAGGATTGTTTAACATATGGGACAATTGTTTAACATAATGGATTATTGTTTAACATATTGGACGATTGTTTAACATAATAGACGATTGTTTAACAATTTGGACGATTGTTAAATAAATTGGAAGATTGTTTAACATATTGGAGGATTGCTTACCATATTGGAGGATTGTTTAACATATCGGACGATTTTTTTAACAAATTGTAAGATTGTTTAACATATTGGCAGATTGTTTAACATATTGGAGGATAGTTTGACATTTGGAAGATTGTTTAACATATTGTAGGATTGTTTACCATAGTGGAAGATTGCTTAACGTGTTGGAAGATTGTTTAACAATTTGGAGGATTGTTTAAGATACTGGAAGATTGTTTAACATATTGGACGATTGTTTAACATATTAGAAGATTTTTTAACATATTGGAAGATTGTTTAACATATTGGAGGATTGTTTAACATTTGGAAGATTGTTTACCATATTGTAGGATTGTTTAACATATTGGAGGATTGCTTAACATGTTGGAAGATTGTTTAACAATTTGGAAGATTGTTTAACATATTGGAAGATTGTTTAACATATTGGACGATTGTGTACCATATTGGAAGATTGTTTAACATATTGGAAGATTGTTTAACATATTGGAGGATTGTTTAACATATTGGAAGATTGCTTAACATATTGGAAGATTGTTTAACATATTGGACGATTGTTTAACATATTGGAAGATTGTTTAGCATTCTGGATGATTGCTTGACATATTGGACGATTGTTTAATAATATATTGGACGATTGTTTAAAATTTGGAAGATTGTTTAACATATGGTAGGTTTGTTTAACATATTGGAACATTGCTTAACGTGTTGGAAGATTGTTTAACTTTTTGGAGGATTGTTTAACATATTGGAAGATTGTTTAACATTTTGGACGATTGTTTAACATTTTGGAAGATTGTTTAACATATTGGACGACTGTTTAACATATTGGACTAATGTTTAACATATTGGAAGATTTTTTAACATATTGGAAGATTGTTTAACATATTGGAAGATTGTTTAACATATTGGACGATTGTTTAACATATTGGAAAATTGTTTACCATATTGGAGGATTGTTTAACATATGGGACAATTGTTTAACATAATGGATTATTGTTTAACATTTTGGACGATTGTTTAACATTTTGGAAGATTGTTTAACATATTGGACGACTCTTTAACATATTGGACTAATGTTTAACATATTGGAAGATTTTTTAACATATTGGAAGATTGTTTAACATATTGGAGGATTGTTTAACATTTGGAAGATTGTTTAACAGATTGTAGGATTGTTTAACATATTGGAAGATTGCATAACGTGTTGGAAGATTGTTTAACAATTTGGAGGATTGTTTAACATATTGGAAGATTGTTTAACATATTGGACGATTGTTTAACATCTTGGAAATTTTTTTAACACATTGGAAGATTGCTCAACACATTGGACGATTCTTTAACATATTGGACAATTGTTTAACATATTGAAATATTGTTTAACATATTGGAAGGTTGTTTAACAAATTGGAAGATTGTTTAACATGTTGGACTATTGTTTAACAGATTGTAAGATTTTTAACATATTGGAAGATTGTTTAACATATTGGACGATTCTTTAACATATTGGAAGATTTTTTAACACATTGGAAGATTGTTTAACATATTGGAGGATTGTTTAACAAATTGGAAGATTGCTTAACATATTGGACGATTCGTTAACATATTGGACGATTCTTTAACATATTGAAATATTGTTTAACATATTGGAAGAATTGTTTAACATATTGGAAGATTGTTTAACATATTGGACTATTGTTTAACATATTGTAAGATTTTTAACATATTGGAAGATTGTTTAACATATTGGAGGATTGTTTACCAATTGGAAGATTGTTTAACATATTGTAGGATTGTTTAACATAATGGAAGATTGTTTACCACAATGGAAGATTGTTTAAAATATTGGAGGATTGTTTAACATATTGGAAGATTGCTTAACATATTGGACGATTCGTTAACATATTGGACGATTCTTTAACATATTGAAATATTGTTTAACATACTGGAAGATTGTTTAACATATTGGAAGATTGTTTAACATAATGCAAGATTGTTTACCACATGGACGATTGCTTAACATATTGGAAGATTGTAAAAAATATTGGAAGATTGTTTAAAATATTGGACGATTGTTTAACATATTAGACGATTGTTTAACATATTGGACGATTGTTAAACAAATTGGAAGATTGTTTAACATATTGTAGGTATGCTTACCATATTGGAGGATTGTTTAACATATCGGACGATTTTTTAACATATTGTAAGATTGTTTAACATATTGGCAGATTGTTTAACATATTGGAGGATAGTTTGACATTTGGAAGATTGTTTAACATATTGTAGGATTGTTTAACATATTGGAAGATTGCTTAACGTGTTGGAAGATTGTTTAACAATTTGGAGGATTGTTTAAGATACTGGAAGATTGTTTAACATATTGGACGATTGTTTAACATATTAGAAGATTTTTTAACATATTGGAAGATTGTTTAACATATTGGAGGATTGTTTAACATTTGGAAGATTGTTTATCATATTGTAGGATTGTTTAACATATTGGAGGATTGCTTAACATGTTGGAAGATTGTTTAACAATTTGGAGGATTGTTTAACATATTGGAAGATTGTTTAACATATTGGACGATTGTTTACCATATTGGAAGATTGTTTAACATATTGGAAGATTGTTTAACATATTGGAGGATTGTTTAACATATTGGAAGATTGCTTAACATATTGGAAGATTGTTTAACATATTGGACGATTGTTTAACATATTGGAAGATTGTTTAGCATATTGGATGATTGCTTGACATATTGGACGATTGTTTAATAATATATTGGACGATTGTTTAAAATTTGGAAGATTGTTTAACATATGGTAGGTTTGTTTAACATATTGGAACATTGCTTAACGTGTTGGAAGCTTGTTTAACTTTTTGGAGGATTGTTTAACATATTGGAAGATTGTTTAACATATTGGAAAATTGTTTAACATATTGGATGATTGTTTACATATTGGAAGTTTGTTTTAAATAATGGACGACTGTTTAACATATTGGCGGATTGTTTAACATATTGGAAGATTGTTTAACACATGGGACGATTGTTTAATATATTGGACGATTATTTAACGTTCTGGAAGATTGTTTAACATTTTGGACGATTGCTTAACATATTGGACGAATGTTTAACATTTGGAAGATTGTTTAACATATTGTAGGATTGTTTAACATATTGGAAAATTGTTTAACATGTTGGAAGATTATTTAACTTTTTGGAGGATATTTTAACAAATTGGAAGATTGTTTAACATATTGGACGATTGTGTAACATATTTGACGATTGTTTAACATATTAGACGATTGTTTAACATAATGAAAGATTCTTTAACATATTGCTAGATTGTTTAACATATTGGACGATTGCTTAGCATATTGGATGATTGCATAACATATTGGACGATTGTTTATTATATTGGACGAATGTTTAACTTATTGGACAATTTTTTAACAGATTGGAAGATTGTTTAACATATTGGACCATTGTTTAACATATTGGAAAATTGTTTAACATTTTGGAAGATTGTTTAACATATTGGAAAATTGTTGAACTTTTTGGACGATTGTTTAACATTTTGGAAGATTTTTAACATATTGGAAGATTGTTTAACATATTGGACGATTGTTTAACATATTGGAAGATTGTTTACCATATTGGGCGATTGTTTAACATATTGGTAGATTGTTAAACATATTGGAAGATTGTTTAACATATTGGACGATTGCTTAGCATATTTGAAGATTGTCTAACATATTGGAAGATTGTTTAACATATTGGAGAAATGTTTAACATTTTGGAAGATTGTTTACCTTATTGGAGGATTGTTTAACATATTGCACGATTGTTTAACATTTTGGACGATTGTTTATCATATTGGACGATTGTTTAACATAGTGGACGATTGTTTAACATATTGGACGATTGTTTAACATATTGGACGATTGTTTAACATATCGGAAGATTGTTTAACATATTGGACGATTGTTTAACATATTGGAGGATTGTTTAACATTTTGGAAGATTGTTTGACATTTTGGAAGATTGTTTAACATACTGGACGATTGTTTACCATATTGGAGGATTGTTCAACAAATTCGAAGATTTTTTTAACATATTGGAGAATTGTTTAACTTATTTAAGATTGTTTAACATATTGGACAATTGTTTAGCATATTGAACGATTGTTTAACATATTGGACGATTGTTTAACATATTGGATTATTGTTTAACATATTGGACGATTGCTTAACATATTGGATTATTGTTTAACATATTGGTGGATTGTTTAGCATATTGGACGATTGTTTAGCATTTTGGACGATTGTTTAACATTCTGGACGATTGTTTAACATATTGGACGATTGTTTAACATATTGGATTATTGTTTAACTTATTGGTGGATTGTTTAGCATATTGGACGGTTGTTTAACATATTGGACGATTGTTTAACATTTTGGACGATTGTTTAACATATTGAAAGATTGTTTAACATATTGGAAAATTGTTTAACATATTGGACGATTGTTTAACATATTGGACGATTGTTTAACAATTTGGACGATTGTTTAACATATTGGAAGATTGCTAAACATATTGGAAGATTGTTTAACATATTGGACGATTGCTCAACATATTGGACGATTTTTTACATATTGAAAGATTGTTTAACATATTGGACGATTGTTTAACATATTGGACGATTGTTTAACATCTTGGAATTTTTTTAACACATTGGAAGATTGCTTAACACATTGGACGATTCTTTAACATATTGGACAATTCTTTAACATATTGAAATATTGTTTAACATATTGGAAGATTGTTTAACATATTGGAAGATTGTTTAACATATTGGACTATTGTTTAACATATTGGAAGATTTTTAACATATTGGAAGATTGTTTAACATATTGGAGGATTGTTTAACGTGTTGGACGATTCGTTAACATATTGGACGAATCTTAAACATATTGAAATATTGTTTAACATATTGGAAGATTGTTTAACATATTGGAAGATTGTTTAACATATTGGACTATTGTTTAACATATTGTAAGATTTTTAACATATTGGAAGATTGTTTAACATATTGGAAGATAGTTTGACATTTGGAAGATTGTTTAACATATTGTAGGATTGTTTAACATATTGGAAGATTGCTTAACGTGTTGGAAGATTATTTAACAATTTGGAGGATTGTTTAAGATACTGGAAGATTGTTTACCATATTGGACGATTGTTTACATATTAGAAGATTTTTTAACATATTGGAAGATTGTTTAACATATTGGAGGATTGTTTAACATTTGTAAGATTGTTTACCATATTGTAGGATTGTTTAACATATTGGAGGATTGCTTAACATGTTGGAAGATTGTTTAACATATTGGACGATTGTTTACCATATTGGAAGATTGTTTAACATATTGGAAGATTGTTTAACATAATGGAGGATTGTTTAACTTATTGGAAGATTGCTTAACATATTGGACGATTCTTTAACATATTGGACGATTCTTTAACATATTGAAATATTGTTTAACATATTGGAAGATTGTTTAACATATTGGAAGATTGTTTAACATAATGGAAGACTGTTTACCACATTGGACGATTCCTTAAAATATTGGACGATTGTTTAACATTTTGGACGATTGTTTAACATATTGGACGTTTGTTTAACATATTGGACGATTCTTTAACAAATTGGAAGATTGTTTAACATATTGGAAGACTGCTTACCATATTGGAGGATTGTTTAACATATTGGACGATTGTTTAACATATTGGACGATTGTTTAACATATTGGCAGATTGTTTAACATATTGGAGGATTGTTTAACACTTGGAAGATTGTTTAACATATGGTAGGTTTGTTTAACATATTGGAAGATTGCTTAACGTGTTGGAAGATTGTTTAACATTTTAGAGGATTGTTTAACATATTGGACGATTGTTTAGCATATTGGATGATTGCTTGACATATTGGACGATTGTTTAATAATATATTGGACGATTGTTTAAAATTTGGAAGATTGTTTAACATATTGGAACTTTGCTTACCGTGTTGGAAGATTGTTTAACGTATTGGAAGTTTGTTTTAAATAATGGACGACTGTTTAACATATTGGAGGATTGTTTAACATATTGGAAGATTGTTTAACACATGGGACGATTGTTTATTATATTGGACGATTATTTAACGTATTGGAAGATTGTTTAACATTTTGGACGATTGCTTAACATATTGGACGAATTTTAACATTTGGAAGATTGTTTAACATATTGTAGGATTGTTTAACATAATGGAAAATTGTTTAACATGTTGGAAGATTATTTAACATTTTGGAGGATATTTTAACTTATTGGAAGATTGTTTAACATATTGGACGGATGTTTAACATATTTGACGATTGTTTAACATATTCGACGATTGTTTAACATATTGAAAGATTGTTTAACATATTGCTAGATTGTTTAACATATTGGACGATTGCTTAGCATATTGGATGATTGCAAAACATATTGGACGATTGTTTAACATATTGGACGATTGTTTAACTTATTGGACAATTTTTTAACAGATTGGAAGATTGTTTAACATATTGGACCATTGTTTAACATATTGGAAGATTGTTCAACATTTTGGAAGATTGTTTAACATATTGGAAAATTGTTGAACATATTGGACGATTGTTTAACATTTTGGAAGATTGTTTAACATATTGAACGATTGTTTAACAGATTGGAGGATTGTTTAACATATTGGAAGACTGTTTAACATATTGGACGATTGTTTAACATATTGGATGATTGTTTAACATATAGGAAGATTGGTTACCATTTTGGACTTTGTTTAACATATTAGACGATTGTTTAACATATTGGACGGTTGTTTAACATATTGGATGATTGTTTAACATTTTGGAAGTTTGTTTAAAATAATGGACGATTGCTTAACATATTGGAAGATTGTTAAACATATTGGAAGATTGTTTAACATGTTGGACGATTGTTTAACCTATTGGACGGTTTTTTTTACATATCGAAAGATTGTTTAACATATTGGACGATTGTTTAACATATTGGAGGATTGTTTAACATATTGGACAATTGTTTAACGTATTGGAAGATTGTTTAACATAATGGACGATTGCTTAACATATTGGACGATTGTTTACCATTTGGAAGACTGTTTAACATAGTGGAGGATTGTTTAACATATTGGAAGATTGTTTTAACATGTTGTCAGATTGTTTAACTTTTGGAGGATATTTTAACATATTGGAAGATTGTTTAACATATTGGACGATTGTTTAACATATTGGAGGATTGTTTACCATATTGGACGATTGTCTAACATAATGAAAGATTGTTTAACATATTGGAAGATTGTTTAACATAATGGACGATTGTTTAACATATCGGATGATTGTGTAACATTTTGGACGATTGTTTATCATATTGGACGATTGTTTAACATATTGGAAGAAAAATATTTAACATATTGGACGATTGTTTAACATATTGGACGATTGTTTAACATATTGGAAGATTGTTTAACATATTGGACGATTGTTTAACATATTGGAAGATTGTTTAACATTTGGAAGATTGTTTACCATATTGGAAGATTGTTTAACATACTGGACGATTGTTTAACATATTGGACGATTGTTTAACATATTGAACGATTGTTTAACCGATTGGTTTATTGTTTAACATATTGGACGATTGTTTAACATTTTGGACGATTGTTTAACATTTTGGACGATTGTTTAACATATTGGACGATTGTTTAACATATTGGATTATTGTTTAACATATTGGTGGATTGTTTAGCATATTGGACGATTGTTTAACATATTGGACGATTGTTTAACATTTTGGACGATTGTTTAACATATTGGACGATTGTTTAACATAATGAAAGATTGTTTAACATATTGGAAAAGTGGTTAACATATTGGACGATTGTTTAACATATTGGACGGATGTTTAACATATTTGACGATTGTTTAACATATTCGACGATTGTTTAACATATTGAAAGATTGTTTAACATATTGCTAGATTGTTTAACATATTGGACGATTGCTTAGCATATTGGATGATTGCATAACATATTGGACGATTGTTTAATATATTGGACGATTGTTTAACTTATTCGACAATTTTTTAACAGATTGGAAGATTGTTTAACATTTTGGACCATTGTTTAACATATTGGAAGATTGTTCAACATTTTGGAAGATTGTTTAACATATTGGAAAATTGTTGAACATATTGGACGATTGTTTAACATTTTGGAAGATTGTTTAACATATTGAACGATTGTTTAACAGATTGGAGGATTGTTTAACATATTGGAAGACTGTTTAACATATTGGACGATTGTTTAACATATTGGATGATTGTTTAACATATAGGAAGATTGGTAACCATTTTGGACTTTGTTTAACATATTAGACGATTGTTTAACATATTGGACGGTTGTTTTACATATTGGATGATTGTTTAACATTTTGGAAGTTTGTTTAAAATAATGGACGATTGCTTAACATATTGGAAGATTGTTAAACATATTGGAAGATTGTTTAACATGTTGGACGATTGTTTAACCTATTGGACGGTTTTTTTACATATCGAAAGATTGTTTAACATATTGGACGATTGTTTAACATATTGGAGGATTGTTTAACATATTGGACAATTGTTTAACGTATTGGAAGATTGTTTAACATAATGGACGATTGCTTAACATATTGGACGATTGTTTACCATTTGGAAGACTGTTTAACATAGTGGAGGATTGTTTAACATATTGGAAGATTGTTTTAACATGTTGTCAGATTGTTTAACTTTTGGAGGATATTTTAACATATTGGAAGATTGTTTAACATATTGGACGATTGTTTAACATATTGGAGGATTGTTTACCATATTGGACGATTGTCTAACATAATGAAAGATTGTTTAACATATTGGAAGATTGTTTAACATAATGGACGATTGTTTAACATATCGGATGATTGTGTAACATTTTGGACGATTGTTTATCATATTGGACGATTGTTTAACATATTGGAAGAAAAATATTTAACATATTGGACGATTGTTTAACATATTGGACGATTGTTTAACATATTGGAAGATTGTTTAACATATTGGACGATTGTTTAACATATTGGAAGATTGTTTAACATTTGGAAGATTGTTTAACATATTGGAAGATTGTTTAACATACTGGACGATTGTTTAACATATTGGTCGATTGTTTAACATATTGAACGATTGTTTAACCGATTGGTTTATTGTTTAACATATTGGACGATTGTTTAACATTTTGGACGATTGTTTAACATATTGGGCGATTGTTTAACATATTGGTTTATTGTTTAACATATTGGTGGATTGTTTAGCATATTGGACGATTGTTTAACATATTGGACGATTGTTTAACATTTTGGACGATTGTTTAACATATTGGACGATTGTTTAACATAATGAAAGATTGTTTAACAGATTGGAAAAGTGGTTAACATATTGGACGATTGTTTAGCATATTGGACGATTGTTTAACATATTGGACGATTGTTTAACATTTTGGACGATTGTTTAACATATTGGACGATTGTTTAACATATTGGATTATTGTTTAACATATTGGTGGATTGTTTAGCATATTGGACGATTGTTTAACATATTGGACGATTGTTTAACATTTTGGACGATTGTTTAACATATTGGACGATTGTTTAACATAATGAAAGATTGTTTAACATATTGGAAAAGTGATTAACATATTGGACGATTGTTTAGCATATTGGATGATTGTTTAACATTTTGGACGATTGTTTAACATATTGGAAGATTGTTAAACATATTGGAAGATTGCTTAACGTGTTGGAAGATTGTTTAACATTTTGGAGGATTGTTTAACATATTGGACGATTGTTTAGCATATTGGATGATTGCTTGACATATTAGACGATTGTTTAATAATACTTTGGACGATTGTTTAAAATTTGGAAGATTGTTCAACATATGGTAGGTTTGTTTAACATATTGGAAGATTGCTTAACGTGTTGGAAGATTGATTAACTTTTTGGAGGATTGTTTAACATATTGGAAGATTGTTTAACATATTGGAAAATTGTTTAACATATTGGATGATTGTTTACCATATTGGAAGTTTGTTTAAAATAATGGACGATTGTTTAACATATTGGAGGATTGTTTAACACATGGGACGATTGTTTAGTATATTGGACGATTATTAACGTATTGGAAGATTGTTTAACATATTGGACGATTGCTTAACATGTTGGACGAATGTTTAACATTTGGAAGATTGTTTAACATATTGTAGGATTGTTTAACATATTGGAAAATTGTTTAACATGTTGGAAGATTATTTAACATTTTGGAGGATATTTTAACATATTGGAAGATTGTTTAACATATTGGACGATTGTTTAACATATTAGACGATTGTTTAACATATTGAAAGATTGTTTAACATATTGCTAGATTGTTTAACATATTGGACGATTGCTTAGCATATTGGATGATTGCATAACATTTTGGACGATTGTTTAATTTTTTGGACGATTGTTTAACTTATTGGACAAATTTTTAACAGATTGGAAGAATGTTTAACATATTGGACCATTGTTTAACATATTGGAAGATTGTTTAACATTTTGGAAGATTGTTTAACATATTGGAAGATTGTTTAACATAGCCTTTTGGACGATTGTTTAACATATTGGAGGATTGTTTAACGTATTGGAAGATTGTTTACCATATTGGGCGATTGTTTAACATATTCATAGATTGTTAAACATATTGGAAGATTGTTTAACATATTGGACGATTGTTTAGCATATTTGAAGATTGTCTAACATATTGGAAGATTGTTTAACATATTGGAGAAATGTTTAACATTTTGGAAGATTGTTTACCATATTGGAGGATTGTTTAACATATTGGACGATTGTTTAACATTTTGGACGATTGTTTATCATTTTGGACGATTGTTTAACATTCTGGACGATTGTTTAACATATTGGAAGATTGTTTAACATAGCCTTTTGGACGATTGTTTAACATATTGGAGGATTGTTTAACATTTTGGAAGATTGTTTGACATATTGGAAGATTGTTTAATATACTGGACGATTGTTTACCATATTGGAGGATTGTTCAACAAATTCGAAGCTTTTTTAACATAATGGAGGATTGTTTAACATATTTAAGATTGCCTAACATATTGGACAATTGTTTAGCATATTGAACGATTGTTTAACATATTGGACAATTGTTTAACATATTGGATTATTGTTTAACATATTGGACGATTGCTTAACATATTGGATTATTGTTTAACATATTGGCGGATTGTTTAGCATATTGGGCGATTGTTTAACATTTTGGACGATTGTTTAACATATTGGAAGATTGTTAAACATATTGGACGATTGTTTAACATTCTGGACGATTGTTTTACATATTGGACGATTGTTTAACATTTTGGATTATTGTTTAACATATTGGTGGATTGTTTAGCATATTGGACGTTTGTTTAACATATTGGACGATTGTTTAACATTTTGGACGATTGTTTAACATATTGAAAGATTGTTTAACATATTGGAAGATTGTTTAACATATTGGACGATTGTTTAACATATTGGGCGATTGTTTAACATTTTGGACGATTGTTTAACATATTGGAAGTTTGTTAAACATATTGGAAGATTGTTTAACATATTGGACGATTGCTCAACATATTGGACGATTTTTTACATATTGAAAGATTGTTTAACATATTGGACGATTGTTTAACATATTGGACGACTGTTTAACATATTGGACGATTGTTTAGCATACTGGACGATTGTTTAACTTTCTAGACGATTGCTTAACATATTGGAGGATTGTTTAACATATTGGAAGACTGTTTAACATATTGGACGATTGTTTAACATATTGGATGATTGTTTAACATATAGGAAGATTGGTTACCATTTTGGACTTTGTTTAACATATTAGACGATTGTTTAACGTATTGGACGATTGTATAACATATTGGATGATTGTTTAACATTTTGAAAGCTTGTTTAAAATAATGGACGATTGCTTAACATATTGGAAGATTGTTAAACATATTGGAAGATTGTTTAACATATTGGACGATTGTTCAACTTATTGGACGATTGTTTTACATATCGAAAGATTGTTTAACATATTGGACGATTGTTTAACATAATGGAGGATTGTTTAACATACTGGACGATTGTTTATGGTATTGGAAGATTGTTTAACATAATGGACGATTGCTTAACATATTGGACGATTGTTTAACATTTGGAAGACTGTTTAACATATTGGAGGATTGTTTAACATATTGGAAGATTGTTTACCATGTTGGAAGAATGTTTAACATTTGGAGGATATTTTAACATATTGGAAGATTGTTTAACATATTGGACGATTGTTTAACATTGTGGACGATTGTTTAACATATTGGACGATTGTCTAACATAATGAAAGATTGTTTAACATATTGGAAGATTGTTTTACATATTGGACGATTGTTTAACATATCGGATGATTGTTTAACATTTTGGACGATTGTTTATCATATTGGACGATTGTTTAACATATTGGAAGAAAGATTTTTTAACATATTGGACGATTGTTTAACATATTGGACGATTGTTTAACATATTGGAGGATTGTTTAACATTTGGAAGATTGTTTAACATATTGGAAGATTGTTTAACATATTGAACGATTGTTTAACATATTGGATTATTGTTTACCATATTGGACGATTGTTAAACATATTGGAATATTGTTTAACATATTGGTGGATTGTTTAGCATATTGGACGATTGTTTAACATATTGGACGATTGTTTAACATTTTGGACGATTGTTTAACATATTGGACGATTGTTTAACATATTGGATTATTGTTTAACATATTGGTGGATTGTTTAGCATATTGGACGATTGTTTAACATATTGGACGATTGTTTAACATTTTGGACGATTGTTTAACATATTGGACGATTGTTTAACATAATGAAAGATTGTTTAACATATTGGAAAATTGTTTAACATATTGGACGATTGTTTAGCATATTGGATGATTGTTTAACATTTTGGACGATTGTTTAACATATTGGAAGATTGTTAAACTTATTGAAAGATTGTTTAACATATTGGACGATTTTTTTACATATTGAAAGATTGTTTAACTTATTGGACGATTGTTTAACATTTTGGAGGATTGTTTAACATATTGGACGATTGTTTTACATATTGGAAGATTGTTTAACATATTGGACGATTGTTTAACATATTGGAAGATTGTTTAACATTTTGGACGATTGTTTAACATATTGAAAGATTGGTTAACATATTGGAAGATTGTTTAACATATTGGACGATTGTTTAGCGTATTTGAAGATTGTCTAACATATTGGAAGATTGTTTAACATATTGGAGAAATGTTTAACATTTTGGAAGATTGTTTACCATATTGGAGGATTGTTTAACATATTGGACGATTGTTTAACATTTTGGACGATTGTTTATCATTTTGGACGATTGTTTAACATTCTGGACGATTGTTTAACATATTGGAAGATTGTTTAACATAGCCTTTTGGACGATTGTTTAACATATTGGAGGATTGTTTAACATTTTGGAAGATTGTTTGACATATTGGAAGATTGTTTAATATACTGGACGATTGTTTACCATATTGGAGGATTGTTCAACAAATTCGAAGCTTTTTTAACATAATGGAGGATTGTTTAACATATTTAAGATTGCCTAACATATTGGACAATTGTTTAGCATATTGAACGATTGTTTAACATATTGGACAATTGTTTAACATATTGGATTATTGTTTAACATATTGGACGATTGCTTAACATATTGGATTATTGTTTAACATATTGGCGGATTGTTTAGCATATTGGACGATTGTTTAGCATATTGGACGATTGTTTAACATTCTGGACGATTGTTTTACATATTGGACGATTGTTTAACATTTTGGATTATTGTTTAACATTTTGGTGGATTGTTTAGCATATTGGACGTTTGTTTAACATATTGGACGATTGTTTAACATTTTGGACGATTGTTTAACATATTGAAAGATTGTTTAACATATTGGAAGATTGTTTAACATATTGGACGATTGTTTAACATATTGGGCGATTGTTTAACATTTTGGACGATTGTTTAACATATTGGAAGATTGTTAAACATATTGGAAGATTGTTTAACATATTGGACGATTGCTCAACATATTGGACGATTTTTTACATATTGAAAGATTGTTTAACATATTGGACGATTGTTTAACATATTGGACGACTGTTTAACATATTGGACGATTGTTTAGCATACTGGACGATTGTTTAACTTTCTAGACGATTGCTTAACATATTGGAGGATTGTTTTACATATTGGAAGACTGTTTAACATATTGGACGATTGTTTAACATATTGGATGATTGTTTAACATATAGGAAGATTGGTTACCATTTTGGACTTTGTTTAACATATTAGACGATTGTTTAACGTATTGGACGATTGTATAACATATTGGATGATTGTTTAACATTTTGAAAGCTTGTTTAAAATAATGGACGATTGCTTAACATATTGGAAGATTGTTAAACATATTGGAAGATTGTTTAACATATTGGACGATTGTTCAACTTATTGGACGATTGTTTTACATATCGAAAGATTGTTTAACATATTGGACGATTGTTTAACATAATGGAGGATTGTTTAACATACTGGACGATTGTTTATGGTATTGGAAGATTGTTTAACATAATGGACGATTGCTTAACATATTGGACGATTGTTTAACATTTGGAAGACTGTTTAACATATTGGAGGATTGTTTAACATATTGGAAGATTGTTTAACATGTTGGAAGAATGTTTAACATTTGGAGGATATTTTAACATATTGGAAGATTGTTTAACATATTGGACGATTGTTTAACATTGTGGACGATTGTTTAACATATTGGACGATTGTCTAACATAATGAAAGATTGTTTAACATATTGGAAGATTGTTTTACATATTGGACGATTGTTTAACATATCGGATGATTGTTTAACATTTTGGACGATTGTTTATCATATTGGACGATTGTTTAACATATTGGAAGAAAGATTTTTTAACATATTGGACGATTGTTTAACATATTGGACGATTGTTTAACATATTGGAAGATTGTTTAACATTTGGAAGATTGTTTAACATATTGGAAGATTGTTTAACATATTGAACGATTGTTTAACATATTGGATTATTGTTTACCATATTGGACGATTGTTAAACATATTGGATTATTGTTTAACATATTGGTGGATTGTTTAGCATATTGGACGATTGTTTAACATATTGGACGATTGTTTAACATTTTGGACGATTGTTTAACATATTGGACGATTGTTTAACATATTGGATTATTGTTTAACATATTGGTGGATTGTTTAGCATATTGGACGATTGTTTAACATATTGGACGATTGTTTAACATTTTGGACGATTGTTTAACATATTGGACGATTGTTTAACATAATGAAAGATTGTTTAACATATTGGAAAATTGTTTAACATATTGGACGATTGTTTAGCATATTGGATGATTGTTTAACATTTTGGACGATTGTTTAACATATTGGAAGATTGTTAAACTTATTGAAAGATTGTTTAACATATTGGACGATTTTTTTACATATTGAAAGATTGTTTAACTTATTGGACGATTGTTTAACATTTTGGAGGATTGTTTAACATATTGGACGATTGTTTTACATATTGGAAGATTGTTTAACATATTGGACGATTGTTTAACATATTGGAAGATTGTTTAACATTTTGGACGATTGTTTAACATATTGAAAGATTGGTTAACATATTGGAAGATTGTTTAACATATTGGACGATTGTTCAATATATTGGACAATTTTTTAACATATTGAAAGATTGTTTAACATATTGGAGGATTGTTTAACATATTGGAAGATTGTTTAACATATTGGAGGATTGTTTAACATATTGGAAGATTGTTTAACTTATTGGACGATTGTTTAACATATTGGATGATTGTTTAACTTATAGAAAGATTGTTTAACAAATTGGACGATTGTTTAACATATTAGACGATTGTTTAACATATTGGACGATTGTTTAACATATTGGATGATTGTTTAACATATTGGATGTTTGTTTAACATATTGGACGATTGTTTAACATAGTGGAGGATTTTTTAACATATTGGAGGATTGTTTAACATATTGGAAGATTGTTTAAGAACACTTTGAAAATATCGGCCTACAGTACCGTAGAGACGCATGTCCTACTCTTTTATCCTCAATCTTTTCCTCATACTTTTCATCCTCCTCCTTCTCCTTTACTCCTTCTTTTTCTCGTGCTTTGTCTCCCTCATCGTCCTCCTACTTTTCCTCCTCTCTATCTCCTCATCTTCCCTTTCCTCCTTTACTTATCCTCCTCCTTCTCCACCGATTCCCTTCCCTTTTCTTCTTTTCTCCTTTCTTCCTTTTTCTCCTACTTTTCCTCCCATTCTCCTCCTTCTCTTCTTCCTCCTTTTCCTCTTCCTTTTCTTCCTCTTCCTCCATTTCTTCCTCCTCCTCTTCCTTTTCCTTCTTTTCCCTCCTCCTTCTCTTCTTCTTCTTCTTCCCCCTCGTCCTCCGCTTCCTCTTCCTCCTCGTCCTTATCCTCTTTCTCTCTTTCTCTTCCTCCTCCTCCTCCTCCTCCTCCTCCTCCTCTTTGTCCTCTTCCTTCTTCTCCTCCGTCTCCTCCGTCTCCTCTTTCTTCTATTTTTTCCTTCTTCCTGCACTCTTCATCTTCATATTCGCTCTCTGTCGTGACTTGTGACGTTTGAACACACACGTTCAGAATTATGTTTGCAATATGTATTTCTTACTTACTTACTTACTTAATGTTTTCACGAATTTACAGACACGACGTCAAATAATCAAGAGTGCGTATTATTGTCGGCCTTTGTCCTCTGTCTGTCAATGTCTGCCTATCTATCTGTCTTTCTGTATGCACTTGTCTGTATGGTTCTATGTTTGACTATCTCTCTATAATATGCTTATTATGTCTTTATGTTTGCCTATAAGGCTTTCTGTAGGTCTGCCTGTCTCCGTGTTTGCCAACGTGTCTTTCTGCATATTTATATGTATCTCTCTCTGTGCTTGTCCATTTAATATTCGTGTCGTCCTTTTGTGTAATTTTGTCCTTCTCTGTTTTGCCCCGTTTTTGGCTGCTGCACCATTTTACTTTGTCTCTCTGTCTATCCTTCCGTCCGTCCTTCTGTCTGTCCATCTGTCTGTCTGTTTTCATTTGTTTTCTCCGTTGCGCGGAGTGTGACAACCGCCTTGAGAGCATAGTTGCCTTTCCGTTGCTGAGGGATTTCATTTCAAATATAGCTCCATAAGAAGGTAAACCGAGTTGAAGTTAGTCAAGACGCGCGCACGACTTGCATGCGGTGGTGCAGTGGGTATATGCGTTGCCTTGCAGCCGAAAGGTTGCAGGTTCGAATCCATCTCAAGTCGCCTCGTAGGGACCTTGGGTAAGTCCTTCACTCGCAATTGCTGAACGCTTCGGCGCGAAACGTCTATTCAGTGTCCGCGCTGTAGTGGGGAGCGCTTCTGAGTAGAAATCTTCAGGGGGAAGCTATGACAAGTGCACATACAAACAAACCCATGAGACTGACGAGAGAAGAATGGCATTCTGACGACCATGCACTAAGTAGTAGACACGGTAGCAGCGGTGTTGCTTAGCGGAGAGAGTAGGCGCGGCTGTTGCAATTCCTATGCAGCGCACACGTAACAATGTTCAGACGAACTAAACCTGGACCGCCGTCTCGAATCTGATTATTCACAGATGCGACGCAACATGTGCTCCGCGATTGATTTGGCAGAGCGTGTCACCGAACGGGGCAATCAACTGAAAATCGGTCTAATTACATGTTCCAGATGATGAAAAAGCAAGCTGATTGGTGACCATGCATGAGTGAGCAAAAGGATGTACACAGTGCTGGTCTGTTTGGGTCGAGAAGCGAATTTGGTCGAAACTTAACAGGTCCGGTGTTACGGGATATTTGACTATCCCCTCTTAAAGCTATCCCGGGGGATGTAATATCCCGGATATAGAGTAGCCTATCCGGGGGATAAACCATTCTGTCCCCATTTTTGAAAAAATACGTATAATTGAGAAGTTCTTGCTGTAAACAAAATTTAAAGTTACTCCAATTGTTTTAAGTGTCCTAAGCCATGCATGTTCAGAGCAAGGCAACTTGAATTTAGTTAGTGTCTCTTGAACGCTCAGAAACACATAAAGTACTCTAAAACCAAAGCAGACAAAATTAGCTAATAGGAATAAACATACATGCTAGTGTCATTGTTCAAAAGAAAGCATTATGGAAGTCAATTTGCAAAACTAAACACACGCGGAAGTGGCTTTTAAACTTCTCTTCATCTGGGGGGGGGGGGGGGGGAAGAGGGCACGATTATTAGGGGGATACTTTGTTTTGTGACACCGGCTTCTGCGTCACTGACACTTCAGCAAATTTAAAGTAGACATTTTAGCCAATTTAGCGCATCCCACCTCACATAATTTAAATCAACCTTTTAGCCATTGATCAAGCCACCGAAATAACTATTGAAAACAAGATTATTTTTAAATGATACCTCCACGTTTTTGCACTCCGGGCACTTCCATGGACTCCGGTCACCTTCCCTGAAGGTCAAACATTTTCATCTCTAAGTAACGGATGCGCGTGCAGGTTTACTGCTTCCACGTGTTGAGGATGAGACATTGTATGTTCAAGGTGCTTTGATGTCTGTGTGCTGCAGGTTCTATTGCTTCGCGACATCTTTGGCGTCAACAGGGACAGTGACGCTGTCAAGGTCCTCTCTCTCTTATAAATTTTATACAAGCCTGAGTTGTGTGATATCTTGATCTGGGGTGGTCGATATATGTATATGTATATGTAAATGTATATGTATATGTATATGTACTATATGTACAGTATATGTATATGTATATGTATATGTATAATTGTATATGTAAATGTATAATTGTATATGTATATGTATATGTACATGCATATATGTATATGTATATATGTATATATAGATCGTCGATTAGGGTGGAGGAGGCTGAAGTGATACGAATGGGATGTGTAATGGAAGGCGAAAGGTTGTATGATGACATGATGTTCAAAAAAACATAAGTGGGAGCATGATGAAGCTTTCAGCACGCAATATCAAAGTCGCCCATCATCTATAAAATATTTATCATCTCTCTAGTGTCTGCTTGTAGGCCAAAAGCAGTTAACAATTGAGTTATATAATTCGATGTTAAAAGCAACCACATCCTGGCTTTCAGCAAGTCAATATTATAGGCTTATGCATGTATGCATAGCATAAATAATAAAGTGAGATCTATATGCTTGAGGAAGCCGCGGAGAATAAACGATTCATACTCTCTAAGTAAGATGATTACGGCAAGACTGCCACAAGAGGCTGGAAAATCCATTAAAAAGCTATATGTGTTTTTTATGAGAAACGAAATTGCCTCTTCACGACCATGGAGAATAATTCCTGACCTTTTGAATTAACTTGTAAAATGAGATCAGATGGGGGTTTCACCACGTCCGCAGATCACAGTGACTGATAGAATATCTTCACCGAGGTTAAAAAAAGTGAGGCAAACTGTTTTTCAAATATCTCCAATGCTTGATAACATATCACGCTAAAAGTTTCCAAATATTTAGATCACTGGACCAAGAATATGATTCCAAACTTTCAAGAAATAAAGTTGAACGGATAAAAAGATATGAATCTTTCAACTTCAAAGTTTTAAATTGACCAGTGGCGGAGAGTATTGATTTCAAATCTGAGAAAGTGCTATATTTAGATTAATGAAGAGAGCACGTCGTCTTATACAATAGTGTAGTAGAATAAAGTGAATATTTTCGAAACCCGGGCAAAATTGTAACAAGCACCGTTTCGCGATAAAACTGTAGTAAAGGTAATTTTTTAATGTTTGTTGAAAATCCCCATCTTAATCTTTAATATTTATGAAGTTATTTTATAAAACGATCCAAGTGAGCGATAATGCAGGTTGTTTGCCCTTTGCGCGATTAAATTTTTCCGCTCAAATGATGCCAATGCGGAACGTAACTTGTCGCTTGTTGGCAAAACTTAATAAAAAATCACATAATTTTCGTTTATTTAACCGACGAGGGTCTGAGAATGTTTTATGACAGTTTATGAGCACAAGGACATAATTTATGATGGTCCTGCAAGTAGATAGGTTACTCTGCAAGGGTGCGGCCCGAATCGACGAAACTCGATCGAATCACTGAAACGCATTTCGGCAGGATCACTTAAATCGATTTTCAATAACCTAACGATTTTTAGACACTAGACTGTGTAGCAGCAACACTTAATAGGTCGATTTTGCTATGTATTCAATTCAACTCTGAACAATTTTTGGGGGTTTGGCCGCTTTCTGTTATAAAACAGTGTTCAGGGATTCGGGCGTTTGTGTGTATTCGGCATATTCGATGATTCGGGTTTCGATGATTCGAGTGACACCCTCTGCAAGGAGTGTAGGGCATTAACCCCAGGAAATCGCCTTCCCCTCCCCCTCCCCCCGGACGTAAGGCAGCATAGCTCTGGGAGGTAAATTGGGACAAGGCTTGAGAACATCCCCATACCAATGCAGCTACCCTAAAGTCTATACATTAGCGAGTAGGGAGCCAGTGAAGCACCTCCAGCATGTAGTTTCACACACGACCATATTTAGGGAGTTGCCCAATAAGGTGTGCAGCAGAGCGCAACACCCGGTCAAGACAAGTCATTCTGCTGGATGGGAGGCCAATGTGGAGCGAAGAGAAATAGTCAATGTGAGATGTAATGAAGGTATGCACTAAAGTAAGAGTGGCAGCAGTCGTAAGAGAACGAATGACAGTGCGAAGCTGGTGCAGCTGATAGTAGCAGTCTCTAGCAAGACGGCGAAGTTGAGGAGCAAAACTGAGTTATTGGTCAAGTTGGACACCAAGGTCATGAACCGTGGTTGCAAAGACAAAGCCAGGAAATTCAGATGCAAAAGAAGAGAGTTCAAGCTTGGCAAGTTGCTGCCGTGTGCCTGACCAAATAAATTTTGTCTTAGATGGGTTCAAGTGTGGTCTATTGGACGACATCTATGCTTCTAGAGCATCCAAAGTCCCGCTCATCTTCCGAACAGCTGAGATTAGCATTAGAAGGAAAGCAATGTGTGTAAACCTGGACGTTGTCAGCATACTGCTGACCAGAAACCTGTTAGGAGTGTGGCAAGACCTGAGGGGTAGACAATATAAAGTATGGGACCAAGGACTAAGCCCTGAGGTAGACCAGACTGTGCTGGCACTAATGAGGACCTAGTAGAGCCACGGGCCACACAGAGAAAACCTTCGTGAAGAATTAAAGAATCTATCCGTTTGTAAAAAAATGTACCAGACAGACCAAAAGAAACACTCAGCTATGAATTGATAAAGTGCTTCTGACAGTGCACACTAATAGAAGAATTCCTTCAGCACAAAATAAAAACAGAGAAAAGAAAGTGGTTTCAGACATCAGAAAAGTTGCACTTTTGTCACAAGTTAATTGCAAAGAACATGTTAATAGAAAGAGTTTTATCCAAAGTGCAGGAATGACGAATTCAAAGGCTCGAGTTTTGGCTATAGCAATGCTTGCTCGAAGGACAAGGAGACCATGCCTATTCTGTCACATGGGTTTAGTGGAAAAAGAGAGGAAGCTGGGTCGGCAAGCGGATGAAACCGTGAAGATACTTTTAGTTTGTTTCAAAACGTTTCCAACCCTGTCCTTGACCTTTAGTATCTCATGGATTTTAGAGCAGACCTTGGTTTCCTTGGTATTGATCATTGATGTCTAATTTAAGGTGAAATGTGTTTGCACCCATGTCACCTATTTGTCTGTTACAATAAGATCATCAGGGTACAACATATATCCCATCTCCTATCTTACATAAGTTGCATGGCTGATATAGTAGGTAGTCACAATAGTCACTTCAAGTGTTCACAGATACAGGCTTGTACCAGTCATAAACACATTGGAAGACACCGATCTAATTGCCCTAAGGCGTCTCAGTTGATAGGGTCTAGTAACAGGAGCTGGTCAGGTTAGCTAGGTGTTCACTGTTCAGTAAACGTCAAATCCCTATTGAGTGTGACACCCAGTTCACGAACACTGGAGAAAAAGGTTAAATCAAGGAATAATGAGGCCAGTAATTGGAGTTCAAGCTTTTGTAGCTGTTGCTTGGTTCAAGACCAGATCAATTAACTCTTTGATGGATTAAGGCTAAGTCTGTTTGCTATCATGCAAAAGTGGGGACCTTGTAATACCAACTTCCACCTTTCAATTTCATTGTTTAAATACCGGTAATAAAGTCCATTATCATAATCCACTAGGTCTCTATGGGTCCACGCTCCTTTTGTCTTTACTCAGGGTTACCTTTCAAACCACTACTCCAGTTTAATTGTAATTTACTTGTTATCAAACAAACTTAATATTGCAGCTTCACAACTTGTGTTCAATGTGTCCATCACCAGTATCCACAATGCTCTAAGTACTTTTGTAAAGTTTGGGGCTTGTTGATGGGTTCCAGAGGTAAATTTTTCCACATCAACTCCAAGATGACTTTTCAATTCTCTTGTCATTTTTCTCATTGTTCCAAGATTATGGTATTCTCAAGCTTAGCTCCCCACATGTGATAATCTATCTGGTTCAAATCTGGAGAGTTTGAGGTCATTCGTTCTCAGTGAAACCAGGGCAAATTGCACTGAGCCGATACCATTTCTTCAACGTGGTAGCCACCATTAGCAGTGAGTGTAATTATAGCTCCAAGATCTTGCTCATAAAGTGTCTATATGAGTAATTTGTCTGTCCTTGACACCTTATCCATTTTCATTTGTGATGTGACTGAAAAAATAGTTTTTGTAACTTTTTGTTGCGTTACACGTGTTTGGACCATAGAAAGACAGTGGGTGGACCCACTAAAAGTGATATAACTTTTGTTATGTGTGAAATTTTTTGTGAAATTTGGCAGTTGTGTGTAGATATGAATTAGTTTTGATTCTATACCAACTGATTAAGAATGTCTTACGTTTGGCTTAAATATTAGCAAAAAACCGTTTTCGGGTTACTTTTTTGCCCACCCTGTAAATCCCTGACATGGGATTGATGGGGATTTTCACTCAAGTGATCAGCTTCAAATTCTGAATCCAATGATACCAAACTGATTAAGAATGTCTTACGTTTGGCTTAAATATTAGCAAAAAACCGTTTTGGGGTTACTTTTTTGCCCACCCTGTAAATCCCTGACATGGGATTGATGGGGATTTTCACTCAAATGATCAGCTTCAAATTCTGAATCCAATGATACCAAACTGATTAAGAATGTCTTACGTTTGGCTTAAATATTAGCAAAAAACCGTTTTGGGGTTACTTTTTTTGCCAACCCTGTAAATCCCTGACATGGGATTGATGGGGATTTTCACTCAAGTGATCAGCTTCAAATTCTTAATCCAATGATACCAAACTGATTAAGAATGTCTTACGTTTGGCTTAAATATTAGGAAAAAACCGTTTTCGGGTTACCTTTTTTGCCCACCCTGTAAATCCCTGACATGGGATTGATGGGGATTTTCACTCAAATGATCAGCTTCAAATTCTGAATCCAATGATACCAAACTGATTAAGAATGTCTTACGTTTGGCTTAAATATTAGCAAAAAACCGTTTTGGGGTTACTTTTTTTGCCCACCCTGTAAATCCCTGACATGGGATTGATGGGGATTTTCACTCAAATGATCAGCTTCAAATTCTGAATCCAATGATACCAAATTTATGCTTGTTACAATTTTGCCCCGGTTTTTTTCTTGTCTACCCGACTACAAAAGCTTGAGACCGACAGTAATCGTAATCGTAATCGTAATCTCCAAATTTCTTGAGCGTCACTCGGCAGCCAAGCGCAGGGCGCCAATGTGTGCGTGTCTGTCTGTGTGCGCGTTTCTGTCTATCTGTTGTCTGTCTGTCTGTGTGCGCGTTTCTGTCTATCTGTTGTCTGTCTGTCTGTGTGCGCGTGTCTGTCTATCTGTTGTCTGTCTGTCTGTGTGCGCGTTTCTGTCTATCTGTTGTCTGTTTGTCTGTCTGTCTGTGTGCGCGTTTCTGTCTATATGTTGTCTGTCTGTCTTTTTGTGTGCGCGTTTCTGTCTATCTGTTGTCTGTCTGTCTGTGTGCGCGTTTCTGTCTGTCTGTCTGTCTGTCTGTCTGTCTGTAACTGACCGAAGTAGTATGTACAATTGTAAGTTAATAATGATTGTGTTCGTGTTCAAGAATACAACGCATATTATTATGGGAGTGTGACAAAACACGCGTAGATGACACCTACGCGAGTAATCGTATACGTAGAAGCGTGGGCTGAGACGAAAACACCATGGTTGCCGGAGGGATACCATCACCACCATCACCACCACCACCACCAAGCGCAGATCATTGAACTCTGTTTTATTTTACGGTCTTTTTGGATCGTCTGTTCCACTTGTCGCTTTATGGTTCCTCCTTTGCGTTCCGCTTTTCTCTTCCCTTGTTGTCATTAAATTTGGTCATTTTGGTCATCTGGTCATTTGGTCCATTTGGTCATTTGGTCGTTTGGTCGTTTTGTCATTTGTTATTTGGTCATCTGGTCGTTTGGTCATTTGGTCACTTGGTCGTTTGGTCATTTTGTCATTTGTTATTTGGTCATCTGATCGTTTGGTCATTTTGTCATTTGTTATTTGGTCATCTGGTCGTTTGGTCATTTGGTCATTTTGTTATTTTGTCATTTGTTATTTGGTCATCTGGTCATTTGGTCATTTGGTCATTTGGTCCACTTGTAAATAGCCTACCTCAGCTGCAGCCATCACAGTTTGGACGCATCGGATTTTTCTTCCAATAGCAAAAACAAATTTGGAAATAACTGCCATCAGCACAGTCATGATGCACATCAACCTGTTCACCCATGACACCAACAAATAATTCACCCACGCACATTATTCCAGATCAATTCAAAACTCCGACCATCCATCGATCCACTCATTTCATCCATCCATCTTTCCATCCACTCATTTCATCCATCCATCTTTCCATCCACTCATTTCATCCATCCATCTGTCCATCCATTCATCCATTCACGCATCTTTCCGTTCACTCATTTGCTAACTCATCCATCTTTTCCTATACCCAACCATCCATCCACCCATATATCCACCCGTCCATCCATCCATCCATCATCCATCCATCATCCATCCATCCCCCATCCGCTCATTCCATCCGTCCATCCATCCATATAAAGTTATAAACTCATCCGTAAAACCATCCATCCACTCATATAACAATTCAGCTCATCAATAACAATGACGATTACTATAATAGCGCAGCAACACAGCCATGCCATCACAAGGGCGCCTCACGTACAACTAACAGCAGGATATGCCATACAAAATAAATAAGGGCTTAAAGTGCGGTGGGACGGTCATGGAGGTCGTCCTGGCACTTATGTTCAAATCTCTACGCTGTCCTGCCACTTATTTGGCCAGCACACCTGAAAATGTAAGGGGCGTCCTGTTACTTTTTTTTATACACTTTTAGCACTGAAAATAATTAAGCCTTCAGTCCAGATTTCAAGATTTGAAGGAGACAACTGAGTCAGCCGCTCGCAGGGCGGAAGGATGACTGTTCTAGCATCAACTCATCCATTTTGTCAATCCATTCATCCATCCATCTATCCATCCATTCATCCATCCATCCATCTATCCATCCATTCATCTATCCATCCATCTATCCATCTATCCATCTATCCATCTATCCATCCATACATCCATTCGCCAATGCAATCATCCATCTATCTATCCATTCGCCAATGCAATCATCCATCCATCTATCCATCTATCTATCCATTCGCCAATGCAATCATCCATCCATATATCCATCCATTCGCCAATGCAATCATCCATCCATCCATATATCCATCCATTCGCCAATGAAATCATCTATGCATCCATACATCCATCTATCCATCCGTCCATCCATCCATCTATCCATCCATTCGCCAATGCAATCATCTATCCATCCATACATCCATCTATCCATCCTTTCATCTATCCATCCATCTAATCTATCCATCCATTCGCAAATGCAATGATCCATCCATTAATCGATCAATCAAGCAATCAAGTCATCGCGCCACAGTGGCCCCAATAGGCCCACGTGACGCTACTATATACGCGGCGCTCAGCAACTGATTGCTGAAGCGTGATAAGATTCACTTAACGGAACGCTTTATCATTGTATGGGTCGCAGTTCTTATCAGAGGCACATCGCAACATGGCCGCTGCTCATATTTCAGTCTCGTGGCGCAAAACACAACCAAATTACCGAAAGCCAGCCACGAAACATTGCCGCTCCCGCCTCTAGACTTTTTCTGATGAGTTAATATTCATGAAAAGCTGGAGAGAGACGGAGACAAAATCACAGTTGAACGCAGGGGTCAACTCAACGAACATCTGTCAGGCGCGGATTCAGAGGGGGGCGGAGCCGGCGTACGCCCCCCCTAAACCTCAGCAAATGTTCTCAAACTAAACTGACCTAAAATTAATATAATTGCAATTTGGGAATAGGATCTTTGAAGTAGCTGGACCGGCAGAATGGAGCTCTCTTACCTACTTACCTGAGTTGCTAGCAGACGTTGCCCACGTGACCAATGACTTTTGCCGTTACGTCATTCACAAAGTTCATGTACAGACAAAATTTACGTAAATAGAAATTGGTCATTTAAAAAATATGTCGAGTGGTCCGCCGTCAAAACAAGCAGTTTTATCATTTGCGAATAAGCCGACTGCCGTTGGTTAGACATAAGCCTATCTTATACCTAAATCTCAAAAGATGGCATATGATTATCATTATAATTTTGAAATTCGTCGTAGCCTACTGATTATAGCCGCCGAAAGCGTTCAGCTGCCGATATCATGGACAAAAGCAAATCAAGGATATAGAACTGCAATTTCAGCAGATCGAGTCATGGGAGCTCGTCTGCAGAAATTAAATGTAGCCTATCAAAGATTACTCATATAATCATTCTCTTAAGCTCAGTGGCGTGCGGTCGATGGATGAGGGGCATCCCTTGCTTATTGAATCTATTTTATACAAATACTAGTGTACAGTGTTTAATCTAGACGTCTCTGGGGGGGGGGAAGTTCCCCCCCAGGATTGACATTTCCCCCCAGAAAAATGTGACCAAATGATATTAGTTTTTTACTGTTTTTATCATTGTTTTACATGAAATGTTATAATATATCATGATATTATTTACTATTATATGATTATAACGACATTATTTACTAATATAATATATTATACTGTCATGTTGCAATGAGTAGGCTATAACTTACTGTATGTATTGGTATAAACACTATTTTTGCCTAACTAAAAACAGAGATGACATCCCTCCAGAAAATTTAGCAAAATGATAATAGTTTTTAGCTGCTGCTTACATCATCGCATTACATTAACTGTTACAATATAATATACCGTAATATTATTTACTATTATATGGTTATAGTAATTATTTACTATTACAATATATGACACAATCCTACTAAAATGAGTGTTAAGATGATACCTTAAAATGCTGCTATTGAAATGTGGAAATTCAAAAAGTTTCTGATAAGGCTCTGAACAAATACAGGTATTCTGTTAAAATGACACCTTAAAATGCTGATATTGAAATGTGGAAATTCAAAAAGTTTCTAATGAGGCTCTAAAAAAAATACAGTTATACTTTGTTAAGATGACACCTTAAAATGCTGCCATTGCAATGTGGAAATTCAAAAAGTTTCTGATGAGGCTCTGAAAAAGTACAGGTATTTTGTTAAGATGACACCTTAAAATGCTGCCATTGCAATGTGGAAATTCAAAAAGTTTCTGATGAGGCTCTGAAAAAGTACAGGTATTTTGTTAAGATGACACCTTAAAATGCTGCCATTGCAATGTGGAAATTCAAAAAGTTTCTGATGAGGCTCTGAAAAAGTACAGGTATTTTGTTAAGATGACACCTTAAAATGCTGCCATTGCAATGTGGAAATTCAAAAAGTTTCTGATGAGGCTCTGAAAAAGTACAGTTATTTTGTTAAGATGACAACTTAAAATGCTGCCATTGCAATGTGGAAATTCAAAAAGTTTCTAATGGGGAGGGGCACATCCCCTCCCCATACACCTCCCCTTACGGGTCTCGGTGCTACGCGCCTCACGAGCGTCCTTCGGACGCTCAATTGTCTCCCCCCCCCCCGAAACCTGAATTCCCCCCCCCAGCGGAGGGGGACTAGATTAAACACTGACTAGTGTATTCAATTTCTATCATTACTACATGTATGTTAATTATCGTATGATAAATTGGCATCGACTATATTATTATTTTTACATACATACATACATACATACATACATACATACATACATACATACATACATACATACATACATACATACATACATACATACATACATACATACATACTTACATACATACATACATACATACATACATACATACATACATACATACATACATACACACACACACACACACACACACACACATACATACATACATACATACATACATACATACATACATACATACATAATTACATACATACATACATATATACGTACATGCATACTATAATAATTAGGCCTATACCCCTTCACCACTGCGCCGAACAAATGCATGTATGTGTGTGGGCTTATATGCCTATGTATGTATGTACTTATGTATATATGTATGTATGTATGTATGTATGTATGTATGTATATATGTATGTATGTATGTATGTTTGTATGTATGTATGTATGTATGTATGTATGTATGTATGTATGTATGTATGTATGTATGTATGTATGTATGTATGTATGTATGTATGTATGTATGATTATATGTATGTATGTATGTATGTATGTATGTATGTATGTATTCATGTATGTATGCATGTATGTATGTAGTATTTACGCCCCCCCTAAACAGAAATCCTGGATCCGCCCCTGTCTGTAATGTAATGTAGGCCTAAATGCAGTGTGTGCATCTTTGAGGATGTTTCATTCCATACAAAGGTCTTGTCAAGCAGGGGCGGATCCAGGGGGCAATCCGGCCATGGCCCCCCCCATCGAAAACTGCCATGGGACGTGGCCCCCCCATTTGGTGTGAAATTAGCAATACGAATATGGGTGTAATGGATATTGCCCCCCCCCCCCTATTCGGAAAAATACATTGAACGTGGCCCCCATTCGGTTTTCAAGTTGAGGACTAAAAAAAGGTCATCAACCTTTTTGGCGGATGAAAAGTACTTTTTTCCTCAACGACCGATCACTATTTTTAGAACTTTCAAAAAAAATCCTTTTTCCCGTCCAAGATCTAAGATTTTGGCCCCCTTGAAGCAGTTCTGGATCCGCCACTGTTGTCAAGGAAACGAGTTTATTTACAAGCGCTATATCAAATTAAGTCTTCATTTATAGGCTTAATTTTTAGTCAAACTATAGGCCTACGGTTCTTTCGGCAGTGGCAAGTAAGATACACGTTTCATTATTATTATTTTTTAATAATAACAACAACAACAGCTCCAAGGATATTTTTTTTAATTCCGAGGGATCTGAGGTGTCTCCGGTTAAAAAAATAATGATGATAATACTTAATAATAATATTGTGTCGGGAGACCCGCAGGAGACAGCACAACTCTTTCAACGTCTTTTTGTTTTGGCACACAACGCTTTAATGCTGTTTCTTACCGATCTGCCTTTGCACAATTAATCGACCGGTGACGATGATCGTTAACTCCAGAACAACACAGCTTTTAGTATTAAATTTTATTGTTTTTAAAGCCTGAGGGATCATAATAGGCTATACACCTCCGGCGAAATAACAAATAAAAAACAATTGTTTATTAATAATATCATTACAATATTTATTAGAGAGGTTTAATAGACTTACCGACGACGCAGGTGACGCAGACACTGCCGTAGAGCAGAATGAGTAGGATTCGAAACCAGGGCAGATCAAACGGAGAGTTCATCACCCAATCGCCATCATCAGTCCCCCACGACGACGACGACGATGATGATGATGACAACGACGACGAATTGCCAACGTTATCACTCAGATTGGCCATGATGGTGGACATCTTCGGCGATTATTTAGCGCCAGAAGCTCACAACAACAGATGTTGTATGCCTATTCGTTCGACCGTCTTTTCCCAGGAACTTTTTGGAGCGTTTTTGCGCCCTCTAGAGAAGAGAGGAGGAGAGAGAAGCTCAGTCAAGTATGTCGGGAGATGTAACCTATAGTCGAATGTTCGACTATAGTTCGTCGCGCCTGCGTTCAAAGTCGCTATGATCTATCTTTCGATGGCACTCTGCTTTGCGACGAGTGAAATAACGGTGAAATGAGAACAGGATTCAGAACGAGGCTGCTGCTGTCTATGTCGCTCGCAGAAGCATCAGTGCCGTATGCAGCCTCTTAGTGATAGTCCGTCCTCAGCAACTCCGCTATCGACTGCTTTACAAGTTTAAGTGAACGCGAAGGGACCACTGTGGATGCCAGTGGAGTAAGCTTACAACATGCAGTCGACACTCTGCTCGCATCAGCGTTTGGCAGATGCATCGGTTTGCGTCCAATTACCATTATTGGAAGTTCGGTGACTACTGAGTTTCACTAGAAACCTGTTACATGGACATGGAACTTTTTGGGCAAGGATTCAATGACCTTTGTTCACCAGCGTTCACAGGAGATGTCAGGTTCGTCCGGCTATTGCTGCACCGACAATAAGTACCCATGTACATGATTGACAGCGATTTTATATTTCGTAACTTTGGCATATGAATAAGGATCCAAAGAGTGGATGGATGGATGGATAAATGGATTATGGATGGATGGATGGATGGGTGGATGGATGGATGGATAAATGGATGGGTGGGTGGATGGGTGGATGGGTGGATGGATGGGTAAATGGATGGGTGGATGGGTGGATGGATGGGTAAATGGATGGGTGGATGGGTGGGTGGGTGGATGGATGGATTGTAGATGGATGGATGGACTTTTATTTTATTTTCATTTCTCGCATTTGTTATAGCGCTCCTTCAAGCCTTCTACTCAGAGGCGCTCCGGACTACAGCGCCGATACTGAATCAGAGCTTCATGCCGAAGCGCACGAGCAATGGCGAGTGAGGGGCTTGCTCAAGGTCGACTTGAAGTGGATTCAAACCTGCAACCCTCCAAGACACCGAACCAACCACCACACCCCATAAAAGATGGGTGGATGGATGGATGATGGATGGATGGATTTTGGATGGATGAATGGGTGATGGATGGATGGATTGATGGATGGATGGATGACCATTCATTGGTCAATCCTGTCCCCATAGCCGTCCAATCGTGCCACTGAAAGTGCACTGTACATGTAAGTGTGCTCATTATAATTATTAGAATTGGCTAGAGAGCGCAAGTGGAGGAGATGACATTTGTCACTTGACTGGGTTTGGATTCACAGCCTTTCAACGGAATGTCTGACGCTCTATAGCCACTGATGCCACTTGTCCCTCCTAGTGATGCAAATTCGGCTGACAGCGAAGGCATTCCTGGAAAGGTTTTTTAGTCAATATATTATGCTTCAGCTTCTGAGTATTAACGAAGTAACCTGTGAAAGAACAATTGACCGCTGTATGTACTGGTAGGCTATACGGCCGATTCCAAACAGGAGGGACATGGAGGAATTCCTAATGAGAAAGGCATAGAGGAATTCTTATTATGAATGACATGGAGGAATTTTTAATAGAAAAGGATATAGAGGAATTCCTAATAAGGACATAGAGAAATTCCTAATAATAAGGACATAGAAGATTTCCTAGTATATAAGAATGACATAGAGGACTTCTAATAGGCCTAGAAAGGATATAGAGGAATGGCATTGAGCCAACTAGATTTGTCTAACTTGGGCTTCAAGGTTTAGTTTCAATTGTTATTGGTTTCAGTAATGACTTTCAGTAATTATTAGTTTTAGTTATTGCGTAAAGTTTTTGTTTGAGTCATTATTAGTTTCACATGTTATAATTTTATGCTCCTGTCGTTATTGATTTAAGTATTTTTGACAAGTTTTAGTTCAGTTTTATATCTAGTTAAACAATGCAACAGAAACTTCTTCAGAGCGTTTTCAGTTCGGCTTCAGTTATTCGATCACTAGTACATAGCCGCCATCAGTGTAAATCAAATAGCTGCAAATACTCAGTAACCACTGAGTAAATAAGTAAGCAAATAGGTAAGTAAGTAGGTGAGCAAGTAAGTGAGCAAGTAACTAAGTGAGTAAGTAAGTGAGCAAGTAACTAAGTGAATAAGTAAGTAAGTGAGTAAGTAAGTAAGTATGCAAGTAACTTGTCAATACGCATTTGCATTACATTGCATAAAAAGATTTCACATTATTCTTATATTCATATGGCATGACATCAAGCCGTGTCCAATTCGTCATGTAATTATGGTCCTTTAAACGACTAATGTGGCAAAAACGTCTTGATGATGACGACGACGACGATGATGATGATGATGGGCATGACGTTCGGTTTTCTCCAATTTTCACTGCGTACAAATTATCTGTCACGACATCTGGAAATGTGATACAGTGAGCGGAGGATGGAGAAGGTTGCTGCAGCTGCTGATGAAGATGCTGAATCTCGTTCTATGGTCAGAGCACGACGCAACGAAACGAATACTAAGAACCGTCATTCAGGGCACGACCCTCCTCACGCTCAGCAGCCCCTCCTCATCATCAACTCATTCGTCGTGAGGGTGGATAGAGTGACAGGGCGCTATAGACGTACCAGAGAAACTCGTCTTTTGACGATGCAGAGAAGTACAATACATGTATGTGCAGTGGACAGATGGGTGGTTCGGTCTCGATGCACCTCGTAGGAATGTAGAATAATTATTATATAAGTTAAGTGGACGTCACTACTGACGCAACCTTAATTATTAATCCTGCTCTTGTTATCATTATTATTGTCATCATCGTCATTATTAATAGTCTATTGTTGTCGTTATTATTGTTGCTATTGCTGTAATTATTATTATTATTAATACTATTATTAACATTATTGCTATTACTATTATAACTACTATTGCAACTGCTGTTGCTGCCTGCTGCTATTGCTACTACTACATCAACAACGACAATTATCATTACTATTTTAGCATCATCGTAGTCATCAGCATCATCATCATTATCATTGGTGTAGCACCATTGGTAGCAGAAGTACAATAAGTAGCTGTAGTTGTAGTAGTGGTAATAGTAATGGCGGTGGTGATCGTCGGTTTACAGTGATAGTAATGGTGGTAGTGGTAGTAGTAGCAGTAGCAGCAGCAGCACCAGTAGTCGTAGTACCAGTAGCAGTAGCAGTGGTGGTATAGTGGTGATTATAGTGGCAGTGGTAGTAATAATGATAGTGATAGTGGTCGTAGTGGTGGGAGCCGCAGTATTAGGGGTGATAGTGAGAACCACTGAAATGTACTAAGCTTATATAGCTACTGGAATGCTGATAGCCTATGAAAGTTCGGATTATCGCTCACTCAAGAAAAGCCAATGATTCATCAAAGCAAATCCCAGAATTCTCTGAGGCAAGTCCCAGGATTCCTAGAGGCAAACCATAGCAAAGGATAGGCGGCACAACACGCCGCTTTAAAACGCAAATTTCTCAGCAATGATGCAAAATTGTTTAAAACCACCTTGGGGTTTTTGATTTGAATGACATACGAACCAATCAACTTAACTGTATTTAGCGGCCGCTGACCAGATTTCTTGAAAATTGCTTTTAAAGTGGACGAATTTAACATGGGTTTACATAGGAACAAGCGCTCTCTGCCTGTACAGGAAGTCACGTGTCATTCGCCATCGGCCATGGACCACTATACGAAGCCTTATCAATCCAGCTAATATAACAGTGGTGTCATTTGCATTAGCGTCATCCATCATCTCACCATCGCGGTCAGTGTCCCGTATCAACTGTTCATCACCATGGTCACCATCATCACCTGCATCAGCAGCATCAGCAGCATCAGCAGCATCAGCAGCATCAGCAGCAGCAGGCTGCGACATTGTCATCCATCTGACGTCGACGAGATGCGAATGAATAATTCGTGTTTCTTGTCAGTTTTTGTTTTGTCAGGCTCAACGCCTTATTCGCATTTTTTAGTTGAAGTCATTCCACGCCTTCGTCTACCTTGTTCATTTAAAAAATGTATTGTTCAGTGCTCTCCTTTGTTTTACTCTCTGCCCGTCGTCATATCTTCTAGGCTACGTGCATTGTTCATTGTCATCCTTCTGGTCAAACAGAACCAGTGGCGGCGGCAGGGGGTGGCTAGGTGGGCTAAGTTCCCCCTAAACGTGGCTCAGACCCCCAAAGCAAAAAGCTGAAAATGTCTAAAACGGCTTACTTCGTAATAAGGAAACTAGACAATGACCAACGGCAACGAAATCAGCTATATTATTCTAGTGTAGATGCTTATGCCATTGGCGACACCAGAAGAGGGGTTAGGGGGCTAAGCCCCTAAATGTGACTCAGCCTAATCCCAAAGCAAAAAGCAATGAATGTCCATGTTTCGGTTTAAAAGTTATTATTATTATCTTATTTTCGGACCTCAACTGCGGCGGACGGTCATACATCGACTCACAGGTGAGACATCAATTGCGACTGGGCTCGACTCCCGGATACTCCGATCGAGAGTCACTGACAATCAACCGACACGACGAATGTTTTTTACTCCTGTTACTCCTTGTGCTTCGACAATTATCTGGACATGAGTCAACTTTTACCAACGAGAGACTTCTCGTCGAAACCGTCAACGTGTTTGCGGATGCTGTCGCCTGTAACAGTAATGTTGTCGTTCGTCTACATGTATGTCCACGCAACGTGGTTCAGAGTCTCTGAACATCTACTCATGTCATCTGTTAGCTGTCGACGGAATCCGTTGATTCGTTCCACCAGTGTGTGTGTGTGTGTGTGTGTGTGTGTGTGTGTGTGTGTGTGTGTGTGTGTGTGTGTGTGTGTGTGTGTGTGTGTGTGTGTGTGTGTGTGTGTGTGTGTCTGCAAACGGTGACTCTTCCAGCTTACTGTGCATTGTTTGCTCACTGTTGTAATATTTTTTGTTCTTAATGGCACTAAACATCAAGCAAGCCAGCGTAGAGAGCGCCTCTGAGTTGGTTTCTTGAAGAGGCGCTATATAAATTCTCGGAATAAATGAATGAATGAATCATAAAAATTTGCATGGTCATTATAGGAAAATGTTCTTTGATGGCCGAATCAGCTCAGGGTTGTCTCCGTTAAAATTGTAGGTCCAGATTATTTTTTTACCATGAAAATGGTATCTTATCCCGGGCTTATTCCCTTAGAAAGCGCTAGCACCCCCCTCCCAAGAACGGAAGCCAAATTCCGCCCATGTCGGCATGGTAATACAACGTCCCGGTGAAGAGTCACCTATTCTATTGTTCTATAACCACCTAATCAAGTGTAGACGGCTTACTGTTGTACGTTCAATTGGCCATTGTTTAAAATTCTGTACACCACAGTACGAATGCCAGTGAAGAATGGAATCAGCTCAGAACAGCCGCGTTCAACAAACCGACATGACACGTTTCTAAGTTCGAACAGTAGACTATTATAAGGTTTTCATAAGGTTTTGAAAATTGTTTTGGATATTTATTGCAAGTATTTTTGACTTTTTATACCTATTACAGTGCAAATTTTATAGGATTAAGTATTCTTAAATTGTTTAAATTTCCGTCCGTGGGGACGAAACTCCCTGGGATGAAACGTCCACTGGATGAAACGTCCTGGGATGAAACGTCCACTGGAGGAAACGTCCTGGGATTAAACGTCCACTGGATGAATCGTCCGGGATGAACCGTCCGGGGATGAATCGTCCGAGGATGAAACATCCTGGGATTAAACGTCCACTGGATGAATCGTCCGGGATGAACCGTCCGGGGATGAATCGTCCGAGGATGAAAGGTCGGGATACCAACAAAATAGATTCGGGATGTTTCGACGGGGCTATTTTGACGGGGCTATTCTGTCGGTGATCGACTATAATGACGAGAGTGTTTTGCCAGTGGGCGATTATGACGGGGCTGTTTTGCGGGGCTATTCTGACCGGACTATTTTGACGGGGTGCCGTTATCTCCAAGTTAAATCCGATTTGATATGAAAACATGTGGGTTTAATTCGAAACATTGCTCGGTAACTTGGTTTTTCGACAACAATGAGTGTTCAAATTATTATAACAACGTCTTATTGTTCATTCCAGAGATCGAGAATATTAACAAGAAGAATCATTGTTGTTCAGAGAAGCAATGTCTCTTCTTGTTCTGCTCGTTTTGCTGTCTCTGCCTCTGCCTCTGTGACATCGCATCGTGAACAAGAGCCACGTTCAGTATAATAAAAATATTAACCCCCATGCTACCAGTGACATGGACTACCAAAGGGTGGTTACCACCCCTGGTTTATGGGTTTGGTTTGAGATGTCATAACTTCCAATACACCAATGGATAGAGCCTTCATTTCTGCACAACTTGGTAGGCCTATATTTAGGTTTAAAATATTTAAATCTACCACGAAATTATGCATTTTTTACATGAGGACCTTTGATTCCACAATCGAATAAGTTTGATTGTTTAAAAACCTAGGGGTGGATACCACCTTCCCTTGGTAGACCAAGGGTTAATACTGCATGGTATCTGGAGATCACTGGTTAGCGGGAAACTAAGTTGATCGACAGCCTGTTCAGTGTTCAAGGCTCTGACCCCAAGGAAGGCGGAGCTTGTTGCAGAGTTATTGGGCGAGCGGTTTATGAGACAACGCTGGTTTGTACAAAACTAGCTTTAACTCGTACAGTTTAGGTGATAGCCTACGTTATACTAGGTTGAAATATTTCCGTGTTTAATAAAGTGAAAACTATTAGGCCTATATTGCATTAAGACCAATGTTTCTGAAACATTTCGATCTTGAACGTCTTATCTAACTTTCCATTGAACACCAACGTCTTGCAATGATAAAATTCGCTTTACGCATTTAAAACTAAACCGCTGCTGGACAAAATGTTTCGACTTTTTTCCATTTCGTCTGTTTTCGTAGTGATAGTCGTCGTGAAGCTGACAGTCGGTGAGTTTGTATGTTTTTTTGCTATTAGGTCTATTTCAAATGTGCATTATCAGCGACTAGCGCAAAACGAGGTTGACATAGGCTACATGCAGGCCTATTATTGTGGTTTTAATGTTCGATTCACAGACTAAATCTGGGTTGTCATAAAAAAATATAAAAAAGTCATAGGCCTAACCCAACCCAAATGCTCAGCAACACATATGCGATACGGTAGCCTACTCTAGTTGCTTAATCCATCGTGATTTCGATTAAGACTTTGCATGCCGTTGCAAACCTAACAGATTGTGCAATTATAGTCCACTAATAGCCCTTTGAATTGCAGAAGATCGTATGATACCGAATTCTCGTCCAAATCACCAAGATGCTGCTTAATAATAATAATAATAATAATAATAATAATAATAATAATAATAATTATTATTATTATTACTATCGAGAATAGCCAGGACTCACTGATAGAAGGATGCAACGACGAATACCATCAAGCAAGGCTGAAAGCAACAGCGGCGCCTCACGCTGGAGACTGGCTATTCGCACTCCCGCTCTCATCATGTGGATTACGAATGGATGACGAGACAATCAGAGTGGCAGTGGGTCTGAGATTGGGAACGATGACCTGCGAGCCCCACACGTGCCCTTGTGGGATGAATGTCACTGCAGAGGGTTCGCATGGTCTATCATGTAGCCTAGGCCCGGGACGAATAGCCAGACACGCAAATCTAAACGACATCATAAGCCGAAGTCTTACACAAGCTGGAATGCCGAACATCAAGGAACCACCCGGTCTCTCACGCACTGATGGAAAAAGACCCGACGGGATGACTTTGATTCCGTGGCGAGGAGGACGCAGCCTCGTGTGGGATGCCACCGTAATAGACACGGTTGCTCCTTCCTACCTACATGCCTCGGCTGCAACGGCGGGGGCTGCAGCTGAATTGGCGGACACGAGAAAAACTGTCAAGTACGACCACCTGTTGGCCAACCACCACTTTGTCCCCGTGGCCATGGAGACCCTGGGCCCAATTAACAACAATGGACTTGATTTTATTAAGGACCTTGGAAAACGTCTAACACTAATCTCTGGAGATATTAGAGAGACATCTTACCTTTTTCAACGCCTTTCTGCCACCATCCAACGCTTTAATGCTATTTCTTTCCGAGGCACTTTTGCCCAACCAGACATGCATATGCGCACTATCGAGTGAGCCGTTCCAGATCAACATTATTTATATCTCCGGTTATTGTTTGATGTTGATATTGATAGTTTAATAAATTTTATGTTATAATAATAATAATAATAATAATAATAATAATAATAATAATAATAATAATAATAATAATAATAATAATAATAATAATAATAATAATAATAATAATAATAGTTCTTGTTCGATCAATAAATCAATCGATGAGAAGTTACCGGCCAATAGCGCCAAATCAAAATCCTTACGCAGAAGCGCCTCAGGCACAGGTCATCACTTGCGAGAAAAAGAAGTAGGCCTACTCAACAATATTGATGGTGAAACCAAGAACACTTTGGGAGATTGATGTTGTTGTTGTTGTTCTTCTTCTTCTTCTTCGTGTTCTTATCATCATCATCATCATCATCATCATCATCATCATCATCATCATCATCATCATCATCATCATCATCATCATCATCATCATCATCATCATCATCATAATCATCATCATCATCATCATCATCATCATCATCATCACCATCATCATCATCATCGTCGTCGTCATCATCGTCATCGTCGTCGTCGTCGTCGTCGTCTTTGTCGTCGTCGTCGTCATCATCATCGTTATTATTATCATTCATAGCGAGACACAGTCAGGTTCAAACGAATGATGATCACAAGAAGACTAGCAGATGCAAGTTTTCAGTTGAGAGAGAGGAAAACAGTCCCGCTATGATAGTAAAACACATGGGGAGGTAGAGAGCCTCTCTATGTGTGACCTTGGGAGATTATCACCGCGTCACCTGTACATCGTGAGTGCCAGCTTCAACTCGAAACACTCAATGACAGGAAGCAAGTGCAGTGGACGAAGAACTTTCGTGATTTTTTCACGTGAGAATAAGAACGGGGTTTGGTCAATACACGCCGTTTTGAAAATCGCTGTGTGGTGCTCTTCAGCTTGCTTAGGCTAATCGTGATGTATGTTCAAAACAAAGTCTTTATTCATGAAATCGGTAATTTAATGTTTTGCGTGGCTAACAATTATACCAATCGCACATGCAAATGCAATTATTTCAGCTTCTGGATAACCCTACAACTTTGTGCTTTTTCCCATTGTTTTTAATTTATTGCAGGATACACCACAAGTTCGGTCTCACAGTTTGTTCCGTTTACATGTCGTTTTATTGGTTTCACCAAAGTGATTGACTTCATCTACGTACTGTGTATCGATGAGAAATATTATGCTGTCAATTTACGAACTTACGACGATGCCATTCCACACGACCTGCTAATGATAACTGTTCTGGACAAGATAAAAGCTATGAATTATTTTGAATGGCCTGTCAGCATGGTTGGCATGGAAAATAAATATATTCTATATGTTGGTGATCATACTCTTCATTGTTCGTGCATCTGGAAACTGGACACGGTAAGCAATACAGTTGAAAAATGGTTAACGGATCTCGGGAACGAATTCAGTTTGTCCGTAGCTAATGACAATCATTTACTGGTGCTGAGGTATTTGGAAGATCTTCCACGTTTAGAGATTTACGATCAAGATGCGAAACTTATAACACGTGTGTCACTTGGAAACGATTTCAAAGGTCCATTCGGCGCTATTCAGAAACCCAGTGGAGAATTCATCATCACACACGGATTAAAAGGAGACCATGAGATGTACGTTAGTTTCCTAACGGTTGATGACCAAATATTGGGTGATATTGATCTCAGAGAAACATTAAGATTCAATATTCATTTCAAGGAAATGCTACTGATAATTATTCTAGATTTCGTTGAGTTGTTTTCATTGGAAATAGTAAGTTTGAACATATATTATTTTGACCGGCTTACTGAAACCTGGATCCAAACTAAAGAGCTTAGTGTTATCATGAATAACAGCTCAGAAGAGAATTCGGGAGAGATTGTCGGTTTCCGGGACAAATATGGGAGAACTTACAGTCGGATGGCAGAACTACCAAATAAGCAGCGCCTTCAATTGTTATGGGATACAGAAAACAAAAATCTTATGTTGGCTGACCGCATCTTTGGGAATTTGTATCTGTTTGACCCAAACAGTCTTATGTGGAACCATATTTATGGAAAATTGAATTTTACATTAGAATTGTATTACGATGCAAAGAAACGACAGATCGTTTTACGGCGCTTCCAAAGAATGGACATTTTATCATTGAACAAAAACTAATCGCCTTAAATTTCTGTTACTCAACTTATGAAGAAGTTTGGTCAGTCTGCACGGCAATCTTATCCTTATTATAGAATGTCTACAAAATGATCTCTCTGCTATTATTCTGAGCTTAGCTGGCGATAATTTTCTTTGCATAGTTTTGAATTGCGACGAAGCTAATCAAATCCATCGTGCCATATATTTGCAACTATAAGGTGTCTCGATAGGTCGAGAACGATTTTGAATGCAGACAAATATATGTTATACTGTTACAGAACCCTTATTAGCCTAGCCATAATTGTCATTGTTTTCGTTGAATTGGGTTATTCTGGAAAATAATCTCCGTATAGACTGTATCTTTTTTTCTTGTTCGTGTATAATTGCTAAAAATTGATCTGGAGATTTTTGGCGCCACATACTTTCCTCACGTGTCAACCAGATGCAATGAGTTCAACGGCCGCACACTGATCGTGCGACGGTCCGATTGGTCAGTGCATGGTCACTCGTTCTCATAATTTTATGCCGAGATCAAGGAAAGGAAATTTCTGACACGTCATCCACATGGCTGACTCTCGGGCTAGCTGATCGTCTCTGAGTATAGGGACCTTTGAAGGGCGATACTATCCGCAAGACGACGTTCAAATCTACTAGGCGCCGCCTTCTCGCCTGTCCTTCATGAAGGTCGTCTAACAAGGAAGCTTTGCCTTGCCTTTGTCTTGCCTTTGCCTCGCCTTTGCCTTTGCCTTGCCTTTGCATTGCCTTTGCCTTGCCTGGTCTTTGCCTTTGCTTTGCCCTGCCTTGACTTGCTAACACAGAAACACGTGTCTCGTCATATCAAACCTCAATGCCAAGCTCACTTAAAAACTATGACGGTGTGTGTGTGTGTGTGTGTTCGTGTGTGTGTGTGTGTGTGTGCGTGTGTGTGTGTGTGATTGGGACTGCGACTGTGTGTGTGGGTCATTTCTGTACAAGCAGACGATACGACACGTGTGTTGGGACTTGGGAAGCCTTTGTTGGTTGAAGGATTGTCTCGAGTATCGCCTGCATCAGCAAAGACATTCAGCAAAGACATTCAGCAAATTAATAATGCACACATTCGATTCAAATGGTGACGCACAGTCCACAGCCGTCATCATCGAACTCTCTTTCACTGACATGCGTATAGTCTACTTGACAATGATTGATGCGCTGCTAGGCTACTGCTGGAATGAAGGACGACTCACAAGGAGTAGGGGCTCTGCTGATGGTGGCCATTACTGCTGTCGAACACAACCCTGCAGGGATATTCTAACCTACTGTAGGCTAGGCCTACATGTAGAATTGTGGAATTGTAGAAGGACATATGAATGTGAGACCTCTGATTAAAATATCGTATTGAAAATATAATATTCAGATATTCATCCAATCATCTACGTTCAAGACAGATTGTGCAAAGTTTTCAGACAGAATACCGATATAGACAGACAGAACAACACATTTGTGATAGAAAATATGATATTTAGCAAAAATAAATAGAAGCCTACGATCCAATACATGTTTAATATATGACTTTAGCAAAATAGTGCCTTTGTAATGGGGGGGGGGCGGGGCGATGGAATGCTTATTTTTAGTTTTTACTTAAGCATTGGGGTGTACGGGTGCACACGAGGCAGGCGGTCGTCGAATATACGATTAATTTAAGTACGTAATATATGGATGGCCCATAACACATTGCTGCCTTACATCACTTAGCCTTCCGAATGGCATCCGAAAGTCTGACGTTTTGCAAGAGACGGCCGTATACTCCCGGACTGCCATTAGCACCACCTTGCGCACGTCACACCCCTTTCCCCTAATGCGACTCATTCAGCCCCATCATAATCATATGGGGGAGTCTCATTTGTATTCATCTCTGATCAAGAAACGTTATATTAATAAGATATATTAGTAGAGCGTGGCTTGGGAAGTGACACACGATATAAGCATTCCTTTCTCGTTGGTTGTTGTGCTGGAAAAGTGAACTACGGACTAAATAATTAAGAAAAACGTCGGACGTCGAAGTTGGATATAATTTATTCTATCGAATATTTTGTACTCAACGATGCATAAGCTTAGTGTAACATATTCCTAGCTAGGAACGGCTAGCTACACATAGGCCTAGTTTTTTCAAAATTCAAATATCATGCATGCAATACTGCAGCGTAATTATTTTGTATCATAAATTATAGGATAACAATAGCCGAACTATTATAATATTATAGGCCTACTTTGCATGACTTTAGATACAGTTTAGCCTACTGTTTGTTATTTGTAGCCTACTGTTTGTTATTTGTAGCCTACTGTTTGTTATTTGTAGCCTACTGTTTGTTATTTGTAGCCTACTGTTTGTAATATGTAGCCTACTGTTTGTTATTTGTAGCCTACTGTTTGTTATTTATATGATAGGCCTACCTGCGCAGGTCAGCGGCCATGACATTGTGGTCAATGCATTAGGCCTACACTGCATAGATATAAGATTTCATATTTCTGTCATTTCGACGAATTATTTCATCAAAACGCAGGATTTTCACAGTTGTTTCAGACAGGTTGGAGTTTACTGCTTCTAGACTCGCGTACTGGACGTTTCGTTGGATTTCTCAAGGATTTTACGCTGTTTAGAAGGTTTTTGTTGCAAGTCGCCTTGGCCACGTGACTGCATCAGCGACCATCCCTACGATGCACAGTCGAGTCGTTCCATATGCCGTGCCCGTAGTCTTGGACATTCTTATACGGAGCGCACATGACGTTTTCGGCGTAAATCTATCCTGCTCTCGAATAACGATATAAAATGGTAGTCACGGGGCAGGCGCAGACCTGTACTCTCTGAATAGCGGTACTCCCATTCTCGATCAGCTATAAGTCTCTACTCCCTAAGATGGCGTCTGTTTATGACTCGAAACTCGCTGCATTCGACGACACCTTACACGTCAAAACGTGTTTAAAACACCTGCAATGAACTCGTATCCTTCGTCAACGGCGAACATTATATTGGGTTTTATTTTGGTCGTCACAAAATATTAAAATTTGGCTAAATACCCTAGGAAATTCCATTCGAAGCGCCACTGCGTGGTATGAATACCAATTTGTGGGTCGCTTGCCTAGCGTGTCTAACGTAGCGGCCGTTCTATCTGTTGTAATTAGTTTGTTCTAGCGACAGCTTGCATATTAAACTCCACAATAAATCAAACGCATGCCACGTGAAACTGGACAGTTCGAGAAACTAACAAGAAATAGCTCCTTTAAGAATTTTAATTCGGCGACCACTAGCTGAAACCGGTTACGGTTTCATCATATTCTATCCACACATCACCGTTCTATATAAAATCTTTTTCACTTTCTCGCTATGTAATTTTATTACTATACATCTAACTTTCACTCACATAATTATTATTATCTTGTCAAGTCTCTGGATTTGAAATTTAAACTATATTAAATATGAATCGTTTTGCTTTGCGGCCGCCTATTTACTTGCTTACTTCTTGTCGGAGACGATGCATATAAATATAGTAGGCTATGCGCATGCGCCATAACCTAGTATCTATAACCACGCTTTAGTGAGATGAATTGATAATCCATGGTCTGCGCCTGCTATATGACTTCCATACAAGAGTAAAACCCGTTAAGAGAATAACAAAGTCGGTGAACAGCGTTTTCGCCTAGCGTACGCTATTCTATCTCATAGCTACGGCTCCGATGTTTACACCTCGTCGGAGGACGGCTCACGCGGGTCAGCGCATGGAGTGACCTCGACTGTTGTCAACGGCGGCGCTTACAACTACCGACCGACAAGCGACGAATGCCTTCTACTACGCGCATCCTTGCTTGAGATTCGACGATTAGCCGGTCGGGCGTCATCCACCACCACCTACCAGAAACTCCGATCAACCACGCCATCTACCAGCTGTCTACTGGTCAACTCTACATGTACGTGTTTGCGAGGGCTCGCCACTGGTGACTCTTTCAGCTAACTGTGTTTTGTTTTGCAATTTGTCGTTATTTTTCGCTCGTTATGACTATTAATATCATTTGGACTAGTTAGCGCAGGGAGCGCCTCTAAGTAGATAACTTGAAGAGGCGCTATATAAATTCTCAGAATGAATGAATGCATGAATGAATGAATGAATGAATTTATAGCTTACTGTTTGTTATTTGTAGCCTACTGTTTGTTATTTGTAGCCTACTGTTTGTTATTTGTAGCTTACTGTTTGTTATTTGTAGCCTACTGTTTGTTATTTGTTGCCTACTGTTTGTTATTTGTAGCCTACTGTTTGTTATTTGTAGCCTAATGTTTGTTATTTGTAGCCTACTGTTTGTTATTTGTAGCCTACCAAGTAGTCAGTGTGTTGACAAAAATATGTTGCTTTGTATTTTTGCACTAAGAGAGGAATTTGAAGAATTTTGAGCGAAGATAACGAATGAATCGAATGAAAATGGTTAAAAGAGTTGAGTTACATCACTCTGAGAGCTAAGCTCGCTAAACCCAATGGCGGGCGCTTGCATGTTCGAACAATTAGGCTAATGCCGGTCCACTATGAGTCTATGATCTTTGATTCGGAACGTTCTACCGCCTTGGTTTGGGTAGGCGAAGAGTTGTTTGTAAACTAAAATGCACAGTCTTGATTAATTGATGTTGGAACTTTCAGTCCTTATTTAACCGGCACGCACCCCATACCCAGAACCCCTCTACGTTACCACGGAGCCTTTCCCACCAAGGCATTGCGAATGCCATATATTGCATCCGTAGGAATATTTCTTAATCGTCTCCTTAGTCAAGGTGCAAACTAAATGAATGTGTGTAACATTGTAACGTGTTGATAACTACTGACAGATTGAATATTAATTATTGTAAGTAGCCGATACAGCTGTCAGTCGTGGTTCAGCCTCTTGCTGATATGAGCTTCAGACAGTTCCCAGCAGATATCTTTCATCCGATTGGCTCAGCATATTATACGCAGTCATGCTTCAGAGGCGTCACGGTCGTCACGTGACCTTCAAGAGTTACGTATAGACAATGGTCTCCTATAGCAACAATTGTGACGGAATGCCAATTATTCAAATAGCTTGTCGTGTGATCCGACTAACGTCCTAACGTATTATTTTATGCATTTAATATTTTAACGGTCTATAGGCCTAAACAATTTCAAGAGTTGTAGACTATAAATAATATTTGTTAATCTGGAACGTCTATTGTAATAATAAGACCATCGTTAATTTCAGCCGCGACTCTCTAAGCATAATCGTTGTGCAACGATGCAATCCATGGATGCAGCTTGCAAGCAAAGTGAGGCTGTCCAGATCGAGCGCGCTTGTTTGAAGCTTTCTATATCATATCGCATTGGGGCGAAGCCATAGATGTAAAAAACTTTTTTCCGTTTTTTATTCTCTCCAAAAAACGTGGTTTTTTCTTTTTAATTTTTTCCATCGTTTTTTCCATCGTTTTTTATTGTTTCTTATCTTTATTTATTCATTTACTTTCTGTTTTTATTTTTCTTAATTTTAATTTTTTATGATATTTCTTATGTTTTCCGCCAACTCTCAAGGGAGCTAACTAAAGTCATTATTATTTTCATCGTTTAACATCATCATTTAAGAGATAGCCTGCGTGCAGTAGGTTCCTAGTCAAGGTTTTCACGGTTAAAATGCGGTTTTAGATGTAGTAAAGTCAATTTATTTTCCGTTTCCGTTTGTATCTTTTTTGTGGTTTTTTATTTTTTGTCGAAAAAAACGACGTTTTCCCCGTTTTTAAAATTTTGTTTCCATCGTTTTTCAATCTATGGGCGAAGCTATAGTAGCTAGGCTATATTGGGACCGAATGAAGACACTCAGGGCCGTAGCAACGAAGAGCGTGGCCCCCTCCGAACATACATGTATATGTCCGAGGCGGCGGACCCCTAACAATGCGCAGAAACTGGAATGCGGTATTTATTCTATACAATACACGCTTATTACACAGTGTTCATATTTTTCATGCATACACGATGTAGGCCTACAAAGTATAGGTCTTGTGTAGTTATAGTGTATAATTATGTATTTCCTATTGTACTTTGCGGTTTTGTCAGTAAAACCGACATGGATTGTGTATGGATTGGCGTCGATAAATGTCATATAACTAGTTATACCTTGCATTTTTTGGCCACAGTTAGGGGCCCCCTACCATGCGGGGCCCCCTCCGGTCGGAGGGTACGGAGGGCGGTCGCTATACGCCTCTGCACGTGACCCGAAAATCTAGTCAACAAGCAGCAATGCGAGTTGACGTAGCCTACTGTTTGTGATTTGTAGCCTATACTGTTTGTTATTTGTAGCCTACTGTTTGGTATTTGTAGCCTACTGTTTGCTATTTGTAGCCTATACTGTTTGTTATTTGTAGCCTACTGTTTGTTATTTTTCGCCTACTGTTTGTTATTTGTAGCGTACTGTTTGTTATTTGTAGCCTACTGTTTGTTATTGTAGCCTACTGATTGTTATTTGTAGTGTGTTGACAAAAATATGTTGCTTCGTATTTTTGCACTAAGAGAGAAATTTGAAGAATTTTGAGCGAAGATAATGCACGAATGAAACGAAAAATGGTTAAAAGAGTTGAGTTACATCACTCTGAGAGCGAATCTCGCTAAACCCAATGGTGGTCTCTTGCATGTTCGAACATTTAATGCCGGTCCACGATGAGTCTATGATCTTTGATCGGAACGTTCTACCGCCTTGGTTTGGGTAGGCGAAGAGTTGTTTGTAAACTAAAATGCACAGTCTAGATTAATTGATGTTGGAGACTTCAGTCCTTAACCGGCACGCACCCCATTCCCAGACCCCTCTACGTTACCCCACGGCCTTTCCCACCAAGGCATTGCGAATGCCATATATTGCATTCGTAGGAAAATATTTCTTAATCGTCTCCTTAGTCAAGGTGCAAACTAAATGAATGTATGTAACATTGTGACTTGTTGATAACTACTGACAGGTTGAATATTAATTGTAAGTAGCCGATACAGCTGTCAATCGTGGTGTATCCACTTGCTGATATCATCTTCAGACAGTTTTCTAAGCCATTGTCTTTCATCTGATTGGCTCAGCGTAGGCTATGCGCAATCTCACGCTTCAGAGGTCACCTTCAAGAGTTATGTAAATACAATTGTTCCCTATGGCAACAAGTGACGTAATGCTAATTATTAGGATAGGTTGCTATGAGACTGTTGTCTTCCTAACGTCATAACGTCCAATTCTATGCATTTAATATTTTTTATCAACAACAGACCTCTTTGGTGTTATTATGGAGCGTCTATGGTAATAATAATTAATAAGGCCATCGTTAATTTCAGACGCGACTCACTATAAAAGCATAATGGCTGCGCAATCCATCTATAGGTCTATTAGGCTAGTCCAGAGCGAGCTTGTTAGAAGCTTAATTTCTATGTCATATCGCATCGGCTCTAGTTCTACTTTTATTAGCTCGTGACAAGAGGATACGTCACGCTCATTATTCTTAAACTGCGCGTGATGTCACTAAGTCTTGTTGCTAGGGGAAAGTTGTCTATGTAACTTCCGAAGGCTAGCTCTCAAGTATCAGACAGTACAGACCAATCGGAGAAAAGAAACCGTTTAGAAAACAGTCCCAAGCTTACTTAAGAGTCAGGATCTCTATACTGGCAGCTGTCTTTCCAGTAATATTCATTCTGTCAATAGTTACACTTACAATGTTACACGTTTTATTTAGCGTGCACCTTAATTAAGGAGATGATTAAGAAATATATTCCTCCGGATGCAATATATGGCATTCGCAATGCCTTGGTGGGAAAGGCTAGGTGGTACGTCATGGGGGTTCGGTGTCTAGTGGCGGCCCGCCAAGGACTTAAGTCTCCAACTGAAATTAATAAGTGTGCATTATAGGTTACAAAACAACTCTTCGCTGACCCAACACAAAGCGGTAGTACATTCAGTTGGTCACGTTAAATGGGTTCTTAGTGACTTGCGTTGTCCGGGCAGCAAGGCTGCTTTGGTCCAGGTAACGTGGCTGTCAGTATGACGTAACTCAATTCTTATAATCATTTTTGGTTTGATTTTTATCTCTGATAACTTTTTAAAATCCTGTCTTATTACTTCCATACGGAGAAAGACTTAGCCAACCATTACTTCGGGAAGTTGCTACAACAATTAAATGATTCCGGGAAAACTGGACAGTAGCCTATACTAAACAAGTTAGAAAGTAGATAAGGTAGCTTGTAAAATATAAACAGTAAACAGATCATGACATGCACGTATACGCAGGCCTAGGCTACGTGTTACTTTGGATCAAGCACTCGTGCAGGGCCGGATTAAGGCTTGTTTAACATGTTCGGCCGAACAGACCCACACAATTTAGGGAGCCCCTACACATACAAAAGGAATACTTTTTATCATTGTTGATTGCAATAGCAAAAATGAGTTTAAATCTCTGAATAGATTGTAAAGTTATTCGAAAACCATACTGAATTTAACACATACAACTTTTGCACATGTGCGTGGGCCCTTATTGGAGTTTCCATTACCAGGCAGATTGATCTTAAAATCAGTAAGATAATAAATTATTATGCTAGCCAGAGCTATCAGTTTTACTGCTTATTTGAACACTTCATGCGCCTGTACCTCATCAGATCGCAACTCAAGTGCCATGCAACGCATTATCAAATGGCGCCATTAATATAATAATCATTGCGTTTTCACTGAGGGTTCAGTATACGCTCGGTTTTTACGAATTCAGACAATCAAGCACATAAATTTATTTAGGACCCATTAAAGAAATCTACTCAGAGGCTTACTCATAATACAGTATACATACATATAACACATGTATGCATGCATACAGTCACACATATTTATATATACACAATGTGTACAGCTTTAATAGTTGCAACAACTATTCTAGTAGCATAACCCCTTAATATAAAGAGATGATTCAAATCAGAATAAGAATAAAAAAGGTTGACAAAAATGGATACTGGTTTAGTGTTTATAATATTGTAACTATAAGACACAGCACAGTATAAAGTAAATAAGTGTGAAGTAAGAAGTAATAGATCAGAACATTTAAGCGTAATCCAGTTTCAAACCAGTGTTTAACTGATTCGCTAGGTGGCGGGTTAGTAAAGCCAAACCATTTATACTGCCTATGTAGTTAAAAAGATTAAAAAATACACATGTGCCAATCAACAAAGGCAGTGCAGTAAAAAAAGGGGGGGTCAGGGAAAAGAAAAACCATCAAAATAACACAAATAGATTAGTATTATATATCCTCTCCGCTCTTTAGATCGTCATGATCTTCTTGTTCCACGATCTCGGACGGCCACATCCCAACACCGCGCCTTTGCCTCTGTCTGCCCTTTACTGTGGAATGGCATTCCTACTATTATTCGTGCTCAGATTTTATCTGGAGTCTTTTTCCAGGAGTTCTTCGCACTGGGAGCGCCACTGATTAGGTTGTACTGTGAGAGGCGCTTTATAAATCTAAAAATAGAATAGAATGTAGAATGTACGTGTGCATGCATGTATGTATGCACGCATGGGGGTAATTATCCAGGGGTTATTGTCCGGGGTAATTACCCTAGAACCCGAATAGACATAGGCCTATTGATATTGCAAAAAAAGTAATGAATTATAATACACAAAAATAGAAGTAATGAATTAATAATACACGAATGTTAATTCGTTTTTTGTAATTTTGTGGTCCTTCTGTAAGGTTGGGGCCGTTGGGCTCCACAGTGGCAGTTTTAGCGTACTGAACAGGGTCCAACATCGGTTAATCCGGCCCTGCATTCGTGTCTAAACTGGTGCCATCAGTTGAGCTTTTGAGTGGCGATTTTGAATGTTGGAAAACATAGACGTAAGCCTTGGAAATTTTGAAAAAGTGACTTTGTTTATTTCAAACAGGCATTCGACAGCGTGTGGCAATAAGGACTGTGGCAGGTGCTCAGAAACTATGGGATACCAGAGGAACTAGAAGTCTTACAAAAGGATCTCTACAGCAAGTCACTGAGAGCAGTTAGAGTGGACGGACAGTTGACAAAGTGGTTCAATATCGAAGATCGAGTAAGACAAAGATGACATTGTGGTCTGTCTGTCACCGGACCTATTTAACTTGATCTTGGAAGCAGTGATGAGTGTGGCAATGAGATCGGCAGAGGCTGGAGTTAGGCCTACAGCAAATGGACGGCTGCTCAACAACCTACGCTTTGTGGATGTCAATGACCTTGTAGCGGAAGCACCAGAGCAGCTGCAGGATCGGACAGAAATGGTAGACAACGGTAGCAAAAGACTGAGTCTAAAAATTAATGTAGAAAAGGCAAAAAATGAAAATGAAGTGTATGCAAAAAAGTGTTTTATGCAAAAAGGTATGCTATGCAAAAAGTAGATCCGACAGCATGTGGTATGCAAAAGGTAGTGTGTGTGTGTGTGTGTGTGTGTGTGTGTGTGTTGAAAAGGTGCGCGCAGTAGCAGTGGTAGTAGTAGCAAATATTTGGAGCAAGGATAGCGATAATGACAATTTAAAAAATACATATAATGTAAGTAGTTGTATAACTATAGGTATTGGCTCACAAGAATGAATTTTTTGCAAACTTTACAATTTCTCATTTTTTCTAAAAATTACTATAATGTAAGTAGTTGTATAGCCATAGGTTGTGGCTCACAAGGATGAAAAATTTATCAAACTTTAAAATTGTTTAATTTTTCCAAAAGATCTGTGACGTAAGTAGTTGTATAACCATAGGCATTGGCTCACAATGATGAAATATTTAGCAAGCTTTAAAAATTTCAATTTTTTTCCGGGATCGGCGGTGGCAGCAGTGGAAGCGGTGGTGTGAGCTGTGGGATCGGCGGTGGGAGCAGTGGAAGCGGTGGTGTGAGCTGTGGGGCGGCGGTGGGAGCAGTGGAAGCGGCGGTGGTAGCAGTGGAAGCGGTGGTGTGAGCTGTGGGAGCGGCAGTGGGAGCGGTGGTGTGAGCTGTGGGAGCGGCGGTGGGAGCGGTGGAAGCGGCGGTGATAGCAATGGTGGGAGCGGTGGTGGGAGTGGTGGTGAGAGCGGTGGTAGCGGTAGGAGTGGCAGTGGGAGCGGTGTGGAAATGACTATGACGGTGGGAGCATACATACTTACTCACATAATTCCTGCTCTCCAACAACTTTTCACTTGCAGAATCCTACACATATTTCTCATTTCTTCATTCCTTCAACTCATGCATATTTCATCATCTCGCAAAATCTACACTTCCTTATATACTTACTTGAATACACACAAAATTTATGTACTTCATCGGCTTTTCACATGCACAACCCTGCACATACTTCTCATTTCTTCACACCAACAAGTCTTAATATTTACATATTTCAACATATCAATCTCACAATTCCACACACACAAACTTGCTCACTCACATAATTTCTGCAATTCATTAGCTTTCAATGGTAGAATCTTGCACTTAGGCCCTATTCTTATTTCTTCAATAATCCAACTCTTAAGTTTTGCATTTTTTTTCATAATATCAATCGTCCAATTTTTCAATTCTTATGCTACTTACTTACTTTCTCAAATAATTCCTGCACATCATAAGCTTTACACATGCGCATATTTCTCATTTTCTCATTTCTTCAATCCTTCGACTCTTACTTATTGCATTTTCCAACATCTTAGTCGTGCAATTCTTCAATTCCCATGCTACTTACTTACTTACTCAAATAATTTCTGCATAGCATAAGTTTTACACACGCGCATATTTCCAATATTTTCATTTCTTCAATCCTTTGTCTCTTACTTCTTGCATTTTCATCATCTCTGTCGTCCAATTATAAAATTCCTATACTACTTACTTACTTACTCAAATAATTTCTGCAAATCATAGGCCTTACACATGCGTGTATTTCCCATTTTCTCATTTCTTCAAACCTTCGGCTCCTATTTACTGCATTTTTTCAAGATCTCAGTCGTGCAATTCTTCAATTTACATGCCACTCACTTACTTACTCAAATAATTTATGCACATCATAAGCTTTACACACGTGCATACTTTCCATTTTCTCATTTCTTCAATCCTTCGTCTCTTACTTCTTGCATGTTTCAACTTCTAAATTGCACAAATCTGCAATTCCACACACACACACACACACACACACACACACACACACACACACACACACACACACACACACACACACACACACACACACACACACACACACACACACACACACACACACACACACACACACACACACACACACTTGCTTACTTACTCTCATAATTTTTACATCCCAACAGCTTTACACATGCACATTTTCATTTTCTCATTTCTTCAATTCTTCAACTCTTCTTGCATGCTTCAATTCCAAAACCTCTCAATTCTACTATTCCACATATACGGTACTTAGGCCTACCATGCATAGAACTCTTCACTTGCAAACTCACGCAAATGGTTCTCAGTTCGTCAATTGTTCTTCTCTAACAATTAATTCTTAGGTGCTTCAATTCCACAATAAATTATTCTGCAATTGCTCAATTACTTATATTTTGAAATATAAAAAAATTGTAGAGTGTGAATTTTTTCCATATGAAAATTTTTCTTCGCAAAGTTTCCAAGTCCACGCATTTTCTGACACGAAAAGTTTCTAATTTCGAAAACTTGCTCCATGACAACCAATTTTTCTTCACAAATTTTCTAAGTCCATACATTTTATGTCATGACAAATTCTACATCTGAAAATTTATTCCATGACCACAAATTTATCTTCGCTTGAGGTGTATAAGGAATAGGAGGAGCTAAAGGGCGTATCTGAGGAGGAGGTGAAGGAGGAGGAGGAGGAGGAGGATATGGGACTTAGAAGTATGAATGCAAAGTTTCTTAAGTCCACATAATTCTGAGGTGAAAACGTTCTAATTCGAAAATTTGATAGGCCTACATGCCTACAAGTTTTTCTTCACATGAAAAGAAGGAGAAGGAGGAGGAGGAGGAGGAAGAGGAGGTGGTGGTGGAAGAAGGAGTATGATGATGATGAGGATGATGCGGATGAGGTGATGGTGTGCAAGTTTCTTTAAATTGCTTCAAATATGTTGCAGGACTCAATGATTTTGAGTGTTACATATTCGAATTCATAGTATGTAAGCCGAATATTTTAGAATATACAGGGTGCGCCAAAAAGCAATCCCCTACGGTTTTTGGCCCATATCGTGGCCTAACATATGAATTTTAAGTGAAATTTTACAGTCTTAAAGGCAATTCATATTTACGTACAATGGTCTACTTTTCAACAAAATATTTCAAACAGAACAAAAGTTACATCACTTTTAGTTAAGCCAGCCATCGTTTTTTGACGAGTCAAAAACGAAACGCAACAAAAATTAGGTTTTTTGCTAATATCATGGCCAGACGTTAGAATTGCAAAATGAAATTTTACATGTTTAAAGACAATTCATATCTACACATGATGGCCTGATTTCATTAAAAAAAAATTTTCAAACACAACAAAAGTTATATCACTGTTAGTGAGGCCACCCACCGTTTTTGACGATTCAAAAACGAAACACAACAGAAAGTAACAAAACACGATTTTATTGAGTCTCATCTCAAATAACTGTTGTCAACTAAATTTTGCAGTGCTTCAAAACTTGTGTTCAATGTGCCCACCACCAGTCCGAAACTACTTTTGAGTCTCTTTACAAAGTTCTTGATGGACCTGTTGATTAATCTGACAGATTTCTTATTTACCAATTTGATTGTCATCTTGCTAAGTGACTTCTCAGTGACGTGCAGCTACGCTGTTACCCTGTTTCTTTTTTAAATAGTAATAGTAATGATCATCCGGCAATATCAAAGCTATTTTGATAACTATTATTTGAGATGAGACTTAATAAAATCGTGTTTTTGCTACTTTTTGTTGCCTTACGTCTTTGAATTGTCAAAAAACGGTGGGTGGCCTCCCTAAAAGTGGCATAACTTCATTCCGTTTGAAATATTTTGCTCAAATCTCGCTATCATCTGTAGGCTAGATATGAATTGTCTTTAAGCCTGTAAAATTTCATTTCGAAATTCGTACCTATGGCCAAGATATTGGCCAGAATATTTAAATTGTATTTTTGTAACTTTTGTTGCGTCGCGTTTTTGAATCGTCAAAAAACGGTGGCTGGCCTCACTGAAAGTGATGTAACTTTTGTTCTGCTTGAAATATTTTATTGAAATTTGAACCATTGTACGTAAATATGAATTGCCTTTAAGACTGTAAAGTTTCATTTAAATTTTTTTATGTTTAGCCAAGATATAAGCTAAAAACCGTAGGGGATTACTTTTTTGGCGCACCCTGTATATGTGCAAAATTGTGTTTGTATATATAACCAGGAAAGACAAGAAGAGGGGTGAGGCAAGGATGCCCACTATCCCCAATACTGTTTAATATCTTTATAGAAGAAATTGTAAGAGAAACACTGGAAGAAGTGAATGAGGGGATAAAGGTAGGAGGACGACTGATAAAAGCTCTGAGGTTTGTGGACGATCAGGCAATGTTGGCAGGCGCTCAAGAAGGATTACAAAGAATGATGGATCGACTGAACAACAGTGAACATGATATCGACAGAATACGACATGAAAATAAACATCAAGAAGACAAAGGCTATGAGGATAAGCAAAGGAGGAAAGAAAGCAATTTTTAATATCACATTAAACGGAGAGGAAATAGAGCAGGTAGAGAAATTCTGCTACCTAGGAAGTATTTTCACAGATGATGCAAAATGCCAGGTAGAAATAAAAATGAAGAATAGCCATGGGAACAGACGCATTCAACAAAAAGAGAGGAACTCTTCAATCGAAGTGCAGCCACTTGCTGATGTCATCTTCAGACAGTTTTCTAAGCCATTGTCTTACATCCGATTGGCGCGTAGGCTATGCGCAATCTCATGCTTCAGAGGTTACCTTCAAGAGTTATGTAAAGACAATGGTTTCCTATGGCAACAAGTGACGTAATGATAATTGTTAGAATAGGTTAAAAAGTTGAATCTGGTCCTTCTTGGAGGGGCTTAGCCCCCCCTTAGCCCCTGATAAACTCCGCCCATGCCAGAGCGAGCTTGTTTGAAGCTTTTTATGTCATATCAAATCGGCTCTACGAATAAAATTAATGTTTCACTTCCGACGAATTTTTGGCCATTGCATTCACCAGCTCCTGCCACCTCTTCGGGAGGACAAGTATCAACTCCGCAACTCCTTTCTTGTCAGTGTTGTAGGCCTACAGTAACGAAATAAAAGTAACGCGTTACTGTACTTAAGTAAAATTAAGTTTGAATACTTTCACATGTAACGAAGTATCATAAACCAAAATACTTTTACTTTCAACGAAGTAAACTTTTACCCATATTTCAGTACTTTTACTTCGTTACAATTTATGTGACACTCGTTACAATATTCGTTACTGCAAAGCGCGAACTATCATTTCGTTTCGCTAAGCTAACACAGGTTATTCAAATTTGCATGCCTAAAAATAGATTTTCGATGGGTGGGGCACACTGGATGCATTGACATTTCTGCAGCAGAACGACTCTTCAGCTGTGCATTGTACTAACAACGAATCACAAGCGTGCGTAGTAGACTCAACGATCCCCATTTCGAGAATTTAGTATTTTTGAAGGTTAATTAATAATCGATTGAGTTAGGCCTATAGAAAGACTCAGTACTTTTACTTTTTACTTTAAAAGTATCATTTGAAGGGGATACTTTTTACTTTTACTTAAGTAATATTTGTGATGAGTAGGCTACTTTTACTTTTACTTAGGTAATTAAAATCCATTTTACTTTTACTTAGCCTAAGCAGCCTACATTTGCCCGATACTTTCAACAACACTGTTTCTTGTTGCCTTTCGTTAAAACAAACTTGTCCAAAAATAGTTTTATTAACAGATGCATTTATAATTATAGGCCTATTTAGCTACAACTGCAATTCTCTATCACAGTTTCATACATGTATATGTAATTTTTTATGTATGTCTTCGTTTTGTTGTACAATGCAATGCATGTGCGCTTGACATTATGCAAATAAAGGCTACATACTTACTTACTTACTTACTTACTTACTTAATTCAATTCGATGCCTAAACGCTGCCTAAATTAGCACTACATTCATGTCTTGTTCGTTTTCTTGGGCGTAACTATAGTATCGGAGTCCGAATGACGACACTAACCCTAAATCTAATCCTGACCCACTTGTCCTCCTCACGACGCCTAATCTGACCTAGCCGATCCTCACGACGTCTAACCTAACCCCATAGATGTAAAAAAAGATGGAAATAGAATAAAAAACGGAAAAAACGTGTTTTTAAAAAAAAAAATTAAAAAAACGACAAAAAACGATAAAAAGCGGAAACGGACAATAATTTGACTTTGCTAAATTTAAAACCGCAATTTAATCTTGAAAACCTTGATTAGGAACCTACTACACGCAGGCTATCTCTTAAATGATTATGTTAAACGATTATATAATGACGTTAGTTAGCTGAATCCTTGAGAGTTGGCGGTAAACATAAGGAATACCAGAAAAAATTAAAATTAAGAAAAATAATAACAGAAAGTAAATGAATAAATAAAGTTAAAGAAAAAATAAAAAACGATAAAAAACGATGGGAAAAGTAAAAAACGAAAAAGACCACGTTTTTTGGAGAGAATAAAAACGAAAAAAGGTTTTTTTACAACTAAGCCTAATCCTAACCGACTGAGTCTAAAAATTAATGTAGAAAAGGCAAAAAATGAAAATGAATTGTATGCAAAAAAGTGTTTTATGCAAAAAGGTATGCTATGCAAAAAGTAGATCCGACAGCATGTGGCATGCAAAAGGTGGTGTGTGTGTGTTGAAAAGGTGCGCGCAGTAGCAGTGGTAGTAGTAGCAAATATTTGGAGCAACGGTAGCAATAATGACAATTTAAAAAATACATATAATGTAAGTAGTTTAATAACCATAGGTATTGGCTCACAAGAATGAATATTTTGCAAACTTTACAATTTCTCATTTTTTCTAAAAATTACTATAATGTAAGTAGTTGTATAACCATAGGTTGTGGCTCACAAGGATGAAAAATTTATCAAACTTTAAAATTGTTTAATTTTTCCAAAAGATCTGTGACGTAAGTAGTTGTATAACCATAGGCATTGGCTCACAATGATGAAATATTTAGCAAGCTTTAAAAATTTCAATTTTTTTCCCGGGATCGGCGGTGGCAGCAGTGGAAGCGGTGGTGTGAGCTGTGGGATCGGCGGTGGGAGCAGTGGAAGCGGTGGTGTGAGCTGTGGGGGCGGCGGTGGGAGCAGTGGAAGCGGCGGTGGTAGCAGTGGAAGCGGTGGAGTGAGCTGTGGGAGCGGCAGTGGGAGCGGTGGAAGCGGTGGTGTGAGCTGTGGGAGCGGGGCGGTGGGAGCGGTGGAAGCGGCGGTGATAGCGACGGGAGCAATGGTGGGAGCGGTGGTGGAGTGGTGGTGGGAGCGGTGGTAGCGGTAGGAGTGGCAGTGGGAGCAGTGTGGAAATGACTATGACGGTGGGAGCATACATACTTACTCACAAAATTCCTGCTCTCCAACAACTTTTCACTTGCAGAATCCTACACATATTTCTCATTTCTTCATTCCTTCAACTCATGCATTTTTCATCATCTCGCAAATTCTACACTTCCTTATATACTTACTTGAATACACACAAAATTTATGTACTTCATCGGCTTTTCACATGCACAACCATGCACATACTTCTCATTTCTTCACACCAACAAGTCTTAATATTTACATATTTCAACATATCAATCTCACAATTCCACACACACAAACTTGCTCACTCACATAATTTCTGCAATTCATTAGCTTTCAATGGTAGAATCTTGCACTTAGGCCCTATTCTTATTTCTTCAATAATCCAACTCTTAAGTTTTGCATTTTTTCATCATATCAATCGTCCAATTTTTCAATTCTTATGCTACTTACTTACTTTCTCAAATAATTCCTGCACATCATAAGCTTCACACATGCGCATATTTTTTATTTTCTCATTTCTTCAATCCTTCGACTCTTACTTATTGCATTTTCCAACATCTCAGTCGTGCAATTCTTCAATTCCCATGCTACTTACTTACTTACTTACTCAAATAATTTCTGCATATCAACTTTACACATTTTCAATTTTTCCCGGAATCGACGGTGGGAGCAGTGGAAGCGGTGGTGTGAGCTGTGGGATCGGCGGTGGGAGCAGTGGAAGCGGTGGTGTGAGCTGTAGGAGCGGCGGTGGGAGCAATGGAAGCGGTGGTGTGAGCTGAAATGAAATGTTGGGGTTTAACGACTCTTTTTCATATCGAAGATGATCAGCGTCGGAGGCACAGAGCAACCTTGTACTCCACGTTTATATTGCGACCGAGTCACCCGCAGTAAAGATCCGAGAAATTAATCTCTGATAAACCGACCGACCGGGAATCGAACCCGTTCCGCCGGCGGGGCGAGCGGGCTACAAACCCACTCGACCACTGAGGATCTCTGGTGGTGTGAGCTGTGGGAGCGGCGGGCTTATACCCGCTTCCCAAGCGTTATAGCACTTCATAAATATTCATACATCTATTCGCATTACTAATGGTTCACGTATCTGGAGCAAGTGAGTAAGTACTCAATTAATAAGTTAATAACAAGAATCATTATAGGCTAAATTTTACTAGCGTATAATGATTTAAAATAAAAGAAGTTCGCATGACTAAATAATGAAATTAATATTAATAACAAACAATTGTTACCTCTTTAAAGCTATCCTACATGACAACTTGAACGCGTGGTTTGTTTGCGTAAATCATCATTGGGCTTTAGCGGTCGTTGAATATAGGCTATACTTTAATGTCCGAATATTGTTCGGCGCAGAATACCAATGTGTAGGCTTAGCCTACACTGGAAAGTTATATTCGCTTTTCCCCGTTCATAATCTCACCCGTTTCATATTGTATAATTTATTATAATGTCTTCGTCCACACCTTCGGTTTCATTAAATCTATGCTACCGCACATTAGGCCTACTGGTGTGCATAGGCCTATACACAGTTGTTGGGTTCAAATCACGAACAGTTAGGCCTACGCATATGATTTCGCACTTGTTGCGTTTACTTGATGACTAATCGTCGTGTGAGGATTATCGTGTCGTATGTCCACTTTTGTGAATTCCGAGAAAAACGAGTTTTAAGTTTCGCAACTTTGGACGCAAAAAATAAAATATCCAGTGCAATAAAACTTCAAGAAAAGACGTCATATTAAAGCATCGACATTAATTAAAGAATGTTGCACAAAAATTAAACTGAAACTTAGAATGGTTTTTGTGAAATTTTGGAAAATGTTGTATAAAAATGGATTTAAATCAATTGCAAGTCATCCTGACGTGAGAATTTAAAAAAAAAATGAAATAAAAAAGAAAGCAATATACAATCAATTGCGACTTTGTTCGTTTCAATTTTCGCAAGTTTAATACCATTTTTAAATAAAAGAATGTTTTTTATTCTCTGGACATACGACACTATGATACCATGAAGTGTGCAGTGTATTAATGTCGTATCTCCTTATCGTCCAATCAGCGACGAGCTTTCTCTGGACATACGACAATGCACTTTTAAACCGTCAATGCGGTACTGGAGATACAACAGAAAATTACTTACTAAATTGGAGATACGACAAGGTAATCCTGTATCATGGACAATGTTGGACATACAACAAGTAGTTTTTGTTGAATATCTTTAAAACGACTTGTCGTATCTCCTAGCGGTTAACAGTGAAGAAAGATAAACATTTTTTTGCTACAAAACAAGTCTAAACTCGATTTTGAAAAAAATGGACATACGACAAGATAATCCTCACACGACGTAATCCCACACGCAGACACTTGGTCATGAGTTAGGGATAAGAACGAGTGATCGAAGGACGATAGCTGAAGGTAAGGCTCTGCGATGTAGCCTCTGGGATCAATCGGAAGATATTTCTCAGTAGGCCTATGTTTGTTTTGTCATGGCGCCCTCTTGCGAATGCACGCACTGTTTGGGGGACCAAAATTGATTGATTGATGATAACTGATTTTCAATGCAATGTACAATCTTAGCTTCTAATGCCCTTAATAACAGGCAATAGGCTACGTATAATAGTTTCAATCACTGCTATGGAACTCACTGCCTAATGACCTTAAACACATACCCACTGTTCATCAATTCGAACGGAAATTCAAATGTTACCTTTTGGCTGCACTTGTTTGAGTGATATTATTGTTGCTTGCATAATGCACTTGTTCATATATGCACTGCATGTATTGTCTGTGTTTAGTATGCTTTTATGCATCTTGTGAGGAGCCTTAAGCTCCCAATAAAAAATCAACTGTTGACATTTTATAATGTGATTATGAAGATATAATGATGACCATCAATGTATAATAACTGAGAAATTAATGATGTAAATAGGGAACCCTGTTTTGCGGAACCATATGTTCCTTTGGGTTTACCTATTGACAACCTGCACACAAATTGGTAAACTGTGAGCTTGTATTACTCTGTGGTGGTTTTCAATAAAAAAAGTTGATTGATTGATTGATTGATTGATTGATTGATTGATTGAATCACTCACCCACTCACTCACTCACTCATTTTATTACATCCATCACACAAAACATGAAGTGAACATAGGCATTTTTTTTTCTTCAAATCAAATCTTTTTAATTCATAGAGATCAACAAATCAAAACAGCAATGATATATATAAAATAAGAGTGTGCAGTGAAATCAGAAGCTAACCAATTATTATCATCTATCAGGTAAAAGATCACTAAGAAAGGGTCACCCAGAGATAAAGCAGGACATAAGCAGAGTGTAAACAGAGAACATATTCATGTACATTGATGAAGCATAACCAAATAAAGATAATTAATTCAAATTATTAATGAATGCTAAGAGTTGCAGACCATAGGCAATGACCACAACTAGTGGTATCAAATGTTAGTATATAGCAGACGACAATGAGACAGTAACCAATAATAAACTAGGCGGCCGTGGTATAAGAAAACAATAGGCAGGTTATAAGTGGTACTCCACAACGAGTGGTGAAAAATATAACAGTAGCAAGTAACAGCCAGCAAAAGACATTCCAAATGAGAAGCAACATACTAAAGTTGTAGACTATATGCGAAGACCACAACAAGTGGTACCAATGTTAAGTAATAACGTACGACAACGAGACAGTATCACATAATGCGCTTGGCGACACATAGTAACAGAAATCAATGGGCAGACTGTAAGTGGTGTTCCACAACAAGTGGTTAAAAAATATTACCGTAGCTAGTACCAGAATTATTTCAGATCAGTGAAGAGGCTAACATCAGGATCAATAACACTGTCATGAATTGGAGAATACATGGAGTTGCCTATCATTATCAATAAATGTTATGTCAATTTATCACAAATCATCAATGCAGTGAATAAAGTAAACCAAACATCTATAAACATCAATAAGCACACAGCAGAGTACCGCTCAGAATTATGTAGCCTACATAACCACAATATAGGAAGAACGAGTCAGATTCAAATCACGAATTTAGGGGTAAATAAATGTACTAGGCAGCTGTCACCTCAGTGCATAAAATAGAGTTCTGAATTGAAGTAACTGGTCTATTTACTTCAGATCAATCATCAAATTAACATCGGTCTATAAAGTACAGGAAGCATCAAATGGAGTTCAGAATTACAGTAACTGGTCTATTTACACTAGTGCATTGCTAAATAGAAAACAAGATTCAATTCAGTTGTTTTAATAGCGATATTTACAGCACAGAAACGAAATACAATCAGAGGATATCCAGAAACATCCATAGAAACAATGAATGGAGAAACATATTACTACCCGCACAGAGTCAAACCATAATGTGATTGAAGTATGTAACAAGACTCCAGTCAGTTCTTGGCATGTCTTGTTGAGCCTAGGGAGACGTTGCTTGAAACACATGATTGTAAATTATGAATACATGCTTTTTGTTTCTTTCGGGCAGGCACGTTAAACAGTCCACTGTGCTCATCTTCCAAATCAAGGGGCCTTCTCATATTCCCAGGTGGTCGTCCTGCTGACTGTTTCCTTTTGCCGGACAAACAATACTTACGTCTGGCAATTGCAGTAGGCTGAACACCTATTCGGATCCCCCCATGTCGTCTGCCTGGTAATGGACGTCGACTTGCCTGCTTCTGTGGGACACCAGTGTACTTGCCCATTGTATGGAGCATTGTAACCAAACTGGACTCAGTATTCACAAATGCTGCCAGATTGTCGGTGCATTTATTGATTGCTGGTACAAAGGTTTCAGGGTTGTCATGAAGTCCCTTTGTGACCCTGGCATGCAGAGAATCAATCAGCGCACTCCACTTATCCAGAGCAGCCACAACATCACTGTTAGGAAGTGCATTACTGCTATGTGCAGCATTACCATATGGCTGCAGTACTGCCATGTCACTATGATTCTCATTTGCAGCAGTATTTGCAGCAGTTTCAGTTGAAGAATTGGTAACCTGTCCATCGATTAGCAGTAAAGGTGCAAGCCAGTCATTGGGTGGCTTGAGCCCAGTTGCAACCTCAAACATAATTTCCCTTGTACTTGCAGAAACCAGCTTAATTGCAGACTCTGAAGACAATTTATAATCAATGTTGATTATAACGGCAGAAATATGTTTGCACAAAGTTCCATTGCGTCCAACATCACAGTCGCATATTCCTCGCATTATGTCCACACTATGACGAGCATCTGGACAAGAGTCACTAGGGACGGAGAAGTTTCCCTCTTGTTGATCAATAATCTGCTCTGGATCAGTTGACGACTCAACAAGCATATTCCTCAGTAGACTTTTCTTGTAGCGTCCATTGGCGAAGTCTAACAGACGTGCATGGTAGTACTGCTCAAACCGGGTTACAATATAGTCAAGCAACTGTGTTATGTTGTACGCCATCACTCTGTCAAATATGGTGTCTTTCAATATTTTGAATACCACCTCAACATAATTTGTCGTGTTGCTGCCCCTGGTTGGCAAATCTGCCCTGAAGCAAGTGGCCCAAGAGTCTCTTTCAGAATACAAGTTGACGAGGTATCTTCTTAAGTTCATGTCCTGGTTACACGCTTCTGAGTCCAGCAGCTCTGTGTACCGTTTTTCAAGGTCATCTGCTGTGCGAGTGTAGAGACACGATTTGAACTGAAAGTAGATGCCCTGTCTTGTTCTTTTGTCAATTTGGTGCCTTGCATTGCACAGCCAAGACCAGACGGCTTTTAAGACATGGAATTGACACAGCAGGAGTATGGCAGAAGGGAATGCACGAGCTAAAGGTTCTCGTTCCTTTAAATCGTTGTCAGTAACGATAACCGCTGGGCCACCTTTTCCAAAGAACTTCCAACTTGGAAGCAAGCTTAACAATGCATCTAATGCAATGGAAAAACCTCCTTCCTTTCACAGTCAGTTATAATGGTTCCTGCTGGAAGACCACCTGCTGCAGTGGGGACAACGAACATGTAAACACGATGCTTTTGTCGGTCCATGCCTCCAGAAGCATCCACAAGAAGCATCTCAGCTGCCTGTGGTATCAGCTGATGAACTCGGTACATTATGGGAGTGACTATTGCAACAAAATAATTATCTCCAACCCGGTTGAAAACAGCTGATCCTCCAGATCCATTAGAGTTGTAGCTGGTGATATAGTGTTCTAGATCAGCAAACATTTGGTCTCCAGACCGCTCACCATACTGCGATGCAAATTCTGTATGGAATAGGTGCCAGACAACTGACGATGACGGAATCTGACTCGCATCAGCCGATAACAAATGAAAGGCATCTGGATTAGAGATCATGATTTCCATTTTCAATGATTGCAATGCAGAGGCAGGTGAATGTCCACGGTGAAATAGGTGAATCAGCTTCTGACGAGTCTCTTCAGTCATAGACAAATGACCGAGAGCTTCAGCATTTTCAGTTGAGTGATTGTGTTGTCTTTTGAGACTGATAACACATGGAAATTCAGCATTCACTGGATTCTTATTCTTGGCTCGAGACTTCTCGACATGTCTGAAAGTGTTAAATAATTACAGATACTGCAGCATAGATTTTAATGTATCAGTAATAGTTGGATTACATCCGATTGCATTGTATCGCACATAATTATACGTAATTACCTACTGTGCCAAGTACGAGAAGTAAGAGAACGCCTTTACAAACACTCAACTTACAAATGAAGTTTAAATTAACATCGAATTGCACAGTAGACATCATGCGAGTTAAGTTTAAACTTTGTGCCATTGATTCCAGTTCTAAAACCCGACGTCAGTGCACTATAGTTCTCTGCGCATTGTAAGAACATTTGCAACAATGCTGGTTTTATGTCAAACAAACTTCGATATTTTTCCTATCTTCTGTAAGGCGTAATGGAAACTGGCTACAACCAGTTGCATTAGCCAACCGGTTTCACTTTCAGCGTTACAGTACGTAATGATGCAATGACCCCAATGCATATGGTCATGTACGTCACACATGTAGGCCCTACGCTAATAATGTTTACCAGTACAGTCTTTGCTGAAATAAAATAAACACAGTCATGAACAAATGACTAACCGTACGACAGTTATGTCTAACTCAGCAGTGCACCCAGTATGCTTGGATTTTTTCTTGGGTTGCTCATGACTTCGACTGTCCGTCTTGTGCTGACAGCGATACCTCTTGCGAAAGACATTTATTCTGCCGCTGTTCGGAAAGGTCTCCAGCACGCGCCATTCTGTTTGTGTCGTTCGGCTGTACTCCTTCAACCACAGCTGCAATTAGTTAATTAAAATGCAGTTAGAACACCAAGCAATCCATAACAGGTATTCATTAATCTCACACCATTGGCACTTAAAATCACACTACAATTAGTCATTTATACCGCGCTTTAACAAAAACAAGTCTTGCACAAGAGCGCGCTTCACTAAAATCTAGTTATAATGCATTGAAAGCAAATGAGTTTTTAGCTTTGATTTAACTTCACCAGCTGTACCTTCGTCAAACTTGCAAAGCGAATGTGAAATCGGTGGGAGAAGTGGAAGCGGTGGTGTGAGCTGTGGGAGCGGTGGTGTGAGCTGTGGGAGCGGCAGTGGAAGCGGTGGTGTGAGCTGTGGGAGCGGCGGTGGGAGCAGTGGAAGCGGTGGTGTGAGCTGTGGGAGCGGCGGTGAGAGCGGTGGAAGCGGCGGCGGTAGCGACGGGAGCAATGGTTGGAGCGGTGGTGGGAGTGGTGGTGGTAGCGGTAGGAGTGGCAGTGGGAGCGGTGTGGAAACGAGCATGACGGCGGGAACATACATTCTTACTCACAGAATTCCTACTCTCCAAAAACTTTTCACCTGCAGAATCCTACACTTAATTCTTATTTCCCAATTTCTTCACACCTTCAACTCATAATTCTTCATGTTTCCATTTTTGAGTGACACAAGTGTACGATTCATCAGATACTTACTCACATAATTTATGCACTCCAACAACTTTGCACTCGTAAATCCTACACTAGGGTGCTCCAAAAAAATAAAAGTTGAAAATTCTTAGCTCCCCGGATATTTTCCCATGCGTCTCATAGAGATGAGTCTAAAAAACCAAATTTTAGGATTCTACATCAAGGTTAAGCCTTGCCACCAGCACGATGAAGTTTAACAATAGCCGATATTTTTCGGTTGAAAATACAAATTGCCGGTATGTAAGTATACATGGAAAAACTAGTATGTGTTTATAATTTATTGGTCAGAACATGACCCTAACTTCAAAATAATCCATAAACTGTTACTGCAATTCAACTCCCACTCCCACAGACCTACAGATCTTAGTGTTACATGTACCGGTATAGGCTACAGTACTGTTTCAAGAGTTTCCTCAGTGTCACCCTTCGGGCGCCAACTATTTTTTTTTCTTCTTAACCCCACCGCCGGCTATTTTTGGCATTTTCAGCGAAAAACATGAATATAACAAAATATAATGTAAAATGGACACTGCCATGATTATAATGCTGCAAATCATCATTGTTTCACACCAGTTCTATTGTAAGTTTTAGTAGTCACTGTCAGATGTAGTAGTCTGGTTGGAATAATGCTTCTTTATGTGATAGTCCTGGAAGCAAGGCGCAGTGCATAAAGCAACACCACAACTGCTACACCAGTAGATAGTCTCTTTCCGTATGTTCTTTCCCTTGCACACCACACACTTCCTCAGTGGATGCTCCTTCTTCTCTGTGCGAGGAATATACGATGGGAAATGTCTGGCAGTGAGACGTGTGACTGGTTCGATGTCAACGGATGAACGTCGCTGATGGTGTTTCGGCAGCAATTCAGTGCACCTGGAGGATGTGATCAACTCGCGCACCAGGGCCAACTGGAACTGATAGTGACTGAGTTTGGTTCTATCAGTTGTATATTTCAGATACAAAATATAGCCTTGCAGCACCATTGTATTGAGGAGGAAGAAAAATTCCTTCTTCCATACCTTCATTACCTTCCTAGCGTCATAATAGTTCCAAAAAATGGTGTTTCACAAACTTCATCCATTGTCCAGTAGTCTTCAAGTTTTGGTTTCACAACTAATCCCATGGCTATAACAAGAGCAAAAAACAGCTTCAGTTCCTCATCATTTGTTGCTTTCCAAGATCTAATCCTTGATGTAGCCGGCAATGAATCCATTGGTGTGTTCACAAAAAACTGGTCGGCATATCGGTTTGTTTCTTCCGCAATAAGCTTCAAATCATCAGAGCTGTTAGGCAGAAAAGTTGAATGAATCCCAGCACCGAATCTGGAATAGGAACCTGTATGCCCGGTGCACCAACAAATAGAAATTCTTCAACTTCTCTATCATTTTTCTGCCACTCAGAATGCAATTCAGATGGTGAACTGGTAGGGTTTCTTTGTCTCGATGCAAGGCTCTGGCGTGAATTCTGTGCTGGAATTCCCCTTCCCCTTCCTCTTGTTGCTCCTCTCCCACGGCCTCTTCCTCGTCTAGTGGGGTTTATTCCTACAGTAAAATGAACAAACCAGTGGTACACATGGTCTCGTGGGGTTTATTCCTACAGTCAAATGAACAAACCAGTGGTACACATGGACATGACATAGGAATAGAAACTGGAACGGAAGGCCAAACTCAGGTTCGAATACAATGTTATATGCCTACAAATAACAGTATCATCTAGTTTATATATGTGTATTTTACTATGGGTATATTATGTAAATACTAAATGACGAAAAAGTGCATAATAACTACTAGAACTAGTATTTACTGCAAGAGAAAATGAAAATTATACCGGCGTCAGGAGAATTATTCCGGGAATTTCCCACAACAACTGTGTCATCTGAGCTAAATTCTACATCATTTTCATCGCGGCAAAGTTCTGAATCATCCGATGAATCATCACTATCACTACTAGAAGTCGCAACATAGTCCGAATCGGAATCATCAAATATTTCATCAAGGACTTCCTGCACACTAAAAGTTGTTTTTCTACGTTTCGCCATGTTGAAAGCTACCTGATTAATTATTCATTTATGCAAATTAGTTGACCTAAATTATATTATTTGGGTTCCCATAATATACTTTGGCCAATGGCCAAACAGGAAATGGTGTCAGATCACGTTGTGGAATACAAACAACAAAGTTATAAATAAGTAAACTACAGCACTCTAAAAAACGTGTAAACACGTCGGCGGCGTATGGATGTAGATTTTCCATAACGTGTATACACGTCGGCGGCGGCCTAAGGGTTAAAATGGGTAATACGAATCCTCGGGGCGGGGCGGATCGGCGGGGCGGGGAAAAAACACTACGAAACCTCGGGGCAGATCGACGGGCAGGGCACAAGCAACGAGTGCTCGGGGCGGCTCGGGGCAAATCGACGGAGCAGAAGTAATAGTAGTTCGGGGCAGATCGACGGGGCAGGGTAAAAACATAACGCAAGCTCGGGGCAGATCGACGGGGCAGGCTAAAAACATAAGTAATCCTCGGGGCAGATCGACGGGCAGAGTAAAAACATAACACAAGCTCGGGGCAGATCGACGGGGCAGGGTAAAAACATAATACATGCTCGGGGCAGATCGACGGGGCAGGGTAAAAACATAACACATGCTCGGGGCAGATCGACGGGGCAGGGTAAAAACATAATACATGCTCGGGGCAGATCGACGGGGCAGGGTAAAAACATAACACATGCTCGGGGCAGATCGACGGGGCAGGGTAAAAACACAAGTAATAGTAGTTCGGGGCAGATCGACGGGGCAGGGTAAAAACATAACGCAAGCTCGGGGCAGATCGACGGGGCAGGCTAAAAACATAAGTAATCCTCGGGGCAGATCGACGGGCAGAGTAAAAACATAACACAAGCTCGGGGCAGATCGACGGGGCAGGGTAAAAACATAATACATGCTCGGGGCAGATCGACGGGGCAGGGTAAAAACATCACACATGCTCGGGGCAGATCGACGGGGCAGGGTAAAAACATAATACATGCTCGGGGCAGATCGACGGGGCAGGGTAAAAACATAACACATGCTCGGGGCAGATCGACGGGGCAGGGTAAAAACATAACACATGCTCGGGGCAGATCGACGGGGCAGGGTAAAAACACAAGTAATACTCGGGGCAGATCGACGGGGCAGGGTAAAAACATAATACATGCTCGGGGCAGATCGACGGGGCAGGGTAAAAACATAACACATGCTCGGGGCAGATCGACGGGGCAGGGTAAAAACACAAGTAATAGTAGTTCGGGGCAGATCGACGGGGCAGGGTAAAAACATAACGCAAGCTCGGGGCAGATCGACGGGGCAGGCTAAAAACATAATACAAGCTCGGGGTAGATCGACGGGCATGGTAAAAACATAAGTAGCCTAATCCTCGGGGCAGATCGACGGGGCAGGGTAAAAACATAACACAAGCTCGGGGCATATCGACGGGGCAGGGTAAAAACATAACACAAGCTCGGGGCAGATCGACGGGGCAGGGTAAAAACATAACACATGCTCGGGGCATATCGACAGGGCAGGGTAAAAACATAACACATGCTCGGGGCATATCGACGGGGCAGGGTAAAAACACAAGTAATACTCGGGGCAGATCGACGGGGCAGGGTAAAAACATAATACATGCTCGGGGCAGATCGACGGGGCAGGGTAAAAACATAACACAAGCTCGGGGCAGATCGACGGGGCAGGGTAAAAACATAATACATGCTCGGGGCAGATCGACGGGGCAGGGTAAAAACATAACACAAGCTCGGGGCAGATCGACGGGGCAGGGTAAAAACATAACACATGCTCGGGGCAGATCGACGGGGCAGGGTAAAAACACAAGTAATACTAGTTCGGGGCAGATCGACGGGGCAGGGTAAAAACATAACGCAAGCTCGGGGCAGATCGACGGGGCAGGCTAAAAACATAATACATGCTCGGGGCAGATCGACGGGGCAGGCTAAAAACATAACACAAGCTCGGGGTAGATCGACGGGCATGGTAAAAACATAAGTAGCCTAATCCTCGGGGCAGATCGACGGGGCAGGGTAAAAACATAACACAAGCTCGGGGCATATCGACGGGGCAGGGTAAAAACATAACACAAGCTCGGGGCAGATCGACGGGGCAGGCTAAAAACATGTGAGTCCAAGACACAGTCTTGCAGCTTGATGAAGTATTCTAGTTAGAGGAAGAAGTGTGCATTTAAGGAGACCATAAAGTACCGAGTTACAGTAGTCAAGTTGTGTCAGAATAAGGCAGTGAATCAGTGTTTTCAGTGATTCTGAATCAATAGTAGATGGGAGCTGTCTGCTTCTCCTTAGATGAAACAAACATGTAGCCTACGAGAGATGGCTGCTATCTGAGGTTTGAGGGACAGTGCCGAGTCAAGGATGGCTCCAAGATCACGCACAGTAGACGAAGGAGAAAGTAGAGAAGAGGAAGACTGCATAGTGAGAGTTCAGCACACTGTAGAAGCTTAGAAGAACGATCAAACCAAATTAGCTCAGATTTGCCAGGGTTAAGTTTAAGGCGCATGCACAGACTCCAAAGTATGATGTCATCAATGCAGGCTCGAAGTATCTTTGTAGCATCTGCAACGTCGTTTAAGCGCAAATGTACATACAGGGTGGGCCAAAAAAAGTAATCCCCTACGGCTTTTTGTCAATATCTTGGCCAAAATTAGGAATTTGTCAAATCCAGTTTTACGAGCTTGAAGGTATTTCATATCTACGTACAATGGCCAAATTTCTTTGCCATGTGTGACACAGAACAAAAGTTATATCACTTTTAGTGAGGCCACCCACCGTTTTTTGACGAGTCAAAAATTTTACGCAACAAAAAGCAACATAAAACCGATTTAATTATTCTGCCCAATATCTTGGCCGTATGTAAGAATTTCGAAATGAAATTTTACAGGCTTAAAGACAATTTATATCTGCACATGATGGTCAGATTTCATCAAAAATATTTCAAGCACAACCAAAGTTATACCACTTTTATTGAGGCCACCCCCCGTTTCTTGACGATTTAAAGACGTAACGCAGCAAAAAGTAGCAAAAACACGATTTTATTAAGTCTCATCTCAAATAATTGTTATCAAATAGCCTTCATAATGCCAGATGATTATTATTATTACTATTTAACCCTCGGGCTACCAGGGGGGGGTGGTATCCACCCCCCTAGGTTTTTCCCAAATAAAACTTTTTTCGTTAGGAATAAAATTTTGACGTTTTAGGTAGCTGTAGAGGATTCATTTGCACACATTTTGAGCTAAAATGTGTGATGATATACCATACCATTCAAAAGTTATACCCGATATACCAGAGGCACCAGGGGGGGGGGGTGGATACCACCCCTCCCTTAGATTATCGGCTGTATCTTATCCGTCCTTTGACATGAAGAGACACCAATTACACCATTATGTAGAGGGAATGTGGGGCTACATTGTGGTGGTCACGGAGTTGTCTTTGGACAACCGGAAGTGCTCAAAATAAATTAAAATATAAATAAAGGTGTTTTATTTTCATAAACTTTTCATGTTTTTCCTATTAAAGATTATTCATAATTAATTTTTTAAGAGAAATAAATTATGCCATTCTATAGAGGGCATTCAGGGCTATTTTTTGATACCAATTAATTTGACATTTGATGACCGGAAGTGCTCAAAATAAATTTAAATGTGTGAAAATGTTGGGTTTTTTTACAACGCAAACCGATAAGTCTGCGTAAACGTTTTTCAGCATGGTTTACATGTTTTTTCTCTTTTTATTGTAACTAAAACTAACTTATTACTAGTTTTTATAGTTGAATATTGGACTTTATTATATGTAAACTATTTTAAATTAAATAAATTATGTTAAAACACACAGAATCTAATATTTTGATTATGCGAAAGTATACATTTTGTGGAATCGACGGGTGCCTACGGTAAAAAATTCATAACTTCGGGGTGCTTTCATATATTTTAAACCTAAATATACCATTTTGTGCAGAAATGAATGCTGAATCCATTGGTGTATTACAAGTTATGATATCTCAAACCAAACCCAAAATCCAGGGGGGGTGGTAACCACCCCCCCCTTGGTAGTCAGTGTTACAAAAAAAGCTTGGTAGCCTGAGGGTTAAAAAAGAAACAGGGTACCAGCATAGCTGCACGTCACTGAGAAGTCACTTAACAAGATGACAATAAAATTGGCAAATAAGGAATCTGTGAGATTAATCAGAGGTCCATCAAGAACTTTGCAAAGAGACTCAAAAGAAGTGTTGGCACTGGGGGTGGGCACATCGAACACAAGTTGTGAAGCACTACCAAGTTCATTTGACAACAGTTATTTGAGATTATACTTAATAAAATCACGTTTTGTTACTTTTTGCTGCGTTTCGTTTTTGAATCGTCAAAATCGGTGGGTGGCCTCACTAAAAGTGGTATAACTTGTGTTGTGTTTTAAATATTTTCATGAAATCTGGCCATCATGTGTAGAAATTAATTTTCTTTAAGCCTGTAAAATTTCATTTTGAAATTCTTACTTCTGACCATGATATTAGCAAAAAACCTAATTTTTTTGCGTTTTGTTTTTGAATCGTCAAAAAACGGTGGGTAGCCTCACTGCATGAAAGTGGTATAACTTTTGTTCTGTTTCACACATGGCAATGAAATTTGGCTATTGCACGTCGATATGATTAACCTTCAAGCCCGTGAAACTGGATTTGAAAAATTCCTATTTTTGGCCAAGATTTTGACCAAAAATCGTAGGGGATTACTTTTTTGGCCCACCCTGTAGAGTTGCGTATTATCAGCATAGAGGTGGATTTCTATGCCATGACGAGAGGCAATGGCTGACAGTGCAGAGGTATAGAGAATGAACAGTAGTGGCCCCAGAACAGAGCCTTGTGGAACACCAAAGAGCACAGATCTATGTAATGAATGGTTCCACGACAACTGGTTCACAGACAACTGGTTCAACGACAACTGGTTCACGGACAACTCGTCCACCGACAACTCGTCCACTAAAATAAAAGCCGGATTATTGAGAAAACGCTTGGAAAATAGAAGCTGGATGAAGGTTTTTACAGGTGAAATAGAAGCTGGATTTATGAAAAACTGCTTAAGAAATGGAAGATGAATTTATTTATTTTCTATCTGAAATAGAAGCTGGATACATGTTGAGACACATGATGAAAATCATCAATTCAGCTTCTATTTAAGCAAGGAAACCATTAGACTTTTTTCTTATAAATCCAGCTCCTATTTCGTAAATAAAGAACCTTCATCCAGCTTCTATTTCCCAAGCGTTTTCTCAATAATCCGGCTTCTATTTCGGTGAACCAGCTGTCGGTGAACCAGTTGTCCGTGGACGAGTTGTCGTTGGACGAGTTGTCGGTGAACGAGTTGTCGTGACACCGTAATGAATGATGTGAGGCGGTTAATGCGAACATACCATCAATGGCGCCATACACATCCGAGAGGAGGTGGAAAAGGAGGGACTCAGTGGAATGGCCCCTGCGAAACCCAGACTGGCAGGAAGGGAGCAAGTTGTTAGTGTTCAGATAGTCTAGCAGCTGACTAGCAACCAGTCTTTCAATGATCTTAGAAATAAAAGTAACATTAGCTATCGGCCTATAGCTAGACGGAACAGCCGGATCCAGTGTCGGCTGCTTAAGGATAGGAGTGATGATCGAGCGCTTCTCTGAAGACGGCAGGATCCATTCAAGATAGAGACCAAGACACCCGGGCCCCCACGTTTTTTACACTTGTCATCAGTATTGTTCTAGAAAAAATTGTGTTTTTACCCTGCCCCGCGGATCTGCCCCGAGGATTAGGCTACTTATGTTTTTACCCTGCCCCGTCGATCTGCCCCGAGCTTGTGTTATGTTTTTACCCTGCCCCGTCGATCTGCCCCGAGCTTGTGTTATGTTTTTACCCTGCCCGGTCGATCTGCCCCGAGGATTACTTATGTTTTACCCTGCCCCGTCGATCTGCCCCGAGCTTGTGTTATGTTTTTACCCTGCCCCGTCGATCTGCCCCGAGCTTGTGTTATGTTTTTACCCTGCCCCGTCGATCTGCCCCGAGCTTGTGTTATGTTTTTACCCTGCCCCGTCGATCTGCCCCGAGCTTGTGTTATGTTTTTACCCTGCCCCGTCGATCTGCCCCGAGGATTACTTATGTTTTACCCTGCCCCGTCGATCTCTCCCGAGCTTGTGTTATGTTTTTACCCTGCCCCGTCGATCTGCCCCGAGGATTACTTATGTTTTAACAATAAGCACATCTCCGCCGTCGGGCTTGGAAAGTCTTTCGACTGCCTCCGATCGTTTTGTATTTAGGATATCGATAACTTTATCGATACTTATATTTTCCGCTTTAAATAACGCCATTGTAACGACGGTATGGAAAAGAATCGTCTACGATGAGACCAACCGAGTGAGAGATTTTCGAAAAACACTACGAAACCTCGGATCAGCCACGTGACCGTGCTGACCAATCACGATGTGCCCCGATGCTCCGCCCCGCCCCGAGGATTCGTATTACCCGGTTAAAATCTCAGAATCTGTGTGGATGAGCTTCAACCACCTGTAGAGTAGACTATCGTTGACATTCATCCTTTATGACTGCATTTACAAAGTATGTTATTAGTTTCATCGCTTCTTCCATTCACGAACAGATATTCATGGGCTATAGTATAGAGCTGCTTGCTGGAAATCGTCAACAGCTTTCCACTGTGCTGCTGGTAGTAGCCTAAGTTGATCCAATCACTTAATTTCAATATTAAGTAGGTTGAACAAGCACTGCCTTTTTGGTAATCAAATGAATCAGTTTTGAGGATGCAGTCAACTGCGGAAATAGCCTACTTAAATTGGGGTTTCCAGTAGGGCATAGTGACCAGACAGAAAGGATCATGTTTGGGATATATTAATTTGTTGCTCCTATGCATAGGATAGTGTCTGGTATAGAAATTTTGTTTCTGACGTGCTGCTTTACTTTGCCGCCAAGGCCCTGAAGTTATTCATGTATTCCGTACTTCTGAGCATTGCATTAAAACTGCTGAAATTTCATTATTTTCTTAACTGAAGTAGTAATTAGGCTTAAAAGTAGGAATACTGTGAGCCAGATTTTATGGCACAGGGTAATAATATTTGTTTGGCCATTCCGACATAGTATGAGCTACAAGCAAGGGTCCGTCCATAAATGACGACTTGTAATTTAGGGCTACCCCTTCATCACCCTCGTCAAGCGTTAACACAAAAGCTACAATTATGATATCTAGCAATGAACCGTCACAGATCGTTGCAGATGTGTAGGCCTATTGTATTTAAACATTTATAAAGCGCCTCTAGTAGGGTGAACCGTTCAGAGGCGCTCCCAGTGCACAAGGCCCCGCGAGAAGAAACAGGTTTTGAGAAGAGACAAAGCAGAGGAGATACTACCAGAAAGAAGTGTAGAGCGAACAGAAGGAGAAAGGGCATTACAAAGAGAAGGACCATTTGAGACAAATGATCGAGACTGAGCCATAACAGTTCTAGATCGAGGAACCAAGAGGTCAAATCTGTTGGATGAACGAAGTGGACGGTGGGAGGAAGCTGAGTGAGGACGAAGTAAAACATTAGTGAGATATTTTGGGGCAAGACCCCGTTGAGCCTTTATGATCAGAGTGAGAATCTTGAATTGTGTGCGAGCACGGAGATGTGTGACCTCTTCCCTCCTGTTACGAGATGTCATTTATGGACGGTCCCCATTGCATTATTCTGTTTTGAAAAACGAAATAAATAATTTATGTTGTAAAACTTGTGGGGTCCTTAATTACGCTTCAGAAAATGTTCACATAGCCTACTGACAATGCGTTTTACTCAAATTATATATTTCTTTTTGTGGTAGGCCCTATATTTGACCATGTTTTTGAGGGATTCGCTCTTTGTTGCCACAAAATGACCTTGCTGCGTCTGCAGGCCTAACAACTTTGCTTGTGGCAATGGTATTTTTCAAGATCTAACATACTTCTAGTTTTAATGAATTCCTTAATGTCATTTTTCTTAAACTTGCAAGTTATTGGAGGTTCAAGTCTGGAAAAATCCAACCAGTTAACTAGAACACAGTAGACAGTGGATTCTAAATTCAGTTTTGGGATTATGAATGTTCTAATATCACCAGATCTGCTATGGTGATAATGATCAGTTTTCCTTGCTATTTTAATTATTCTGTCTGCCAGTTAATTCTTGCATGTGTTTTTTCTCATCAATCATCATAATTCAGATAAAACATTTCTGGGTAACCATAGTAGCCTTTGTTTTGAATACATTTATCAACGACCTATCTCTCAACGTTGGCTATGAAACGTGATAAATTATGTGCAAATAAATGTCGTAGCGTTAACTCATTGAAATGGAACATGCAGAGTTGCATAATCGGAGACAGCTAGAATCATTGTCTGGTGTACATGTATCATCTATATATTATACAGTTTTTGAGATTTATAATACTTCTGATATTCTCTTTATTTTCTCTTTCTTTTCTGTATATTTCTCCATGACAATCGTTCTCGTGTTTGCACAGTAGCCTACATATTTTTGCCATGGTTTGCGGCTGCAAAAGTAGCCTACACGAAACTTCAAGTGCTCGGCGGCAAAGTTAGATGCAATAATTTTGATGCAATTTTTATTTAGTTCTTTCATTTAGGACCTGGAGCAACCTTTTAAGTTATCCCAAAGTTAATTTTAAACCAAAACCTTTTTCTTGCTATACCCTAGTTTCCAGTGGTTCTGTTTGTCTCACTGTCAGAAGTTAGCGAGCGATTTGTGGGTTTTCCGATTCAGAAACCATTGATAAATAAATTAACAGTAAATACACGGGTGGAATAAAGCACTATAACTTCCACTAGAAACAGTGTCACTTAGTGCTTTATTCCACCCGTGTATTCGATCATCATCATTGAAGATCAATGCGAACGGCACAATTTCTTCTGCAAGATATCATAGGTGTCTATGTATGCCCTACAGTGACTTCAGCTCCTGCAACATCTGAACTAGTCGTGTTGAGATCAGTCCAGAACTGCAGACCATCTAAAGGTGCACCCGCAGCAGACATTGCTAAGAACCACGCCTTGACAAAAAACCAAGGCATTGAACGTGCCAACACAACTCTATTATAATTATCGTAAAGAACCAGAATCTTGGCCTTGACGTTCTTCTTTCGTTGCTCGACAACCCCTAACATATTTAATTTCTTTTCACTGCTTTTTGAATCGTTCCAGCAGCACGAACATTTGGATCTTTGTCAGATAAACGAACAAACTTAGAACATCTCCATTTATAGAAATTCCGTTTCCTCGTCATCACTTCTTAAAAATAGTTTATCTATGTTCAATAAACAATCTAAGACACACCCAGTCAGAGTGAGAATTTCTTGGTTTGGAATTCAACCCCTAGTCTTTCTTAACCCTTTAATGCCGGAGGGTATAGGATTTCCCATACATTTTACTACACTCTCGGCATCAAAGGGTTAAGATCCACAGTAAAGGTTTCATTGCATGACGCAACTCCACATAAATCAACGTCTGGCTCCCTTGCAGTAGCCTAATTTTTATTTATAATTCTCATACTGCACCCAGGGCATCTAACATTTTCTCATGATAGGCTAAATGTCGTCAGGCACATACAAGAGCTTGTAAAATAAGTTAATCATCATGAATTAATAAATTTTCCCACCAATTCTAATCATAGTTTCCAAATTGCCGATTTTAAAGAAAAATCCCATGTATTTTCCTATTGTAAAGTTTTTATGCCGGTGGCAAGGCTTAACCTTTTTGTGGGGCGCGGTGGTGTAGTGGGTGGCGTCGTTGCCTTGGAGCCGGAAGGTTCGAGGTTCGAATCCACCCTCAAGCCACCGCGTAGGGACCTTGGGCAAGTCCATCACTCACAATTGCTCAGCGCTTCGGCGTGAAACTCCGATGCAGTGTCCGCTCTGCATTCGGGAGCGCCTCTGAGTAGGAGAGAGAGCTTGAAGAGGCGCTATAACAAGTGCACATACAAACAAACCTTTTTCTGGTACAGTTGAACAAAATGATAAATGGAATGGAAAAATTGCCAGGGAGCAGTATTTTTTGAAACTTTTTGAAAATGCATTAGAATCTGAAGCACCCTAATCCTACACATATTTCTCATTTATTAATTCCTTCAACTCATCGTCGCCTGATAATTATAATGGGCTTGTTTTCCACGTTTGATAAAAATCACTCTCTGCTCTGGTTACTTGAATGGATGCCCTGGCTATGACCTGGCTGCAAAAAATGTTTGTCGCCGCCACTCAGTCTGATCCAGGTCTGATAAGCTGCTTCCAGCGGCTGTCTAGGCGCTGTAGAAGTTCCTTATTTACGATTAGACCAATCCTTGCGATTAGACTAACCGGAAACAAAACTGGAACTTGGTTGTAGGGTTGCCAGTTTGTCGCGAAAAGCGCGAATTGGGCTCCTTTTGAAAGCGCTCGCGACTGAAAATCTCGTTCTCGCGACCTCGCACTTTTGGGGCTACTTTTGAATTGTCTCTCGGTCGTCACGGCGACATTTGAAATCTCATAAATTGACCGCTGTAGATTACAATTGCCGTGACCAGTTGTATGTGGCGTTGTCTACCTAACAATAAAGGAATTAATTGAATTTAATTCTCTAAGAAGCACGGACTAATTTACCGTAATCACTAAATTGCTCATCATATAAATTTTTACGTCAATGTTTTCATCATGTGTCTTCTGACTGGCGGCATTCTATTAAGCTCCAAGAAATTTGCCGCCAGTAATTATACTTGGCTGATATTAGGCCTAATTAATTTATTGGCGGCAAATTTCATCTTTCACGCACGAAGTAGCCTACGCGGGTAGGCCTACTTGGCCTATTTTCGAAAAATAGAGATTATTTGATATTTCTCTAGGCCTAACTGAAATGGGAAAGTGGGTGAAATACGTGAAATTATACAACAAGAGCTTAGAACGACTCCCAGATTGTGAAGGTAGGTTCGATCACTCCCAAATCCCAATTCACTGCAATATATATAATGTGCGTGTGTGTGTGCGTGTGCGCGCACGTGTGTGTGGTGTGTGTGTGTGTGTGTGTGTGTGTGTGTGTGTGTGTGTGTGTGTGTGTGTGTGTGTGTGTGTGTGTGTGTGTGTGTGTGTGTGTGTGTGTGTGTAAGAAAACAGTAAGATTCATTTATGGTTCGTAAGCCAACTTTAGCCGTAACAAGAAAAAAAATACTTAGTGTAGCCTATAGCAGACTCCAGGAAAGACTCGTGGAACCATTAAATCATTAGTGACGTTTTTTATGACAGGATGGCTGTCCAGTGATCCCTGCGGCGAGGACAAAGCGTTTTGTAAGGCATGTAGAAAGCTTGATAATCTCGCGATTTTCGCGACTTTTTTGTGATATGGCAACAAAGTTTTTTCCGAAATCTGGCAACCCCTGCTTGGGCGTTTATTTGCTTGTTTTGTGAAGAAACACCTATACTATATGAAATTGACTCTTCTTTTGCCGTTTATTAATACTCCACACTAAATGGTCATATTTTTGATGCTTTGAGCGGGTCTTTTATTTTGTTGAAGAAAGTGAGGAGTTTGATCGTGTTTCGCTATCGCATTGTGTCCTAATGATTGGTGTCAACTCGAATTTATAACCGAAACCCGACTCACAGAGAACGTCGAACACACACAAACACCCGAATTACCGAAAAGGTTTTATAGAAAGCGGTCGAACTCTCGAAAAGGTAAAGGTGTATTTTAGCGTATTTTATTATTTCGAAATCGATAGGGTGTATTTTAGCGTATTTTATTATTTAGCGTATGTATTTACATAGTTCGTTGATGAGTGTTCATATTTCTTTTGAAAAGTACACTGTGTCCGGAAAAAAAGGGACCCATTTTGTAAATATGAAAATAAATAGTAAATATTAATCGATTTTCACAATTCAAAGACCGTTTTTATCCTAACATATTTCTCTAACAATTGTGAAAATATAAAAGTTCCAGTCCAAATAATGACGTCATTATGACGTCATTTGCACAAAAAGTCAAATTTAAGAGATAAATGCACAAAATCATCCAAAGTTTCAATATTTTTATGATGTAATTTATCAATAATAAATGTAAGTTTAATTTAATTTTTATATCTGTATTAATTTATGATCAAAGTGTACACCTTTGGCCTCAACGTAAGCTTCAAAACGGTGGCGCTAATAGCCAACAGCAGCATCGATAACCAGCGTATCAAAATCCTCCCCAGCAGGCATTAACAATTCGCTCTCAAGGAGTTCTTCAATGTCTCTTGTCCTTGCCTTGTAGCATACACCTTCTCCTCCATCAGTCTCCAAATCTTATTATCAGCGGAATTTAAGCGGGCGGTCGTTTAGCGGCCAAAAATTAAGAGGAATGAAATCCGAGTCTCATTAGTCAACAGTTCAACATATTGACGAACTCAGTGAGCTGAAGCACCATTTTGTTGAAATGTGTAGGCTATTGTTCCGAATATTCCCGGATGTCAGACATGACTTTTTTTTATAAAACAGACAATCCTTTTAATAAGCTGCATTTATTTTCACTCCTGGTTCTATTAAATGGATTTCCATTTTACCAAGAACCAATATACCAACCGAAACCATGCATGAATGGCCGGCTAAATGCATTTTGATGCAACTGACGTCATTATGACGTCATTATTGTGACTGGAACTTTTATATTTTCACCAATGTTAGACAAATATGTCAGGATTAAAATGGTGTTTAAATTGTAAAAATCGATGAATATTTACTATTTATTTTCATATTTACAAAATGGGTCCCTTTTTTTCCGGACACAGTGTATATTGAAAGCTGGATTGGTGAAAACTTCTTGGTGAAATAGAAGCTGAATTGATGAGAAAACACTTGAGAAATGGAAGGTGGATTAAGGTATCTAATGGCTGACATAGCAGCTGGATGGACAAAAATAACGCTCGAGAAATGGAAACGGAACTGATGAAACGATTGCTTGAGAAATAGAAGTTGGATTGATGAAAATTATTTCCCTTAAATAGAAGTGGGTTGCTGAAGAGATGCTTAATGAAATGAGAGCTTGGCTGATGACAAATAATTGTTATTTAAATAAAATCAGGAATGATTAAAAAAATTGTTGCTACAACAGAAGCTGGATTGCCGACAGTGATACATGCCAAGGTAGAAGTCGGATTGATGAAAATACCTGCGGAAGTTCGAAAACGCACACAGACGATAAAATACGCTATTTATTTTTACCTAAGCTGGAAATAATAAAATACGCTAAAATACACCTTTACCCTCGAAAACTATTCAGAGTTAAATTAAATAGCTTATATCAGTGGTTCTCAAACTTCTGCACACCACGGACGGGCAATAATTTTTTGTTGAAGCTCGCGGACTGCTAACTTAAAAGGCAAGTTTCGGCGATTCTGGTCACACTTTAAAAATCGATTTTGGTGATCCGGCCGGAATGCGTCTCGGTGATTCGGGTTTCGGCGATTCGGGCTGCAATTGGTTGACTGCCTGTCTGACTCTCCGGACTTGACCCGCTGCCTATCGATTTTGCTTTGATTGAGCTGGTTCCCGTGACTTCGCTTTTGTGGGCGCTGTAGAAATCTCGAGATTACGATTACTTACCAATGTAAATGCAACATTGAAGATAGCAAGTTAATTTGGCAATGGTAACTATGGGACAACCTCATTGTCGTTGTTATAATCAACATGACCATCCTGACTGCAGAGGTATCAGGAGTTAGTGTTTCTAGTATGGGAAAGACTAGTCATTAATCAGTAGCAGAGTGATAGTAATTTTTTCAAAATATTTTACATATGTCATTAAATTTAGGTAATTGCAGAGTATGAAGTGACGAAAGTGTATAATGCATATAAGGATGTTTGCAGAAGGTTGTCATTAATTGTGCTTGACTAGCTGCACTCCAGTGGACACGTTGCAAATAAATCGCTACAAGTATGGAGGTGGCATTTTTTTAAAACAGACTTTAAGTTATAAATGAATTTTAAATTAACATTCAATGAGGCTTTAGACATGATGTGATTGAAGTTCAAACTTTATGCCATTGATTTAAAACTTAACCACTGAAGTATAATGTCCAAAGATAGCATTTCAAATCAATGTAAGTATCTGTTCTCCTGTTCATATAGACTGGAACCGCAATTGTTTGCATTTTTCTTTTATTGACCGTCATAAAAAATCTCTTTGATTCCTGACATCGAAGAACCACTTGAAAGCATATTTTACTTAGGGAACATGTAGACTTTCAAAATTGGTGCTTAACATTAAACTAAGCAATATTTGTGTTAACAATTTTTGAATTGCATAGCATTAGCAAATAATTAATTCATTTTAATTTTTTATTTATTAATTATTGATGAGCAATTTGTTCTTGAAATTTTTCGGCAGTGTGTTAAACTTCACTCAACGTAAAACTTAAAAAATTCCTTTTCAATCATGATTGTTATTTATACAAATAAGTTCTGTAAAATTTAGATCAATGTCAAATTCTAATAATTTGCATGTACTTATTTAAAATAGGTAAAAATGTGAATTATCGGCCTAATTGCGTGTTCACATAGTAAATTTTAAATGATTTTTGTAGCAATGGATGCGTATCGCTGGGTTGATTGGGTGGGGTCAAGGAAAACATTACAATACATTACAGGGTGGGTAGGTGGGTCAAAAAAGGTCATTTTCGGCATTACGTAATTATGCAGTGACCCCTAATTATATTCAAGACTCTAAATTTTAGACCTTTTAATCTAATTTTCTGTGAAATAAGTGAACATTTTTTATAGGATTATTTGCTTAGAATCTATTTCAACCCATCAAATGAATGGAGAAAGTTTGTTAAAAGTCAGTTTTTCTTTTATTCTACAGAACAAGAGAAATATCCTTTGAGATGTTTGACTGGGATTGGAAGCAGTTGTTGCACGACCTGATCATCTATGCCGGAACGAATCCATGGCAGTTTGTCTACTATGTCCTCCTCTGTCTTTCGCCATTCTTTGCCATCAGTGCTTACCTCTCGTGGCAGCTTGCGAAGCAAATCGAGGCGAAGGAGAAGGACAAAAAGAAGAAGTCACGCCGTGAGGCCAACATTGCCAAGGCCAGACGGCAAAAGACGGAGTAGCGTGGGTGTAGATGCATTAGTTTATTTGCAAGTTTGGCTAAGCCAGAGTTCAAGAGACGTTGGAAAGCAAATGGCTATGTTGAAGAGCGGCTCTCATTTAAAAACTGGTTCAGGTCTAACAATGATTTGTTGGAGTGTTAACTAAACTTAAGAGAATTCATAGTGCCCGTTGTAATTGCTATTCTTGCTTTATTACAAATGATCAAGTGCTTTTATGAAATCCATTGATTTACTAATGAACAATGATATCTGTTTAACAGCAGGGTTTAAAGTGGGTGAGAACACGGGGAATGGTGTTCTCAAAATTCTTTGCTTGCGTTCCCACTGGTTGCTATGCATGAAACCCTGGAAACATGCATTCCAATAAAATTCTTCAGCATTCCCACTGCTCACCAACTCTGCATTCCCACTGCTCATCTGAACCACTTTAGCCATTGTTTCAGCAGCAACAATGCTTTATTCACAGATAAGTGTTTGACATGCATGACATGCATAGTTAACGACTAAGACTCAACTGATCTGGTTTGGGACCAAACAACATTTACTGACGCTCCACAAATTCTCCAGTTTACTTTCATATATATATATATATATATATATTTATATATATATATATATAGTGTTCTAAATTTGGGTGTCACTCTTGACCAATCACTAGACTGCATTTAAGGCGACTGAGAGCCTTCAGACGATCTGTTGCTCCCCCACTGTCTTTACCACAATTGTGCATGCATGTAGATTACTGTAGCTCACTCTTCATGGTTCTCCCAAAATCATAGCTCACCATCGGTTTTTTCACATTTCCAATTCCACTTATATGAGTAAAGTCTTACACGGGCTCCCTATCACCTCTTATATCCAATATAAGATCATCCTCATGATCTCCAAATCTCAATGTGATATTGCCCATCACTCCTACTGTATGCATAAGCCCAATGCTGAAAGTGAGCCGAGTCTGTCCAACCCGGCATTCATTTCGCAACTTCCCTTTAACGAGTCTTAGCCGGGTCCTATGTTCAACATTTTGGACTGTGCATTTATCACATTTTCATTTATTAAATTGGATAAACTCGATGCCAACATTTAGTCAAATAGAGCGATTTTTTGTTTTTATCTACGTATTATTCTTTCATGCTACGGGATTATATAATTTATATAATCATTATTACGTTTTCTGTACAAGTTGCCATCTGGCGGTTGAAAGATTAATTATAAGTGATCCAATCTTTGATTAGTCTATTCCTTAAGGGGAACGGACATTCCCCCCCTGGACAACCCCCTATGGACAGACCCTCCCCGGACAAAAACTTCCCCGGACAATTCCCCCTGACTTAGCCTAGGACATTATAGGCCTATAATTTGCTTAAACTTAGGCTAATTATCCAGATCCCCATGCTGTGTCGACTAATTAGTGTCGTACGGGTAAACACCTGTTGCTGTCATTTAGTCGTGAACTTATAACTTGTTAGTGTCATTCAACCACTCCGATATGAAGTTAATGCCTGTTGGTGTAATCTAGGACACCATGAATCGTTGTCAGCAATCCAGATTCCAACGAGGCAAAAATTCGTTTCATCCAACTTCTATTTAAATGACAATTGTAGCCTATTTGTCCATCCAGCTCCAATTTAGGCAAGAAATTTTTTTATCAATCCAGCTTATATATTTAAGCAAGAACATTTTCATCAATCCAGCTTCCATTTAAGAAAGAGCATTTTCATCAATCCAGCTTCCATTTAAGCAAGAACATTTTCATCAATTCAACTTCCATTTAAGCAAGAACATTTTCATCAATCCGGCTTTCATTTAAGTAAAATTTATTTGTATTAATCCGGCTTCTATTTAGCGAGAATTCTTTTCATCAATCCAACTTACTTACTTAGGACCGCCGTTTTATAGTATGACAACTTATGTGCAATATATTCTACCAGGTTTTTTGTCCTACCCTGGGGGGAATTGTCCGGGGGTTTTTGTCCAGGGGGGTTTGTCCGGGGGGGTTGTTAAATTCTGCAAATTTGGAGGTGTTCTACATGATGCCGAATTAAATTTTTGGCATAGCTTTATAACTTTCAACTCCAATCTCAACTTCTCAAGTCATGTGCCATTTCTAAATTATGGATGTTATTTGCTTAATTTGTGCTTCAATGAAACCCAAGCTAAAACTTTTTAACCAAACTAATGTCGCTATAAGAACTTTTGCTGGCAGAGTGTTATAATTATTGAAATGGTGAATTCTTTTCTTTATACTTGACCTTTCCCAAACTGTGTTAGCAAGACTGCAAAGGGAAAGCTCGGAAGAATAGCCTTGGTGATGCAGTGAAATCATGGATGGATTGTAGTGATGGATAGTAGGATAAGCGGTTTGTAGTGGATGGGTACACTACTATAGTGAGGATGGGTACACTACCATAGTAATTGATAAGAATTATTACTGGTTGTACCAGTTTTACTCCACCGAAGCTTTCAAAATGCTATTCATTTATTCCATACACTTATTACAGATTTGATAGCAAACTTCAGGATTGAGACAGTATGTTCCGAGACGAAGACAATAGGTTCCGAGACTGAGGCACAAGGTCTGAGACAACTCAAGAATCAAGACTAAAGTTTTCTGTATTTATTCCACATGTTTCGGATTAAACAATACAGCAACTCATGAACTACTTTCCCCCAGAGGCGTAGCGACCGCCCTCCGACCGAAGGGGGCCCCCCGCAAGGAAGGGGCTCCTAAAAGTGCCAAAAAATGAAAGGTGTGATTATTGGTGATGGACATCTTTTGAAACCATTGTACAATCCGTGTGGGCTTTACTGACAAAACCGTGAAGTAAATACAGAATACATGTACATTGTACGCCTATATGTATATGAACCTGTATGTTGCATAAAATAAATGCCGCATCCCGATGTCTGCATTGTAAGGGGCCCGCCGGCACGGACATTATGCTTGGAGGGCCCAGGAGGGGGCCACGTTCATTGTTGCTACGGCCCTGCTTTCCCCAATTTCCCAACTTGCCTATATATAACGAGTCTATTGACATAAATATACTATTAGCTTTCTATTTACCACACCTGCACATGACAATTTGATAGTGCAATAAGTTCCGAACCAAGGAGAGTTTGCGCGAGAACTATGGACACAGCTTCCAATGAACAAGACTTTTGCTCTGAGATGATTTACAAAAAGTCAAGACAGTGACCTCGAGACTGATACAAAGACAGAGACCGAGTCATCAAAAATCCTGTATTGAGACTAATCATTGGTCTTGCAAACATCTGAAAAATTTATGAATAGTTACAGATTTGAGTAGATTAGAATGCCCGAAGGATTCTGCAAAAATGGCACAATCACAAACTATGGACAGCAGTGGTGGACAGTGGACACTTTGGACAGCAGCCAAGATAACTAATCTATATGTACAGAAATTAAAAAAACAAGATCATTTCAGTTTTAATAACACAACTCTTCTTTGCATATAAACACATCTTATTGCACCCTTAGACGCATTTACCAGCGTAGAGTATGCTACGCTACACAATGCACAGACAATTACCAAGGCAAAGACATTTTTAGATGTACACGGTTGCCATACTAGCCAAGTTATATTATATACTGCAAACGCTTCTGTATATATCTGGATATAAATCCTACAATTATAAAACAACCCACTGCCTGCTAATGTTCATTATCAACTGACATCATTAACCACAAGAGAATATTAAATGCACGGGCATGCACGGAATTATTCAAACTGCATGCACACTTGAATAACATTACATGTAATTTCAAAGAATGCTACAGCAGGAAGCCTATTATTAGAAAAAGTTTACCATCTTCGATAAAAACGCAAGCACATACGCAGCATCAAAATAAATCTGATGTATCAGCAATACTGTAAAACACTTTAACGTTACGGTAACACGAGTTCAAGCAGCGTAACGTAATGTACGACGAGTATAATTATCTTCAAAATGTCACAACGCCATACAAAACCCACATCAGGGAGAAGACTTTATTACAAATCAACAACGTTATAGCCATGTTGGGTTGTTCATTCTAGTGCAAGGTCAGAATACAGGGAGGAGGTCAAGAAAAACAGACATGATGGCGTTACCATGGTAACAGCTGATGATGGAGGTCGTGTGATCAAGCTCCAATGGAATCAGCCCAGAGGTACACAACCATCTCAGATACAATTAACCCTTTACCGACCGACGGCATATGATTTCCGGTACTACACTTCCGTCGGTGAAGAGTTAACAAGGAGTGGCTGTCACAGGAAGACATTTCCGTTCTTTGTAAAGAACAATAATTAGACATACGGCATTCCACAACACAAACCATCAGGACAGTGGCTTGAGAGACGGCTCAAACGTGTGGCAAATCTCTCTTGGACAAAACTCAACAAATATGCACAGCTTAGCCGAACACCTAAGAACATATGAACATACGGCATGATAACCACCCAAACACTACGACAAATGTGGTACGCTACAACCAAAACAATACTTGATTCTCGTCAGAAGTATGGTCCATCAACACTAATGCAATTCTAACACCATAGCCCATCAGAACTATGGTAGAAGTTACACAGTGCTTCACAAGACAATCAAAATAACTCATTGTCTCCTTCAAACGTTAAGACCACTTTATTTTTTAGCAGAAGCACCACCTTCGATAGGTTGTCTAAAGGTGCTATATAAAATGCCCAGACATATAATCACAAACAAGCAAAGACACAAACACACACACTCACACAGACAAAATGTGTGGTTAGAGACAATGGACAAATGTAAATCAGTGTAAATCATACAAACTATTGTTAAAACACAAAAGAGGAAATCATAGTGTTGAGACAAGAAGGAAACGGTACAGACTTTGTTCTTCTGCAAAAGTTCTGCTTTTTTTTAGAGGAACCGACTTTGAAAGGATGCCTGCCTTTTAATTTAATCTTAATTCCTCAATTGATCGCTTATATCATGGGTAAAAATAATAATAAAAATTTCATAACAGATAAATTATTACAATTAAAAAATAAGGAAGAAATATATGGGAAAAGGCTTAACCCTTTCGTTACGGCGCACACCCCAAGGCACCGTACAGGGAACTATAAGCCACAGGTCGTAGGCCCGTCGCGGCGATGGGTGCAGTACGGCACATGGCTTTGGTATCCCGTCGGCGCAATGGGTCCAGGAGCGAAAGGGTTAAGAATATACACTGGATATATCGTCAATTTTGCTTCATTTACCCAACTACAGTATTCAAAGCTTTCACTAAATAAACTATTTACAAGCATGTTCGATAAAAAAGTAAGTAAGAATATTCTTTATTAGACTACCAGCAAACACGCAGTAGTTCACAGACGAAATAAATAATAGAAACATTCACGTGAAGTCATACAACATTCCCATAATAAAACTTCTTTTCGCAAAAAAGCAAATCTAGAAAGGGTTGGATTGATCAGAAGGTCAATACTATGAGTGAATTTCAAAGTACCAGCAACCATTGAAACAAATTCGGTTTAATTTTTTCTGAATACTACGAGTGAATTTCAAAGTACCAGCAACCATTGAAACAAATTCGGTTTAATTTTTTCTGTATTCATTGTATCTATATAAGCGGTATCTACATCGAGGGCCAAAAAGGAACGGTTGAACTAGTAAATAATATGAAAGACAAGGTATTTTTTCCAACAAACTGTAGGCAGCCAAGGTAAACCAGCAGCCTTAATTTACAGGATAGAGACCACTCACACGGTAAACCAGTAGCCTTAATTTACAGGATATTCGGGCTTCTGTGCTAAAACTTAACCCCTTGAACCCGGAGCTCCTGTAACTCTATGGATAACGGACGGCCCGTCGGGTTCAAAGGGTTAAAATACAGGATAGAGACCACTCACACGGTAAACCAGTAGCCTTAATTTACAGGATAGAGACCACTCACACGGTAAACCAGTAGCCTTAATTTACAGGATAGAGACCACTCACACGGTAAACCAGTAGCCTTAATTTACAGGATAGAGACCACTCACAAGGTAAACCAGAAGCCTTAATTTACGGGATAGAGACCACTCAAAATGATTCTTAAACATGGAACACGCATCACAGAAACGATGGAATGTAAATCAGTCAACAGCTGATGAAGAGGAAGAAACTGTTCTTTTCCAACAAGTTGCATCTAATAAAATTCTACAGAACAATCGAATTGAATTAATCAATCATACGACGTGAATCAAATAAGAAATATATAACAGAATTTCTGTCTGGAAATAAAAAAAAAACTTTAAGTAAATGACAAATCTTCAAAGGCAAGACTTTAAGTCCAACAGCCCTTAAGCGCAAGCAAAATTTTATTCCAGTATCTAAACACGAGACTTCTACATTGTCGCAATCATGATAAGTCATACACTAAACGCTAGTTGATTTGAAGTCGAAGCACAGTCCGTTGTTAAGGAGGCAATGTCAGGAATAGCAAAAACTACACATGACTGCACCAAGTACATTTTAACCAGAAGTTGGTCGAAAGATGATAGCAGCTGTCTACAAGACATCCACACCTTGTGTAGTAAGTTGCGGTGTGTTAACTCAGTCTTCAATAAACGAAAATACATAACAACTAAATGCAACTGGAGGGCAGCTCATCATTAAAGCGTTCAATAGGAAACGTTTTAAATCCACTCGAAACGGCAAAGAAACAGAACATAGACAACAAAATAAGAACTCGCCATGATTGGACCAAAGGAACCGTCAAAACACAACCTCGTCTATCGCAAAAATCGACCATTTTTACTTACATTCGGATTACAATTACATCAGCCATTTTTACTTACATTCAGATTACAATTACATCAGCCATTTTTACTTACATTCAAATTACAATTACATCAGCCATTTTTACTTACATTCAGATTACAATTACATCGGCCATTTTTACTTACATTCAGATTACAATTATATCGGCCATTTTTTACTTACATTCGGATTACAATTACATCGGCTAACCTGTACATCTGTCGTTACATTACGGCTCAGACCAGATTTCATTATTTACATCACCATTTTAACTCTTTAGTTCTTACAAAATCTACGGAAAGAATAGCAGGCAAATCTTCGTACACGTGATCATTAATCGTACATCTTCGATGGCATTGAATTCCATTTACATATCAGACATCGATTAAAAAATATACATATGTACACTGTTCTTCTAAAAGAGTGAGACGCTAGTAATAGACTGACGCAGAGAAGTACAAAATGTACCAACTGCAAAACAGTTCTTGGCCCTAAACAGACAATTTCTAATTACAAACAGACTAATTTCCAAATTTACTTAGCGGTGCGTATGTGTGTTCGCCTACGACAAACTTGCACAGTAGAACGCACAATAACAAGAGTACACCAAAGCTAATCTGACGTCAAGCACCATTACCATCTGAATTCTGAAGCGACAGTCATATTTCATATTTACTAACAGCAACCTGACACGTAGGCAGAGTCATAGAGAACTATATAAATTATAATAATAATTAATCATACATTACAACAGCTATATAATAACAATTATAATAATAAATTACAATCGTATTTTAATTTTGCCCTTCTTCCTAAGTTCAGAAGTCCAAATACAACAGACCATATGGCTGACAGCAAATGTGGTAAAGGACATGTCCCTACGAACCACCATCTGTACACTACGCGCTACTTAGCGACTGCTCCAGCCAATCGGCCACCGCGCCAAGAACAGTGAACTGGATGTTAAGCAATGAATTCAACATTAACTCCATTTGTAAAAAATAACTCCTGCAACCAAGCACTTGACATGGCTAACATAACTCAACACAAATGGCGTCAAATTTAGGTTCAACCTTAAACAATGCAAAAACCATCGAAAGAAATTTCACATCGATTCAATTTTAAAAACACGTAAACACGAAGACAACCTTTTATGAAAACTCTTCATAGCTGCATACATTTCAAAATATTCATGACTTTACGGGCAGAAACTTTCACTCTTCAAAAATGTAAACGCTTTCAAAGTGCTATAAAAAGAAGACACGGCCGATTCCAAAATACTACAATTCTGGTAAGTTTGGGCCGCTAGGGTAATAATTATAGTAGCAAGAGTTACTAAAAGTCTTAAACCTCTCTTCTGGCAATCAGCGTCTCCAATAATAACTGTACAAAAGACATATCACAGCCAATACTCATTTAAACACGTGAATAAAATCCACAACACAACAATCTCTGTTATATGTAACTAATATGCAACACAGATAACTATCGACAATTTTACATCTGAAACGCTAACAGCGAACGAAAGTATTTCTATCGTGATTGTTCTGTTGAATAAAAATACAATTTTATGGAGCGCTCACATTATAAACGGAGGCATCCACAAACACACGTAAAAAATGGAAACCACGGCTTCAGCAAGATAGTCATAGCTAATTTCACATATATACTAAGATGTTACTTCTGTTTGAATTCGCCTAAACCTATGTAAAAACTAAATGGAATGCAGTAGGCCTACTTATGAATGAATTTCTGTTCGCTCTACAATTATGTCTTGCAATCTCTCTCCTTCCTTCTCTCTTCTCAAAACTTGTTTCTTTTCGTGGGATCTTGTGCACTGGGAGCACTTCTGAACGATCCACCCAACTAGAGGCGCTTTATAAAAGCCCAAATACAATGCAATAACGAAGAATGTTACCCCAACACTTCAAACAAATTTCTAGAAAGCCAAATTCAGGTGGAAACCTCTCTTACAGTAGATCTCCTTTTTCTCTGTGCAACAAGGCAGCCTATCGTTAACACGCTTCGTCAGTAATCATGCGTTTGCAGGTTCAACACCTGGTAACAACTCTGGAAAATTTGTTTTGTGCAACAACAGTCTCTACAGTCGCCAAGCAGTGAAATTTAATACTTGCACAAGCTGGAAAGTAAACGAGACTTAACAGCTCCATTTCATAGCTCCATGTCTCCATGTAAATTACATTATATTACATGTCTACGACCTTGGGAGTCATCCATTATCGGCTCAAGGTCACACACAAACTGTCTCAGAGAAACTCCATGTTCCAGCCAAATGCCCTGACCAATCAAATGCTGAGCCAAACCAAATCAGAAATGCAACTTCCACTTGATCATAGCAAAGTCTGAAATTTCAGCAGAAGAAAAAATCCATGCAAGAAGGAGACTTCATTCCTTGTGCAACACAGTAAAATTCTCTGCAGAAGGCTTCTCAAAAGAATTTTCCGATATAGTCAGACATCCGCAATGGATCCAGCAACCTCTGCATCGTCCGAGCCACAGTCCTCGCATCTCGTAGAGGTTTAAAAAATAATCTTCTGAAAAGTCCTAACAATAGCACTATTCTATTGTTCTCCCGTACATCTTCAAAACTCACGTTCACTATTCCATTGCCTTCTGGCACGACGTCTTCTAAACTCATACCAAACGCAGAAAATTTCAGTCAGTAGCGATACTGAGTATTCATCGTAATCGTCGTCGAAATAATAATAAAAGCGAATTGAGCAACGAGTAAAAACCTCGATTAGTAAATAACGCAAAACAGAACAACTAAAAAAATCTCTCGCTACAGTATGACACAACACCGATGGTCGTCACCTTCGACCACTTCCTGCGCGTTGCTGTACTTCCGCTCCGGCTTATCTCCGCTCGCAGACGACTGTGAGCCACGCGGTGTGATGTTGTTTGCGTTGCGGTCGTTCGCATCGAAAGCATCACCGTTGGATGCGGCGCTTGATACGGAGGCAGGTTTTCCATTCTCTTTCGATGCGAGCGTGTCCTGCAAGCGCTTGGCACGCTGCTTCTTCAGGTCGGCTAATGTTCCGGACGGCGCGGCCTGGCCTTGACCCGCGTGGCCACCCTCTGGATGATGGTGGGCGTTCGACGATGAATGCGTTGCGTTAAAGCCACTCGCTGGACCAGACGCAGTCTTTGAACTCTTTGAGTTATCGTCCGCAGTTTTGATTGGCGCTTTCGAGGTCCTCACGTCGTTTAACGGCATCTCTTGTTTCGATTGGCTCTTACTCTCGGCCGCCGCAGGTGCTTTGGCACCGGCGCTTTTCGAACCAACCGTCGATGGCACTTCAGTTTTGGCATGTGGTGCGGCTGTTGGCGCTTCCGCCGGCGTCTTTGTATTCTTTGAGGAATCCTTTGTCGTCGGCACGTCCGGCTTGGCGCTGCTACTGCTGCCGGCGCCGCCAGAAGCCACCGAAGCTTTTGTAGCTTTGGACGGCGGCGCGGAATTTGTCGAATTTTTATTTCCGTTCGCAGACGGTGGCGGCGCGTCAGAACTGTTATTCCTCTTCTTGTCCTTTTTGTTCTCTTTTTTATTGTCCTTTTTCGCGTCCTTTCCAGCTTTTCCAGCGGGAACGTCGGAAAGTTTATCTGGAGCGCCATCTTGTGACGTCTGCGTCATCCAGATGTCCGACGAAACAGGAAACGACGATCTGTTCTGCGAACTGCGTTCCTGACTGCTTTTCGAAATGATCGATTTGATCGGCTTTTGTTGTTCGGCTGGCTTCTGCAAACGGACGTCGGACACTTCGGGAAGATCGAGTGTGATCTCTTCATCCTGAAATAGAATATGATTGAATGAATGATTGATTGAATGATTGATTAAATGAATGAATGATTGAACGAATGAACTAATAATGAATGAATACTTCAATGAACGAATGAATGACTGATTGAATGAACAAATGAATGATTGATGAATGATTGATTAAATGATTGATTAAATGATTGAATGAATGATTGAATGATTGATTGAATGAATGATTGAATGAACGAATGGATCAAATCAAATCAATCAAAATCATCAAATCAAATCAAATCAAATCAAATAATTTTTATTGGTCCGTTTGTAACAGCAACAAGCACACCAAATAAAAAACAAAAATTACACAAAGCATCACAAGTATCACCAAGTTGTTAGACATTAATCAATCCAATAACTTAATTAGTTAACATGAATTATTCAGTCATATGGCCAAGACTGGGATAATCTTCATAGAAGTAGGCTAGGTAAGGATTGCAAAAACCTAGTGGTTCTAGGGTTAAGTGTGAACAATTTTCCCTAGACCTGGAATGCGAGGTTTAAAAGAAAACTCGTGCAAAAGTGATTGAATGAATGAACGCATGAATGAACACACTTCTGTTTTTCACCAAAACCGTTCAAGCGTAACAGAAATTCATAACAATGCCTCTGTAGAATGACATCATTAAAAAGTCCGAAAACTTTAACCCGGCCCCAAGCAGTGACGAGCCGTACCTGCACGGACTGTGGCACCGTGATGGCATCAAGAACAACACAATTCTCATCCTCTTCATCTTCGTCGTTGAGTGAGTTGATAGACTCGCGCAATCGCATCGCTTCGTCTTGCGCCTCGATGTGAGCGAAAGAACTCTTTTCGTGCGAGTTTGTTCGCCGCATTGCGCTGCACAAAACCAAAGCAAATAGCATTTCCATCTGTCACATGCATAGATATAATTATATGTAAAATTATGTATTCACTTTATTTATTTTATTTCAGAAACTTATATAGCGCCTCTTTAGGGTAGGCTACTCAGAAGCGCTCCCGGCCCAACCACGGCTAAATAAAAGTTTGTAGGTTATTAAGGAACAGAGCGGAGTGACCTCTGGGAATTAAGCACAATGTAACAGGGAGACCATTCCAGGTGGTAGGAGTGTTTCATTGGTCATATGTAATCAACGCAGTCAAAAATCTGTGATAATATAAGTTACTAATCCCTTTAATGTTTTTCCATATTCTTCTGTCTTTTTCCATTTCCATTCGTTCCTATTCTGCTGCCTATCGTTCAGAGTCCACTTAGTTCTTGTGTATTCAACTAAAGAATTCAGTAACTATGCTTTCCAAAATGTGCAATGCAATAAATAAAGCACACAGCAGCCTACTGAATTGTTTTATCATTCTTCGCCTTCAACATCATATTCATAGGTTAATCTACGTCAAAGACTTAATAATATTATTAATCCACGAAATTTCAGAATAAATTTCACATGACATATAATTAATTTATAGAAAAGTACTCACTGTTGTGTAGCTGTGCTTCCCCTGAAAAAACCAAACATACGAATTTTAGAATCATGGCATTCATTGAACATAATGCAAAACTGTAAAGCATGGCAAACTGCACAGCAATACAACTTTAACATGACTGGGAAAGCAATGGAGCGTCAGTAAACTTTGCTGTGCAACAAGAATTATTTATCGACTTTGTTACCTTAAACTCCAGCGAATCAGTACTTCACCATCTCTTTATCTATTGCAGTTGCGCCGAAACTGTTTTAATGAAAGGTCATTGGCAATTTTTCCAGTGCCAATGTTGCCTGTGCAAAGTGGCAATTCATTCATTCATTCTATGAATTTAAGAAACCTACTCAGGAGCACTCACAGACCACCCAAGGCAAAAGAAAAAAGACTTGAGTTATGAAACAGAGTTTGATTGGTCAGCTGCAATAAATGCAGTTTTTAATGGAGGTTATTCAAGATGAATGTTACAGCCGAGAAATTCAAGAACTTCAAGTGGACCACGGTTGGCAGACTTATATAACACGTGTGCGATAGCCTAACTCTGTCAAACCTCTGCGCTTGAAAAGTGCGCTTTTTGTTGCACATTGCTGAGAGCACTTTGAATTAGAGCAAAGTGCAGCCGAGTGCGAACTTACTTTCTGGCCGCACTGTTCCGTCGTTTCATGCTACTGTCTCTTGATTTGTGCGGCTGTTTGTTTTCCACCTCCTCGACAATTTCCAGAACTCTCTGCTTCATTTCAATATCTTCACAGAGATCTGAACACACGCACAACAAAACAATGGCTCTCTTAAAAAGCATTTTCATTCACAAAAATAATAGTTCTACGGATTACCATTTTTATTCATTCATTCAAGTATCATCCCTCTGGTAGTGTATCCTCGTCTTTCTCTCGTCTAAAAACTTGCCTTTTTCCCCGGGGTTCAGCGCACTGGGAGCGCTTCTGAAAGGCTCTTGCTGCGAGAGGCGCTTTATACATGGCCAGATACAATACAATTTATATAACACCTCTTAAAGAAAACTACTCAGAGGTGCTCCTATTATGATTTGTAGACTCCTGAGAAATATGTACCTTAGGAATTTTTTAAAATAAAATAATAAAAATAATTGTAGCACACTGCACAGTCTTAACGAAAGTGAGTGAGTTGGGTAGAAATGCTAAACCTACCCAGAGTTGTTTCACCATTTTTCGTTCGAGCCTCAAAGTCAGCACCGTGTTGTAGCAGTAGATCAATCACAGGAAGCTGTTCAGATAAATTAAAATAAAAGCAAGATATCAATGAAACATATACATCAAAAAGAGGTTAGTAATAAACAAATCATTATCACAAAAACAAAAGATCGAGACAATACAGTCTGAATAGGAGATTGCCAAACAGAGTGGGTAAAAAACAGAATAGTCAATCATCATGATTCCATCTATTGTTTATTGTTTACTGATGCATATTGTCTATTTATTGCCAGAACACAGGATGATTTAGTATACTTTTAAAATACGTTAATGTACTTTGTTTATTTGTTCGTTCGTTCATTTATGAGGATAATGAATTATCCTGAAATTACCTTAAATTCTTAAATTATCTTACCCCAATTTAAACTGAACCCATTCTGAACTGACCTGACCTCATTTCGAACTGATCTCATTCTGAAACCACCTGACCTATTTTAAACTGAACTCATGCTGAACTGACCTGACCCCAGCAGGCGGCACAATGTAGCGGCATCCAGCCATCATTGTCAGGAATGTTAACGGGTACGTGATGCGCCAGAAGAAACTCCGTCACGTAAACAAAGCCATTGCATGATGCAACGTGAAGCTGCAATTGAGAAATCACATTAAAATTAATACATATGGAGTAAGCAATGACTCTCATACGTACATCGAATAGAGGTATAACAAATATAGCATGTCAACTTCTGGAGTCTACACGCTGATTCTGGTAATAAATTCATAACTTTTTCAGCAGACGTCTGATCATAATACCAGCGACAACAAGAGGCTAGTTAAGTCAACTAAAAATCAGGGCATTAACTGGTGAAAACACAGCACAAATAGGCAAACAACATACGATTATACAAACATCTGACAGTGCAGCAAGTTGTCATGAAAATGATTTACATGTTCTGCGAAATTTGTTCTTCAGTAGTTCAGTGCCTTTATTTATGACCTCTGCCATAGGTCACACTGTTTCAAACTCCATGTTAAAGATGACACTAACTACATACAGGCAGGTTACTTTACAGACAATAACTTCTGACTAACTCTCAATTTTATGTCAATTATTCATCTCTACTGTGACTGAATGCGGCTTGTAACTCAGGTTTTAATAAACGAATACATAAATATATAATATACATATACAATATATATATAAATATAACATATATAATTATATATATATATATTATATATATTTCAGCAAAATTGTAAATGCGAGTCATAAACACCAGAGAGTTATATTAGAGATGAATCATTGAGCATTTTCCTACTGGCGTCTCTCCATTGGATCCAGCATTTTGAAGGTCACCTCCGCTTTGTTGTAGTTGCTTCAGATCGGAAAGCATCTTGTTCTCCGATGACAATCGGATATCGTCGATCATTTCCTGAGTCACACCTAACCGCATAACCAAACCATAATTATGCATACAGAAGCACCAACAGACACAGACAAAGAGAAAGACCAACAGACAGGCCAACATACACAAATACAGACAGAAAAAACGTAACCTTACTATCTCTAGCAAGTACTTCACTCGCATGCGCTTCGGCATGAAACTACAATTCAGCGTTTGCGGTTTATTCTGGAGCACCTCTGAGTGGAAAAAAATCTTGAGGGGGTGCCGTAACAAGTGCTCATACATACTTGTTTTTTGTACAGAGACCGAACAGCCACAACCCTTCTCACCTTCAGTATATTGGGTACGCTGGAGTCGGGAATGCCTCTGAGTAGTTTTTTTCTTGAAGGATATAAATGTTTTAATGAATGAATGAATGAATATTGATCAGGCGAGATTTTTCACCACTGCTGGCCTTTTTGAATGGGCACTACTTCCCTATGCCTCTTAGGGTCCCTGTGCAAGAACTGTGAGAGTCCAAGATTTAAATCTCTCAAATAAGCCAGCATTCATAAGATGAACTGTGATCTGCATTCACTCTTGTGCACTACAACCATTGTAGCTAACTTGATCAACAATGTAGCTAACTGGGTCAATAAAGGAGTAACTGGGTCAACAATGTAGCTAACTAGGTCAACAATGTATGCTACTTTGGGTTAACAATTTAGCTACATGGGCAAGTACAATATAACAGAAAAAGAAACAAGGAAAATCCAGACACAAAGACAAACAGAAATCATGAGACAAATCAAGAAAGAGAGACAGACAAGACAGACAAGACAGACAGACATACAATCTGTTTTTCTGCTTGTCTGGCTCACTTTGGTTCTTTTTGAGAGTGAGTATGAAAAGGACAGATATGCACACATACAAACAGACAGTCAGTGAAAGCAAAGAAAATTTGGTACAGCAATTAGACAGCTAGTCAGTCAGTCAATAATTAGGTCAGCTGGACACAGTGTTCCTGTGCATGTGCTCACTGCTATTGCAGTGTGTGAAAGGTCTGTTGGCTGTGGCATACAAAACTTGTACATAGCAAAGAGCAACATATCGAGTTCAGTGAGTTATAGCATACACCAGTTCCAGTCTGACAGACAAGTCAACAACAAGTCATCCTATTATTATACAACAGATATAAAATTATATACGCATCACTCCCCTGCCCACTTTCCCGCCTCCTGATTGCCTTTTGCCTTCCTGCCTGTCCCCCCTAACCTGGTAGCTAACGGGTAATCATACACCAATTATTTACACTGCTACAGTATTTAGTTGCAGGAAGCTTAGCAGTACGCTAAATCAGTATTTTTTAGCTGGGGTTGGGTCGGAAGCGCTCCTGAGTAGTAACCTTGAATTGGGCACTATATAAATCTTCATAATGAATGAATGAATGAATGAATGAGGTTGGGGATTAAATCCCAGAGGCACAACGGTATTTTGTACATATGTCCATACAATGACTTTTATGTACAGTATCATAGCAAATAGAAATGCATCAACCAGTTTAAGCACCGCCCACTGACCTCGTTTCGCCATTTCTGATTCGATGTAATCAAGTGTGTCAGCGTCTTCGCACAGGTCATACGGCATGTTGCCGTCGGAATTGACAGCCAACAGCTCCGCCCCACTGAAATAGAAAATCACAAAAATATGTTCTAACATCATCAACATCCAAAGTTCTTGACATCAGCCAATTGATGTGAATGAATAATTGATTATTGATTTCCTTTTTCTTCAGTACATATCTACATGAACATTTACCGGTATATAGCGCCTTACAATAACCTCACGAAGGCGCTTAACCCGACAGTTCTGAACAAGCGCGACTTAAGTGACTTTATGAACGTTTCATGAGATATATTCAGTGCACTATTAACAAATTAATGGAAGACTGTTCACGTATGAAGGTCCAACACATGAGAAGGCATGGTGGGTCCGCATCTATGTACGAGAGTATGGGACTGTCAAGTCCCCACGAGTCGCAGATAGCAAGGATCGACGACCCTGGTTGGTTGGAGACTGGAACACAGTTCCATAATGTACTCTCTCTCATAGGGCTCTGTGCACTGGGAGTGCTTAGGAGCAGTTCACCCTACTAGAGGCGCTTTACAAATGCTCATACACAATACAACACAATACAATACGATACAATACAACATGGTACAAATACAATACAATACAAATACAACACGGTGCAAATACAATACAATGCAATACAATACAAAGATCGTGCCACTGACTGTTCAATGAGGTATCTGCACGCATTCAGGTGACCGCATGTGGCTGCCGCATGAAGTGGCGTCCAAAGTTCCGTGTCGGAAACATTGACGTTCGCACCGAACTGAATCAAAAGTTTCATCACTTCCTCCAGATTATCGATACTACACTGTAAACGACACAAACAACCAAATATTATATACAAGTATTAAAACATTTATATAGCAACTCTAATAGGTTAACCATTTAGAGGCATCTCCGTTGCACAAGGCTACAAGAAAAGAGATAGGTTTTGAGAAAAGAAAACAAGCAAGAAGAATTACCAGCAAGAATTTCAGATTGTGTAGACGATAATAACCAGTATGTGGAAAAGAAGAGCTGGATTCAATGCAAAAGAGTCTACAATTGGTTTTATTGCACCTGATACCATACGACATTCCTTCCATGCATTCAACTGTGAATTTTAAAGCTCTGCACCATACCGCAAAAGGTGAATAAAGTTAAATCAACAGCAAAATCTTCTGCACTGCAAAGAAACTTCACTTTTTGGCTCAGAGGACATTTGCAGCAATATCTATTTCCCCAGCCTCAATAAATTACTTGATCTACTTGCATTTATTGTGGTACCTCAAATAATAATAGTAATAGTAATAATAATAATAATAAAAATAATAATAATGATGATGACAATTCTTACGGTGCCGTAACACAGCACATGTCGTTACAAGGGCGCCTCAACGTGGAATGACCCTCCACCATGCAATTCATAGCGGGATTCTGGTTGGTATCCGCATCTGCATTAATTTTATCTGCATCTCTTTGCTGCTTGAAGATTTTTCTCCTTCATCACGAACCTGTCACGCTGAGAGTGCTTCTGAATAGCTCTGCTGTGAGAAGTACTTTACAAATGTTTGTATTAGATTAGATCATCACTCTTGTTTCCAAGGATTTGTCTTTAAACGCAGCTATATCAGCCTCCCTTCAACAATGCTTCACAATTGCTACTGGTTAGTGTTGACATAATTATGCTTCATTAGAGCTGTCTGTCGACAATATTAAATTTGCCAGACATATTTGTTTCAAAGACAGTGCTTAACTGATTTCTATTATTAAATATCTATGTCGATATTTATTGCTCCAGGAAAACATTCAGAAATTTTCAAAAGGCACCAAATACAGTCCATTCACATTGTATGTACATATGTACATTAGCCATGCTCACAATCAATAAGTTAGAAAACTGGAAAGATTATGTACATTACGGAATTTAAATTAAATGCTGTGTATTAATATTTAAAGTATTTGTCTATTCACGTTTCTATACAATGAAGTATTTGTCTATTGAATATTCTGCATGCTAATAGTAACAAAATAGAATTATAAGCGACCTGATGAAGTGCTCGTAGTCCATCTTCGTTGCTTACGTTTGGATCAACGCCAGCGTTGAGCAAATTATTAACTAAAACAAAAAGATCATTACAACTTTATTAGATTACCATCTCTTTACTGCTTTACAAATCATGTTTATATTATATCCACTAAAAAAAGAGCGCTTTCTAAACCACCTCAGAGTGGTTCTTAAAAGGCGCATTGATATATGGTGTACTGCAGGTGTGGTAAGCATGTGTGTGTAATGTGTATCATATGATTACCGATACTAAAATCTATTATAATAGCAATGAGTGATGATAATTAATATAAGTGGCACTATTAAGTTGTAAAAGAAAGTAATGTTTATTTACTGAGAATTTGTTATAGCGCTCCTTCAAGGTTACTACTCAGGAGCGCTCCCAGTCCAACCCCGGTCGAATAAGACAGTCTTGAGAAGAGAAAGAAATGAAGTAGAAGTAGAAAGGCTAATAGGTATTTGACGAAGGATAACAGGTAGCTCATTCCAGGTCGCAGGGCCAGCCACGGAGAAAGCACGGCGCTGCCTGATTGCAGTCCGTGAGCGTGGAACAATAAGTTCCACTTGTGCAGCTGAGCGGAGAGAGCAGCGGCGTTGTTCAGTATGAAACACACCTGTCATAATTATGTCAACATCATAATGCACCTATGGTAGTTCAAAACCCTTTCAAACTATCTAAACACAAATGGCCAAGAAATCCTTAGAACTGCCAAGAAAGTATATACTAATATGTATAATATGCATTGCATATGCACGAAGAGATTAATTCAAATGCGCATGCTTGCAGAAGGGGTGTCTACTGATATGTACACACACGTAGGAAACGAAGGGGGAAGCATGGCAAAACCTTGATAATCAGTTTTATATTACTGACCTTCGATTAGGCCACTGCTAGGAGAAGAATGACTTGCGAGAGGTCTAACTTTGCCACCTTACTAGCACCTGCTATTAACTGCTATTAACTACTAAGCACACTAACATTTTATAATCTTGATTGCCTACGCTAAGATCAAATATAGACCGGTCTATAGGATTATGGGGAGGGGTGCATAAAGCAAATGCACACAAGTGGGTGTGCAAAAAAGAACATGTGCAAAATTGTGCATGCACAGTACAGGGAGGGCTGATTTTTCTGCATTTCTGCAAACATACTAAATGAATGGCAATACAGGCAGCTTAAAATGACAATAATTATGTGTGCAGTTGTGCATATTGTGCCTTAATCCACTGGCATCACAAGAAGCCAATTTATGGCATAACACGGTGCCAGTTTTTGGCATAACACGGTGCCTGTTTTGGACTAGCATGGTGCCAGTTTTGCCAGTTTTGGACTAGCACGGTGCCAGTTTTTGGCATAATTCAGTGCCAGTTTTTGACATAATGCAGTGAAAGTTTTGGCATAAACATGATGTCAGTTTTTGACATAACGCGGTGCCAGTTTTTGACATAACGTGATGCCAGTTTTTGGCATAACATGGTGCCGATCGGTGTCCAACACCCCAACACCTGCACACTGCATACCTTCCTCGACATCGTTCCGCATCGTCGCTTCCAGCAGAAGGATGCTGGGGTCGAACTGCAGCTTCGTTGGAACAGACCGTGACGTGACGGAATGAGTTCCACTCCCCTGACCCTTCTTTGCTTTCTTCGAGATCTCCTTGTTCAGCTGCTTCTCGTATTGCGCATACGCTTTCAACTGTTGGGCGCGCCGCTTTTTGGCATGCTTCAGCCGATCGGGCATGGACATCTTCTCAATCGACTGCATCTCACCGATGAGCTCAGCGTGACCAGCAGCCATGGCTCCGGTTGAGTGACTCCGGGGAAATGATGGTCGAAGCGCAAAGTCAACCTCGGTGACTTAGTTCTGCTTCAACGAATAATCGCAAATCGAAAATAGATCGTGTACAGTTAACAGAACTTTGCAATACTATGACTCCACTTTAGGAGATTTGACGACGATCGTAGTATATCCTGTTCGAGGAAAACATTACGTGAACAAAGTATTCCTCTGGCCAGATGGCAGCAGTGTTTGGAGAAGCTTAGCAACAGTTAAAACTGGAATGAAATGAGCCGCTGTTGGTGATTCCCGTAATTCCATTCAGCAGAAAACATTGATGGCTAAACGAAGCTGGCAGTAGTCTTGAGTATCGCCCACAAACGAAGTGTAGCGTTGTTAATTGTTATGTATTCGACGTAGATGTGGTACAATAGCAGATGCTACAAGTTGATGGAAAAGAATTTAACGGAGGCGACACAGGCAGATCCTCATGTAGTATGCACAACGAAAATGGACGAATTAATTGTCACCATTCTTTCTTCTAAAGAGCATTTTTACCTGTAAATAAAAGCAGACACATGTTTGGTTAAAAAGGAAGCATAATTTATGTTCAAAGCGAAATACCTAAACAATTTACTGAACAGTTATTGCACATTACGATATGTGCAACCATAAAAAATTGTGAGCACCTACAAGCACATCATTGCACAGCATTTGTGTATTAGAAATTGCTCAACATAAGTAACACATCACTAGGAGAGTGTCGAATATTAACCAAAAGCAATTCATACACTTCACAATCACATGCGTTGATCTACCATAACAAGAAGTCCAGGGACTCAACGTGTGACTAAGCCAAGTGCGCTTCAAGTGCTTTCCGAAACCAGACCATCGGCAAAAATGCCTTTTTCTTTTTGATATCAGTCGGTAGACCACTCCACAGCATTCACCTTGACCCAATACCAGCCTAGTCCAGGGCTGATAATCTGCCTCTGTTCTGGATGATATACAAGATGGTTGATTGGCAAAAGTACACAGGGAGGAAGATGAAAAACAGTCCTTCGTTAAGCCCTGGGAGAGAACTGCCAAGGGTGAAATGTGGGGGTTCAACCCCCCAGTCCTTCCTAGGACCCCATAGTAAAGACCTCAATGCACATCCCACGGCCATATAAATCATCTTGTATACATTGTTTTCAGCCGACACTCGTCCTTAGACTTGCGGCTGAAAACATCAACAGCCTTGCAAAAGTAGTTTCATCTAAGATTGTTATGTCCTATTGCAAATAACAAAGTCAAGTGACTTATTACGCATAGCAGAGATCTGAGATGTCTCAGTCAGGACAAGAAAATCATAGACATTGCGCAGTTATAACAGATCTGAGATGCCTTGGGTCACCAAAAAATAACAATACAATGGGCAGTTATAACAGAGATCTGAGATGTTTCATGTCCAAAAAATAATAACGATACATTGGGAATGGGCAGTTAGTTGTATTAACAGAGAGTTGAGGTGCCTCGGGTCAACAAAAAATGAATAAAAATGCATTGGGCAGTTGTTCTGTAGATCTGCAGAGCAACTGCCCCAAGAGGTGGAGGAGAAGGAGGAACAGGGGACTTTCCCCAGAAGGAGAAACATGAGACTATCCCCAGACAATCCCAAGGAATGTGTCATCAAACTAGCACAAAAATTCTCCGCACAGAACAGTCTAGCTTAAAACTCTTTTTTAAATAGTTGTAAACGTCTCAAAACCAACTGGCACTTTTAAAATGCTGCTCTTTACAACTTCAATATCTACAAGTGCATGCATATATAGTAGTGAAAATGGTCTGGGCGAGCAGTGGGAACGCCAAATGTGTGAGCAGTGGCAACGTTGAAGAACTTTTATTGGAACACACAATTTTTCAAGGGTTCCATGTAACAGTGGGGACACAAGACAAGAATTTCGAGAGCAGAGGAAACACTGTTCCCACACATTCACACCCACTTTAAACCCTGTAAAGATACATAAACCCACATACACACCGATTTAATGGATACTGTATAATAGAATACTAGAATAGGTTACCTTAATACTCCAAAAAGGATAAACTGCTGTTTCCAACTTCAATATCTGTAAATTTCCAGGCTTAGAAATACATACCGTGCATCCTATTTATTAGGAAAACAACATACAACCTAATATTAAAAAATCCATCAACTTCAAGTTCTGTACCATAAGCCTAGATACAAATATGACCTGGAAACGAAACTTCGCTATCTCACAAACCATACGCAGATGAGAACTAATGATAGCACTCTTATAACGACTTCGATAATTGCTAATAAGCCAAGTTAAACATGTATCATGTATCGCAAGCAAATATGACTAACTAACTGATTTACAGCAGATAATTATGACTGCATGATGCAAGCGCAAAAACAGATTAGTAACATGTGGAACTTTTGCGGAACAACGTATTCAATGATAAAAGATTACAAATGTGCAGCAAATGACTTTGACATCATTTCGGTTAATATAATAATGACAGATGCCTAGATACACCCACAAACACAAACATACATAATCATAACCACACTCTTTATAATTTAAACCAATTTAGTAACAGAGGTCAACAGATGTAAAAGGTTACAAATACAATTTTTAGTTGAAAGGAAGAGTCATGCATGCAAATTTAATAATTCATTCACTCATTCATTCATTCATTCATTCACTCATTTATTCACTTATTAATTCACTCATTAATTCATTCATTCATTCACTCATTTATTCACTCATTAATTCACTCATTAATTCACTCTTTCATTCACTCTTTCATTCACTCACTCATTCATTCACTCATTCATTCACTCACTCATTCGTTCATTCGCTCATTCATTCAATCACTCTCATTCATTCATTCACTCGCTCACTCATTCATTCATTCAATCACTCGCACTCACTCACTCATTCACTCATTCATTAACTCACTCATTCATTCACTCATTCATTCACTCATTCATTCACTCATTCATTCACTCATTCATTCATTCATTCACTCACTCACTCACTCACTCATTCATTCACTCTATGGACTTATATAGTGCCCCTTCAAGAATCTACTCAGGGGCGCTCCAAGCAGAGCCCTGGTGAACGAAAAAAGAAGAGAGAGATTTATGAAAGAAAGTTCAGTTGGTCAGATGCAATAAACGCAGCTTTGAAGGAACACATTCAAGATGGAAGGCTTTACAACAGATAAAGCTCAGCTAAGCAAGCCTGTGGAACTTGGAAACTTTGCCCCTCCCTCATAGCAGAGCGAAGAGCGCACTTCAACGGTCACAGACTGGTTTAATACACAGAAAAAATTCATTCATATTCACAAATATATTATTATCATTATCATTATCATTATTATTATTATTATTATTATTAAATAAATTTGTAGCGCGTGCAAGGTCACACCGAAATGTGTATCTAGCCGCCAGAGGAAGATGCAGTTAGAGATCCATGTGCTTGAAAGCCAAGAAGAAGTAATGAGTTTTGAGCCACTTTTTGAAGGAAGGAAGTGAAATTGAGCTTCTAAGAAAGAGCGGAAGCCCATACCATTCCCTGGGTGCAGAGGCATGGAATGCACGCGAGCCCATGACTGTTTTGCATATACACTGTGCCCCATAAAAAAACACACCAAAAAGCTATGTCATGAAACGCATGTAAGTCTAATGTTAAATAAGAAAAAGTAATGTTTCATTTAAGAAGATGTTGGAAGTGATGTCTCTTCGATAAGAAAAGTAATGTTTCATTTAAGAAGATGTTCGAAGTGAGGTCCCTTCGCTTGAACGCAGGCTCTCAGCCTTGGCCGCCACTGTTCAATAGCTTCGTCAATGACACTGCTTCAACTGTGCCCACACAACGATGAGGCGCTCCTTCAACTCGTTGATGTCCCGTATTACTGTCTGGTAGACGCGTTCCTGTATTAGACCCCAAATTCTGTAGTCAACGGGATTGAGGTCTGGTGAGTTTGCTGGCCAGAGTTCTGGTCCAATGAAGCTTGGTGTTTCACGTCGCAGCAACGCAATGGTGTCCTTTGCGCGATGTGCTGGGGCGCTGTCCTGCTGGAGAATGAATAAGTCGCTTGACATCCCTCTGATCGCTGGCAACATCTGCTCCATCAACAGGATATTCCTGTAATATTCGCCGTTGACCTTCACCCTGCAGATTCAACGAAGAACAATTCCGTGCACCCGAGCTTCGAGACGGCGACGGAGACCATCAGTGAGCGGCTGAAAGTCGGGCGGGTCCGCAGTAGGCGATTGGCGTCAACGTTGCGCTTCAGTGTTGTCGTGGATACGTAGAGGCCATTTTTATTCCAACCCTTCTGCGGGAACTCTTTTATCAACCGACGACTACTGTAACCCTTCAACAATACTAAATTCTTAATAAAATTTTTATCTTCGCTGCTGAAAACCATTTTAACTATAAGTTACTAATCTCTGTTTAAATGTTTCCAAACACGCCTAGTCTGCGTCACTGCCTCCAACAGCAACCAATTCTGTGAGTAAGTAAAATGTAAAATATTTTTGTGGCAAAATTATCTGAGAAACAACGTACAAACTTTTATTACAATTGGCTTAGTTTTATAGAAGATTTTTGGAAAAGTTTTTTGGTGTGTTTTTTATGGGGCACAGTGTATATATACACACATGTACACACCCACATATATATAATTATATATATATTCATTCATTATATATTATACATACAATAATATACATACACACATCATGCACAAACCCATGCCTACAATCACACATAATGTACACCTATACAAGTATACATATTTATTTACATATAAGTAGGCCTAGATACACTTCTACATTCGTCCATGATGTACTTAAGGGCAAGACTAACGACAGATCAACTCAAGTGCAAACAAGTTCAACAAGCTAGCTCAGCGGTTCCCAACCCGTGGCCCGCGGGCCAAAAGTGGCCCGCCAGGCCTCAGAAAATGGCCCGCCAGGCCTCAGAAAATGACCCTCATCTCTCAAAGAATTATCAACAATATATAAAAAATTAACAATTTGGACAGGATAGATCACATTATTATTTTCTAGTACAAATTATTTTATTTTAACGTCGATAAATAACATCAAACATTAGGCTATATTTTGAATCAATTATAGGGCCTAACAATTTGTATGCTGTTAGTTAATACAATTTTAACCCTGTGGCCCCCTAATGTCCTTCAACTAAGAAAAAGTGGCCCTCGTGTCCTCCAACTTAGAAAAAGTGGCCCTCGAGTCAAAAAAGGTTGGGAACCACTGAGCTAGCTCATCATCATGCGTTGCATGACTTGAGAACTACAATTCAAGTGAGGCCCACACTTCTCAAGGCACCGCATACATAATTATTCTGTAGACCACAGTTTACAACTGTCTTTGGACACAAGACTCTAATAAGGAAGAGCTAAACAAGGTCAAGTGAGGTTTATATTCACTACACACAGCCAGTCACGGATGTCTTTTACAACCTAGTATAGGCTGGTGCCCTAAACCACAAAGGTCTCAAAAAGTTCTTTAATTTCGGAGTCCATGCCTAAACTCAACTTTTATGCAACACTTAAATAGACATTCCGAGATAATGATTCATTCATTCATTCATTCATTCATTCATTCAATGAAATTGCATCTAGCACCTCTTCAGAGGGACTACTCAGAGGCACTCTGAAAAATGAAGACACTGGAAACAGAGACAAGTGGAGGAGAAGGACCTGAGTGGCTGACCCCTCCTCTCCAGGGGGATAAATTCTCTCCTGAAGGGAAAGACTCAGAGGTGCTCCCAATCCCAGCATGGCCAAACAAAGTTGTCTGACTAAAGATGAGAAAGGAATGGCTGAAAAGGAGTTCTTGAATGGGAGCGGGGCGTCATAGGGATTAGGGAGGGGGCATAAAAGGTTGAGGGTCCTACCACCAATTAATTATGATCACTGATTTGATTAAGAATCTAATGGTGTTGAAGCTGAAGCATACTATCAGCACAGCCAAACTGCATACATCATGAAAAGCATCTCAACAATGGTAATCTTAACAATGGTAATCGTAACAATAGTAATCGTAAGAATGGTAATCGTAAACTCAACATTTCTAAAGCGCCATTGTAATCAAAAGGCAAAGCACGAGCTTATTCACGAGTGCTGACATAACATTTGGCTTTCGTAAAATACAATTATACATCACATGGTGCATCATTATCAGCAGCGTCTGAAGCCAGGAACTTACATGAAAGGCAATCTGCCAACATTGCCAATATTGCCATCTGTCTTGAACCCTGGACCAAGCAGCATGGTGTGGAAGGCAATCTGTCACCATACAACCTGCCTAACTTAGGCAGCAACAACAAACATCAAGAGCCCTGTGTATAAAGTGAATAAGGTTTGCTTTGCACATTTACTCATCATCACCCTAAGGCCATGATATATAATACAGTCATGATGGCTAGGTCTCCCTAATGACCAAGCCATCTATAATGGCTTTGACTGCTCTTCAAATTATTTGTCATGCATTTGTGTGTGTGTGCGCGTGTGTGTATGTGTATGTGTGTGGTATATGTATGCGTGTGTGTGCACGTGTGTGTGTGCGTGTATGTGTGTGGTATATGTATGCGTGTGTGTGCACGTGTGTGTGTGCGTGTGTATGTGTGTTCGTATATGTATGGGTTCATGTAAGTCTGCGTATATATACATGTACATATGTATGTATGCTTGTATGTTATATACATACAATTGACGCCCTTTCCCCATCTGCAAAATACATCATTCACACAACAAGACATGCTTTATATTCAACTTACATTCAATTTGAACATATCACATCTATACCAATGTATACCGTATATACTGCATAACTGTGTATATGTTGCATAGGGCTATCCATCCAACAGATCATTTGGACCTGTCACAGATACATACACACATACAAACAGACATGCACACATACAAAACAGACATACACACATACAAACAGGCATACACACATACAAACAGGCATACACACATACAAACAGGCATGCTATATACATATATAGTCTAAGCGGTACAAACCTGATTCTGGTTAGTGAACTGCACTTTTTGAACACGGGTTGCCGCTTGGCACAGTTGTAGCTGGGACCTAAGAGAACATTTTAAGAAGTGGAGGCAGTCGAAATTTCCCTTAGAATTCAAGATGGCGGCCTTTTTCAAAATGGCGTCCTGAGGCTAAGAAATTCTTATAAATCATCGTATCATCTCGAGTATGGTGTCGTTTCTATATATTTCGGACTCAAGGAACATGAATCTGAGGTCAAAATCAACATTAGACATCAAAATTAAGCCAAAAACAAGTGTTTTTACATTTAAAAACAGCAAAATTGCTATTAAAAATCAACACATAGTTCTTCATTTCCATTGCATGTTTTCCAATTTTCTTGTGGCATATTTCCTCATAAATCTGCATGGTTTATCACAGTTTTGATTATTGTGCATCGGAACCATTGGGAATTGTCCTTAGAATTCAAAATGGCGGCTTCTTAAAAATGGCGTCCTGCGTCAAAGACATCCATGCAAATTGTCAAGGCATGTCGCCTTTAGTGCCGTTTGCATATATGATTTTTTACTCGAGGAACACCAAACTAAGGTCAAAATCATCATAGGACATCAATACAAAGCCAATATGGTCAATGTTTTGCAAAACAGCAAAACTGTTTTATGAAAACAAATATTTCTTTTGTTTTCGTTGCCTTTCTTAATTTTTCGTGGCATCCTTCCTAATTAATCTGGGTGGTTCTTGCGACTATGATGATGACGACAGAGACGACGTCATCATCCGATTCGTCTCCCTTGGCAACAGCGTCCGGTCCTGCGCCGTTATGGATGAGTGATTCGTTGATGACGAGATAGAAGAAGGTTCGCGCCTGAAGAATAGTTGGACCGTGATCACGGACCGTGACCTCCACGAACAACGTCAGATCGGTTGATTTAGACATGCGTGTGGTGGTAATGGTGGTGGAGGCAGTGTTGATGGAGATGACACCTGGTATCTGGTCGATCTGAAGGACACCGAAGCTGTAGTTGAACTCAGTGAACCTTGGAATGGTTGGATCCACTTTTACCAGGGTCTATGACATCAGAGGCCGTTACTCTGGACATAAATTTGCTCGGCATATTACAGCACTTATGAGCAAGGTACTATAGACCAGTAATCAATTAACCTTGAAATCTCGTCGTCAACAAAGCAGTGCTGATGACGTCAGGGATGGCGTCCCAAGGTCAAAGACCAAGATGGATACGTTGACCTTGGGTGTAATCGACCGATCTAGACTGACCTTGGCCGTGACGATGTACTGATCGTAGTTGATTGGGTTCAAAAGAAAGACCCCGTCACCGTTCAGTGAACACGTTGTCTGTCCGTTTAACCCGTCAACCGGATAATTGATTCGGACAGCTCGACATTCGAGCGGTCGTAGTCGACTACAACAACAATTCAACGAAGTTCGACCAACCGACCTTCGAAGTATTCGTTTCAGAGGAGCTTTTGGCAGAATCCTATCTGCAAGGTCAAGGCTACGGACCGTGACCTTGGATTGAATGGATTCGTTCGGTTCTACCTGGGTGCCAGCACAAGGCTCTCAAGGACGTTCGATCTTTTTCGCATAAATATCGAAACGAGACAATTGAGCTGCTGAGAAGGCTGGACTTTGAATCCGCATCTATCCATCAACTGCAGATGCTTGCCGTTGACTCAAGTCATGACGTCCGATTGTCTGACGAAGCCAGCGTCATCATACACGTCACCGACGTCAATGACAATGGACCAATTGTGATGGTCAATGTCTTGACAGTGTCTGGAGTGGCCGAGTTTTCTGAGGATGGAACCTTCATCGCTCATCTCACGACCTTGGAACGCCATCCTTGACGTCATCAGCACTGCTTTTATTGACCATCAAAAGACATTGACAACGAGATTACACGGTTCACTGAGTTCAGCTACATCTTCGGTGTCCTGGAAAACCAGCCAATCGGAACGCAGATAGGATGCATCATAGCCACTTATGCGGATACGATTGAGTACGCATGCGTCGTCTATTGCATCTGAAGCCAGGACTCAGAGAGGAACAATGGTTTCAACGATTCTGCTACGTTTAGCAACAATGCCACAACCGGATTCATCTACAAGGACGATTCGCTCGACCCTGAATATACGAGTATGTCGGTTTACTGTGTTATGGCGCATGCTCGCAGGGTGGTTCATGGTCGCTGCCGAAAGTGACGTCATCGGTGATTGTGACGCTTCACGTGATCGACATGAATGACATTGACCCAGGTTATCTGTCCGAAATCAAAGACAACGAAGACAGTGGTCATCATGCATGACGGAGAGAGATCTGGAGGAGGAAGGATCGTCATGGTCGACTGATGACAATCATTGCAAGAGATGCTGATGCTCCTGTTACATCTCTCAGCATCTTGTAGACGCCGCTTACCACCGCCACCGCACAATCCTTCAGATCGACCAGATACCAGGTGTCAACTCCATCAACACTGCCGCCACCACCACCCCCACTACCACCACACGCATGTCTAAATCAACCGATCTGACGTTGTTCGTGGAGGTCACGGTCCGTGATCACGGTCCAACTATTCTAAAGGCGCGAACCTTCTTCTATCTCGTCATCAACGAATCACTCATCCATAACGGCGCAGGACCGGACGCTGTTGCCAAGGGAGACGAATCGGATGATGACGTCGTCTCTGTTGTCATCATCATAGTTGCAAGAACCACCCAGATTAATTAGGAAGGATGCCACGAAAAATTAAGAAAAGCAACAAAAACAAAAGAAATATTTGTTTTCATAAAAACAGTTTTGCTGTTTTGCAAAACATTGACCATATTGGCTTTGTATTGATGTCCTATGATGATTTTGACCTTAGAATGGTGTTCCTCGAGTAAAAAATCATATATGCAAACGGCACTAAAGGCGACATGCCTTGACAATTTGCATGGATGTCTTTGACGCAGGACGCCATTTTTAAGAAGCCGCCATTTTGAATTCTAAGGACAATTCCCAATGGTTCCGATGCACAATAATCAAAACTGTGATAAACCATGCAGATTTATGAGGAAATATGCCACAAGAAAATTGGAAAACATGCAATGGAAATGAAGAACTATGTGTTGATTTTTAATAGCAATTTTGCTGTTTTTAAATGTAAAAACACTTGTTTTTGGCTTAATTTTGATGTCTAATGTTGATTTTGACCTCAGATTCATGTTCCTTGAGTCCGAAATATATAGAAACGACACCATACTCGAGATGATACGATGATTTATAAGAATTTCTTAGCCTCAGGACGCCAGTTTGAAAAAGGCCGCCATCTTGAATTCTAAGGGAAATTTCGACTGCCTCCACTTCTTAAAATGTTCTCTTAGGTCCCAGCTACAACTGTGCCAAGCGGCAACCCGTGTTCAAAAAGTGCAGTTTACTTTTGTGTACCGCCTGGACTAATAAGGTGGAGTCAACTTTGTGCCTGTGATAGACATACATGTATACAGAAACGCTCTTTTACAATACCCAAAAAACCATGCAATACAAATGAAAACTGCAATGCATGATGCCTGTGCTGACAATGTCCATTGTCATACAGGCAATATTGCAATTCTGGTCCAAAGAAGCAAAGCAGTTAATAACCAGTTGAATGCACTGCAGAAGTCTCATCTCACTGGCTCTACATAAATGTCCTATTACACAATCAGTTATCATAATTAAAAAATTATGAACATATCCAAAGTTGTATGTATGAGCCAATAGTACTTCATGGTAATTTTAGAACAGGGCCAGGCAAAGCTGTACAAAGCTGTGACACAAGAGCTTCCCTATTAAGTAGCCAACTGAAAAGGCATGCAGAAACATTAAATTTTCAGTTAAATTCTCGTGCTAACGGGTAAGAAACTCCCTTCCTGATGTTCTAGTCTATTTAAAATTCAACACAAGCCTTACCTACTCAATTCACTGAGTGAAGGCTGTGCAAAAAATGTTTGGCTTAATGAACAGCTCAGTTCTCATTTTCGGCTGTTAGCTGAAAAGCAAATATTGACTAATGCATTATAAGAGCTCTTGTAATTCAAACAAGCCGCAGGCCTGTAACATTAACAATGGAAAATATGACAACCGTGAATGAAGTGGGTCAAACGACCTCCTGGATAAAATTTGTCCTTTTATATTTAACATCTCAACTCTAATACGTATACCTTCCAGTGCATCATTGAAAATATCTGCAACATCTGTTATGGATTCATGTTTCAAACAGTTGAAATTGAACTAACCTCAACTTTAGGTACACTGAACACTTGTACCACGCGGCAACCCAACCAGCAACACATCACGACCGAAGGACTCAGAGTGGCAGTATAAGCTTAAGCACTTGTGTAGTATCACCTCAAGAGTTCACACACATACTTATCTAAAACTTACACATCTATAGAATCTATAGATCTAATCTTATCTTAATTAAATTGTCTTTCTTTAAGACTAACAAAACTTTAAAGATCAAACTAGTTGATCTGCATCAGTACATTTCTACGCAACTATTCGATCAAGGTACAAGGACAAAATAATTTAACGAATCTGCTAAAAACCATGTCACAAAACAGGGCATGGCATGGCGCAACTGCAACGTGGACGACTAAGCAAAAAGCGCGACAACAGTAAAACAGAAAAGTCTTGAAGTGCAAGAGAGATATACCATAAATCTTTGAATAGATAAAACGTAGACAAAAGACGTTGGAAATCTTTGAGTGCGATGATACAGGTCAGGTCGACACAAGACAAAAGATCACAGAAACTTCCAGATAGGTATATTATCAAGAATGCAGCTTATCGCCATATATCCATTGAACATAATCATTAGGGCAATAAATTAAGTACTCAGATCAAACAAAACGGAGACAGGAATCAAGTTGAAGGCAGATGCAACGAACAGGACTTCTTCAACTTGCAGACAATGCAATGTAAATGTAATGTAATTTGTGTAATGTAAATGTAATGTAGGCAATTTCTATGGCGCCATAACAAAGCGCATGCTGTTACAAGGGCGCCTCGACAAAGATAAGCACCACACAGTCAGAGACAAGCGACAGACTCAACAGTTCACTGTGGACTAGAATCAGAGTAGAACTACACCACAAAGCAAACAGGATTGTAAATGCAAGCAGAATATTCATCCTACTCTTAAATACGAAAGTTCTACTAAAACACTGCTTACTGAAAGCATCAAACAAATTATGCCTAAATGCCAATTGATATATTTCAGCAATGTTTCAGCATCCTTCGAAATCACATTGTGAGCAAAATTGAAAGGATGACCTAGAAATGAATATTATTGCATAAGCAAGGAAATAACAAAGGAAACAAAGGCAAGTCTATATGAGACAATGACAACCCATTATTCTGTAACGTTTAGAATGATAGACAATGGGAAAGCAAGATGTAAAAGAAAATCTCACAAATGATACGATGAGCTGGCTTAGAAAAAAAACTACTGGAACCTGATAACAATGCAAAATGATAAATGAAGAAATACTTACTGGGATCCTTGAATTTCCAGAAAACTCTGAGCATTTTATCTAGATAAAACCCATCAGCAAAAAATCCAATAGTCTGGAAAAATGCCAGCTTATACTAACTATATCAGACAGTGCACTGGGATAGGAATGAGGGGAGAGCCAAGCAATGCCTGGATAGCAGGCATATAGAAACAAGAATATGACAAGACTTTGGATTAAATATCAGCAGCTAAAGTGCTAAACAGCATGAAATCTAACAAATTATAAAAACAATGGATATCGTTTTATTCCCTCCCATCTCTGCTCAACTTCTGATAATTACATGGAACTGAGGAAGAGATGATGATGATGACGATGAAAACACATATTTATGCTGATGAAAATTCATTAATCATCGACATAATATTCATATAACCATTTATTCAACACACGGCACACTAACTTCCAAAAAATATATCACATGCAAACACACACACACACACACACACATGTATGCGTACAAATGTATATTTATATATGTAATATAAATATATATATATATATATTCATATATTTATATATGCGTACATACAGCATACAGAAAAATATCACTAATTAATTATTCATGAAACATACAAACATTACATATATAATTATATACTATATATATACACTATATGTATATTTATATACAATACATATATATATATATATATATATATAATGTATAACTTGATACCCATAATCGCAAATCTCATATAGCGTTAATCTCTTTAGAGCATAGGCGTAGGAGACATTTCAACGTTGGGGGGGCAAAAATGAGACTTTTGCCCGAAAAATGTTTTTCATCCGGCCGAAATCTTAAGAAAAATTCCCGTTACGTTTGCCCGAAAATTCTGACGACCTTTTTTTAGTCATCCGGGCAAAACGTTCTGAAATTTCACGTTACTTTTTGCTCGAAAGGTCTGACGATCATTTTGTTCGGGCAAGTCTGATTTTTCGGGCAAGAAGACCCGGAAAAATAAAAAAAGTAAAAATTTTCTAAAACTTTTTTTATTTTTCCGGGTCTGCTTGCCCGAAAAATCAGACTTGCCCGAAATGGGGGGGGGGCAAATAAAAAAAGTAAAAATTTTCTAAAACTTTTTTTATTTTTCCGGGTCTGCTTGCCCGAAAAATCAGACTTGCCCGAAATGGGGGGGGGGGGGGCATTTGCCCCCTCTGGACCCCCGTCTCCTACGCCTATGCTTTAGAGTTTCTGATGCGAGTTAATCTAATCTATCCGAGTGACCTCATATTCGATTAGGCCGCATTGGACAGTGCATGCACTGATGAAAAGCAGGACTTCACGTCTTTGTGTCCAAACAAGTCTTGCATTATGCAAGGAATGGATGTTGGCTCATGTGTTTTTGTGTTCAGATGCAAAGTCCTTCAATTCGGAGACCAAGTCACATAGGAACGACCTTGATAGAGAAGACATTTTATGTCAGAAAATATCACTTACTTTACCTAACCATATACTGTAAATAGACTCATTTATTTACACATCCACATCAACATAAGAAATCTTCCCAACTAATAGAATCTAAAGTTCTGCAACTTGTACACAATAAACAAACATTGAGTATATAATTATATATATATATATATATACAATTATACATATATACATATATATATATATAAATTAGATACTATAAAGTGAAGTAGGCTATACAATGGAAATTCATATCAGTCACAGCAAAAGTAGCTTTGAACATGGACAAATGAACATACCAACATTCAACAGTAATCAGGGCATTGTAGGAGGAGAAAATTCCTGTATTATAGTCAAACTTAAAAGTAAAAATCTATAAATGAACACTATCAAAGCCGAAAACTGGTCAATGAACCTAAAAAGAGTAAAAATAGCAGCGAACAGCCACAAAAAGTCTCAAAGCGCTCTGAGTAAAAAGCGACTATTACCAACAGGTAGTTCACAGTCACATAAGTCGACAACGTCATCCAAACACAAATAAACCACAAATTCACTCAATATTCCACGTTGTTTCAGAAGAAAACTGTAAAAACCTGTATCGTCATTAAGATAAGCGGCACGCAAGATGTCAAACAAATATAAGACTCACACTACGAATAAATACCCACTGAGTAGAGCGTTAAATCTCTTCCCACATAGATAGACAGTTACCCCATACGTACACAATGGCATTTGAATATGTACAGTGGAAATAGAGCTGTGCATGTGCGTTGGTTGAAAAGAGGAATTGCATGACTGGTCACTCCTGAGCAACTGCCTGAGTAAAGCCGACTGTCTGCGTCACAGCCTTGCCCACGAAGAACAGCAAGAACCCGGTGGTCCATCAAGCGGAACGACGGCGGTTGCAGCCCACGGCTTGTCTGCCACCCAAACACGAGCGAGCCCTAACAAAAGGCACCGACAAAAAAACGAGCCATGAAGACAGGGCAAGGGACGAGACTACCCAAGACACCTCAACACGTGGACAGATCGGCACAGAAGGCGTACAGGGCCATAAATGTAAATGTACACAATTTTATGTAGCACCCTCATGTCCTTGACCCTGCTTGTTTTGCAACCACTGTCCAGTGTCCATTTGAACAGAGGTGCTACACACTTCATGAATGGACCATGTAAACCTGGGATAAAATTTGAGAAATAAGCCAGCATCAGAAAGTGAACTGGTGCAACATGCATGCTCTATTACACACAAGTGACTGATAAAAGTGTTCCAACACATGAGACCCCCCCCAGTTGTGATGGGTCAGCAGTTACATATTATAATGTGGGTGGTGGAAATGTGGGTTGTCAGAGGGGGTACCATTGGAGCCTTAAAAACCCTTATTGTTGCTGTACATACAAAAACACTGCCATTTCACAGATGATTAGTGTCACCCTCCTCCTTGATACAAGCTTGGGACTGGCACTGTCACAGCACCCGTGCCCGCACTAACCTTAATGCAGACCTGCTTATTCAGAGGAGCATGGGATGCAGCCTACACTCTAGATAACAAATGTAGCCAACAGGGCAAGCGAGACCTAACCAAATTTCAGCACCGCTGGAAAGAAGTCCTTTCCGTGATGGGTTTGTACAGACATTATAAACACGGCTGGCTGAGCACCACAGCACACCACATAGTTGGCCGACAATTATCATGAAAAACAGACCAAGGTATAGAGTGAATGGTCTTAAAAAGACTTCATAGGTGCGCATAAAATACCAACGATAAAGCTCAAGTGCCACCAACCAGATCAACAATGATCTATGTGATTTGTGCTTGGTAGGGAAAACATGACAAATTGGAAGCGTGACTCAACACAAGGAAGTATGTTACAACGTGCTTTGAAATAACACATGAAAGCTCTGAATTCATGTAACATCATGTAACATAACATACCATACATGCTCAGCATGCTTTCCTATGTACTGCACCCCTAAATACTCTTGAGTGGCACCTCAAGCTATATGAAGTGTCTATATGCATATGATACATGCACACATACACACAATACATACACACATAATTACATACATACATTACACATGCATGTAAACATACATACATACATACGTTTATATCAATACATACATAGTACATACACTGTGTCCGGAAAAACCCAATTCCTTGTGATAATGATATAAAAAAAACTAGTAAAAAGTAATCAATTTTTTTAAATTCCAAAAACAATTTCATTCTGAAATATTACTGAACTATAATTTATTGGTAATTATATCAGGATCAAAGAAGTTTAAAAATTTTAAAATTGATCAAGTGCCATATTCTATGCTTTATTCTTCCATATCTCAGGGCTTGGAATTTTTCCAGACATAGAGTACTCGTACATACCTGGTATTATGAACATTTTGTGTTCACATAACATCAGTTTAAAAGCACCTACATCCAAGCTGAAACAATGCAATACAAGACAATGCTTACAGTTTGGAAGTTCAACAGTACATGTATATCTATAACTCACCTGCAGCTCTAACCTGTCTACTGCAGATGAAGTGGAATAATATTAAACAGTTTAACTCCCTACCAGACACATTGTACAGATTCTCTCCTAGACACACTAACATTCCCAGAGCAAGTCATCAGTTGACAGTTTAACCCTGAGTGTTTATGTACTGAAAGTGACTGGGAAAATAAAGTAGATAGATTGCTGTTAAAGAGTTAACAGAACTGCACAAGGAACACAGTTCAGAAACTTCTCTCTGTTAGCAATTTCACACCCATGCAAAGCTCATGTGCTCTTTATAGTATTAGGCTGCCATTATTGTGTGACAGGGCAAGGATGAAAGCCGGTTCATGCTACACTGAACTATTTATAGCACAAAAGCCTGACATGCCCCATGGTTAGCAGAGATCTTAAAAAGCAACAGCATAATGTCCAGGCTGATGAGCCCCATGGTTAGCAAAGAGCATAAAAAGCTGTATACAGCTTGATGTCTATATAAGCACTTCAAACCAGTACAAGGTAACTAATTGAGAAGCCAATGATGCATACGAAAGAAAACCAAGGCAAAACTGTATGAGAAGATCGCCATGCTGGACAATGTGCAAGCACTAAGTAAGACACAAAATGAGAACTAACAGCATAAATTAAATGACTGCAAAAAATCTGCAAGAATTTTAAGACCAAAGAAGATTAGAAAACGATAACATTAAGACAACCATTAGCCTGGTCCTACAACCTGGAGTAACCTCCCTGTTACACTGCACTTATTACCCATGGGTCACTGCACTCTGTTCTTTAAGAATCTCAAAACTGTCCTATTAACCTCCAGTTGGGCCAAGAGCACTTCTGAATAACCTACATTGAATATGCACTATATATATATATATATATATATAAAATATTCTAAGTAAATAAATCATTAGGTACCCAACAATTGCTAGATACAGCAAAGACTCTGATACTGATAGCCTGAATATTTAAAGAGAATGCCAGTTCAACACAATGCACTATATGCAAGATTGAAAGGTAAACAAAATAAAAGCAATGCACCACTGGGCTGAATAGACAATAATTATTATAGGTAGATGAGGACAAAGTAACACCTGCACTAACACTGAGAGGAACACTGAATATGACAAATGACCCAGAAACCGAGATTGGTATTAGTACACATCACCATCAAACTGCTGGTGTCAGGAACGGATTGTGCCGATGATGATGATGATCTAAGTAATATATATATATATATATATATATATATATATATATATATATATATCGCATGCACACACACACATATATATATATATATATATACAGTGTTACACAACACACACACACACAACTAGTTGAGTTTCAAAAATTAATCAGCATCAACCAAAGATCACCCTTGAACTGTAACATAATAACATCAACAATGTGACGAGCTTTATCTATACAGCAGCACAAGCACAAACCGCCGATGACATAATTGATGAATTTACAGCACGCATCACCTATATATCTGCTCGACATTACACACTGATTAATAATATGTTCAAGCAGATCTTGCAATCAAGATCTTAAACCTCTTCAGATGAGACTTGGACTAAACCCATTGGTCCAGCAGTTAAGTTAATAAAAACACCTGACAGTGAATGACCAACTGAATTAAAAAAATTAGTTTAAATCATAGATGTAAAAAACGATGGAAACAGAATAAAAAACGGTAAAAAACGACGTTTTTTCGAAATAATAAAAAACGACAAAAAAACGATAAAAAACGGAAACGGAAAATAATTTGACTTTGCTACATCTAAAACCGCATTTTAACCTTGAAAACCTTGATTAGGAACCTACTACACGCAGTCTATCTCTTAAATGATGATGTTAAACGAAGAAATAATGACTTTAGTTAGCTGAATCCTTGAGAGTTTGCGGAAAACATAAAAAATATCAGAAAAAATTAAAATCTAAGAAAATAATAACAGAAATAAATGAATAAATAAAGACAAAGAAATAAAAAAAACCATAAAAAACGATGGGAAAAATAAAAAACGAAAAAAACGACGTTTTTTGGGAAAGAATAAAAAACGGAAAAAAACGTTTTTTACAACTATGGTTTATATTAAACAATGGAATGATAGACTGAGCCACGACTGGCCCTATTGAATTTGTTTGTATGTGCACTTGTTATAGCGCCCCTTCAAGCTCTCGCTACTCAGAAGCGCTCCCGAATGCAGAGCGGACACTGCATCGAAGTTTCACGCCGAAGTGCTGAACAATTGTGAGTGAAGGACTTGCCCAAGGTCCTTGCACGGCGAGGTGGATTCGAACCTTGAACCTTCCGGCTCCAAGGCAACGACGCCACCACTACACCACTGCGTCCCGCAGACGACAATGCTGGACAAATCGACGTCCAACAGATGCGACTTGAAAACCTGTCTACTGCTCGTCATTTTCAGCTGAATCAGAAAAAACCTTTCTCCCCTGAGGACGCTGGACGACGACGGGACATGGAAAAGTTTCATGGAATCAATTACGCTGAGCATTTAATATCAAAGCACGACAAAAACAGTGCCATGCTCTGACTGCAAACTGGCTGGCAGTGGGGAGTCTTTGGGGATCTCGTGCAATTAGGATCGAATTATATGGATACCAGTCCTCAGAGAATAAATATAATATATGCAGTGGACAAGTTCTAATTGCAATGAAACCAGGTCTGGAAATAAAAACATGTTTTCTGTATGAACAGTCACCTAACCAACACTACCCCACCCCACCCATCCCATGAAAATGGGTCACAGGCAGGGTCTTGCTACTGGGCTGGAAGCAATAATTACAAATTGCAGCAGAAGCACACATTTAGTGTGTTCTTGTTTCAGGCTTGTAATTAGATGTGTGCAACCCCCCCCCCCCCCCATCTGCACAGCTGACCTGATGTCTGGCACTAAACATTGGACCCCAAACACATCAAGAAAAGGCATTCTACATACATTGTGAAATTACTAAATACCTTGGAAATCAAGAGCATTATAGCCTATGCAGAAATGCCTAACAAGGCCGATTAAACTTAGGATATATAATTATATATATATATATATGTATATATATATACACAGTTACACACACATCTGTAACCACTAGGCCGATTCACCAACCATAGGGGAAAAAATTATTTTTCATTTCATATTGGGCTACACCCTAGTTTGATGCCGTTTGGGATCAGGAACATTAGTGCAAAATTATAGAATTATACAATGAGTTTTAGTGACACCTCAAGACATACAAAGTTTCATAACTTGAGGTCATTCCGTCTAAAATCAACAAATTTTCAAAAAGTTTGCCACTCGACCATCTCAGATTTTGATTAAATTTGCAAAGAATGTGCATAAATGTATTAGAACATAATGTGCAAAAGTTGAAAGCAATACATCCAGTAGTTTTTTTATACGGAATTTTAAAGACACCCGAGGTAACCCAGTTTATCGCGATTCGAAAATTGTGTCTTAATTTACTGCCATATTCAGGAGGCCATAAGTCGACTATCAGTGCAGATAAATAGATGAAACTTTCAGGATACATAGTCATACTGGTGCTAATCAAGGATATTGAAAGAACTTGACATCTGATGGATATCTTTTTTCTAGCTACACATTGAAATTGACAGAAAATTTGACAGAAAATGTCTTGTCATGTTTGGATCACAGTGTTTCAAATCACCTATTATTTTAGCTGTGGCTGGACTGGGAGCGCCTCTGAGTAGTTTCTTGAAGAAGCGCTATACAAATTCACGAAATGAATGAATGAATGAATGAATGAATGAATTGAAAATCAGGGGAAAAACAACGACCCTGTCTCGTGCAAGTACTTTACTACTCTACTGTGACAAAATGGGTTCATTATCAGAGAAAGTGTGAACCAATTGCCATCATAGTCCACATTGTGTGCACAGAAAAGCAATTAGGTCAGCTTTATCATGTGTACCTGTTGCAATATAGCCTTCTGAAAATGAAAGAAACCACTGTTTTGCCTTCTGACGACAATATTCAAGGCCTGATATGGACATATAGAATAGGTGATACATCTATGAAATTAACACCATTGAATAGAGAGGCTGAAATACTCTGAAGAATTGGTTTTGAGACTTCTGTAGTAGTTCAACGACTACAGCTATTTACATTATAGTAGTGTTTTAAGCATTCAGCTGAGTTGAGTCTGAAGGAAGCCTATAATTGTCGTCCCTCTTCTGGTCAAGCCACACAAACTCAAAACTCACCAATTGTGAGATCAGATTTGGCTCAAATGGATACAGCATAAAGTGTGTTGTATTTGCTAGTGAATAAAATTCCACTATTCTTTGAATCGATTAAGCTTACATAATATTGCAATCTGTGGTCTGGAAGACTTAAGATATTGTTCAAACACTGCAGCTAAAATAAGTTAAAAGATATTATGCTGTCTGACTGCAGGCTAAATACAGTATATGTTTGTCAAATGCCTGCTGATTTCAGTTTGAACACCAGTGTTTGAGCTGGTTGTATCGGAACAAAGACCTGCAAGACAGTCTAGTACATCTTTCCAGTCTTGTCATGTTTGGATCACAGTGTTTCTCATTTGTTTGCCAGTACCAGTAGGGCTCGCTAGGAGTTCTGGAATGGCCAAAATTTACCAACATTCCTTATAAACAATTGGCATCCTGTCAATCAGGTCCTTATCAAGGTCTGGTAGTAATTTTCTGTCAAAATGAGCAATCAATGGTGTGCCTGGTACGTATTTGGCATGTATCTAGAATTTCCTAATTGTTTTCCATGCTTTCCAGAACTAGTTGACAATGTCATGTCGTCAACATCAATGCCAAGAGCAAATAAGCAACAATGTGCACTGCATCTCATGGTGTAGTTTTTGTGCAATAAAGGATTGTCGCAGACAGTGGATCATCAGTGAGGTGTTGTCTCTTGAGTGTAGTGAATGTTGCAGTTTGGTGAATTTGTATTATAATCCAAGAGTCATTAGAGTGTTTGCTTTCAGCAGCACTGGTCCTGCTAGTCTTGTGTCAATGACACTTGCTAATTAGCAGTTTTTAATCATCAGTATCATCCTTGTATTTTAAGGTGATACAAAGTCAGCTACAAACTTCCTCTGTATTTGCTTCTCTTCACATTCTTTGAATGATAGAGACTCACTACCTGTTGTCATTTTCCTCTCTTCTCTCTGGTCCTGTAGAAATATCCTGCCCTGCTGAACTTTATCAGTCTTTTGCAATCCGCATTGTCATACAGTTTCTTAGCTTGTCATTCCAACTCGAGAGTCGAGACACCCAGCAAAGATGCTAAGACTTAATTTAATATTCCTTTAAACACTTGTGCAATGTGCATCTTAAGTGCAAGTAAGTAAAGAAAAGAAGTACTTAGTCTGTTACACTGTGTCTGATTGTCTGTTACACTGTGTCTGATTGTCTGCCACTCACAACACAAAATAACGTATTTTTATGTACGGAAATGAAGGTAAATTCACAATGACTTATTACAGAATACAGAACTCTGCTGAGGTGTCATTAAACAGTGTAATAATCCCATGAAAATTTAAGGAGTTATTTACAACACCAAACCTCATCATTTAAGCATCTAGCCACTTAAGTTTTCAGAAATAATTTTTTCTGAAACACACTAGTAACCACAGATGTATATAATTATGAACCTTTCAACTGAGGCTAAGAGGGAAATAAGAAGAGATAAGAAATAAAACAAATAACATATCAACTTAAACTTTAACCTTATCACTGCTTATATGATAGCCAAATATGACATGATATACTCTACATAGGAAGGGGGGCATTAAATCAGAGCAGCACAAAATGGAAAGCAAGATTTGTGATTACAACAGATTGAAAACAATGATGGAACTCTCTGCCTATAAATTTTAGTTGAGATAAGCTGAATTTTTCTGTTATTTTTACACCAAAATGCCACACCATACTATCATAATTATTTTAAAGAAGTTTCAGCATGCCTTTGGGGAATGTTGAAAATAGTAAGTGGGTTTTCAGCAGCAACGAAACACTGCTGGTTTAGTGTTAAGCACAAACACTAAAAATTAGTCAGAAATTTGTGAAAGTGTTAAACAAAAATAGTTATAAAAGAAGCACAGATCAACAACAGCAACAAAATGCAGCCACAAACAAATAGAAACCGGAAACTAATAAATCAAACAATTTTCCATTATTAAAAAAACATAAATGATTTCAGCAGTGATGATCTACTAATCAGTGTTTATCACTTACAACCAGACAGATGATAAAAGTAGGTCGGTCACAAATAGCCTAATTAGGTAACTAAATATTGTTTAAATGTGGCCCTATGAGAAATGGACAATTGCCAATCACGAAGCTGGCCATTTCTGTACAGTTGTTGCAACCAGGTTCCAAACACAAGGCCTAGACAGTGACACATCAATCCACCCCACCCACCTACCCACCCCACACACCCATCCCACCCACCCCACATCCCAAACCACCCACCAACCCCCACCCCACCCACCCATTCATTCATTGGACCTATATAGAACCCTTCAAGAAATCTACACAGGAGTGCTCCCAGTTCAACCACGACAAAAGAAAAGACTTTATGAAACAAATTTTGACAAGACAACTTTAAACCTTAAAGGACAAGTGGTCAGTGTCAGTCAAATCTTTTCGCCAGCACAGCACACTACCGACCTGTACTTCAACACATGCGAAACTCATTATCATAATTTATCCATATCAAGAACCAAATTATAATGAGCCGTGCTTTAAGCTAAGTTAATTTCTGTAGACTTGTGAATTAATTCTGGGATCCATGCGGTTGTGAACTATCTCTCATGATCAATTCGATAAAAAAATGTGCAGGTTGAAGACCAGTTGGTTGCTATAAATATACAGAAAATGCTTTACATTTACATTTTGCATCAGAATTTCTGCTGCAATGCAACAGTTTAGAATGACTCTAGGTCAGGGTCTGAAGTGTGTGGGAATGCGTGGGAACGGCATTCTCGATACTCTCAAAATTTTTGCTCGTGTTTCCATTGCTCAATATGCAATGGAATTCAGGTAAAACTCTTTTTCAGAGTTCCCATTGCTTACCCAAACCAGTGAAACCACTGTTACAGGATTAGTTGATAGAACAAGCAACAGAGAACAACAGACTGGATGAGACAATAGGAGTGTGTACAATGTACATGTTACTCCTAAACATTAAGGGATTCATGACACTTTGAGCATCATAACCAAATTACATAATGTCTAGACATGAATGCACGCACATCACCAGCTTCACGGTCTTTTTCCATATGGAGAAAACAAGGTTTTCGGTCGGAATTCAATTTCATACAGACCAGAAACCTAATAAGCAGCTCTCTCTGTCAGTCTCTGTCTGTCAGTCTCTGTCTGTCTGTCTGTCTCTGTCTGCCTGACTCTCTATTTCTCTCTCTCTGTCTGTCTGTCTCCCTATCTGTCTCTTTCCCTGTCTGTCTCTCCCTCTGTCTGTCTGTCTCTGTGTATATATATATATATATAAATATATATTTATATATATATATACACAAATTAAAATACACAGAGATAGACAGACAGAGGGAGAGACATATATATGCACACACCAGTTTAATGCATTCTGAAGTTACAGTGCATTATACCATTACAGTATTCTTTTCAACGTCCTGATTTAAAACTGCTGACACTTATAACTTTCATCGCAAAAGTAGGTTATGGCTGCTGCAGATATTTTTGCAAGGGACAAAACACAATGGTGACGGTTACATTTTTAGCAAGAGCCCTTAATAAACGGCATAATGCAAGGCAGGAAATTAGAAACATTGGTATTTTTCAGAGACGCTTCTTAATGCAAAGTTTTCAGTTTCACTTTGTGTATCCTAAGTAGTGTCATAAGTGATAAAGTGTGAAGAAACTTGATTTAAAAAAAGTAGTAGTAAAAAATAGGTGTCAATTTTCCAGAGGGGTGGGCAAGTGTTCCCTATTGCCTCTATGTGTGGCCCAGTATGGGTGCCCATGCAAGTAGGTGATGCAATGTGATTAATGCTATTCAAGTGCAAGCACAACATGTTGTATAAGGTATGCTTAAACTTATGCAGTGTATTATATGGTAACATTGGTAAGGATAGTGCCTTCAACTAAATTATTGATCTGCTGACCAGACTGTGGAAATTTTGCCACTTGGAATTTGTTACGAACACCAAGTTTGCTTAGCAGAGACCAGCAACTCTTGCCTCAATTATAAGGCCTAAAAAAATGTTGTGTTTCCGGTAACAGAGCTAACAAAAATTGGGTAGGTAGGTCGGAAAATATTTTTATTTTGGTAAAATATTTTTATGCAGTGACTATCCGAAAAAGTATACCCCACTAGTCTTTTTTGCACGCTGAAACAAAGTACGTGTTCTAAGCAAGTATAAACTGCCTATTTCCTGACTGTCTGCACCTAAAACTGCTCTAGAAACAGTACTATTAATTTCATTTTGTTGACGTCTCTTATGTTATGTCAATACAAATGTTAAAAAAAATTTGAAAAGAAATTTTTTTTTTACAAAAATTTTTTTTTTTAAATAAAAGTTTTTTTACAAAAATATTTGAGTCGCGGCCGTAAAAATTGGTCGGTCGGGTTACCGGAAACACAACAATTTTTTTCTACGCCTAACCACAATAGAACCAGCGATGTTCTGAAATCATCATAAATGTGCTACTGGCATTACCATTATGATGCCAATAAAGATGGCTATCAGCAGGATAAAAATTAACAGAGGCACAGTCAACACATGTGGTTAAAATGAAATATAAGCTGAATTTTTCATACATAATTCATTCCATAATTTCCCCCCCCCCCCCTCAATTCTTGATTTACCTTCAAATCAGTCTTGCAGTTTTCTCCACTCTTAATCCAATTTTTGCTCAGTTTTTCTGTTCCTTCACAACTTCACAGCATGCTAAACATCACTTTGCAATCAATACGAAAAGGCACTGAATGTCTGGAGACTCGTAAACACACACACATGTATGGCCTTTTGGTCCAATGTATACAATATCAAATCTCAGCAGTCCTGCAAAATCCATTTCCCTAGATAATTCATTCACTGCCAATAACTTTGCAAACGGCAGCCGAAACGCCAATCGGTAGTACACTACACATACTAATATAAATAGGCCTACCGATATCTATCACAGTTTTGCAGTCTTCCCGTCATCTACGTCTCTGTCATCATTTATATCCCCATCTCCATGATAGAAATCAACACATAAACTCGTCGAATGTCTACTTCGCTGTTTTGTCCAAATATTATTCTCTTCACTCGGTTCTAATATTATATATACACACGCACAGACTCACTAAACGCGATTGAATGTAAACAATGTGCACTTGGGCACGTCTCAACTTAAGTACAAATGACACACTATACTCTTCATGTTTTCTCCTTCTCACTTTACTTGACGCACATGAGATTTAACTGCAACATCAACAGCGTTGGAACAACAATGAAAATTGAGAACTTAGCAAAATAAACAACATACCATATTGCACGTAACGCAATCCCTTTGACCAATTCTATTATCGGCTGCGTTTTTATGCTCGCTTTCAGCCATGTTGCTCTCGTAACACAAGCCGTGAATCAATCAAGTCGATACAGGAACGCATCCTCAATTAATTTTTTTTAGCTCAGAGCTTTTTCGCTTCAATTAGGGAAATTCCTACATCGTGATTTTGGGAGTTTGCAATGATCTAGGCCTATAATACTCGCATAATAACTTAGATTCCTTGTAGGTTGTAAAGAACGAAAATAATGGGAAGAACACTCATGAGAGTCATGACAAATACGATTATCCGAATTAACCGATATCGAACCGATAGCCTATCAGGCTATCACGCTATTCAGAAACCCGACGTCCGTGTACACTGTAGGCTATAGGCCTATTGAGCTATTCTGAAAACCACAGGCGACAGTACCAAGGAGTCGGATTTATAATTATATCGAATAGCCTATTAGTAATTAGGCCTAGTTTATATAATTAGCATTCTTAGCTTACAGAAGAGAGTTGTAGAGATAGCCTAAACTAAAGAGAGAATAGCTATATGGGGAAAGCTGCTTTCAATAGGCTAAAGGTGTCTCTTACCTTGAATCCTTTAAGGGGCGCAATATAAAAACGTCCGTAATAATATTAAAATAAAGGAACTAATTTGAGGGAAGAGGCGAGGCTACAGAAAATCATGGATCAGCTAAATAGGATCTTGATAATGTAGCGGGATTGTCTAGAGAAGGTTGGTGTGGAGGCGACAGACTGGATCCTTAGAGATTTTGCCTTGTTGCACTCTGTGAACTTTACTAGGCGATGTGGGTCACATATGGCACCCCTCCTCTCCATCTCTTAGGATAAGCAGTTTCCCTCGGGGACTCCGTGTGATGGTTCTCTGAAACTTAGCAAAGTCCCTAGAGGACTTCGCGTAAAGCCCCCCCTCCCCGATGACTTAACAGTGTTCTCTGAGACATGGCAGTGTCCCCCGAGGGATCTCTGTTTGATGCCCCACGGCTTACTAAATGGATGCCCAGGGACTTAATAATCGTAATCGTAATATCCAAACTTCTAAAGCCCTACTCGGAAGCCAAGCGCAATGAACCAGAACAACTATTCATTAACCATTAAAATCTTTATAATGATCCTTTAGGAATCGTTTCTAGTCAGTTTGACATTATTGCAACAACTTTTGAACTATCAGGTTGCATGTTTTGCATTACTTCTGACTATAATCTTTGTGTGTAGCTGTATGAAACAATACAACTTGCTTATTGCATTGTTTGAATAGTTTCTTTAGCAACACTCAGAGTGTTGCCTCATTCTGTCTGCAGAAATGCTGCTTTCATATTTTGATACCAAGCAGGAACAATATAAATTGTGTTGTCTTTAGTATGCTAGTGTTATTGATAGCCGACAATGTCTAATGAGGTGTACATGGCAAGCACACCATATTAAAAACACAATTAACATCACTCATAATAGTAGAAGCCATTAGACCTAATACAATTTTATTGACAAAATAAAGAAAATTTCTTATTAAAATGGTTTATTAATAAACATGCAATTTAAAAGTTCAATCAAATTACATTCATGTTTATCCAGATATCAAAAACATATTCTGCAAAGTCATGTTACAATCTATGCAGAAAATAATTTTAAAAAATACTCATCATAATACATTAATACCCTAATCACACTCTACAATCTGTAATATAGCATGTTAAAAAAATTTAAATAATACATAACATTTTAATACACTCATTTACACTTAATTTTCACAATAATACCACAGCAGTATGTAAAATAATACTGGTCATAAAGTTCAGTAATAATCTTCAACATATTTACGACAAAGGTTCTCAATGCGCACAGGGGCTTCTATCCCATGTATAGGCGGGCGCGACTTGCGCCCAGTGAAAAACAGGGGGGGAAACAGAAGAAAGCTAAAACTCACGTCGATAGGGGGGAAGGCCAGCCATGGAGGCAGTGTTTAATATAGTCATCTCTAGGAAGAAGTTTCCCCCAGAAATTACTTCCCCCCATAAACATTCTTCAACATGGTATTAGTTATTGGTTATAATAGTATTACTATCTACATTATTTCATCACATGAACTGTTTTAATACGCCACGATAAAATTTACTATTACCTAGGGCCCTAATTATAATAATATTATTTATGGCCTACTATTTTAATAAAATTTAATGATACAATCATATTATAATTATTTGATTTAATGTTAATACTTGTACAAATACTAAATTTGTACAACTAAATGCAGTGTTTAATCTAGACATCTCTGGGAGGGAGTTCCCCAGGAATGAAAATTTTTTCCAGAAAAATCGATAGGTGTTGTGAACATGTATATAGAATAATTTCCCCTCCATAAAAAGTATATAATGCAACATTGACCCCCCCCCCCTATATAAATTTGACAGGTTTATACAAGTGCAGTTATCCCGTCAGTAGAAGAATTGGACTGCAAAGCCTCGATGTAGGCCCATTAAAAATTAGGTCATGCATCATCATATAAGGGGAAGTAAATGTATGTTTCGAGGAGGAAAATTAGGCGAAAGGCTAAGTAAGTTGTCAGAAACTTCTGTCAAATTTCAAAATATTTTGCTCCTTGAACACTTAGAGAAACAACATCATTATTATCTAGGCCCACATTGTATTTTATTGTATTGCAGAAATTGCAATGCGGAAATTAAAAAAATTTCTAATGGGGGGAGGGACGCATATCACACCCAAAACCCCTCCCCGTCTTGGCGCTACGTGTTTTGGTGATCGTCTGCTGGATGCTTGTTTGTCTCTGCCCTCAGAAACATTCATTCCCTATAGTTAGGGGACAAGATTACATGTTGCCGGGAGAATAGGTCGGCCCAATAAGGGGGGGAGAATATGTATTGCGCCCGGCTGCTTAGGGGGGATAGAAGCCCCTGAATGCGCATAATATATCTAACAATCTGTTTAAATAATCTCATATTTACATTACAAGTAAATCACTTAAACTTAGATCTACATTTGAAAAGTCCAAGCTATATAACATAAAGGGTTTCATGAAACTGACTGAAAGGCTCAGCGTATATAAAAAAAGTTAATTGCACGTATAATTAATACTTAATTACATGGAACACATGTGTTATGCAAAAGATGTAATACTGATGTAATACAGGTAGATGGAACACATGTGTTATGCAGAAGATGTAATACTGATGTAATACAGGTAGATGGAACACATGTGTTATGCAGAAGATGTAATACCGATGTAATACAGGTAGATGGAACACATGTGTTATGCAGAAGATGTAATACCGATGTAATACAGGTAGATGATGATGATGTTGGTGCTCTAAAATGGCAGGTGACTTCTTGCTTCCTCGCAGCGCTGACAGGTGGGAGATGACGCCGTCGGAATGTACCTTGACAACGGTCGCTATGACGACACAAAAATATAAACAAGAAAATAAGTTGATTGTTCAACTGAACAAAGGTGCTTTTTATCTTAATACCAGATTACATAATCCTCTTAAAAGTAATGAATGCAGACAGGAAATGGAAAACAGAAAGAGCTGGCAGCATGCTACATTTGTATTATTACACTAATTAAATTACTGGTCATACTACTTACATGCTGCATCCTTACCTAGGTGATCTCTGTCACCCAGTCTCTGACGTTAAAGCGCATTGCCCTCTTCACTCTGCTATGAAGGGGCAACTCCTAGTTCCTCGGGCTCGCTTAGCTATCAGGCAATGTCGAGCTTTCCTTTTTCTTTTGTCATGGTTGGGCTTGGAGCGCCCCTGAGTAATTTTCTTTTCCATTGAATGAATGAACTAACATTACTTATGTACTCTATAACATTACTTCTGAGCATGCCTCTGAATAGTCCATGCTGTGAGAGGCGCTCTATAAATTTATAGATACGATACCATATACCATGACATTAGAATCAGAAAAATTAGGGATAGCATTTCTTGGAAGCTTCAATTTTTATCAACAAGCATGCTTGCCAGCTAGTATGGCTTCATTCCAATTTACTATTACAATACCACTGTTATTATTATTGTTCTTATTCATTTTTAATTGAGATGCATACATTCCAGTTATCAGACAGAGCAGCTCTACTCACTCCATACTCTGTAAGAATTGATGCACATGATTAGCGGCCACTTACCCTCCAAGAAGCGTCTACTCCGGGACGCATGTAGCGAACAGCAAAGCCACTGAACTCCAAGTCTGACAAATGTAAAACGACATATCATATCGTATTTTTATTGCATGTAGTAATTTATATAGTCCCACTCACAGCACTGATTTGCTAAATGCCCAGATGGAACATAAAACAATACAATACAGTAATGATTTCAGTGCAAGAACCCAGAGAGTATAAAAAGCTTTCAAGGACAGAGAAAGAGACCAGGGTAACTCATAGAGGCGAGGAAGGGCATTACATAATTGTAAACTCCAAACTTCTACAGCTCACCACTCGAAAGCCAAATGCAGGGCATGAGCTTTTTCACGACCATTTCAGAAAGTAAAATCAGTTATGCTGGGCCCATAATTAACCGTTAAGCAGTTTCGTGATATAAACATCCAGTAACAAGACATTAATTACAATTATTATTTTCGTCTGTAAAGTAGTGCAAATTTTTCTTTCACCATACCTTTGCAACAGTTCTCTGCTAACTCGTGCAGTCGGATCTTGTAGCGTTCTGGACTTCTGTTCAAGAAGTCAGACCAAGCCAACCGTGCAGGCCTTTGAGGAAAAAAAACGCTATTTAGTAACCCTCATGGAATACCGTACTATGTAGGGCCTTTCTAGGTCATACATAACAGGCTTTAAAAGCCGTGGAATAATTTACAATGTGACTTCCTTAGTATCATCATTTTATCTATGTAGCTCATATCCACCATTTAAAGTGCCTTGAAGGAAGCATAGATCTGTAGTCTCAACAACTCAAGTACGTCTACCCTGACTCATCTGATCCTATAATAAATGAATTGAATGAATGAATGAATGAATGAATGAACGTGCGTTAATGGAATGGATGCTTGTCATACCTCAGTTCATCAGGTGCATTGTGGTGTTTGAAGACTTGCCAACCTATCCTTGTTATTCCAGCCTGAAGGAAACAGTCACAATTTCATTTAATGAAGACAATGTTGAGTCACAGTATTATTACTTGATGAAGAAAACAGTCACAATTACTTGATGAAGAAAACAGTCACAATTACTTGATGAAGAAAACAGTCACAATCACTTAAGACTAACATAATAAAATAAAATAAATGAACATTATCAAGGTCCTAGATAAATATGACATAATTAAGTAATGGGTAATAGTTTCAAAATTCAGTTTGTTTGTTAGTTTGTAGTTAACCATGAGTTATTATTTTGTCATTATTACTCTCTTAATTATGATGTTATTGTTATTACATTTATGCATTTTGTAGAACTATTGCATTACCAAAATACGCTGGTACTGGTATTGCCAATATTAATAATAACAACAATCCATCATCATCATCATCATTTCATCCCAGCGAAATCTAACATATTTTTAAATCTAAACAATATTCAAATAGAAAATCCTGAAAAGCCATTCTTTATTGTATCTGTAAGTGTAATGTAATGGTACCACCCCTACCTCAGGCTGTGCTCTTCCTGGCATCGGTGGATACAAGGAAGTCTTGGAGTAGCGAAAATCATCTGAAAAAGTAAAAGAAAGCACATTGAAAATGTCAGAGATTCTTTAAAGGAGCCAAACAAATGATCACATAATAAGCACGCATACATGTGCAATAGACAGAAACATACTTCTACATTAACATAAGTTAGCACAATGGATAACACGCTGGCGTAGAGTGCGAGAGGTAGTTGCCTGCAAATCAAATCCGCCCAATTTTTGGGCGGATTTGATTTGCAGGCTGCTATTAGCGCAATGTAATTGCAAAGCTGTCTGTCTGCTCAGTTGGTAGTTAAGTTTAATTAAGATTACTGCATAACTTGTAAATGTAAAGCGCAGTGCGTCTTTCAGGCGTTTCAATAAAGAAATGAGATTATTATAATTATTATAAGTGCATGCACATTGCACATATGCCTACATACAAACATATCCTAGCACAGAACGAATGTGGCAGGCTAGATCAAAATTGGTGTTATGTCGGAAAACTACACTTCATAGAACCTTAGGGAAATAGTATGTTTGGGTTTCATGTTTTACAGAATTGAACATAAAACTATGTTTAAATACTCTTTTATTTTGTTGAAAAAAGTTGAGTTTTAAGCTCTTTAGGTGCTCCTGATACGCCTATTGTTTCGTTATTTATAAGTAAGTTAATTAATTAATTTAATTGGATCACTTTTTGCCTTATATCTTGAGCTAGAATAAAGCTAGCACAATAATGTTGGTTTCATATTGAAGCTTGAAGCAAGAATTTTGAGATGATGTACAAAATTTAATATGTTGCAAAATCACCTTAATATACGTCTTAGTGCTGAGCCACAAATCTATCCACACAGGCATATGCTCGTGGGCTGCTATCCGACCGTGTCGTCCATTCTCTGTCGCTGGTCATACAACCTGGAATGGCCTCCTTATTGCACTGTGCTTAGTGCCCATGGTCACTCCACTTTGTTCCTTAAGAATCTCAGAACTGCCTATTTAGCTGTGGTTGGGCTGGGAGTGCTTCTGAGTAGCCTACCCTGAAGAGGCACTCTATAAAATTCTCAAAATAAATAAATAAATTTAAGCAAATGCTTTGAAGTCACCACTTTGCTACTGTCCACTTACCACGAGTACACTTAGCAACTGGTCGGTTCGGTTCATCCAGGCAGACGACTGAATCCATTTCCATGCGACGATGGGTCGGAAGCATTGGACGGAAAACCCCTTCCCCGGTCATGCCCAGAGTGAAAGCCTGGATTGACGGATGGTGGTAGTTGTAGCTTGGAAAGTCTAGTGGCAGCACACGCTGACCAGGAAACGGACGGACGCCTATCGTTGTCATGGTTACTTCTAAAGCATCATAATACCAATGTCAATCAATTTGGCAGCAAGCTATTATAAGCTTTAATGTAATAATATATAAATATGTCTATATATGTGTATATAATGTTGATTCCAAGCTCGAGCTAGTACCAATGCCCCTTCTCAGATTAATTCGGCTCAGGTTATGTGTCATAACCTGTAGTTTTCAGAAAGCTTTGCACATAAAAATAAATTTTTCGCGTATGCTCACTTTGCTCAGTCATTTATAAAATCTTAGAGTCAGCACTCCAGCCTACCTTAAACCAATTACACTAAATTTCCTTTGGTGGAGCCTCGACAACTGCCAACTGAGTATATATGAGTATTTGTGCATTATATGTTGCTGTCTCTAAGTAATGTTACCGATAACAAATGTATGTCTGTAAAAACCACCTAAAAACTTCGCACTCTTCTAAGAATTTTTGGCATACCTGGGAACGGCTGTCCCAAATTATAAAATTAAAGAAATCGATAGAGGAGGCTTTAAACATGATGTGTTGTGATGGACGTTTGATAAAAAAAGCTGGATAGGTTAAACGGCATTCCAGCTTAAATGGAAGCTGTATGCATGCTGAAATACATCAATGAAATCAACAATCCAGTTTCCATTTCTAAAGTTTGCGTTTTTTAATCAATCTTCATTTCACCTGTAAACGGTCTCCATCCAGCTTCCATTTCTCAGGTGCTTTCTCATTATTCCGGCTTCTATTTCGGTGGACCAGCTGGTCGTTTTATAAGTGTGGAGTGCAAAAGAAACCGTTTCTATGCGCCCATCCAATACACCGCATTATTACGACACGTCATGTTGATTTACTTAATGTTATAATTTGGGACCGCCGTTCCCAGGTATGCCACATTTTTATAATCAACAGTTCTTCATTAGGCAATCGACTAACGTCACCAGTGATTCATATTTCTGTGACTAGCGGAGCTAAAGATGTTTAAAATAATACTAACAATAATAACAATAGCAACAACAGCAATAACAACAATAATTTATTTAAATACGCAAAAGACGCTGCAGAAGTATTTTATTCAAAATTCTGCTGCAGAAGTCCTATGCGCATTTACAATCTTCGGAATAGCTTCAGTATCGAGGACCTAAGTGTCGTTTAAGGTCAGGTTAGGCACCATATAATATCAGTTTGGGTTAGGTGTCATGACGGTCGGCCCTTGTGGCTTAGTTATTGTATCCAGGGCCGACCATTTTAAAAATGTAAATATACCGGTTCTGGTCAGCATTCGAGAACAAATGTCTTAGAAAGATTTTAAGAATCCCATGGACAAAAAAGTTGACCAACGAACAGGTGTTTAACGGTTTTAACCTAGGCTACACCATAGCAGGAACAAAGCAAGAACTGCTGACCCACGTAAAAACAAGGAAGTTGCGATACTTCGGCACGTCATGAGACAGCAAAAGGACAGCATAGAAAACAGCCTGATGACGGGATTGATGGAGGGGAAAAGAGGAAGAGGAAGACCTAGAACAGCATGGATAGACTATCATAGACAACATCTTGAACTGGACTGGACTTTCGGGGAGGAGACTAATGAACATGGCAGGAGATAGACAACTGTGGAATATGCTCATCCGTTCGTGCAGCCACGACGATGGCGGAATGACATGACATGACATGGTCAGCTCATACGTCGTGAGTGTCGGTCCGTTCGGGTCAAGATTAGGGTAGAAAAAGCAAATTTATACCGTTTAATAAAATTTGATGTTAACATGGAGCGTCAGCGATAAGTTACTATAGTAACATAACCAAAGATCATACATTCTGATAAATTTTAACATTTTTGTGAACTATATCTATGTTCTAAAAACGCCTTTTTCCCCGGAGTTCAACGCACTGGGAGCGCTTCTGAAAGGATCTTGCTGCGAGAAGCGCTTTATAAATGGGCGGATACAATGCAATACAATAAACTGCACCTTGATCATACCTTACCTTAGTCACAGTATAAATAATTATTTATACTGTGCCTTAGTCTTACCACAGTATAATAACAAAAAAAATTCATCAACTGTTAATAACTGTTATTAATTTTATACTGTGGTCTTACCTTGATCATAGATTACATGAAATCATGGAATGGAAAATTATTGGAAATGAGTATGTGTACCTTGATTAAACCTCCATTCGTCTGTGCTCATCTATTGCAGAGTTTAAATCAAAGTTAAAAACTTATTTGTTTTCATTGCATTAAAACTAGATTATTTTGTAGTGAAACGCGCTCTTGTGCAAGACTTGTTTATTAAAGCGCGGTATAAATGACTAATTGTATTGTACATCTGTGGTAGTGCCGTTGTTCTTGTTCTTACTTTTGTCTGTGTTGAAAACTTGTGAAGTAAAAATGCCGAAGCCTAAAATTGGTTGGTATATTATGTGACCATTATATTTTGTTGGAGCAATGTAATCTATACTATTTTAAAACTGAATCCGCCATATTATAATTTCATCTGTATTCTATTTTAGGTAATAAAAGCAAGCGGATTAGCTGTGCTAAACGTTACAAAATCGAGAAAAAGGTAAGCACATGTTGAGCGATAAAAGGGTGTATCATATTTGTAATGCTAAACTTTCGGCAATAATTGGCCTCTATTTAATTTCCATCAAGTTAACAAATTGACTTGTTCGGTTCTCAGCCATCCTCGATCCGAGGGTCGGCCGCATCATGTACAATGTTCCTCCAACGCTTCCTGTCCTCCGTCAATCTTATCATTTCTCCCAATGTCAATCCAGTTCACTCCTGGCTTTGTGCCCTGCATGATGTCTTTCTCAATGCATGTTCCCTCTCTTCTCATGATGTGTCCAAAATAAATCATTTTTCTTTCTTTTACTGTCTTCAGCAGATTCCTCTCCACTCCTGCCGCCTCCAGCACCCATTCATTTGTCCGTTTTTTCGTCCGTGATATTGACTTGAGCTTTATATTATGGCTGTGACTAGCGGACCGCCAAGCGGCCGTCGAATGTCAAATACTAGTGGACCGCCAGTCACGTGTAACCTGTCACATGACTGGCGGCCGTCCAATACGGAATACTAGCAAGCCGCCAGGCTTTCTATTTAAACCAATCCACAAGAGTTTTTAATGGCTAAACAAACCCTAAAACTAACCCTAACCGACCCTCACGACGCCTAACCTGAACCTAACCAACACTCACGAAAAAAATTGGTTGCTTACTCTGTTTCTAGTAATTTTCTAAGTCATTAAAACAAGAAAACTTTTGTCCGACATAAAACCAACTATCGGTAACTGCCGCCATTGTAACAATATTCAAGAATCAAGACTCGTCATGTGACAGGTTACACGTGACTGGCGGTCCGCTAGTATTTGAGATTCGACGGCCGCTTGGCGGTCCGCTAGTCACTTCGTTATATTATACGTAGTGGATCCGCTCACGCCCCGAGCGTTAGCGGAAACCATGTGCTACATTCACGCCCGTAACATTATTGGTTAGAGCCTCTCACGTGACGCCCCTTTCGCTATTGGCTAAAACATGTCACGTGAATTTCTTCGCGATTTACAAATGGAGGATATCAAAGTAGGCGACGAATTCGCAACTTTTGAAGAGCTACAGTCGAAAATCGAAAATTATTCGAAGCCTCACGTCGGGCGTGAGCGGATCCACGACGTATATTTTATTGGTTTGTGTAACTGATTTCTGCGAGATTGTCTCGAGTCCTTTTAAAGCACAACTTGAAATAGCGTTTAGTGCTAGAATTTTCTTGAAATCTGATTAGCGTTTTGTTGTAGCATGTTCACTAATTTTTTCGCAATTGGAGCAATGCGAAATAAGTTATATTCAATCAGCGTCATGTTTTTTTAATGGAAGTTTTAGTTTTTGAGTAAATCTCACAGTGATTCTGTTTGATGTAGGTGAGACAACACAATAAAAAGGTGAAGAAGGCTAAAGAAAAGTCTTCAAAGCACAAGAAAACAAGTGAGTTTGTGTTAATTTATTTTGTTCACTATGTACAGTTTGGATATGGTAATATTTGTAGACTTCCATAAATTGTGGTCTGTTGTATGCAACTAGGGTGCTGCGAAAACATAATACAAGTTTGTAAGTGTAAGTTTTTTTAAACATGTTTTAGCCTATTTACTTTTGAGTCATCTGTCTCATTATTACCCAAGGGCTTACATTTTTAAGGTGTGGAAAGCTAAGTAAAGAATACAGGATGCATTTTTTTGTTGATTAGTCATCGCAATTATCTAGCTTCTGAAATGGGCTTTGTAAAGCAAATTACAGTTATTATTATAAAATCAAAATGTATATGATACAAGTTAAAATATTAAAAATGTGCAACTTACACATGTACTAGTTTTTCTTCTGACAATTTTGTAAAGTGACAATTTCAGTCTGAATGTTAAGTTCTTATAATTCGTTTTTTGTTTTGCGTACTACAGGTAAGAAGGATCCAGGCGTGCCTAATAGATGTCCTTTTAAGGATGAGATTTTGGAGGAGGCAGTAAGGGTTAAGGCTAAAGTAAGTATTTGAAATCAATCTACTTTTTAATATTTCTTGGCTAAATATTATACTCCATTTATGCCGATGTTAAACTTTGGTTGTCAGGTTTCATCACTGATTTTAAAATATGTTTAAATATGTTTCATGGCAAGATTTTAACTTTTGTTTTACTTGTTTTGATGTTTATACTAATATTGTATCATATGTAACCATTTATAAAGCACCTCTTGCAGAATAACATTTATAACTGGAAGTTTACCCATACTAAGATTTTTTAAATGTATTAAAGCTTTGAGAATCATGCTGCCATGTACCGAATTGATGAGTTAGCCATATTTCCAGTTTAAGTCACTTGACTGTAACTACTTAAAAACGACAATTCATTTTTTTAGATTTTGAGCAGCTCATTGATAATAATAATAGCTTTGTCAATATTATAATAATATTAATAGATTTGTTAATATGAACAAAGGTCACAGAGTGCAGCGGTATTATATTTATATGTCAGAGTGATTTCATGTTTATGTAGTGCATTTTATATACGGTTTATAAAATGTTGCGTGTTATTATCATCAGAGAGAAGAGGAGAGGCAAGCTAAAATGGAGAAACGAAAGAAGGAAAGACAAAAGCTGGTCAACGAGAAACGTAATCTCGAAGGAATCGTGTCAGATGCTAATAAACGTGCGGAGGATTTTGAACGACAGGTGAGTTTACAGTTACTGTCAGGTTTCATGACACAGTTACTGTCAGGTTTGTGACGCTTTTACTGTCAGGTTTTGGGATGCAGTTACTGTCAGGGTTTGTGACGCAGTTACTGTGACGGTTCGTGACACTTTTACTGACGACATGGTTCATGACACACTTACTGTCAGGTTCGTGACATTCTTTTGTTGATAGGACACTTTTGATCTGCTTGATGACTGGTTTTAAATTTGATGCACATAATTTGTCTTTTAATTGCTGTTGTCCTGCATTTCTGGAGGGAGGGAGAAAGGGAGACAGGAAGAAGAGAGTAAGACCAAGGAAGAACATGCTGAAAGGCCATCAACATCGGCAAAGTCTTGAATGTCTAGAGAAGTCGTGGGAGGAGTCTGAACTTCTGAAGAACTGGACAGAACCGTGTGGAGGAAATGCATTGCCTGATTTTCAGATCTGCATGGGAAGACCTTTATTCGAAGTTCTAAGTGTAGTGCTGATCTTGACCGGTCTTGTGCACAGGAATATGGTTTTGGACTAGAAAAGTCTTCTATGTTACAGAAATGATGCTTTTGAAGTTTCAGATTGAATGATCGTTTTTGTGCCTTTGCAACCATTAAAGACTGTTATAAATTTAATTGTTCATGGCTTAAGTTATATTAATTTTTGTGCATGAAGGTAAATAAACGTTCGTTCTTTAGCTTTTAGGTCTAAGTGAAAGTTCTGTGTTGATGTCTTTTGTTTTATAGAAGCAGTTTGTGGAGTCGAAGGCGAAAGATTACAGTGGAGGAAAAGCAGTGGAGAGTTCGCTTAAGGCGTATTACAGTGAAGTTAAAAAGGTTGATGAATCTCACTGATCATTTGCTTGGCAGCACTCTGTAGAGTCGGTCTTAGAATTAACTCTCTTGGTGTTGTTGTTAATGTCAGAGATCATAAGTCATGTTCTAAATCATAAAGCTGCTATTAACAGCACAGATGATGAAGTTATTTTTAGTCTAGGTGCTGTACTGTATTATATTGTATTTAATCATTTATAAAGCACCTCTAGTAGGGTGAACTGTTCTGAGGTGCTCCCAGTGCTCAAGGCCCTGCGAGAGGAAGCAGGTTTTGTAAAGTGACCATGCAAAAGACAAACAAGTGTAGAGGTACTGGCATTGCTTAGGATACTTTTGAACACTGTTTTGAGAAGTATTCAGTTGGCTGGAGTTGTGTTACTTCTGTAAAGTTAAAAACTGCTTTGTTGCTGAACTAGTTTTTTGTTTAATATTTTAGGTAATAGATGAGGCTGACGTCATCATTGAAGTCCTGGATGCACGTGACCCTCTCGGAAGCCGTTGTTCTCAGGTTGAAGAAACCATTCTTGGTTCGGGTCCAAACAAAAAGCTCATCTTACTCCTCAATAAGATAGGTCAGTTCAGCTTGTTTCAATGTCACTTTCAATTTCTGTGTTTGATCCAGGTTTCTTTTGTCAGAATTCTGTGTATTTTAGTATTTCGAACGTGATTCAATAATATAATGCATTTGGACAATAGCAATAGAGCATTTAATAATTTATCTTCTAAAAACATATGATCAGTTTTGAAGTATGCGCAACAATGATGGTCAAAATAAAACAATACTTAATAAAATGCTGCTATTAGTATTGTGTCTTGCCATTTTATTAATACTTGCATTTTTTTTCAGTTTTTGTGATATAATGGATATCAAAGTATTTCATTTTGCTCTGTATTTATTAGTCTAATTCTTTAGCAATGAGTGATACTGTACAGGATTTTTTTTATTGTCACTGGGTTACAAGTATTAGTGCTGATATAACTATGGCAATAAAAACATTTATTTCGTGATTTAGCTCATGATCTACAATTTTGCCCTTTTGCGGAGAATGAATAAGTTCTTGCTTTACTTCCATGTATGTTAAAGTTGATTAATTAAATGTGATGAACATATTTTGAAAAGTTTTCCTTCTTTATTTTCTAGATCTCGTTCCAAAAGAGAATGTCGAGAAATGGTTAAAATACTTGAGAAATGAGTTTCCAACGGTCGCTTTTAAGGCGTCCACTCAGATGCAAGCCAGTCGCCTGGTAATACTGCACAACAAAGTGTCATTACTGTTAAATAAAGTCAATTTAAATGATAAATGACATTGATTATGTACACTTGGCCTCTCTAAAAATTAGGCTTTAGAAGTCTTTTGTCTTCAACATCACCAGCCATGTTGAGTGGAGACGAGTTTTCAACATGGAATGAACTCGGTTAACCATTTGTCTTCTTCCTGGTCTCAGTTTGTCAGCTGGTTTAAGGCTACTTTCTTTCTTGATCTGGGTATGGAGCGACTCTGAGTAGTTGTCTTGAAGGGACACTGTTATCATGTATTAGGGCATAGCCGGGTGCTGACCCGGTTAACCGGTAATGCCGGGTATTTGACACCCGGCAGATAACCGGACCCGGTGATGAAAGGTCTTCCGGGCCGGGTGGGTAATTATTAATAGCATACAACACATCAAAGGGCTTAACCTGCAAAATCTCTCAACTGCATTATAGTACAATTGAACAGACAATCACAGAACAGACAGCCTGCTGATGGTTGATTTATATTAGAGTTGGACTATCCTATTTCAAACAGCCTACCAGCAAGGTGGTGAGGAAGGAGGAGGAGGGTAGAGTTTGTATCACCCTCTTCCATGCTGTCTCTCCTCCCTCCTCCTTCTGGTCTTTCTCTTCTGCTACCCCTTCCTGAAAGGAACAGTGGTAGACTGTGAAAGAGAAGAGGAAGGGAATGGTATATACATTAAATAATCATGTAAATATATATATATACATTTAGATAGTAGAGTTGCACCCTCTTTCATGCTTTCTCCCCTCCTCTTCTTCTTTCCTCCTATTTCTCTTCTATTACCCCATCCTCTTCCTCCTGCTGCTTGGCTGTTTGAAATATCTAACAGAGAAGAGAAAGGAGATGATGAAGGAGGAGGGGGAGGAACTGTGGTAGAAGGTGAAGAAGTATAGGAAGGGGAAGAGTGTATATATATACATATATGCAGGTGCTGCTCACTGACCATAGCTATATAGGTTGGCCAGTGGTCATCTGTCATTAATCCCTTATCTGTAAAGTCTGTTTGGTCTATCACAGCCTCATTCAAGTCAGAGAGACTAATAGGACTTGACAGAAGGGATACCTTCCACCTGTTGATATAATTCTGCAGCCAAGCTTAATAGGCCCCTCTCTTATATGACCATGTATACAACTATACATCTCACAGATTAGGGATGGTACACTTTGAAATATATCTACATGTAGCTGGACTGCATACACCACATAAACAGGACTGTTTATCAGGGGCTTTTGGCCTCCTCTTGCCTGACTGGACAGATCAGTATTTCTATACCATAGAATGATTGTATCACCAGAGACCTTTCATGAACAGATATTACTGGCACCTCTCAATCAATAACCCCAGGTGGTAGAACTCAACTGCAGTAAAACTCTGACATGGAAGAGTTTTACTCAATTCCACCAAAGGTAGCTAACAAACTGAGTGGTGTTCGTTTGATAGCATTCAAAGTGGGGACATACTATTCAGCTTAGAGACTAACGATTACTTTTAATACCCGGACCCGGTACCCGGACCCGGCAGATTTTATTCAAACTACCCGGACCCGGTACCCGGTTGAAAAACGGCACCCGGCTATGCCCTATCATGTATCCAACATATCTTGCTTTGTATTATATCTGACCATATATAAAGCACTTCTCGCAGCAAGAGCCTTTCAGAAGTGCTCCCGGTGTGTTCAACCCTGAGAGAAAAGGCAGGTTTTTAGAAGAGAGAAAGACGAGGAAAGACTACCAGAGAGGATTACAGAGCGAACTGATGGGGGAAGTAATATCTTCCTAATGAAGAAAAATTTTCTCGTTATTCTGTGAGGGCTTGTTTGCCGATGGTGGTTATATATACGTTACTTCTTATTATTTATAAATGCATATTCAGTTGTTCAGTGGAATGGTTTTAGATGAATGTTAATTGTTTTTGAAATGATTACCTCATTCAAGCGTTGAACTGTTTTGTTTTTTCTCTGACAGAGTCACAGTAAGGTCTCGGTGTCAATGGCTTCGGACGATCTGTTGAAATCGAGTCTTTGTCTCGGCGCTGAAGTCCTCATGAAGCTATTGTCTAACTATTGTCGCAATAAAGACATCAAGACATCCATCACCATTGGCATAGTTGGTCAGTTTCTGAGTTTAGTCTTAGCCTGTTGGAAAGTAGTTTGTAATTATGGGCCAGGTTCATATAAGCTTCTACCTTTTTCTGGGCTTCCTGTCAGGCAGGGATTGTTTTGTGTCTGCTGCATGTTCTTTTTCCTTACCCATGGTAGTTGTGGGAATGTGGGTACTGTGTATTTTATGCAGTGAAACTTTCAGCTCAAAGACTTCTCTTTATGCAGTGTGATGTAAGAAGTCTAACAGCAGTTTTGCGGATTAAAGGTTCTGTTCTCTCTGTTAATTTATTCACACATTACAAGGATTTATATAGTTCTCTTCAAGGTTACTACTTAGGAGTGCTCCCGACCCAACCTCAGATAACAGAGGACAGATTGTGATAGAACTTGTCAGAGGGGACGCTTGGCAGCAGGCGTATTGTTTAGGTAGCCCATTTCGGACCACAGGGCAAGCAACTGAGTTAATACTATAAGATTGTCAGAAACTTGGCTTATATACATGTACTTGAACTGTTTTCCAGTGTTTTACTTTTAATGAATTGTACTTTTATAGGTTTCCCGAATACTGGGAAGTCTTCGGTTATCAACAGTTTGAAACGTTCGAAGGCGTGCAATGTTGGGTCAACTCCAGGCGTTACAAAGTTTGTTTCTTTTGTTTTGTCTCTTCCATTTTACAAAAGGCATTGTTTAGATACTTTGATACTAGAGTACTAGATCCTCGTAGATGTCTTGGAAAAATTCTTACTTGAGTATCATCTTTGGTTAGAGTGTTTAATGTTTAAAGGTATTCTAAAATTGGCTGAGGCTATGTGCAGCCTCCTTGAGTTCATCATTTGTGGAAAATCACATCATTTGTAGTTTACAAGCTGGTTTCTAAACTCGTTGACTCGTTTTGCAAGAAAAAGTTTAAATTAACTACTTACATGTACTGTCAGCTGTTTGTCATTGGCTAATGTGAAGATGTGTTGCTGAACGTGAAATAGATAGGTGGGATAGAAATTGATTTAGCATCTGCTTTAACCTTTACATGGCTGCTACTGTTCTGTATCTATGTGGGTGCTAGAAAGTGCTTATCATGCATTTATAGTTAAAAATGAAATTTGGGCTTTATCCATGTTGCAAGCATGTAAATGTTGGTTTGCATATTATGACAAAGTGTTATGTATAGGTCTGTGAATGATGCTCTCTGTCTGTCTGTGTGTGTGTGTGTTTTTTTTCAGTCTGTGTCTTATGCTAGGTTTGTTTATGTCTTGTAGGACAGCGCAGACTGTCCAGTTAGATAAACACATTAAGCTGCTCGACAGCCCGGGAATCGTCATGACAACCGACATGAGTGATGAAGCCGTCATTTTGCACAATTGCGTTAAAGTATGTAACTGTTAAAAAAATCTTGGAGTCTTAGTTTCAAAGATTGTGAATACAGAATTCATTGATGTTTCTTATTCTGTTTCATATTTGTCTGCATATTTGATAGTTGTGTTTTTGGTCATATTAATTTATGGGTGCCTGATGGTGTAATGGTTAGTGGACTGAGCTGTCAATCAAGAGGTCAGAGGTTTGAATCCTCACCAAAGTAGAAATTTAGTTTGAGTGTTCTGCTCTACCTGCTCCCCGGCCTGGGAAGATGAGACCGATGAATCACCACTTGCCCTCGTATACTATGGCTAAGGGAATGAAGTTGCTAACTGCTTCATACTAAGGGCTAGTAGCTTAAGATGTATACTGCTCTTTCTGCCTTGCACATCATAAATTCATTCAAGGAATTTTATAGCACCCCTCTCCAAGGGGACTATTCAGAAGTGCTCCCAACTCTAGCATGACAAAAACAGTTTGAGTCGAAAATAAAATGCTTCAGTAAGAACCACAGAAAGGAGACGTAGCTCATGTGGCAGCCCATTCCAGACTATTGTTCCCACCATGGAAAGGCTCAATTGTGCATAGTTGCAGTTCATGTGAATGGAACCAAGAGCACCCCTTCTGTGCAGAACGGAAGGTATACTAGGGACCATTTCAAGTCTGCAGCAAAACTCAGAAAGGCGGTGTATTAGGAACACATTGTTTGGTTAAATTAACGGCATGGCAAATAATTGGACGTAACAATAATTAGTCCTGAACACTTCCTAGTCATTGTAGATTTTTTAATGTAGAAGCTAGTAGCCTAGTAGTCTTACATGATTAAGAGTTTTGACCTTTTTTTAAAACGGATGGGCGGTAATAATAATCAATAGCGTTGTTTGAACAACTGTTGCATTACATTGTATTTGCATTTGTTGGTAGCAACATGCTGATGGCTGAGATTGAATTTTTTATCAGTTGCAGAGCATTGAAGATCCACTGAAGCCAGTGTCGATCATCCTATCAAGAATCCCCAAGAAAGAGGTGAGTCTTGTCTTTCTGTTCTCTGAGACTTTGTGCTCTAATTTTCAGGGAAATGGTTGAATGGTATCACACTGGGCCAATGTTCAGAAGGACTTAGCTTTGATACCCGCTTGCCCCCTAAAATCTGACCCGGCCTTCTGCACCAAAATGAACAGTGGGGCGGATGGACGTCTTGTAGGTTGTTGTCATGTTAAATTTGACTCCTGTTTAACTTATTATGTTACTACGATTGTAATCTTAACTAAGAGCATGTCAGTATGAAAATAAACAAAATGAATTAATGTTATCATTATCTATGATACTAAAAACTAAATTTAAATTTTTTCTTGTTTAAGTTCTTGTTTAAGTTTTCCATTATGTTATTCATGCTCTTCTTCATTTTAATCTTCAGTGTGCTTTCTTTAAGTGAAGAATTAGAAGTTTGTAATGAAAGTGTATATTGACATCCAGTGACAGTTTTGCTCTATTGATTAACTGATTAATTTCTGTGAGCCCACTTAAGATAAATATATTGGCTATAAATAATGCGCTGTTGGTGTCTTATGAGCAGAAAAGTGGTTGCATGTAACTTTCCAGTAAAACTTGATTGGAAAACTGAATGCCATTATCAGGACTAGAACAGTCAATACCACCATTTTTTAAAGACAAAGAAAACCAATTGTAGCTCTAGCACAGCAGTTCCAATGAGGTGTAAGTTTACTTGAAAGTTTCTCTAATGTTTTGAAATCTATGAAATTACTGCTGCATTTGGTTTTTATGTTCATTCATTATTTTCTGTGAATTGTAAATGCTGTATTTGGTTTGTTTTTGACATTTTTAGGTCATCGAATATTACAGTGTTCCAGATTACTCAGACGCTACTGAATTCCTAACGTTTCTTGCAAAACGAAATGGAAAGCTGAAGAAAGGCGGCATTCCAGACGTCGACAAGGCCGCAAGAATAGTCTTGCAAGATTGGAATAAGTATGTTGGAGTTCTTTCAAATGCTCTGCAGTCTGCACTTCACTGTTCAAGCATTATCATAAAGTAGTGTAATGTAGCGTAATTTAGTAAAGAATTTTATGACTGTGAGCTTTGAATATGTAGATATATGATTTTGGGTTTTTAGTCATTAAAAGAGAAAGAATTCTAGCAGCCACATTTTCTCAATGCCATCACTAATCAAATATGTATCATGTGTGCAGTTCTTTGGTCATTGCATCCATCAGCTCTTGCCACCTGTTCGTGAGGAGACAATAGAGCGCAAGAAAGGACATTGTTTTTTCATTTTTATGCTGCCTCTCATTAAAAAATTAAATCTGTTTAAAATAGTTTCAGCAACAGATGCATTTTCAGTTGTATTTAGATATGCATGAGTGACTTTGAAATCTGCTGTTGACTGTTGTAGCTTATTTTTTAATGTGTATAATCATTTTATGCAATGTAATACATACAAGCTTGTCAGGTGCAAATGAAGGCTACTTACTTAGTATATGATAAGTTGTATTTAGCATTTGTATGAGTTAGGTTCATGCTGAATTGTGCATAAGAATTATTCTGTTGTATAATGCTGTGGGTTTTTGTTTGTCTGCTCTTCAGTGGCAAAATCAAGTACTCCACAGAGCCACCAGAAAACTACATACGGGCAGCGTACTTGTCGACAAAGATCATCACATATATGAATCAGGAATTCGACATTGGTGCTGTGCTTGTTGAAGAGAAATCCTCATTGGACGGTTGGAATTGTTTGAATAATGATTTTTATATATGTTATGTTAATTTATTGAATTTGTGTGCTAAGTGGTATTTTTTATTATGAAATCATTAAGATAAAAGGTCATTTTTAGATAATCATACATAGTTCAACTAGTATGTTGACTTTTATATATTTTGGGGGGACATTTTCCAGCCTAGCTAAATGCTAGTTTGTTGATGCAGCTTTCTCATGACCAGCTACTTGATCTCTTTGTCCCAAAATCAAGGACTGCTTTGGCCCTAAACTCAAGCGTTTGCCTTTATTGGTCCTGCGGACCTGCACTTTGGAATCGGCTCTCTGCATTGGCACGTTCTTCGTTATCAACTAATACCCGAAGCATATATTTTCACTGTCTTAAAACTACTTTCTTTTCTCTGGGTCTTTTACAGCACCTTCGATTGGTGGGCACTGTGAGACATGCTTAATATATACAATACAATAACATGCATACATTTTTAAAATTAGCTTTTGCACTGGAGGATGAAATTTGCCTATTTTTTTGTGATAGATTTAAATTCACTGCCGACAACCGAAGAAGTGCCTGTCACAAGCAAATCCACAAAACAGGTTTCAAGAATGGTGACCGAAGACAGTGATGATCAGTCAAGTTTAGATGAAGATGAGGAAGAAGATGATGATGATACTACGGTATGGTGGCACAAACAGTTGATCATGTGCTCACAATTTTTTTACTTTTGTTGACTATAGGAATAGATCTTTAATGTCAAAGAATAGGTCTAAACTACAATCTGCTTTCAGCCAAACTTTTACCAATGGCTGTACTTTTTAATACAGTCAATTTCTGGCTCTCTTGTCTCCAGCCCATTACAGCATCAGAATTAACTATAATTTTATGCAATTCTGTGTACCCAATATGGCGTCGTTTTTTCTGGTGCATACCATTTGATATTCTTTTGATAGGATTGCTTTATGTTTTTACTTCTGCTAGTTTCAATTTAGTTTTCTTTTCTTATTATGAATTTATTCTTTGTAGAGGTTTCAATGATCCCGATATTAAACTACATCTATCATTCGGGACTTTTTCTTATCATTTTAAATTGATTTCTTTATTGCTAGTCTTGTCTTTGGTGCAGAAACTGAATTAAATTTATTTGTATCTTCTTCAGAGAGTTAAGCCATCACACGTGGCACCTAAAGTCTCCATGTCCCTTTCTGGCAACCAGCAAGTGAACACCAACAGGAAGATGGCTCTTAAGAAATCGAAAAAACAGCAACGCAGAGCTGGTTTGTTAAGTCAAGTTTTCTTTTAAGTGTTTATGCTTTGTTATTTGATAGGGGCTACCAATTATCTAGTCAAAATGTTTTTGTGCCATCATTTTTTTTAATTGAAAAAGTGAAGTCTTATACACATGTTCAAATTTCCTGTGTGTGCTAGTGGGTTGGGTTATACATTCTGGAGTGGCTATGGCTAAGCTGAATATTTGTGTTTTGCTAATATTAATATTTTTTTAATGTTTCTCAAAGAAGCCAAATTGTTCGAGTTTTGAATAAAGATCATTCTGTACTTGCGTGATAATCAGGTGTTGTCTACAACAAATGTGCATGTACACTATGCATGCAGCTTTGTGTTATTTGTTATTGACAGTGAATATTTTTTACCCAGGGCTGTGTGTCGGTACTATTTATAATTTAAATCTCTGAAATCTCCCTGCACCACACAAAATTGGTGTGAGTTAGACCTGATCGTTCGCTGAGGTGTATTAACTCAGTCCTACGGTAACCAGGTTTTATGGTTTGTTCAGTCGGTTTCTGTTGACGTAATAAAAACCTTATTTACCTAATAATAATTCTTGACAAGTACTGAGACACGGCCTAGGGAATATGATACTTTTAGGAATCCATAGCTCTGAAACACTTCTTGTTTGCTATGACTTGTATGATGATGTTGTTTGTCATAGCCTTGAAGCAAATTTGATCTGGTATAGTTTTGTAATTGACTTGAAATGCTGTGGTTTATACGTTTCAGAAGCATTCGTAGCAGCGTTCACTACGAAGATGGGTGTTGCAGACGATTACGATTTCGATACCGATTTCAAATAGACAAATGTAGTTATGCTGCAGCAAACTGAATTGAAGCGATTATATACCAAAGTTCCTGTGTTCCTGGCTTTGTTATTCACTGTTAAACTCTGGACCATGAACTAATAATCATTGGTGCAGCATTGTTGTTTAAATGAATGCTTTTTAGTCTTTAAAAAGAAACAAGTTGCTTGTGAGCAATTATTAAACAAGGTCATATATATATATATATATATATATATATATATATATATATATATATATATATATATATATATATATATATAGGGCTTTAATGCACTTTGAAACACTCTTGTTTATTGGAATTTGGGGTTTTGAGTGCAGGATGTGCATAATACGCTGTGAAGAAACTGTTAAAACTTACTAGTAACGGACATAGGATTGAACTCTTTGTTTGAAGCCTGCGAGACTCTTCAGTCTGTTGGTCTCACAGAATATCTGCACGCAGAACATGCATAGATCCTTATACACATGAGCTGTTGTAGGTGATTCACAGACCCTCGATAGTTCAATAGTTGAAGAGCCCTTGACGTTGATTCATCGTTTATAACAAGCAAGAAACTGCGTTCTGCATCGGTACCATGTGACTGGGAAAATGTGTTTGTTCTATGCTGACATTATTGGTGGTAGTAATGTCAACATTAATGTTAACTAGTGAAATGCATGAAGACCCTGGTCATGGAAATAAGGTACCTAGAGCAATGACAATTGATCCGAAAATACACATTTGCAAGTGGTAATGCTAGGAGGGATGATTGGGCTTATGAAGTGAGAGGCCACTTGGAATCTGTCATTGACTTGCGAAGCCATATATCATGCTAAATGTTTGCTAGATTTATGATGAACAGGGATCATGTTGCTGAAATCGTTAAACGTCCAAAGTAGGCATGTAGACACTGAAAAGATAGATGCCTTGGGCGAACTACGAGATTGGTTAGAATGTCTTGTGGTGATAATTGCTATACTCTTTATGAGCTACATGACAGAATATCTAAAGAAATGAACAATGATGCATATTCCAAGCTTCATTTGAAAATAAAACTTGATGTACGATATGGTGGCCACGTACAGTAGATATGTTTTAAAGAAATGCTCATTCATTCTCAGTGACAAGTAGTAGGTCCTGTGGGTGGCCTCACTAAAAGTGGTATAACTTTTGTTCTGTTTGAAATATTTTGATGAAATCTGGTCATCATGTTTCGATATGAATTGTCTATAAGCCTGTAAAATTTCATTTGGAAATTTTTACTTTTGGCCAAGATATTGGCAAAAAACCCAGGGGGGGGTCTTTTTTGGCGCACCCTGTACATAATTCAGCTGCTATATAGTTTCTGTCCCTGATTGGCCTTAATCCATGTTCTTATAATTGAACAAGTGAAACGATTCAATATTGTTTCTCCATGCATTACATCTGACATGCCATTGTGGCTAAAAGCTGTAGATATATCTAAGACCGCAATACTAAATATTGTTTGTTAACTGGGTGGCTTTCACATTATCATGAGTGCCATTGGCAACCTGTGTCGATCAGGTTTAGAAGATTTCCTAATCCTATCTGAATTATGGACCTGAAATGGTGACTCGTATCATGCCTGGTAACACTGTGGCACAGGCACTCAAAGCCAGGGCTGTATTCTGAATTTTTGAGGTTAGTACACTGATGCCTCTCGCTGAAAAGTCTTAAAATATGTTTTTCTTCAATACAAAAAAGTTTGTTGCTTTTATCCACAGTTTGCACAATGCACGAGCTTAACGTCCTCACTACGCCGGAAAAATTGACTTTCGGCCCAAGAATTTTCGACATCCTTTTTTTATTCAAAATTTCTGACGACTTTTCTAGTCATCAGTTGGTTTTCCGATCATTTTTTGCCCGATAATTTCTTTTTCACGGCAAAAAACGCTCACATTTCGTTTCTTTTCGCAAATCGCGATTTTTTTTCTCTGCGTATACCCACTTGGTCTCGGTGAGGTGAGTATTATATTATATAGTGGGGCGCGGTGGTCTAGTGGTGGCGTCGTTGCCTTGGAGCCGGAAGGTCCGAGGTTCGAATCCACCCTCAAGCCGCGTAAGGACCTTGGGCAAGTCCTTCACTTACAATTGCTCAGCGCTTCGGCGTGAAACTTCGATGCAGTGTCCGCTCTGCATCGGGAGCGCCTCTGAGTAGAGAGAGCTTGAAGGGGCGCTATAACAAGTGCGCATACAAACCCTCGTTTTCGGAGGTGAGTAGGCCTATATGCTATGGTTTTTTTCCCCGGAGGATGATCGCCCGGCTCATAACTCGAACAGTGGATATGGCTGCCAGCGCAGAACAGTGCAGATACGCTTGCAGGTCATCCGCGTAGGATTGGCTAAAAACAGAAAAAGCAGCAAGGAGAGAACCAAGATCAGCCGTATAAATAATATACAAAAGTGGGCCCAGGACAGAACCCTGGGGCAGGCCAAATGGGGCAGGAACCCATGGAGTTCTGGCAGACCCGTAGATGGGTATACAAGAAAAGAAATGCACAGGCACAATCGCGCTCCATAAATATTATTTGCATCACCGGACAATAATGAGTTATTTAGAAAGGTTAATAGTGGTAGAAGTGGTAGAATATACACGGGGGATATACACAGTTGAGAGTGAGCTTGTTTGTATATTCGCCAGATAGAGTCGTACATGCATTAAATGAGGTAACCGATACATTCGCCAGATGGAGGAGCATAACGGCAAGAAAATATCTAAGCGTTGAAACAAAGCTCCCTACACATTCGCCAGGTGGCGACAGGCGACATGCGAAGGCACATATACGATGCTAGTGCAGTATCTTGCCCCGTGGGGTCCCGGGGTTGCGGGTCTGTAGTAGTGACATAGGGTCCAGGTGTTCACAAAGGAACACATATTCCGAAAGGTGGACTACTGGTAAGGGTTTGAGTTAATTTTGAGAATCGGGATCGAATCCGAACCCACTCGTAGGTACCCGTCAATGTATTGTTCCATGCCAATTTGATACCAAAAATGAGGTCCTCAACAGTGTTGCCACTCTGAAAAATAAAAAACCCAAGTTGGTCGGTCGAAAAAACCCAAGAAAACCCAAGTTGCCCAAATCTTCCGAAATTTTCGTCCAAAAAATTTCTGACGACCTTTTTTTTTTTTTTTAGTCATCCGCCAAATTTTTTTCCGAAATTTAAAAAAATATTCCATTTTACCGTGCAAAAAATCTGACGACCTTTTTTTTTTTAGTCAATTCGCCTAAATCTTCAGGAAATGTCGAAAAATTTCCGGTTCGCAAGGAAAAAACCCAAAATTTGCCCGAAAAACCCAAGTTTTTCATGGAAAAAAACCCATTTCCCAAGCTCGAAAAAAAAAACCAAGATTTTTTGCGCCGAAAAAACCCAAGAAAAAAACCCAAGTTCGTCGCAAAAAAACCCCATTTCCCAAGTTCGGATCAAAAAACCCAAGATCTTGTGAAAAAACCCAAAGAGTGGCAACGCTGGTCCTCAATGAGGTCCGCGCAACAGTGGCATATAGTCTATAAGTATAGGTAGAAGGAGAGATGAACTTTAGGCTACAAAGTCAGTCAACCGTGTGTTGGAGGAATGTGTTGACTGTTTGCAGCTACTGGAAGCAATAATTAACTATGCAGTGGCTGACTGTACACTCAGTTGATGACATCACTGCCTGACAGTCATCTCTGGTTATAAAAAGTCTCTGCTGAAGAATACACACTCTTTGATGATGAATGTTTCCATATCATTGAGATCTTTTTTTTATGAAAGTGACATTGATTGGACAAGAAAGAAAGCAGAGACTGGTCATTGTAGTACCAGTGAATAAGTTGTTCCAGTCATGGCTGTTTTAACACTGAGAAATTTATGAAGATTTACGTTGCATTGCTTTCATCAATTATACCTCCTGGACTTTTTCATTTTTGTAGTAGACAGTGTTTCAATTTTACTAGAGAATGACTATAGTTGGTTCTGCAACTAAAGCACATACTTACTTACTTGTATACCTGTGAATACTCTCAGCGAGTCAATAACAGCCCAGCTGGTCATGGGCAACTGCACATAGGGGAACTTGCCCCCTGGAAAATTGACAACTATTTTCTAACTATTACATTTTGGTCTGCTTGCATGCTTCACGCTCTTGCTTCAAAATTTAACCATAACTATTGTGTTTTGCCCTTGCAAACATATCTGCAGTCGTCCATGTTTACATTCATTTGAAGTAGGGTTGTACCGATTAGTTATTGGGCATAACAATTCGGCGAAATACAAATAACTGGACCAACTATTCGGCAGATACAGATATGAATAGTGTGCAACACAGGTCAACCACATTAAAATTTCAAATGTGAGCAAAAGTTTCAGCTCAGTAAATTTAATACATGAACTAAAAGTAAACAGTGAGCTATATGCTATTTCTGCATCCATCTCCCAGACTTTGCAACCATGACGTATATGTTATGTAAATTGTAGTGGATCAAGAAGATGTGAGTTATGATAATAATCTAGAGATTAAGGAAAACTCATCTCCATTGGCTGAAGTCACAATAAAACAAGTTGAAAATAACACAAATGAACTTCTTACTACCACAAAGATAAATGCCTTATTTTAAATACATTTTACTTAACACGCTTACACACTAGTTATTAAAGTGTTCAACTAAGCAATTCTACTGTCAACAAATTAAATACGAGTCAGACAGGCGAGAGGAGAGAGGTCAGTCCGCAGTCGAGTTTCAGTCAGCGAAGAAGCAAGAGGCAGACTAAGGAGATAAAGGGGCTGCGGCCTCAAAGGCCAGAATGGCCAAGGGCGAACAGAAGGAGGACAGCAAGAAGAAGAAGGTCAGCGAGGAGTATTCAGGTTCAGTGGTCGTAGTAGTCGTGTGTTGGTTGAGACGCCATCGTCGATGTAGCATCAGTCGTCGCATCGCTAAAGAACTTAACTACATGTCATCACCGTTGTGATGAATAAACTATGAAACAATCCGGAGTCTTGTTCCCCGCCTAACTGGTTGGCAACTTGTCTTACGATTTCACATTCAAATGATAAGTGTAGTTGAATTTTTCCACCCTGCTTTTACACAACTCGACCTCCTCCTCAGAAGAATCATTCCATTTATTTATCAGGCCGACAGTGAAGTCTTCCATCGACTCAGGAATCTCTAAGTGTTCATATGCATATGAGATCAGAAAATGCTGAAATGCGGTCAGCTCCTCTCTTTCAGGTCTTCTTTTTCGTGCATTCACTACAAAGCAGAGATGAACAATTTTTTTATAAAAATAATTAAATTAATACTTCAATATTGTATTATATGCAATTCCCTTGAAATGCATAGTGAGCATTTAGTTTTATGCACTTTGAAGTCAAATCCATATACTTTTCAAGTGTACTAACAGGGACCAATCATTTTAGTCAGTCAATCATCTGAACAATATTAAAGAAATTCAATATTTCAGGCATCCTAAAATCTTCTAAATGATTTTAAAAGCACTAATATTCCATAATTAGCGTTCAGAAGCAACAGTAGATCTTGTTCCTCATGCTTAGCTTATGGTGGCTTTTCATCACAGCAACGGCACATCATTTCTTGTTAGTCCCTGACTTAAAATTGCGTGAATACAAATACAACTATTTCAGGTTGTTTATTAAACATTTTATGACTTTGCATCTACAGAAAATTTAAATAAGCTAGAAGCAATTCAATATCTGCATTTATTAATCAAAAAGACCGCTTAAAAAAATTCCAGTGTGTTTAGTAACTTCCAAGCTACTAGTTTTATAAAGCAAGTATCAAAGACAATTTGCATGAACCTTAGAGCCTTTTAGAGGCAGCTTCTACAAGAGAGCAAGACTTTCGCTTTAAGACAGTTTAGAAAAGTCAAGACACTGCCGCGAGACTGAGACAATAGGTTCCAAGACCTAGGCATAAAAAAGCTGTCTTGAGACCGAAACACTGTCTTGAGACCATACAACTGTGCAACTTATAATCAAGACTAAAGTTTCAATTCATACAAGGAATTCATCATGTTGGATGAATTATTTAGCATTTTATAATCATGATTTATATACGTTTTTGAGCTATCTATAGTCACCTGGTTTATCATCTTGTGCACTCGCACATTCTTCCGTGCCAACTGCGTTCTGCCCAGAGCTCCCTGGTCTTTGCGCACCAGCCTGCATTTCGGGATTAGAGACGCTGCCTGAGGCCGAATTCACAATTCCTTGCAGGGAAACAGTAACTTCATCCAGCCGCTTCCCAATCGAACCGGATACGTCACACAAAGATGTCTTTATAGCCTCTACTTCTTTGCGGATAGGTCCGACAAGAATCTGCGCCTGAAATCCGTCCATTTCCTAAAATTTAAAAGTTCATCAACAAAACTGATACAATATCAACCATTCAAGACTAGTGTTAAGTTAACGAACCCACTGCTGTAAAGCCGGCCTGTGTGTCGTGCTATAGTGCAGCGGTTCTCAACCGGGGGTCCGCGGACCCCTGGGGGTCCGCGGCGATGTGTCTGGGTCCGCGAGCAAGTCCTGAGAATTGTATAGTTTTTAGTTAAAAACGTAGAAACAGATAATTTTTGTCAATTTTTCAATATTTCCACTTTTCAATGGCGAAATTTGTACTAGAGCAGGAGTGCAGAGGCCGACATATAGGCTATGTTACAACACACATATGGAGGCCTACAGTAACAGTACTATTATAGGACAACAGAGTCACACAGTCGCGATAATGCACCAAAGGCGCAAAATTTTATTGGGGGTCCGTGACCGGGACCCAAAAATAAAAAGGGGTCCGTGAGTCTGAAAAGGTTGAGAACCGCTGCTATAGTGGGCCGCATTTCGTATAACCTGTACCTGTAATCATTCTGCGGTCTGTCAGATTGAACCATTAAAGAATAATAATAAAATCTTACCATATAGGGTAGTTTCTAATTTTATTTCATGCTGTCCACAAAGCTTACTTGTACGTACACGTAAGGGTCCGCAAAATCTAAGAGTTGCAACAGGGAGGAGGGCGAAGAAAATACGATTTTTTGCATACATGTATGGCCCTAAGGATAATTATGTCAATTTTTCAATTGCAAAGCTAAACAACAGTTAATATTTTATTTCTCTGTTGTAGCTTTCTCTTTGTTCATCTCGCTCTTTTTATCTCAGAATCTCTGCGCCTTCTATCAACAGTGATGTAGTCAAGTCCAACTGAGCCGAGACCAATTCCGTTACATACAGACAGTGGCGCAACTAGGGGGGTGCTTGAGCACCCCCCAGGCTAAAAAGGTGACCCACGCAATTTTTCCAAATCCGATGAGTTTTTTTGTGCGTGGGGGGGGGGGGGGGAGGGGTAGGGGTCATTCGGTCTTTAAGATTACACAATCAAGCAAGTTCCTTTGGCACTCGCTACTTCGCACCATCGGCGCTTACAATAATAATTCTGAGCACCCCCAGGAAAATTTTCTGGTTGCGCCCCTGCATACAGAAAGCTGCGGAAGAGATCTCAGACAATAACTTTGTCTCACAGATTGCAATTTAGGCATCGAAGCCTGACACTAACTTCTCTTTCACCAAACAGTATAACTCTAGATGATGTATGCCCACTTCCACAGTCTGCATCTCCGATATCTACAGGCTTAGATACCGTAATTTTCTGTTCTGCCCAAAATGCCTGGCTGAAGCACAGATTGTTGGGAGTCTAGACTCCTGCAACACCCATTTTACTGGCAATTCGAAATGTAACTTTATTAAACTTCAAATAGTCCAAAATCCCTTGCTATCATAAGCCTACAAAAATGCCGACAAATCCACTTGGAATGAACTTCCGTTGGAGATGCGTCTACTAGAAACAAAGCCAATTACATTTTTCAAGTTGTTTAAATGAAGTTAATCTGATTTATATTGTCGTAGTTGGCAGTGCGTAAAGTGTAGAGAAAGAAGTGCCTGGACGCCCGTATATCTTTCCAGGCTGTGCTGGCCAATAAGTGGCAGAACAGCGTTGAGGTTTGAAAATAAGTGCCGGGACGCCGTCCATGACAGTCCAGTCACACTTTAGAGCCTGAGATTAGTTCCTTCCTGAAGAGGCGCTGTACAAAGTTTTGAAAGTAATAAATGAACACATTACCCAAACTTACAAGCAAACGTACTGAATTCAAAGGCGTAATCAAATGGAAATTTACAGGAAAAACCTAAAATTAATGTCTCGATCAAAATTGACACTGAGCGACCGCCAGGGATGCCACTCTGAATTTTGAAAAAAGGTCAGATCGGGCCGAAAAAAAGGCTAGAAAAGGCTAGATCGAGAATTTTGGAGAATATACGTGGATTTTTCGATTTTTCGCGCTTGAAATTCAAGTTTCTAATGAACTTTTTAGTTATTCGACCAAAATTTGGTCCCTTTCCCCGAGAAAAATTTCTTATGACATTTTTTAGTCTTTCGCTCCAAAATAAATTTACAACTTTTGGGGTCCGTATTCACAACATTTTCGACTTTTTTCACGTCTTTTGTGCATTTTCACCTACCAAAGCCAATTTTTATGCGTAAAAAGTGGGAAAAACCGCAGTGAGAAAAAAAGGCTAGATCCTGACCAAAAAAACCTAGAAACCTAGATAAGGCCAAAAAAAACTAGATCTAGGTTGAAAAAGCTATGAGTGGCAACCCTGGCGACCGCACAACACAATCTCGGTAGGAAAAGACTTTGGCGGCAATTCTTATAAAAATTAGTAAATTACTCATTACGAGGATTTATATAGCGCCTTATATTTTCATAAGTCAAAAGCGCTCTAGACCCAACCTCGGACAAAGAGGACAGTTTTAAGATAGGATATAACGTCAGAGGGAACCTTTTACAGCATGGGCAGTGTCGAACTTCTGATCAATGACGAAAGAAATTATATAGTACTTTACAGATCTACTCGACCTATAATTACAATAATTATTAGATCCCTTAGGACCCAACTAAAACTATTGTTCTTAACAATGTCCCCATTAAACGTGTACCTCAGATTAAATTCTTAGGATTAGTTATCGATGAGCATCTTAGGTGGAATTCCCATTATTACCCTTGTCAAAAATAAGATTGGTAAATCTGTTGGAATTATTAAAAGGCGTACAAATATTCTTTCCCATTCCTACGATTAAAACGCTCTATATAGTCTATAACACCTTCATATCGGAGTTCATCCTACCTCATCTACCTTAATATAGTTGTTACATGTTTAACGACACTGCCATATCGAAAATGATTAGTGTCGCCACGCCATTTAGGTCCCCGACGCCCCATGGGCGAGATTTTTGAATCTCTGAATTAGCCACCTTCGGGAATCGAACCACGGCCGCACGCTCTCTTTTACAGAGTAGCGTGCAGGCGCGCGGCCATCGACCTTACCGATGTAGCCAAGCAAGCCAGTTAGTCCAGGTATTAAAGTGCGAGTGTTAAATAATAGACCAATCAAAGCTTTAATTATTATAATTTTATCACTTATAATAATTGATCGCTCAACCGCCAGATGGCAACGTGTACAGAATACGTAATTGATGGCGCATTGAACCTAAAATATATTCATTCAATGTGCAATTTTGTTTATTTCTGTGAAAATAGATTTGCACTTCTATCGGTTTTTGTAAAGATTTATTGGATTATGGCTGAAACTTACGGTGAGAAACCAATTACTTTGCTGCGTTGATTATAACTTTAGTGACATATGCTATCTTTAAACTGTTGGGCATTTTGAGGAATCCGTCGTAGTGCGTGCAGATCAGATCGTGGGCGGAGCAGGGCATGCAGTTTCGTCTTCCTTGTAATATTTAAACGAAGTGACTAGCGGACCGCCAGGCGGCCGTCCAATTTCAATTACTAGAGGACCGCCAGTCATGTGTATTGGGAGGAGGTTGTCGAGTACAATTTCTGACCATCACTTTGTAAGCGAAAAATACCTTTTGCTATCAATCCACCAGAGTTTCTAATGGCTAAACTAACACTAACCCTAACCGACCCTCACGACGCCTAACCTGAACCTAACCCACACTCACGAAAAAAGACGTGCAATGACAGCGCTGACGGCACTGCAAAAATAAGTAGGTAATTTTCGCCCTCTGATTATACATGGTTCCACGACAACTGGTCTACCGACAACTCGTCTAACGACAACTCGTCTCCGGACAATTGGTCTAACGACAACTGGTCTACTGACGAATAGTATTGATGAAATAGAAGCTGGATTTACGAAAATGTTTTTCTTGCTTCTATGGAAGCTGGATTGATGATTTTCATTCATGTATTCCAACATGCACCCATTTTTACTTCAAATCTAAAAATACCTTCATCCAGCTTCTATTTCTCACCTGTTATTTTAGTCAATCCAGCTTCTATTTCATATATAAAAATGCCCACATCCAGCTTCTATTACTTAAGCGGTTTTCTTATCAATCCAGCTTCCATTTCAGATCTAGAAATACCTTCATCCAGCTTTTATTTATCATGCATGCGTTATTTTCGTCAATCCAGCTTCTATTTCACCTGTAAGAGAACCATCATCCAGATTCCATTTCTCTTGCGTTTTTTCATCAATCCAACCTCCATTTCACCTCTAAAAACTATCATCCAGCTTCCATTTCTCAAGCGCTGGATAAGTTGTCAGTAGACCAGTTGTCGTTAGACGAATTGTCCGAAGACCACTTGTCGTTAGACGAGTTGTCGTGACACCATTGTACATGTATACCAAAATTTCTTACAAATGACACTACGTATGGACGAACATTGTGCACAGGTAATTATGTCTCAGTTTAACCCTCTTTATTGTTAAATTTAAGCATGGCTATAACATAGAAGACCTAGGTGTCGTTCGCGTTTAGAGTAAGGTTTCGCGTCATGAGGGTCAGTTATGGTTAGTGTTGGGGTTCGTGTCATCATTAGATTCTTAAGATTTTTGCGTTGTGAGGGTCGGTTATGGTTAGTGTTAGGGTTCGTGTCGTCATTAGATTCTTAAGATTTTTGCGTTGTGAACGTCGGTTAGGGTTAGTGTTAGGGTTCGTGTCGTCATTAGATTCTTAAGATTTTTGCGTTGTGAGGGTCGGTTAGGGTTAGTGTTAGGGTTCGTGTCGTCATTAGATTCTTAAGATTTTTGCGTTGTGAGTGTCGGTTAGGGTTGGTGTTAGGGTTACTGTCGTCATTACATTCTTAAGATTTTTGCGTCGTGAGGGTCGGTACTCGGTTAGGTAACTTAGGTTTAGTGTTAGGGTTAGTGTCGTCATTAAATTCTTAAGATTTTTGCGTTGGTTCTTTAGCAATACTAGCAAGCCTGGCGGCTTGCTAGTATTCCGTATTGAACGGCCGCCACTGGCGGTCCGCTAGTATTTGAAATTCGAGGGTCGCCTGGCGGTCCGCTAGTCACATCCTAATTTAAATGTGAAATTTCATTATGATTCTTCGTCAGGAGAAATTGATTAATGTGCGAATATAGAATTTAGTGCCTAATTGCATGTGGAAATCTTACTTGATTTCGGTTTTGACATTTCTATGCACAGCTCTTTTATAGGCAGGTTGGCCGATCTGGCCTTTGAAGTGCCATATGACTGTGATGGTCATTTGCATCAGTAGTTTAAGGCCTTTCACTCGCAAATGGAAACGTTCATTTTGCAAACATCCTATATGCTCTTTATACCTAGCATGCCGCTTCAACTCCATAGTTATGTGGCTGCCTACCTGCATCACTGTGTAAATATGTAGTTTAGGTTGGTAAATACTTTTAAATTAATACCAGCATTGTAAGTAAGCAGTCTACTATTAAATGTCCATGATAACTGTCACAAGTCCAACTTCTATTTAGGGAAACAATTATTTTAATCAATTACTTCTTTTGAAGTAAAGAATTAGTTTCATCAATGCAGTTTCTATCGAAGCAGAAATTTAGTTGCACCAATCCATCTTCCATTTAAGCAAACAGTTATTTTCTTCAATGCAGTTTTCATTTTTAATAGACCATATAGAATAATTGACTAACCTAGGCTATAATTTTACTCTGCATGACCTTTTGATTTTGATCCAAACTGATGGTGTGCATGATGGCATCAATAATTTTGTGTTGAATCGGCACCTGTAAATATACTGGTTCCAGCCACCAGGCTGTTTTACGGAGTTCAAGAAATTGAGTGATTATAATTTGATGTTCTCACAGGTATCATTTGATGTGTTGTATATGTTCTCCAATCTTTATTGCCATTCTCAGGCAAAGAATGAGAATGCTCTAAATGACAAAGCAAAGTAGCACTAAGCCAGAACATGTAGAGTAGTGAAAATTGAAGTGAAGAAATTATCTATTATCTAGATGGCATGTAGAAAGCCTATAGACATTGGTGATGATTACACATGTAATTCATTTCTAATTATTTCAGATTTCCTCTTCAAATTTCTTGTTATCGGAAGCGCTGGAACGGGAAAGTCATGCATTCTCCATCAGTTTGTTGAAAACAAATGTACGTTAAACTGACGCATTTCATCCGCATGTTGAAAGCAAATGAATTGTAATCGTAATCTCCAAATTTCTAAAGCACCACTCGAAAGCAAAATGCAGGGCACCAGTTTATTCACTAGCGCTGATTGTAAAGAGATGTACTGCAGTTTTAAATTTTAAAGTTTATTTAGTTAAAGATTAATTTTATCTTGAATTTAATTGGGAGTTACCATCCCTTTAAAATCATGCCATAGTGAATGTACAGAAATACAAACGGTAAAAAAATATGAAATTATTCATGCGCTTCTTGTTTTTTACGGTTTATTTTACGAGTGCGGTACCATTGAAGTTTAGATAATTAAAGTTGTTTGTCTTTTGCACACACATTCTTTGATGTGAAGTACTTGAAGTCAACTTGCTTTCAACCAAAACACTTAAATAGCTTGGGCAATACAACCGCAGATCAACACGTCCTTACGCATAAAACAGCCTGTCATTGAATACATTATAAGTTAGACAGAGATTTGAAACTTGACCTTTGGTCTATATATAGGTCAGAAAGTAGTAACAATTTGTCACCATGTAGCTTGACATTGATTCATCTTTATATGATAAAAGGCTTAGAAATGATGTATGTGGTCCACATACTAAGGCCTAACTTATGATCTGATGTATTCATCAGCTGAAGGTCAAATATATAAGCTTTAGTTTTATCACTCACCATGTAACCTAATATTATATATATTTTATATGCAATTATGCATATATGTTTAATTGTTTATATACACTTTATACAGTATATATATATATATATATATATATATATGATAAGGTTAAACCTGTATGTGGTCCACGACTCCACGGTCTATTTAGTACATTCAGAAGACAGTTTAGAAAGCTAGCACTATCTTGTAAACTTTAGGTAGGAGAACACTTCACCAGGGAAATGGGAGGGAGGATAAGTAGGTGTAGGAGGGGAGGGAGAAGAGGGACTGGTATTGTGTGCAGCTGCAGTATGAACAGGGGATCAACAGAACGTACATTTTGATGAACTAGTGCACAGATTCTCTTCATGAGATCGGCTGATAACTGATTAATTGTTTGATGCGATATTGTTTGATGTGATATTGTTTGATGTGATATTGTTTGATGCGATATTGTTTGATGCGATATTGTTTGATGCGATATTGTTTGATGCGATATTGTTTGATGCGATATTGTTTGATGTGATATTGTTTGATGTGATATTGTTTGATGTGATATTGTTTGATGCGATATTGTTTGATGTGATATTGTTTGATGTGATATTGTTTGATGCGATATTGTTTGATGTGATATTGTTTGATGCGATATTGTTTGATGCGATATTGTTTGATGCGATATTGTTTGATGTGATATTGTTTGATGTGATATTGTTTGATGTGATATTGTTTGATGCGATATTGTTTGATGTGATATTGTTTGATGTGATATTGTTTGATGGGATGTTGTTTGATGCGATATTGTTTGATGCGATATTGTTTGATGCGATATTGTTTGATGCGATATTGTTTGATGTGATATTGTTTGATGCGATATTGTTTGATGTGATAAATATTGTTTGATGCGATATTGTTTGATGTGATATTGTTTGATGCGATATTGTTTGATGTGATATTGTTTGATGCGATATTGTTTGATGCGATATTGTTTGATGTGATATTGTTTGATGCGATATTGTTTGATGCGATATTGTTTGATGCGATATTGTTTGATGTGATATTGTTTGATGCGATATTGTTTGATGTGATAAATATTGTTTGATGCGATATTGTTTGATGCGATATTGTTTGATGTGATAAATATTGTTTGATGCGATATTGTTTGATGCGATATTGTTTGATGCGATATTGTTTGATGCGATATTGTTTGATGCGATATTCTTTGATGCGATATTGTTTGATGCGATATTGTTTGATGCGATATTGTTTGATGCGATATTGTTTGATGCGATATTGTTTGATGCGATATTGTTTGATGCGATATTGTTTGATGCGATATTGTTTGATGCGATATTGTTTGATGTGATATTGTTTGATGTGATATTGTTTGATGTGATATTGTTTGATGTGATGTTGTTTGATGTGATATTGTTTGATGTGATATTGTTTGATGTGATATTGTTTGATGCGATATTGTTTGATGCGATATTGTTTGTGGTTTGTTTGCAGTCAAAGCTAATTCTACGCACACGATCGGAGTTGAGTTTGGCAGCAAGTTGGTAAATGTTGGAGGAAAGACAGTCAAACTACAAATATGGGACACAGCTGGCCAGGAGAGATTCAGGTTTGTTGAAGTATAGAATTATTTATATATATATATATGTATATTTTATGTAGTATAGATCTATGCTTAACTGAGGCTCTGGTAAACATGTGTGACATTTTATGGTATTTAAGTGCTCATTTATAAAGTGCTTCTAGTAGGATGTACCTGGACCATTCAGAGGCACTCCTAGTGTGCAGGACCATGCGAGATGATAAAGGTTTTGGGAAGAGAGTTCTAAGGCAGAAAGAAGAAAGACTGCCAGACAGGAGTGAAGAACGAACAGAAGTCCTGAGAAAGCATATTCCAAAAAGAAGGACCAATTGACATTGTAACAAAGTTATGCTGTAGTAAGATCAAACTGAATTGAATTTAGGATGGTTGATTTTTACCATATTTTATTAGAATTATTATGAGTGTCATTTCATTGTGTTGCGTTCCCTCTGCTGAATTTGTGATGACTATCAGGTTTAAATATGTACCCTTGCAAGCTGACCTGTGCCTGTGTTTGAAAGTCTGCTTTCATTTAATATTACTTTTGAATTGTTTTCGCAGATTGAGTGAACTTTAGTTTTTGCTTGTCTGTTTGTCTCAGATCAGTGACGAGAAGTTACTACCGAGGAGCTGCTGGTGCTCTGCTTCTGTATGACATCACCAGGTGGATATGAATATGCATGTATTGCTATGCTAATGTGATTATGAATATGCATGCATGCTATGCTAATGTAATTATGAATATGCATGTAGTGCTATGCTAATGTGTGCTGACCATGAATATGCATGGAGTGCTATGCTAATGTGTGCTGACAATGCTCAGGAGTCAAATTATAGGCTTGACAAAAAGTTTAAAAAAAATAATATGCCATGGATTATAGGTTTCTTGGTGTCTCTGAATTTCTATTCTATAAATTGCAGTTTGTTTTTGACTTATTAGAAGTTTTTTAAGGCTGTCAAAGTGTATATATTTAATGTGGTTTCTCTATTCCTGAAGTTAAATGACTGGATTTGTTTTAATTCAGTTTAATTAAATTACGTGGTGTTAATTAATTAAATAATTTTCTTGACAGCCGTGAAACCTTCAACGCATTGACCAACTGGTTGACTGACGCCAAGACCCTGGCCAGTCCAAACATCGTCATCGTCCTCGTCGGAAACAAGAAGGACCTGGAGGCGGAGCGTGAGGTCACGTATCTCGAAGCCAGTCGATTTGCACAGGAGAACGGTAAGATTATGTACAGTCAGAGATCCATCGCTATTCAATAGTTAGATATTTGTCGATATCTTTAAATAACTTGACCAACACACATGTAACTGATCGTGTGAATTAATGAGCTGGAAAGAATGGCAGATGAGAACTGGTGTGTCCACTGTCCACTCAACCTTTCATTCGGCAGATGGCGTTGGCAAACTGAGCAGTAGGACCTGATGGGCACCTTGCATGGCTGCTGACAGTTAAATTCGACACACTGTGATAACTTTTGATCATCCGTTCATGCTATGAATTGTAATCACACTGCTTTGTGTCGGCTTGAAGCGAAACGAAGATTATTAGATTTGATTAGATTATATTATTTTGTTATTTTTTTAAATAATATTATGTTGTTTTTTTGCCCTGAGGTACTTCGTTCCCCCAGGGGCTTATAAAATATTAAAAGCAATGTGCCTGGAACGGCTAAACCTCATCCATTTCGGGCGTAGGTCTTCTAAAAGAACCACTAAATGCTACAGCGTTGAACCGCTGAATTGTGATAGAGAGCCTCTGAAATAAATAAATGGTCTCTCTCTGTTCACCCGTGGCTGATGTAAGGTGGCGACCCATGTCCGAAATAAAATCGAGGCCTGCGCTGTTGATGGGGCCAAGTGTTTCCAGGGCCATCTTGTTGTTGTTCTGTGTAGACTTGATCTTCCTGGAGGCAAGCGCTCTGACAGGAGAGAACGTTGAGGAGACGTTTCTCAAATGCTCACGAACAATTCTGTCGAAAATCGATTCGGGTGAGATACGACGAGTTTCTTATTAGCCATGATGGTTGTGATTGTGATGAAGCAGACGGGTGGACAATAATTTTAGCTTGTCTAGCAGATTCATGGCAGCGATGAAGGAATAAAGATGATGATGCTATGGTGATATAAGGACTGTAATGGTGATTATGATGATGAAGGCGATGATGATGATTATGATTATCTTTTGAGGTTCTTAGTAAAGGGCTTATGGCCTTTGGGATCGCTTATAGAATGATTAGTGCTTAGTAAAGGAATTCTTACAAGTACCTCAACATACATTTGGAATGAGATGTTTGGTGCTTTTATGCGGCATTTCAAAAATGGATTCTGTATTTCAATGTTCATGCATGCATGGAATTGACTTGGAATCATCATCAGTTCGCTCCACCTTTCTCTCTGGTAGTCTTTCCTCTTCTTCCTCTGTGCTCAGATTCTGCCTAAGTTTCTCTCTGGGTCGATCACACTTTGAGTGCTTCTGAAAGGCTGTTGTTGAGAAAAGCACTTTATAAATAGTCATATACAAAGCAATGCTTGCTATATTGCTGTTGCTTTCAGTTATGTTCTAATTAATTAAGTATTAATACTAACTTGCACTATATAAAATATTGTATTTAAACATTTATAAGGCGCCTCTAGTAGGGTGAACCGTTCAGAGGCGCTAAATAAAATAGTCATGGAGCTAGGGGTCAGGGTTGTATAAGCTGTTAGATTTTTCTGAATCCTTTTGCACTCTGTTCATTGAGTCGTGTTTATTCTGTTTGACTTGTGTTTGTGCAATAAACAAATCAAATCATCAATCATTATCTAGATGCATATATATGTATATGTATACAATTATATATACATAATATATATGTATGTGTATGTATATATATATATGTATATATGTATATATATCTATACTTGTAATTTGTGATCTTCAGGTGAACTTGATCCAGAGCGGATGGGATCTGGAATACAGTTTGGCGATTCAGCGATTCGACGACTGAATCGACAGCAGATGCAGAGTCAACAGCGGTCGGATTGTTCATGCTGAGGAGGAGGAGGACAATTGATGTTTGTGCTGCATGGAAGAGCGACTATCACGCATGACCGACCGTCTGAACTCGTAGGCTTTCAACGTTACTGGAACTGGGTTTAAATGTCTTTATTCGTGCAATGCCCTTCTGAAGGGTCATTGGACTTAACCGATTATGTCTGATTACGCCTACGTTGATTGATATGTGAAGAATGAGGTTTGTAATTATGTTAATAATCATGTTTGTGTTATAAACAATGAAGTTTGTATTGTAAACAGTGACGTTTGTATTGTATACAGTGAGATTTGTAGCATACACAATTGAGAGGTTTTGAAATGTTTTGTTGTGTTGCACTATTGACCAAACTGTGGCAGGAAAGCTTTTGTGTTGAGAAATCGTATGATTCGTTACTTTTTTTAAACACTTGTTTTATTTAAATTTTTCCTCTTTTGATGATGATTTGCTGAAAATTCAGTCTACTTGGGAAATTGCTTTAAAATTGACTAAATTAACAGAAAGTAGATTTAAGAAAGTTGGTAGATGGAAAATGCCTTTTCAGAAATGTTTAACCGAAGATAAGATTTGTTTAACTATTTCAATTTGACTGCCTTTATAAGTTCTATGAAATATATATGTTTATGTACACTATGAATTATATATGTTTATTACTATGTCTCTACACCAAAATGCGGATAGCAATTGTTCAAATAAAGATTATTCTTATCTTGCAGTTCACTGAAATGACAAATTATGCTTTAAGTTTTCTTGGTATAGTTTGTAAATCATTTGTACATTTGTAAATTTGAGAAGTTAACACTGGATTAGCCACAAAGATGATCAATTTTTTGTAGATATTCTTTAATGTCTTTGTGGTTCAATTGGAAACCGATTTATCTTGAGACAAATTTACACCTTAAACTGTTAAAAACAGTTTATTTAGAATATAACTGTGTTGTAAATGATTTTATCGTCATTAGATAAGTAGATACTTTCTTCTGGTACGTTTTATGTTATCGTAAAGTTCTGGTTTATTTTTTTATGGTACTGTAAAGTTTTGGTTTATTTTTTATGGTACTGTAAAGTTCTGGTTTATTTTTAATGGTACTGTAAAGTTCTGGTTTATTTTTAATGGTACTGTAAAGTTCTGGTTTATTTTTTAATGGTACTGTAAATTTTGGGTTTATATTTTGATGATGCTGTAAAGTTCTGGTTTATTTTTTAATGGTATTGTAAAGTTCTGGTTTATTTTTTAATGGTACTGTAAATTTTTGGTTTATATTTTGATGACGCTGTAAAGTTCTGGTTTGTTTTTGTTGGTACTGTGAAGTTCTGGTTTATACCGACAACCATAATCCATCACGAAATGGGATTGGTTTGATTTAGACAAATTTTGCTATTGTTAAAACTGAATCATTGTAATATTTTGAGAGATGGAAGGAAGGTTGGTGGTGTGTGGATTCTTGCATTCCGCTTGTATGTATAGATTTAGGTTTTTGTGTTTATGAAGATATTTTTTTTGCACTTTCAATCGCGACCTTGTTCTTTGTGTGCATTTTCTGTTTTTAGTTTTGTAACGATCAGGTTTTAGAAACAATTTCTCAAGATGAAGGCAATAGTGTAAGAAATCATAATTATGTGCTTATTATTCCAGTCAGAAAGATGCTGGGATACAATCACTGGTTCACAACTCACAAGAGTTTCCTCCAATTACAAAGGATTTTGTTGCATACTATTGTTCCGATTACAAAACACTTTGTTGTATGCTATTGTTCCGATTACAAAGCACTTTGTTGTATGCTATTCTTCCGATTACAAAGCACTTTGTTGCATGCTATTGTTCCGATTACAAAGCACTTTGTTGCTTGCTATTGTTCCGATTGTTGCTGGTATTCAAGTAAGAAGTGAAGATTTAGCAAGCGGCGGACTGGTATTGTCATTCCTGGTTCTTCCACCATTACCACTGCTTGCCCCATCATTATCCGCCTCTGAGTATCACTATCGCTCCAAATGCTTAAATTCACTACAAAGTTAATACTCCTCAAGAATTCCTACCCTAACGAAACCCTCCTTAGCAGCTGCTCTGGCCTCCTCTTTCTGGTCTCCATGGCAACCAGGACTGGATCTTTACTTGACATCTCTGGATGGTCCTCTGACACGATGCAGCGCTCGTGAATAAACTGATGCTCTGTTGTGCCCAGGCTTTATATTACCTAGTACTTGATAAATTTGGAGATTATGATTCTGTTTGTTTCGTCTGACATGTCACAGTGCAACTTTGTTCAAAATAATATTACCTGTGATTACACAGTCCTACCTACGCCTTACAAAGTTTGTAAATCTGTTACAATACCCGCATTACGGTTACTGTTAGTCTTACGTCGTAGGATTGTATTTTGAGGTGAATGGCTTTAACCCTTTAATGTCGAAGGGTATACGATTTCCCATACCATTTACTACCATCTTGGCATTAAAGGGTTAAGTGAGACTGTGTTGTTTTCTGGGCCTATGACAAAGTGCTGTGTGCACACTAGATGGCCGTTTAACGAGCACATATCCAACCTAGCCATCCCAATGTAAAAATAATCTCCATTTGACCGAGTTCATTTGTTTTATATTGTATTGTGTATATGTCATTGTTGTATGTGACCATTTATAAAGTGCTTCTTTTAGCAAAAAGTTCAGAAGTGAATGATGGAATATTGTGTGCGTGCGTGTGTGTGTGTGTGTGTGTGCGCGTGTGTATTATTCAACCTCAAGAGATTCGTCCTCTTCATTATTGCGTCTCTTTCAGTTGTTTTATTTTTTTAGTTTGAAGATTTTCTTGTGGCTAATATTGGTAATAACAGACACTGATGTGACTAGAGTGCTCATGATACAAGAGAAAGGTTGTAGACTTGTTTCGGTGCAGAATGTTATGGAAGCTGTTTGGAAGACTGTTCCTGGGGTGGAGGATGTTTCTTGGAAAGTGTAAAATGTACACAATGGTTGTAACAGCTCGAGACCTGATTTCATCTCTTATATTGCATTGGTCATTTTCTTTTATGGTCATCATTAGCTCATTAAAGCAGCAAAAATGGTATTCCCCCACCCCCCCAATCTATAGTGTTTTAAAATTTCAACAATACAATTACCATTCATCTCTATAATTCTGGGCTTGTCTGTGTGACGTGTATGAAAATGATCAGCATTTCAATTAGTGCAGTTCAGAGTCCATCACAGTTCCACCATTTTTCAACCATAGTTCAGATTCCACCATGTTTGAAAGGGCGTCCATTTTGTGTCTTCTAAGTTCTTGGATCAAGATCCGGATATATACTCCTGTGTAACCTGCTCTTTTCATTTTCTCTCACCTTCCCTTGTGTTATTACTTTGATATGCGGTTAGTGAATGAAATTTCATTGAATTACAGACACTTTAAAGGATGGAGGGCTGACTTGGTGCACATTGGACTAGCATATGATGGAACGTAACCCTTAACTGTGCTTCTATGCTCAGGTGTTGTACAATAAGGAAGTAAAAGTAACGTGTTACTGTACTTAAGTAAAAGTTTGAATACTTTCACATGTAGAAAGACTCGGTACTTTGACTTTTCACTTAAAAAGTATTATTTGAAGGAGATACTTTTTATTTTTACTTAAGTAATATTTGTGATGAGTATTTTTACTTAAGTAATTAAAATCCATTTTACTTAAGTACAGTACATTTCCCCGATACTTCCAACAACGCTGCTTGTGTGTTTTGGTAATCACTGTGTCCAGCAGCAAGACATAATATTAATGTTAGATCAGAACCAGTGGACATCAGAGCATTCTAGTCACAACGGTTCTGAGGCAGGTTGTGCACGTTTAAGCCAGAATGGGTGGTTTCACTTAACCCTTTAATGCTGGAGGGTATAGGATTTCCCATACCATTTACTACCATCTCTGCATTAAAGGCTTAAGTCGTGTTGCTAATAAGTCCGTGAATTTGGGCTGCAGAAAATTACGCATTTTGTTCCACACTGATATTACCCAGTAATGTATCGAGATTCGAGATATTTTACATTTACAGCAGAACATTAATGGAATTATACAAAAAAGGTTGCAGGACAAGTTGTTCTAGAAATTAATGTTGTTGTACGTGTGTGCGTGTGTCTAAGGTGAAACAAAATGGCTGTCATTAAACTAGTTGCAGAACAGTATGTGTGTGTGTCTGTTGATTGTCATCATTCACAAAAAAACCAGAGTTCAATGTTAAAGTCCATCATATGGATAAACTAATGTAGCTTTTATACAATTAATAGGAATTTAATTATTATTCATTAGACAGCAAACCACAGATCAGCATTTGAAAGTTGCACCATAAAACATGGTACCATTGTTATAATTATGTATTTGTCATTGTTACCAGTTATAGTCCTAGTTTAGTGAACAGCAAACATAAGGTACAGTTCTTCACAGGGACACTACACTACACTGACAGCAAGGAAGCCATTGGTACTTTTATTTAAAATTATAAATTCCATAGCAGTTTAATATTTCTTCAGAGCTCATACAATAATTGACAATAGTAGCCTAACATAGTAATTTACTGAACACTTTAATGCGTTGAGAACTTTATAAATTAATTACCAGTAGTTGCTTTGGCATCTATGATGCAAACCCTTTTCATAAACACAGTTTTTATATATATAATACATATTTATATATATATAAAATATACTCCAAAGACATAATTATATCCAAATACAAAGTGCTTTACATGAATGTTACAGAGATTGCAAAATTTAAGCGACCGGTAAAGAAGGTTAACCCTTTAATGCTGGAGGGTATAGGATTTCCCATACCATTTACTTCCATCTCGGCATTAAAGGGTTAACGAGCTGGATGCATAAATAAATTTCCTTAATGGAAGTTGGTATGTTCTTTATGACCTCCAACACTGAACTCGGAGAGGATTATTGGGTGGGACATAATAGTTGTTGGCTCATTTCAATGTTTCTTATCTTTTCTGTTGCAGTGCAAGAATGCAGTTAATCAAGTCGACAGAGACCTGTTGGTTTTATGCAGAACAGACCTGAAAATGTTCTTTTTAATTGAGATTTTAAGCTGTATAAACAGATCCTCCTGTGGTTAGATAAACAATGTACTAAAATTCTGTGACTTCACTTTTGGCAAATGTCCAGAATGTGCTCATCTAGACTTCTTAACACTTGTGCTTCGTTGTAAAACTCCCGCAAAAGTCCCACATCGTGTGTGGAATGTAGGGGCGCTCATTTCCGAAATTATTCAGCTCTTCTTCCGCCAGTGAAAAGCCCAAGGTCTAGGACATGGGCCAGTGCTGCATCACAGGACTTTTCACTTAGTTGCCAGCTTATGGCATCACATGACTTGTTGCCATTTGGTTCTAAGCATAAACCGGTATCAAGCTATGCTGCTTGGTGACAGATGAACAGTTTATGCAAACAACTTAGACAGAGTCATTAGTCATTATGCAGAGTCAAACTGACAACCACATGATCTGTGACCATGAAGACTGCTCCACACACACACACACACACACCTCTGTGTCACTGCTCAGTTGTATAACACACTTTAACACTTTAGCTGCATTGGTTCCCTGTTTCTTCTAGTACACACTCGTTCTTAATTAAAACGAGGAAGTTGTAGATAATAGCCAATAAAAAATTATAAATATCAGCAATATTATTATTAAATAGCAATATTGAGTTGCATTTACCAGTAGTTGCTATTATTGAATCCAGTACATAAGAATTACTAGTAATGACAATAGCAATACAGACTCTTCCGCTTAATATCAGCACAAAGACGTTTAGAGATTCACATTTCAGACTCGATCAACTCACAGAAAAAGTGAAAGTTTAAGACAAAACAAACAGCGTTTCAAAATTACCGTCAAAGCATAATTACACAAAAATAACTGAATATGATGCACTGTGTACATTGTACAGCTACAGCGAGATGTTGAATGCAAATGTCTGTGTAAATTAAACTGTGATTGAGACAAAAGGAATTTCTGGACTGAATTAAAAGGAATGATAATTAATTACAATGTAGATTCATTAACACAAAAGTCATAGATCTGATCATCTGAGAAACATGCCTCATGATTCAGCATGTATACTAAGGCATTCCATGCGTAAAAGAAGAGGATAGGAAGGTGTCTATTTAAATTAAACTGTGATTGAGACAAAAGGAATTTCTGGACTGAATTAAAATGAATGATAATAAATTACAGTGTAGACTCATTAACACAAAAGTCATTCGAGAAACATGCCTCATGATTCAGCATGTATAGCAAGGCAGTCCGTGCATACAAGGAGAAGAGGAGAGGAATGTGATAAAGTAAATAGTAATATGTTATTATATTTTATTGCTTGACTGCAATTCTATGATGTGTTAAAACTTCAAAACTTTAGTGAATGACCTACAGTACACTCTCATCATTGCAAGTTCTGTGTGCGTGCATGTTTGCGTGTGTTTACTCTGAATTACTCATATATATATTTTCATAGATGCAACTAAGCGATATATCACCACATAACGTTCCGTATAATAATGTGCAAACTGGAAGTCCACACTATCTCATGTTAAACTGATCAAAGTGAAAATGTGATGCGGCCAACTCCTTACAAACACAAAAGAGAACAGAACTACAATTACAATGTACATCAACACCAAACCAAACAATGTACGGCCTACAATGATAATTACAGATAAGCTAAATTACAGTTCGAATCATTTCAAAAGTCTACTTCCACCCATACCAAAAATCCTCACGTCGCAGCTGTTAAGATTCACAGACACGTTACAGATCGGTTCTTCGTCAGCAGCTACACGCGTCGTCGTAACATGTGACCGTGTTCTCTACCTCGACAAACAGCCTTTGTTCGAGAATCACGCAGCCCTCCTTGTAGACCTGATCGGTCATGATCGCAAACTCGTACGTCCATCCGAGTCGAGTGCTGCAACTCTTGCAGTAGACGTCGCGGACGTAGTGCGGACCGGTCGTCATGACGCGATGGTGGACCTGACTGTGTCGGATGTTGACGGCGCGGTTGAAGAGGTACGCGCGGCCGGTTGACCCAACGAAACCGGTTGAGCATAGTTCTTTGTCGGTTGTCAGTGGAGTCCGACATTTGGCGCAGAGGAAGAGGCGCGGCCCGCAGAGAAACGAGAGGAAGACCCGACCCATTTCGATTGTCGATTCGAAGCTCGAACACAAAGGGTTACAGCAAGTTGCCCCTTTGTTAGAAGCCTTTGAAGTTAATAATTTGTGATTGTATCGGACTTGAGAACAGATGGTGAAATGCTGGAACAGTTAGTTACGTTGGCACTTTGTCGCAGTATCTGAGGCTTGGAACGAGTGATACCTCTGTCAACTGATTTGTTTTACATCCATATACCACTGCTCAACCTGCAATTCAATGGTTAGAACTGTTGTATCAAAATTTCAATAATTTCAAACACATTTGAACCCAGCAATTGTTCATAAATTGTAATAATGATCAAAAATTGTCGTTCGACTCTCGTGTGACCAACATCAGTCCAAATAATTCTAGCTAACGTAAATTCCTGCGCCTACACTGGAAGCATGCTTCACCTGTCAGCAACCTTGCACTCCTGGAAAACATCGGGTGTTTGCTGTGGCCCCTCCATTTGGAATGACCTTCCTCCCTTACTAAGAGCTATACCAATTACTCAGTTTTCCTTGTCAGTCTCTCATTATTTAAATGCATTTACTTTCCCCGGAGTTTCTGAACTGTCATTCAGATAGAGATACGATACCATACATTAGGAATCTCTGTGTTCCAATCTCAAATCAGCTTAGTTGACAACTGTTGCGTTTCAAAGCCCATGGAGATATGCTGGTGCCACACACTACCTCAGAAAAACTTGAATGCACCATGCCTTCTCAGATACTGGACCATCCTGCCGGAACAATCTCACATGACATTTACACGCTGTCACCTAGACACATTTGCAAACTGTTTTAAAGTACACTTGTCTATTGTAAGGTACTAAAGGATGCTACATAAGTGTTTTGAAAGGTACCTGGTACATATCTATGCCCTGACCCCTCATGATGCAGCCCATAGCACTTTTCATTGTCTTGTACTATGACATCTGTGTCATACACTCAACACACTGTTCTATTCATTAAATTCTGTGTTATGACAACATATAAATAAATGCTAAACAATATATAATAGCATAAAAGTTGTCTTGCAGAGAAGCTTCACCTACTGTCCATTGTCTTGTACTATATGACATCTGTGTTATACACTGTTCAATGCCCATGTTTTGCAAGCTTTAGCCGAGACATAGTTTAACAATGGCTCAGAATGTTTCAGTCAGTTTGTCGTAAATACTGTCAGAGCGACTGATAAAAATATTGAAGCAAGAGACACTGACAAGTCTGACATAATGCAGAACGAAGTAAAAATATTCTTCAACAATGAACAGTCAAACACAATGCGCCCAGGCAATCTTTATAAAGACTTATTCTATAGAATACTGTAAACATAAATGATCAAGGTGTAACCATGGTGCACCTCCCCTCCTAATCCCTTTCAACTTCCTTAACATCTTCATTCCAACTTTCATAACTTACTAACTTCATCCCTATGTTACTCTTCTATGCAAATTTTCTCTTTTCCTTTGTTAAACCTAGGACCCCCTTGCAATATTGCACGTACAGGTAATTTTCAGTAGTATATATAAACATATGTGTATACATATACACATTATATAAACTTATGTATATGCTTGTGCTCACAATCATGTATATATATACATACACAGTATTTTATATTTCTCAAACAGCTTGCACGTTCAAACAACTTTACTGAAATAAAACAAAGCGCACGAGTGCAATTCGTCTGTGGGTAAATAAGCTAAGCAAACCATACCCTTCTGTCACAATCACAATGAAAATTGTGGGACAGATTTCCTCTGATTTCTCATTGTTACCTCCTGCTCCGCTGATCAGCTATGTGTGCTTATCCTCTGTATTTTGTTTTCGCTTGTATTAAATATCCGAGCCCCGCCCATAGACACGCCTACCAGATGATTGCCGCAGCTCATTGGTTGGTAACTTATCATTTATGCATATATTTGCATAAAAAAGGTTCGAAGCAAAACTTTATGTAATACCATAGTATTTTATAATTATGTCCAGAATGTTCCATTTATAAGTTTGTCTCAAATTATGTCCGATCAACTGTGCGAAATATGTTTGTTGCAAATAGATGAGTGGGGCATTGACCTAATATTTCCATGACCTTGACCATAAATTCTATATACAATGCTATGCAAATTCTTCAAACATTGTTTTAAAGGTAGTTTAGCAATTGACCTCACAATAAAAATAAGCAAAGATAATTATATAGTCCTAATTGCTATGGTATTTATTTTTACCTGATGTAGGCCTAATTGTAAAATTAATCTAATATTGACAGACGCGTTTTACTCATGAATATTCAACAGGTATAACAGCTGTGAGAATCATAGCATTGATTGCACCGGCCTTTGTTATGAAGCTATTTATAACTTTAAAAAACTCTTGTGATATAAATAAAATAATAGATGTATATCTTTGTATGCGTGTTAGTTTGTTTCCAGAACACAACAGGCGAAACGCTGTAGGCTTCGGTGTAAGCTTACATTAACAAGGTTTATTAGGCATAGGCATAGGCCTACTTATCCTTAAATCACTCTATTGGCTAAAAATCAATAATGAATTCATTTTTAGAATTCATTTTTCTTTCAATATCTAATCTATAAGGCCTAAATCTTTGCATTCAGTTCGAATCTAGCCCACGAAGATGAATTTTAAATCTAAAAATTCTCAAATATTCCTATCTGCATGGTCTCGGATAACGCACCATAATAAGCCTATATATAATAGTAGGCCTAATCGTAGACGCCAGATACGGTACGTCACTAGCTAGTCTTGATAGACATGCAGAGTAAAATTCAAGCAAAGAGCACGATCGTAGGCGTTGACTATTATATTGGAATAGTAGGCCTAAAAAGTAAGGAAGTCCAATTATTAAGCTCTCGCGATCCTTCAAACATCATCTGCCTCCTTCATCTATCACTTCTGCACTTTAAAGAAAATTACGTAGCCTACTTTAGGCCTACCCCCAATCCAGCCACTCGATCGGCTGTCTTCAAGTTCACAATAATTTAGCCACAGTAACAGCCCACACGGTCTGGTTAATTCTTTCTGACTTTCTAACAGCATGGTTTTTTTCTACTTAGGGCCTATAAGCATCTTAAAAATTATTAGGACAACCTATCGATCTGACCGCAAGGAGCCTTCGTGAGTAGCCTAGGCTACGCATGTGCACGTTCTGCTCAATTTTTTTTTGTACCGCTCAATATAGGCCTAATTATATTTAGAGATTGCAATAACGCAGTCATTTAACTCCGCCACTGGTTGTTCTCTCCCATGCAGTGCCAGCTAGTAGGCCTACGTAGGCCCTACCGAGCTTGGATAGGCCTAAAGGAGGGCGACACTAATCATCTTTAATAATTATGGCAGTGTCGTCAAACATGCAACAAGCAGTTCAACGCCGCTGCTTTCTCCGCTCAGCGTCACAAGCGGAACTTATTGTTCCACGCTCACGGACTGCAATCAGGCAGCGCCGTGTTTTCTCTGTGGCTGGCACAGTGACTTGGAATGAGCTCCTCAGCTGTTATCCCAAAGATATTAGAGTCTACGACTCTAGCCTAATATCTTTGGTTATCCTTCGTCAAATACCTATTAGCCTTTCTACTTCTACTTCGTTTCTTTCTCTTCTCAAGAATGTCTTATTCGACCGGGGTTGGACTGGGAGCGCTCCTGAGTAGTAACCTTGAAGGAGCGCTATATCAAATTCTCAGTGGGGTGGGTCCGTATACGTAGCTCAGTTGAGAGAGGCGCTGCATGGTCGATAAACTGAGAGTCATGCACGCGTTCCGGGTTCAAGCCTCGCACAGGGCAAAAATTTATTTGAATTTTCTGTTAGCTGCCATTGGCGCTTTGCTGTTGCGCTGCTTGACTCTGGTTCTGCTGAAAATAAGATAGCCCCTCCCACTTCTGGCTTGGCCGAACCAGAAGTGATCCAGCACTTAGGCTAGTTTGTGTTAAGCCGAACCCACTCTGTAAAGCCGACCTGCGTGTCGAGCTATAGTGAGCCGTATTTCGTATAACCTGCACCTGTAATCATTCTGCGGTGTGTCGGATTGAGCTATTAAACGAAGATTATTATTAGTAAATAAATAAATAAATAAATAAATAAATAAGCAGTGCGCGCTTTCTTACTTACTTCATTGGTCAGTTGATCCAGCCGTCACGTGGGACGATTATGATTAAATGGCGCAGGTCGGTTTTGGATAGAACCAGAATTAATCCGGTTTAGTTGACAAAATCCTTCAAACGTTTCTAGCTTTTCGTTGCTTGTCGGCGATTTAGACAACCAGCAAAATGTCGGGAAAAGATAGGCTTAACATTTTCCCATCTCGTATGTAAGTATACACCAAGGTTTTTCTGAAATCATATGACGCCCCTTATCCTGCGATATGTTGTTATTTTTTCCCTGGCCTCTTTCAATTTCTTAGGCACAAAACAACATAAATTGTCGTCGTTGTCGTAATGCAACGCGTGTTCGACTCATGTTTCATTTATTAACATGATTTCACTTCTGCAAGTTGTGATTATTGCAAGTTGAAAACTGCTTTAGAAGCTTCTGATTATTCGGATTCGTCCGAACGTTGTGTGTGTTTGTGTGTGTGTGTGTGTCTGTGTGTGCAGACCTGTAACTAAAATACTGTCTGTTGATGTCAACTTTCTCAGCTCTGAAATGGCTGTTTGAATATGAACTCGACCTGCATCGAAAAATTGGTGATGCATTGAAGTTGAGCGAATCCCCGAAAAAATGCACGAAAGTCCGATTTCCCGAAAACAGTTTGACAGAAAGCGGTCGAACTCTTGAAAACTTTTGAGTTCTGTTCAATCGTGTGTGCAATTGAAATAAATATGTGGAGTGATTGAGTTAATATTTATTTGGATTTTGTGCATGACTTTTCCATAAGGGTTTGACTGTATGTCCTCATCATTCTGTGCTTAAGATCTGATTATGGCATATAGTTGTGCTGTAAATGTTTTAGGGCACTGACTCTCATGAAGGCACGATTAAAGGGTGCCCAGAAAGGTCACAGCCTGCTGAGGAAGAAGTCTGATGCTTTGACAATGAAATTTCGAGGAATTCTGAGGAAGATAATTGACGTAAATAATGCTAAATATTCACTTTTACGTTGTTTATCACTGCAAAAGAAGAACTGGAGTTCAGTGTAGTTGGGTGTTTATATAGCACTAACTCTATAAAAATAACCTTTGCTATCTGTTTCCATTATGAAATTAATCTATTCATATCTTCCACTTGTATCACAAATACAATCTACATTGCCACTATGTTATCAAAATTGACAAATTTGTTACATAGAACTTTTTATCTTGCTTGTTTTGCATTTACTTACCTTTGGCACTCACCTATCGATATCATACAAGCCAAAAAATATGGATAATTGCTTCTGTGGTTAATAGGCCTACAGGAGAATGTTTTCCACGATTGCAGTTTTAACATAATTAGTAAGTTTTTCCATGATATAATCCAACTGAAGTTATTGTATAAGCTGGGGTCACTCCAAAGGCTAAAACTATCACTTCTTTCAGTGCATGCAGCTAGATCTAAATTCAGTGTCCTTGATTTGAAAATGTTTTTTATGCGTAAATCAATGATACATACAGAAGATAATTGTTTGTGCTGCATTTTATGTATTACCATCTAAACTAGCATACTTGACGAGCAAAGGATACTTTGAAGAGGTGGTTAGAAGGCAGTAAAAATATGCAGTTTGCAGATCGTCCCACTGCGACCTGTAACAATGCTAGAAAGCGACAAATGTAGAAATATTCGAAGCAGGACGTTTTGGCGCCGCCGTTTTGGCGCCGGACGTTTTGGCGCCGCCGTTTTGGCGCCACCGTTTTGGCGCCGGACGTTTTGGCGCCGGAATTTTTGTCACCCTCATTTTAGAGTATAAAATTATGATATTGTGGGTAATTGTAGGAGGTTCATTTACGCACATTTTGAGAGAAATGTTGTAATGATATTCCACGCCGTTCAAAAGTTATGCCCGAAATAGCTCAGAATGTATGTTAGACATACATTCATTGGAGCTGGATTGATGAAAATATTCTTGCTTAACTTGGAGCTGGATTGATGAAACTATTCTTGCTAATCTTGGAGCTAGATTGATGAAAATGTTATTGCTTAAACTGGAGCTGGATTGATGGAAATATTCTTGCTTAAACTGGAGCTGGATTGATGAAAATGTTCATGCGTGAATTGGAGCTGGATGAAAATACTTTTGCTTAAATTGGAGCTGAATTGATTAAATATTTTTGCTTAAATTGGAGCCGAGTTGATGAAAATGTCTTTGCTTAAATTGGAGCTGGATTGATGAAAAAAACGCTTGAGAAATGGAAGCTGGGTAAAGGTAATTTTATATTTGAAATAGAAGCTGGATTCATGATAAAACGAAAATAATGCTTGAAAAATGGAAGCGGGATTAAGAATACTTATAAATGAAATAGAAGCTGGATTCATGAATTGAATGCTTGAGAAATGAAAGCTGAATTGACGATTTTCATTCATGTATTTCAACATGCATCCAGTTTCCATTTAAGCTAGAAAACATTTTGTCCAGCTTTCGTTTATCAAGCGTCCTCTGCTGGAATTTTTCGTCTATTTAAGCTATAAACCATGAATCAAGTGTTTTTACACCAATCCGGCTTCTACTTCAGATTTTAAAATACCTTGATCCAGTTTCCATTTCTCAAACGTTTTTCATTAATCCAAGGCCTCCATTTCGGATATAAAAATAACTTAATCCAGCTCCCATTTCAGATATAATATACCTTGATCCAGCTTCCATTTCTTAAGCGTTTATCATTAATCCAGCTTCTATTTAATATATAAAAATACCTGAATCCATATTGCTTTTAAGATATAAAAATACCTTAATCCCGCAAGAACATTTTCATCAATCCAACTCCAATTCACGCAACAACAAGCCGTAAATTCATCGGTTCACTTTCTGTTTCAGCAAGGGTTTCGTCAATTTGTTTTACGCGTCGTGTAAACTGAACCGGAAATAGACTGCTAAACGCAATTGTTATAGCGCAATGACGGCGCCAAAACGGCGGCGCCAAAACGGTCGCGCCAAAACGGCGGCGCCAAAACGGTCGCGCCAAAACGGCGGCGCCAAAATGGTCGCGCCAAAACGGCGGCGCCAAAACGTCACGTACCGAGAAATATTTGTTTACCAATTACACTAATATCATGTCATTTGCTTCACTATGCCCCTGAGAGTTTAAGGCTGTTTGAAGATGTAACTCTTTCTTAATGTGTAAAAATATCTTAGATTGTGTTTTACGATGTCTTTTTAGACCAAAACCCTGATGGGTGATGTGATGAAGGAGGCCGCATTCACAATGGCTGAGGCCAAGTTTGCCATGGGCGATTTCAACAACTTAGTCCTGCAGAATACAGACAAAGCTCAGCTTAAGGTCAAAACCAAAAAGGACAACGTTGCCGGTCAGTTTCAGATTCCTGACAGACTCCATGTTATCCTCTGAACAAAATATTAATTCTTGAATGTTTTGCCTTACATTTTGTCTGTTCCTCTTTAAGTTAAACGTTTCTTGACAATACAAAATCAGTTCCTTATAGAGTTACCAGTATTTTGTTTTTCAGCTGTAATATGACAACTATAGTTTAACAGTATTTAACATGAACAAACCTAACTTTAGAATAATTTATTTTCGTTATTGATCCTTGTGTGCCCCTTGATGGCATTGCATTTTTGCAACTCTGATAAACGTTCTAGATAGTCTCTTGGATGTGTGCAGTCTAAAATGCGGTGGGTGAAGATTCACCTTCAGTCGAGGTCACTAGTTTGGATTAGATGAGAACACACTTTCAAACAGTTGTCACCATAGAATGCTTTGAACATTTTGTACTACATCACATTTCATATGCAATGCTTTTTCCATTGAATTACATGGCATTTAACGTATTTATCTTTTTTGTTGTAGGCGTCACTTTGCCAGTTTTCGAAGCATTCCATGACGGCTCAGATGGTATGTTGAAGGAGAAAAAAAACCTTGTCACTTGTGTATTTTTTTAAAACATAAAGCGCAGCTTACATTTCGCATTTAGCTTTATTGGTAAGTTGATTGAGGAAAAACCTGCTTAAATTTTTTGCATTTGAAAAACAGCAGTGGCCTTAGCATCCTCTATTTCTATACTTCTGAAATGCAAACTGTGGCTGGGACTTTTTTTCAGCGTATGAATACACTGGTCTGGCACGAGGTGGTCAACAGATCGACCGTATAAAGAAGAACTTTGCAAAGGCCGTTGACATGCTCGTTGACTTGGCGTCTCTTCAGTCATCTTTCGTTATACTTGACGAGGTCATCAAGGTCACCAACAGGAGAGTCAACGCCATTGAACATGGTGAATAATATCAAATCAAACTTTTTTTGCATTTCACTAGCGGCGAAAGTCATAAATTTTTCTGTCAATGTCTTTGGGTACGATGTGCTTTATTTAGCAATGCCATATTCATATTTATAATGTGATCCAGTATCTTTTTGTTTCTAAATAGTTAATCCAGCATCTTTGTTTTGGATTCAATGCTTGAGTGATAAAATGAGGATTGTATAAACAGCTGTATTTAATGAACATTTAAATTCTTATAGATTTCCAAAATGCAAACTTCTCTGGTGTAAAAGTAATTTGGTATTGAAAAATTCATATATGTTGATGGCCACCAACAATTTTGGGTTGCAGTACTTTTGCAATTGCTACATTATAATAGCATATTAATGCAGATATACATTTGTAGGTGTTGCTAAAATCATACTTGCACATTTTGAAATACCTGTATTAAAATGTGGAGTGGATCCAGACATTTATAATTTTATACTGTACTTAACTTTATCGATATTCATGTACATGCTATCGATCTATTAATATTGCTATTCATTGTACTATTCATGCAACAGATATTAATTCATTGTATTCTTTTGTTCAGTTGATCAATTACAAGTAGTTCAAGAAGTTAAGTAGATGCTAAAAAGAAGCATGCATACCAGTGGGATCAACAAGGGCTTCTAGGGAGTGTTTTATTGTCTAGCCTACGTGTACAAACGATTATGTTTTCAGTAATCATTCCAAAGATCGAAAGAACGCTGGACTACATAACCACGGAACTTGATGAACGTGAGAGAGAGGAATTCTACAGGTAAGAGCAGAAGACATTTTGACAAGGGAAGGGCATCTTGTTAGCTGGTGAAATAAAAAATATACTTGATACCTTAATATGTAGCTGTATTTGGCAGTATAACTCAAATGAAGTGACAGCAAAATTCTTTTAGAATTTAGTTTTACGCCACGGGTGAAAAATCCTACGAAAAGCATGTGATGACTAAAAAAGTCATCAGAATTCAGAAACTTCGACGCCTAAAAAAAGATCTGAAAATTTGACCGAAAAAGTTGGTAAACACCCCCCGAAATCAAATCCTGGCTGCCGCCTTGGAGCTCAATATCTGAGAGACCCACAAAACTGAATTCACGTAATTAAGGCAAAATGAGACAAGAGAACAGGCAATGGCTTGAGACATATTCATAGTTGTGGTCGACATGATGTGACGAATTGCCTTAAAATTATGTTATTTAACCCGTTTTGGACCATCGTTCGTTTTACGAACATATTTTTTGAAGACATCAATTTGGGTGACGCCATGCTTTTAATCTCCTGTACAGGTGTTTTTATGTCAGAAGGAAGATAGATTTGTCAGATAATATGAAAAAATTGTTGTTTTGAAAGTTTTGAACTTGTTTTGCAAAATGCCAAAAACTGCAAAACCTTGATAGATCGCCGTTGTTTGTTTGCAAAGTTGTTATTTTAGTCTCATAAGTGATAACAATCAAACTGATATGCATTTTAAAACTACACATATTTGTGACAAAACACATGGTATTTGCATAATTTTTCTGAAAAAAATGAAGTTGTAAAAAAATCATATCTGGGTCATGTTCGTTTTACGAACATTGGTCCAATAGGCTACTGATGCATCATGTCAAGTCAACGTTAATTTACAGACGAATACATGTGTATCTAAGCCTGGGCTGCATGTTTAAATCAACTCAAATTGTAGGCCTATGCATGTATGCATGCACGCATGTATGCATATGCATACGTGCACTTATGCGTGCATGTATGTATGCATACAAGAATGTACGTATGCATGCATACACGCATGTATGGATCGATACATTGATGCTTGTGCGTATGTGTGTAACTGTGTACTGCATGTATGTATATATGCATGTATGTAGGTATGCATGTACATGTATGTATGTATGTGTGTATGTATGTATGTATGTATGTAGGCATGTATGCATGTGTATATATATATGTATGTATGTATGTATCCATGCATGGATGTATGCACACAAGTATGCATAATGCATAAATATAATAGATAATATAATTATGTATTGGTGTATGTGCATGCATTCATGTCTGTATGTATATATGCATGCATGCATGCATGTATGTTTGTTTGTATGTTCACTTGTTGTAGCGCCCCTTCAAGCTCTCGCTACTCAGAGGCGCTCCCGAATGCAGAGCGGACACTGCATCGGAGTTTCATGCCGAAGGCTAAGCAATTGCGAGTGAAGGACTTGCCCAATGTCCTTACGCGGCGAGGTGGATTCGAACCTCGAACATTTCGGCTCCAAGGCAACGACGCCACCACTACACCACCGCGCTCCACATATGCATAAATGCATACACATATGCAGACATACATGTATGTATGCATAATGCATGTGTATAATGTCTGTAACCCCTCTATAATTTATAAACTATGTATGTAATAGCCTATGTATGTATGTACGCATATGTATGTATGTATGTATGTATGTATGTATGTTTGTGTGTGTGTGTATGTATGTATGTATGTATGTATGTATGTAAGTATGTATGTAAGTATGTATGTATGTATGTATGTATGTATGTATGTATGCATGTATGTATGTATGCATGTATGTATGCATGTATGTATGCATGTATGCATGCATTAATGTATTGTATTTATGCAATTTAAAAAATTTATTGTGGTGTGATGTCATTTCGTGCAAGATCGATATGGCGCATGTTATCAGTAGCCTGTTGGACCAATGTTCGTAAAACGAACATATGCAATTTTGCATATGTTATATGAGATTTGTCCAAAAATGCATTGCATATGTTGAGACATTATTTTTGAGGTTCAAAATACCATCGCAGTTGATAAAAAATTTGCCTAATAAAGTTTTGGTCCAAAACGGGTTAAACAAGATTTGTAAACGCTTACGTACGGTCAGAATCTGAGCTTACTGTCCAGAGTCATAAGACAGTAAAAGTGCATAACATTAATAATTAATCAATGTTAACATTGCGATCTATTGCAACAGGACCTGAATCCCTACAATTAAAAATGTGTTTCAGAATGAAGAAGATTCAGAGGAAGAAAGCAGAGATGAGAGCTGAGGCTGAACGGAACAAGAAAGTAGGAGCAGAATACGAATCGCCGAGCAATATGCTCGACCGAGAACGCGACGAAGACCTGCTTTTTGACTAGCGACGTCATCATCGAGCGTCGGTTGTTTTGCCGCTGTAGAGTTGGCCAAGTCAACGCAAGCAGACGCATTATTTTGTCTGCACAACATTCCCGTGTGCCAGCGACGCTGATCGTGCAAGTCCTAGAATTTTGCGATTCCTAGAAGCATTAGACGATGTTAATTTGATTTGTGCACGTACATTTAAAACGAGATCTGAAATTGTAAAAAAAATCAAATAGGTTGTTAGTGATACACATGAGTTATTTATGTGTGGTTAATGCGGAAAAGCTTTTCAGTCCTTGACCCAAGCATGCAGTAGCATACTTTGACCTGTACATTAGTGTGGTCCAAAAAAATGAAATTCAAGCTAGAAGCCAAGACTAAGTCCCAGTTTGTTAGACTTGTTATTAGTATTATTGAGACCAAATTTCAGCCTCAGATTCGGACTAGAAGGCGGTGCTTAATGACACACAAAAATTACCACGTAGTAGTATTAGCTAGAAATCTTGATACCTTTCTTCTTTGGTCAAAAACTCAACATATGTCATGTAGATGAGCTTGAAATAGTTTCTGTTGTTTATTTGTATGTGCACTTGTTATAGCGCCCCTTCAAGCCCCCTACTCAGAGGCGCTCCCGACTGCAGAGCGGACACTGCATCGAAGTTTCATGCCGAAGCGCTTAGCAATTGCGAGTGAAGGGCTTGCAACTTGAGATGGATTCGAACCTCTGCCTTCAAGGCAATGACGCCATCACTACACCACCGCGCCCCATGTTGTGTTATCATACTTACCAGAATCAACACTACACAGTTAGTAACTGTTGTTAAGCCATTAAGTGACAAGTGTATTTTATGGAAATGAAACTTCTGGTGATTTGATCATGAAGGATTGAGATTTTTGGTGCCAATTTCTGCAGCACTTGTGTAGCCTACTATCCTTCTGTCCTGCGCTTTCCTCCTCATTAACGAGGAATGCTTACGAAGACCAGGATGGAGCGTGCCGAAGTTGAAATATCTGATTTTGTACCACCAGATTATCCAGTGGTAACACACTGGATGGGAAATTCCTACCCGAGATCTTCAGAGCAGGAAATGTTAACCGCCTGCCAGTGCTGGTTTCAGGTGATGGTGTATAAACTCTTAGGCCCAAATTAGCTTCAGTGGCAGGATGCAATTCAAATCCAAAGCAGTTCGTTATTTTCTGGAGTTATGGAAACTCACTGATAATATGCAGGCCCAGAACTTTGATACATCACTTATGCCAGCACCGGAATTTTCAATAGAGTGCACGATTTTGCATGAAATCAAGATAGGTCAAGAGTTACTGTGGCTGGCCTTCATGTGATGGAATTGATTTTGGCCATAAGCCTTCTGCAAGTTCCTGTGATTTATCGAATTCACAATATATTCCAATGTTTAAAAGAATTAATGCTGCTTGGTAAGGTGTGACACTTGACAACATCTTAGGACTGGAAGTCACATCCGGTACTGAAGCCCTCCATGCAAGAGTATTCAGTTTTCTCAAGTACTTTGCTGAAATAAAGTCAGTTTTAGATAAATTAACAAGAACTCATTCAGATATCAATGGTTGACATTGGAAGTCAGTCTTCAATAAGAAACTGGAGCCCAATAATAAAAATGCACATTGGATGGCCAGGTTACTGTATGACATCAAAATATACCTTTTAGTGCTCAACAAAGTCAACTTGATGTAATCAATCTAATTAAGAAGAAAAAACTCGGATTCATCAACTTAGGCTATGTAATTTGGTGGCCTTCGTCACACAAGGGCATGGCTAAAAGACTTGCTGCTGTAGCTGCAGGACAAGATCTTTCAATATGGACATTATATAGAAAATACGAGTCAGTTGCCCATGCAGGAGATCAGCTTTGCTTCCATGAAGGTCCTAGAAAACCCCCAGTAGTACCTTTCAGATAAGGTTGAAGGTCTGTTTTGTGGCTATTTGCCCATAACAGACAAGGTTAAATATTCCACAGAATAACTGTGAAGCTTGGTGAAAGGATGGTGAGGCTTAGTGATATGGCGCTGAAAAAGGAGATTGCATAGTGATTTTGCATCTCAGCAAATGAGAACGCTACCATCACGCCTGAAGATTGGTGATTTCTTTTTACACTTTCACCAGAACATAGATCGAGAAAGAGGATTACAAAAAAGGCAGAGACTTAATTCAACAACAGAGTGTTGAACAGCATGTCTTAGAGATGTGAGAAGTTGTTTGAGTAATTCAATTGGCTTATCACTGATGTTGTTGAAAAGCCAAGTGGTCGGGGGAAGTAGGAAAGCTGTCCCCACTCACTCATTAAAGAAATCTGCTGTTGACACAGTGCCTGCTTACAGTGCTTAGACTTCTGCATTATAAAGACTTTATCGGATGTTGAAGTAAGAAAACGAGAACTATCGACATTCATGGACTTAACGATGTTTTTTGACAATTTTTAACATTTCTAATTTTTCAAACCAACTCAAATTTTAGATTTAATACTGGCCAATTGCTTAAGTACCACACATAGGCCTATTGTCATATTACAGCAATATTTGATTTATATTGAAAGAAACTACGATTGTATAGGAATGTATGCTCGACACATTATTTTTGTACAATTAACGTCTATACACTGGCCCATGCAAAGTAACACAGTCGCTTAGCACCGCCTTCTAGTTGGAATAGGAAGCTGAAATTTTGTCTCAATGATACTATTGATAGGTCTAACAAACTGAGAGGTAGTCTTGGTTTCTGGCTTGAACTTTATTTTTTACCATGTATCTGTGAACCACACTACTGTACATATGTTAAGTATGCAAGGAGGGGTGATCAGATTTTGCCTATGGGTGCATATGGAGAAGGGGTCACGAAAAATGTGTATGCACAAAATAAATCTCTTATGATGTCCACATTGGCCTATTCATAACTGTATTATCCTATAGTTGTCTGACGGCATTTAGTTGCATGATACTTAACTCTCTGAGTAAAAGTCTCTTCAGAGGTGCTAAATTCTCTGAATGAATGAAAGCCATGCGCAGTTCTGTGCTGTATATCGTAGCCTACAGTAAAATCAAATGTCCTCTATATGGATTTAGGTAATTAACTGCTTTGAGTGGTGGTAGATAATCTTGTCCTGCGTACATATTGGGGAGTGGGGGTCCACATAATGTACGAGGTGCAACAGGGAGGGTATGTAAATAAAATAGTTTGCCCATGTAATATATGGATGGCCCCTTCGCAAATAAGGTTCTACATTTTCCCAACGCTGAGACGCTGTTTGCAGCAAGGTCATCATTTCCAACAATTCGTTAACTTGCAGATCTTCTGCTTTTATTTTCAAACACATCTTTTTACATATACAGTTACAATTTCCAGTCAACTGGTTTTCACATACAACTACATAAGATCTCGAAGTTGACCAAGTAACACCCTGGTAGCGTATATACATTTTTTCGGCTGTTGTTTATACGAAACCATCGATCACAATGAAGTAGAATACACAAAAAACAATGAGAGAGAGTGGCACAAAAAAATCTCCTTGGAATGCTTTGATGTCAACAAACTACCAGTTAATCATTCACCTCTGCTGTCCGAACCAAGATGTCGGTCCAATGACCAATGCTTTAGGAAGGAAGTTATAAGATACCAACACGTAACTGAAATAAAAACTAGCAAATGGTGCAAGGCAAAGGCTAAAAACAAACGAAAAAAATCTAATTAGTCGCCTAATTAAACTTCTACTTTATAGTACAAGTATCGGCTTTCAATTCATCGTTTAGTTGAGTGCGTCCAAGAATACAAAGTGCCCGAACTGCAGACATTCTTACTTTTACGCTGACACATTTCTACTTTATTTACATTGCTAATTATATATATATCTCAAGACAGAACGACACACTGCACAATTCTTGCTTTGGTAGCGACAGCACATTGGAATTTAGCTTGAAATGTTGGTTATAAAATTACTTAAAAAGTCATTCATGCTGACATATAACTGTACATTCAAACCTTAACCTCTCCGCATCAAAATAATCGGTAAGGTAGAAGACGTGAAAATGCCATAAAACAATGCAAACCGCACACTGTCTTCTGCTAACGCAGCTGTGGATCAAAACGGACGGATAAAGAGCAACGACACAAGTAATCAATCAATCAATCAATCAATCAATCAATCAAGTAAATGACGGCCAAGCGTAATATCGAACCTCGCTCTATAAAAGGCTTTGCTTTGAAGGCCTGCCACATGTGGCAGCAGATTCCTGTAGCTTTGACTGCATGCTCATGCTATTAGGGGCGGATACAGAAATTTTCGATCCGGGGAAATTAAAATTTTTGGCCTTGGGTGAAAAATTTCGTTGATCTTTGGCCAAAAAATCTGGTGACTTTTTAGTCATTTGGTCGAAATGTCTTGAAAATATAAAAAAATATACTATGTTTTTTGTATGCTACTTTTCTTTCTCACCTTTTCCCACTGCATTTCATTGCAAGCTTGTTGAAACTTAATGGGGGGAGGGGGCCACGACCTGTGCACATTTCTAAATGGGGGGGGGGCGGTGGCTGGATTGCCCCCTGGATCCGACCCTGCATGCCATGAGACTTGGAGATGACAGTGAAAATGGCAATCAGATATATCGATGTGAATAAGTTACACACGGTAAATTTGCAGTTAATTTAACAAACAACACTAGCGAATGTGCAAGAACGACAGCCAGCCGTAAGCCGACGTTAAGAATATCATTACTACTGCGTGACGACTTAATTCGTAGACATTTCTGAAGTTAACTAAGGACAATAAAATATGGTTAAAAATCACAGCTTCACGCAAGACAACCTAAACTAAGGCAAACACCAACAATAATTTCTGAAACACCGCATATTTAAAATCACGTTAACCGAAATGCCTGAAAACTTAAAACCCCACATCTTAAACATATATTTGAAATCCAACACTACTGCAATAATAAAACAACCGACCGAACATTGGACAGTTTAAATACTAAAATCTACTACAGGTCCTTGCCAACAAACTGGTTCTCGGGGAGTCACAAAAAACGGTACGACATCTTTGGTCTGGAGGTTTTTTATTTTTTGGAGTCAACCTTTGCAACTGCTAATTCTAGTCTGCCATTATGACGACACTGGCATATATTTATATTATTATATATATAAAATTATATATATATATATATAATTTTACATATTATTATAGTTTGTTGTCATTATCTTATATTTCACGAAGTGACACTCATTAATCCTTTACGCGTTTGCCCCGAGAATATCCGCTGAAAACGGGCTTAAAATTTAAAAGTGAACCGGTAAAGGGTTAATCTTTGACCCGTTTGCCGTGAGAACATCTACTGAAAACGGGCTTAAAATTTTAAAATGAACTCATAAAGGGTTAACCTTACTCTCAAGCAGTGACAAAATCTTACGCTAGAAGCATATGAAAATCCATCAAATTTATCCAATCCATAGAGCTCAGACCATTAACTTCCACAGGATCCCACAGACCACGACATATGAGACTGGACTGGATGATGACCAAAGCTTAATTAAGGAAGAGGCCAAACATTGAGAGGAATGATGATAGCGGACAATTGAACTGCCTAGGGACAGATAACCAGAAGACTCACACATTCAAACAAATTGGAACTGCAATGAAAAAGTGTTTCATCACGAAAGCAAAAACTCCGGCAGATCAGATTTGCCATCGTACAATGTCCTGTGTTTAGTTGGTTCAAAGCTGAACTACAAGATTCAAAATTCAAGTTTGAAAACAAAATAGGTTAAAACAATATTACTCTGAGCTTTGAAAGAGTAGAAGTTTCAGAACAATCTATGACACAAGATACTTCAAATGGCAATCATCAACTTATGACTCGTACAGAATACACCCAGAAACAGAGTGGATATCACTGCAAAGTACCGAATGGAATAAAATATTGTCAAAATATTTATCAGTAGTGATACTAAACTTCATTTCACTTTACTACTTTATTTCAACAGTTCATAATCATGTTGCTAAAAGAAATTTTAATATTTTTCGACAAGAAAAAGCAATTGTTGGCATCAATAGAGTTACAGTGAACC